>OY744532.1:10508128-10705628 GCA_963556195.1 Sepiola atlantica | reverse complement strand
AGCACAGTGTATTATTGTTATAAAGCTCTGGAAGAATATAGAGCCTTTTGTGTGTGCGAGATCTGTTCAGATTCCGATAAGTTGATCTATCATGTTATTGACATATTTTTCACAATTATAGAAAAGTGTTACTTGTTTTAGAGCTCCCTACTGCAGTTTCAGATTTCCACTTCTCAGTGGATTGTGTAATGGTGAAGCTGCAGTAGGGGTGTATTTTAAATTTATTACACTGGTACATGCATATTTACCACCAGGTTTCTTTTTAATAATATCCAGCGGTGTAATTGGTCTCCATTCTAGTGTAAGGATTGAAATCTAAAAGTTACAAAAGATGCCCAAAACACTAAAACGGATTCCAGATATTCTCAGTTCTAATTTTAAAGTTGACATGTAGAAAATGCCAACAACAGGGATCAGTGAGATAATAGAATGACCCGTAATTCTTTTGAACATGTTGGCAAAGAAAATGATAAAAATCTACAGCAAGTGAGTGAAAGAGAACAGGGTTGAACTAAAGATGACCAGACAGAAGTGTGTCCCCCACCACCACCAGGGCTAATGCACCAAAGGGGGACATTCAACAGAGATTAATTGGGCTGCTAGATTTTATACGATAATCTTCCTCATTAGTTTTATTTTTTTAGTAAAGTTATTTTTTTTTACTATTGCGTCACTATTTATCAAGGCTAGGAACCACTCGAGGATAAGATTTAATAAGACGGAATGATTATCAGCTAAAACATGAGAAACACTATGGGAGTACTAACATTGATAACTGGTATGAACTGTATTTGATTATTTACTTATTGGGTGTTTAGGACAAGAATTTGTTGACGTTGGATTTTAAGACAACCAAGTCGTAACCTGCAGGGAAGCAGTCCTGCAGGATTGTGTTCCACAGGTAGGAAGCCCTTTTGAAGAATCTGTGACTATGGAAATTCCGGTTGATGCTAGGAAAATGGAGGGAGAAGGGAAAGTCTTTTTCCATTGTGGTAGCAATAAGAGTTCTTACAAGCAGGAACTTAAGATTGGAGCTCAGTCGAGCACCTTCTATGGAAATAACGATAGAGTAGAGAGAGACTAGCAACGTCGCTTTCATAAGAAAGGCTCTGTATGAAAGAGAAGAGATCATCCCTCCCCTACTAGATTTTGTAGTCGATTTCATACTCTATCAAGGCGGAAAAGCGTGCTGTGTGTGTGTGGTACCTCCCCATATGTGGCAGCAGTTTTCTATCTTAGGACGCACCTAGCTCAAACAAGTTAACTTTTCATTGGCCTTGTACCATTTTCATTAGTAGAAAAACAAAATGCATATGTATTTAATATCATTGAAACATAAAACCATCCATTGTAAAAATTGACTCGTTTCTGGAATGTCAATATTCAAGTACCAGTCATCCTACCA
Organism: Sepiola atlantica; assembly: GCA_963556195.1. Taxonomy (NCBI): domain Eukaryota; kingdom Metazoa; phylum Mollusca; class Cephalopoda; order Sepiida; family Sepiolidae; genus Sepiola; species Sepiola atlantica. Next base: position 10,704,223 of record OY744532.1, on the reverse strand, counting down.
GAAACTCATACACATTAACAAAAGTGAAATGCATACACTAAAACACTATAACACTATGAATGCTACCAGAATGCATTGTTTCTTGTATGATAAAATAAGGTCTGACTTTAGTTTTTTCCAAGTCGCATTTTGAAAGGGTTAGAACCAAACAAACACCTTACAAAAATGTCCCAGATCAACAATCAAGCAAATCTCCTGAGCAGTACCTGATAACGATCACAGACTAATCTACATATTCCCATGCAACTTTATACGAGCCGTGTTACAAGATCCGACGCATAACATTTTCCCTAAAATGAATAACTGCAAGTGTCGAAGATAAACATGGATTGATATTTGAGACTATGACAAAAACATTTAAACACATTTGGGCATGGTTAAAATGAAAAAGAGGAAAAGCAAAAGAAAAAAAATACTTCAAAACAATACTTTTTAACAATTTTTTGCTTATCAAAACAAAAAGGGAAGATTATGTTTCAGAAGTTTTGAGATGATGATTGATAATTTGTATCTTTCGGACTACTGTTCTCATCTTGAGTGTTCTCACATTTCAGCCGATGTAACTTTCGACGTTCTTCAGGTGTATCTTGTCAAATTCAGGAATTAGTGATAAACAGTAAGTCTGCACATCTAAAATACACGAATAGGTTTAAGGCTCCCAAAATTCATACTAGAATTGTCCACAAGGATCCTTGGCGTAACGGATAAAGTATTAAGTAAAATTCAGTTCTAGGTGCAGTCTTCTGAAGGTTGAAGGTTCAATCCTCAGTGCAGGCGATACTAGGAATTGCAAATTACTGAAGACTTCTACCCGGTCATAGCTGCCGGAACGAGAGTATGCTACCCCCGTGGATTAAATAAACGGTTTCGTTTGAAATTCCATGCAGATTCTTGAATTCGACAGATAGATTCACAAGTTCCACAATATACACCTGAAGAAGGTCGGAGGTTACATCGGCCAAAACGTTATGAGAATAACACTCAAGATGAGAACAGTAGTCCCAATAATCCAAATTATGCAAATTATCAATCCTCATCTCAAAAACTCAGAAACATAAATTGCTCCTAGAACTGAATTTTACTTAGTACTTTATCCGTTACGCCACGGTCCTTGAAGGTTGAAGGTTCAATTGCGAATTACTGAAGACTTCTACCCGGTCATGGCTGACAGAACGAGAACATGCTACCCCCATGGATTAAATAAAGGGTTCCGTCCAAAATTCTGTGCAGATACACCTGAAGAAGGTCGGAGATTACTTCGGCTAAAACGTTGTGAGAATAACACTCAAGATGAGAACAATAGTCCGAATAATACAAATTATACAAAACGGGAACACATACACATCTATATAAGAAATCTGCTCGTTTCTACCTGACTAAGCACGACAATACAAATGCACCAAATCAAAGGGATGTAATTCACTCAAACTCGATGCAGTAGTAGTAGTAACACAGCACACTTATTGTATGTGAAATAGAAGCAGACGATAACTGATTTTTCCAAGTTAAAACTTTTGTAATTAAATTAAAATTATTAACCAAAATTTGAAAAATGTAAAAAGGCAAATGCTCTAAAAATTAAATTATTTTATAAAATGGAACATTTCTCGTATGTAAAATATGTTTATTCAAAATAAAACTAACAATGGCCCTTTTGTATTATTGAGGCAAATGAAATTTCATCTCTAATTTAGAAGAGTCTGTTGAAAGGGGAGATAATTCAAACTTTTTGTTGTAACCATAACCCATTAGGAGAATCCAGAAAATTAGTAAGAAAATAAATTTAAAATAAAAGGGTACTTGTGCAGTTTACAGACCAGACTGAAATAATAACGTTATAATTTAGAAAGCCATTCTTAACATGGGAGGTGGAGGGTTTATTAACTATTGTTTATTAAATTGTTAGGTGAAAGTACAGAATAGTTAATCACTTCCCCCTCCCCATGTTAAAAATGGCTTTCTAAATTATAACGTTATTATTTCAACTGGTCGTAAACCGCATAAGTACCCTCTTTTTAATTTATTTTCTTACTAATTCTCTGGATTTTCCTTATGGGTTATTGTTACAAAAAAAAAAAAAAAAAAAAAAAAAAAAAAATTAAGTTGCAATTATCTCCCCTTTCAACTGACTCTAAAATGAAAATTTCATATACCCAATAATACAGAAGCACCCTAATAAATATTTTATTCATACTTTTACTATAAAATGAAACTAGTCTAAAAGGCTTACATTCCATAGTATTGGGACTATACAAAAATGTAATTCTAATGAAGGAAACAACTGTTTTATTTCTAAAGGTTCTCACTAGCAATAATAAAAGTGTTTAAAAAAAAACAAAAAACTTGGGGTTTCCTAATAAAAATTATATACCCTATAAATAGTGGTGGCTCTAGCATAGAGGCTGCAGACCTCTCAAACGAAAATACAAAATGTCAAAGTATTGTATTAAACCAAAATATTTTATTCTAAAACAATTTTTTTTTTTTAATATTCGAATTGTGACAAAATTAATTAATAAAAAAGTAATTTTCCTTGGCCTTTTTCCTGTGAACTAAACCTACCACTTCAACTGTTCTACTAACCAAAAAACTTATCCATTCTTTCAACATGGCCATACCATCGAAGTTTCCTGTTTTGCAAGTGTGCCTGGAAAAAGTTTAGAGAGCTGCTACCAATCCTGACAAACAAACACCTGCCAACAACTACGAGAGAGCGTGTATACTCCTCATGTGTCAGAAGTGTGCTGTTGTATGGCTCAGAAACTTGGGCTGTCTCTGCTGGCATACTAAAGAAGCTGCGCCGTAATGACAGGGCAATGGTCAGATGGATCTGTTTGGTGAGGCCTGAACAGTACGTTTCTTTTGAATCCCTGCTCTCACAGGTCGACTTGAAAAGCCTTGCGGACATCATGCGGAAGAACAGACTGCGTTGGTTGGGTCACATTGAGCGTAGCGATGGCTGGATTGCTAAAGTCCGACAGTTGAATGCGCCAGCAGAGAAAATCACCACTGGCAGACGCAAGTTGACTTGGGAGGACATAGTCAAACATGATAGGAAGGCCATTCAGAAGATACACCTGAAGAAGGCCAGAGGTTACAGCAGACGAAACGTTGTGAGAATAACACTAGTGGCAGATTTAGTTTCTGAAATTTTTCTTGCCAATAAATTACCAGCAAGAGGATATCAATCCCGGCTTGAGGCACTAACTGGTCTAGCCACACTGATGAGCTGTGAAACAGCGAAACAGTCTGTATGTGGATGACTATATGTATATATATATACATATATATATATATTATTTATATGATAAAGAATTGAAAAAGTGTTCCGACGTAATGGAAATTGTAATGGGAAAACCAAAAAATATTTATGTATTCATCAACGTTTCGTCTTTATTTCAAGACTTCCTCAGGATGACTAAGAAAAACAAAACAAGTACAAAATGTTTGAACCAATAGGTGATGGCGTGTATGGGCTTAATAAGCGGCCGCAAATTTTAAGCCCACACCCACCTATTGTTTCAAACATTTTGTACTGGTATTGTTTTTCAATTTCCATTTATCAAGGGAGGCGCGAGAGCGCTCTATCCCTTAATAGACGCCACGAATGGCCTATGCTGGAAATCTCATTTCTTTGATCAATCATAACTCAAAAACCAATATATCAAATTAGTTCAAACTTTGCACAAAATTTTTATTTGATAGGTTCTATAAGTGTGTAGAATTTCAGCATCATTAGTCAAGGCAACCCAGAGATCCAGAAAGTTCAATCATGAAATCATGTTATCTGTGTGTACGTACGTATGTGCCACCCTGTATCTCATCAACTATTTGATGGCATTTTAATTTCAGTTTACCATATACCTTGATTAGTCAAACTACCAACTATATCAGTTATGAGAAGGCCTTATATTGAGGCATAGCCTTTACAAAAGTAGTGACATTCCATGAAAAATGCCAGTATACTGAAATCATATGCCCTTAATAGGGTTAAGATGAAAATTCATATACACTAAATGTACAAAAGCGAGGAAATTCCCAAATTTTTACACTTTTATTGTTATTAAGGGTATGCGAGCACAACTGGGCTATGTATTTTACTGGTAGGAATTTTTCTTCAGTGCACCTCACACACTTCATCCACTCATGCATAGAGATTTATACTGTAATGTTGTGATAATGAAATGGTTTGGTTGATATGTAGTCATACCCTTAATTAATGACAATAAAAGTGTAAAAATTTGGGAATTTCCTTGCTTTTGTACATTTAGTGTATATGAATTTTCATCTTAACCCTATTAAGGGCATATGATTTCTGTATACTGGCATTTTTCATGGAATATAATATAGATTTCAAAACCAACCCAATCTTCGATTGACTTAAATCATTCTCTTCTGATAAAAGCATTTGACATTCTGCTGCCACTTCAACCAACGCACTCTCTGATTGGCTATAATTATTTGTTGTTGAACATGCCAAGAAATAAAAATGGTGTCCATTCACATAAGGCATACACTTTTGTCCCATTTCTTTACAATCAAAATTGTTTTTTTTCCATGATTGTTTACTACTTGCAAACAAACTTTTAATTCCTATTTCAGGCACGTAAATTATTTTCCGTTAATGGTTTTCTGCATGGCACTTTTTTTCTTTTTTTTTACCTGTTACATGTAACCCCCCCCCCCCCAAAAAAAAGACACCCCCGGGCAACGTCGGGTGGGAAACTCCAATTTTTAATTAAAAAAACACTTATTCTGAAACTACAAATCAATTTGAAAATAGGAGTCTTGTTTACATTTAAGCAATGTTTGCCATGCTGTAAACAAGCGCAATGTTTGCCATGCTGTAAACATGCACAATGTTGCATTTTTAGTGGGGTACATAGATGCATACTGCAAGCCTGCAATGGGACAATATTTAGCTAAGAAAAAAACCACACAAGAAATAGGTTGGTATCTTTGAAATAATGTCTTCTTGAGTACAAGGCTTCATGCTGTGATTATAAGACACTTTAGATTAAAAAAAAAAAAAAAATTATGTTCATTCAAGATGGTGGAGTTTCATGGTCAGTTTTTATAAGACACTTTAGATTAAAAAAAAAAAAAAATTATGTTCATTCAAGATGGTGGAGTTTCATGGTCAGTTTTTATGTCGCTGATAATCTAGAGTAGTCTCATGATGTGGTCCAATTAAATATTCTAGCAAAACGGATATAGGAGGTTAGTATGCTTGGTCTGAGAGACAGAGAGGGGGGGGGCTTTGGAGCCCCAAGCAAAGGGAATGTTGGAAGAGATGTTTGTCCTGATTGCAAGTTTGTCATTCAAGTATCATTGTAACCTAAAAATAAAACATTGTTACGTGTTTTAAACTCTAGTCGTGATTTTGTTTGGAAGGAAAATCGTTTTGTTACACCAGTGACAGAGACCACATGATTGACATTACAGCCAGTGTCAAAATCATGCATCGAATTTGGACAAAGACAACGAGCAGACGATCACGGCTGTGCAGTGAACGCACACAAACACAAGTTCAATGCTAAACCTGTTCCTTTCAGCTGCTAGCATTAGTGGCTGATCAGAGTTGTAGGCCTGCAGAACTACCATAACTTATGTTAGGTTTTTTTTTCTTTTTTTTTTTTTCTCTCCTAGACTTGTTGTTTTACCAAGACTAGAGACCAGTCTACCCTACTATTCATGGCAAGTCTACACTCCATGACCACTTATAATTTTAAGGTATAGGTAATAAATCCTTACCTAATGATGTCTACTCACTCTTTACAAAATAAGTAACAAGGACACAATAAGTTCAAGGACACAATGAATGCCACGCAACAAATACCAACCTGGTCGCAGGTGTTATATCAAGAGTTTCCTTCTCCTAGATTAGATACTCTATGGAAGGCTTGAGACCAGTCTATCCTACTATTTCACCCATGGCTAGAGAGAAGACTTATGGATTTATACCATTTCCTTGGATATTAGTGAAAGTGATGCAATATTTCTGACAGAAATCAAACAGCACGCAGTTCACATCGGCAAGAACTGCATCACCACACCTGCATCTTTGAATGCAAAGAGACAAAGTGAAGCGATACATTTTGTTTACCGATTCTTGCACTTTTCTTTCTTTTCATAAGTTCTGACCATTACTTCAACAGAAGCCAGATAGCTTGGGTAAAAAAAAGTTTAAAAAATTGCAACATTCATTACAAAGTTTTTGCCGTCAATCAGATAAATGAATAAACATAATATAAAATTCTGTACCCTGTAATAAGTATCTTAAAATTTCTGCAATCTAGAAATTCAATTCTAAGATTGAATTGAATGTTGTCTTCCTTATAAAAAGATTCATGTCTGGTAAATTTTCTTTACTAAGACCTTATTTCAAGTTCTATGAAGATTTAATCAGGTCTTATGATAGTTAGCCAGCTGGCCAGAGAGAGGATAGCCGGCCATCCAGAAAAAAATAGATATAGCTAGTTGGCTAGAGAGAGAGATAGCTAGCTTACCTGAACAGGAGATGGTCCATGCAAAATGTCTGTCTAAAAGTGAGTCCATTAAATAAAAACCCTGGTAAAATGGGAAATTAACATTCACCGTTTGGATTAAAAATATAAATATTGAAGGTGACAATGAGTATTAGTAGTTGTTCGTCCATCTGCGTGTGTGTGTGTGTCTCTCTCTCTCTCTCTCTCTCTCTGGCTTCATCAGTAGAGAAACTCTTTCCTTTTCTTTTGTATCGTCTGATTAATTAATAGTCCCAACACAAAGGACAGACACAAATAGCGAATGTAAATTGGTCATCACATGAGACTAAAGCCTCTGATATTATACAGCTGTCAAAGTGGACAGTAAAAAAATAAATAAATTAGAAAAAATGTTTCAAGTTTACTTTTGGCTTTCATAAAAACAAAGCTTTTATGAACAGACAAGTTCTCATTATTTGCTCTCTGGTAAATGGATATGAAACAAAAACGTATATTCGTAAAATGCAGCCATTCAATATTGCACGTTTATTTATACAGATTATTATTCGTTCTGCCTCTTTGGCTAATCTCCCTTTTTTTCTTTTTTTTTAACTTTATATATAAAAAAAAGTAAGAAGGCACAGAACAATTACACTACTAAAACAATATCAATATACAGATCAAATTCTATAAATATTTCATCCGATAGCCATTAAAAAATGTCATCTTAATTTTTTTTTTTACCATTATATCTAAGTTCCTCCAATTCAATCGTAAAACATTCTATGCTAATCTGGTAACTGAAAGAAAGGCAACGTACAAAAAGTCTGGGACGATCTTCCAATTCCAACAAAGACAACGAGCGGACTATCATGACCGCACACAAACACAAATTCACAATGCTAAACATGTTCCTTTCAGCTGCTAGCATTGACGGGATACTCCAAGAATTTTGTTTGTCTTCTTTTTTTTCGGATATTTGTTATTTCTTTGGTACTTTGTTACATTAGGACCCACACTAACTTTGACCGTGACCCTAACCCTAAACCAAAACCCTAATCCCAACTTTGACCCTGACCCTAACGACAGGATCAAAGTTAGCTCGGGTCCTAATGTAACAAAGCACCATTTTTTTTTTTTTTTAACAGTTCACCCCCAAACAAGGCAAGCTGCCACTGTAGACATAAGGGGCCACTGAGAATTAGGGTGTAAGTTTTGGGGGTCATCCTTAATTGGAAGCTGTGCAACAAGATGCCTGTTCACATTAGTTTTAAATTCCTGCATGTCGGTACAGTCGGAGAAACAGAGCAGAGAGGGAGTTCCAAAGGCTGCAGCACAAGGAAAGAAGCTATTGGAGTAGAAGGCTCTTCGACATCTGGGTACCTCCACAGTGAATAGATGAGATTTAGCTGATTTTCAGGTTGGTCGATTGTATTTACATCGAGGGGGCACCAGAACAGCAAGTTCATCGGAGCACAATCCATTGAAGTACACAAGGATGCAACATTGTGGCGATGGGACAGGAGCTTGGTGGATAGTGAGGGACCTATTAAGTTGGCGACTCTTTTTTGGACCTTGTCTAAGAGGGAGAGACTAATGGATGATGCACCATCCCAGATGTGGCAACAATACTCCATGCATGGGCAGATGGTGGCTTTGTATAGATATAGGATACTGTCAGGTGTGAGAAGTTTTCTACCACGGTAGAGGGAGCCCACTTTCTTTGCAGCAGCCTTGACAATGTCTTCTATATATTTGTTCCAATTCATGTTATTCATGTGAATATTAGGTCGAGGCGTTTGAATGTTAGACTCTCAGGTAGGGTGTTATTTGCCATGGCAATCGGTGGTTGAAGAGGTTTCTTGTAGTTGTTGAAGGAAAGGAGCATTAAATGTTACCATCCATTTATGACCCCATTCCACTACAGACTGGAGGTCACTTTCTAAGGATTCAGCCATTGCCTCGGATATATGCGCGTTCATTTTGCCCACATGATGAGAGTAAGGTGTGGTGTCGTCAGCAAATATACCCATCTCAGACACTATGTCATCAGGGAGGTCGTTTATGAAAATCAATGAAGAACAATAGAGGTTCATGGATCGATCCCTGGGTATACCTGTATTTATGTCATTTGGATGAATTGCCATAGAGGACAACTTGGATCTTTCTTTTTGTTAGGAATGGTCTAATTATATTAAATATTTGTCCAGTGATACCATAGGAGTGAATTTTTAGGAGCCCCTTATGCCATACCTTGTCAAAGGCCTTGGATATATCAAGCGCTACTGCCCTAGCTTCACTTGCCTTGTCCAGTGTATGATATATGCATTCAGAGATGACCATTAAGATATCTGCAGGAGATTGTGCCTGTCTAAATCCATACTTGCGGTCAGAAAGAAGTTTAGCATTAACGAGGTCACAGACTATCACTAGATTGATTAAGGATTCAAAGATTTTAGCCAAGATCGTGAGTAGACTGATGGGGTGATAATTCTGAGGGTCAGTTCTATCTCCAGAATTCTTGAAGACTGGTACCACAGAGGCAATTTTACAGTTATCAGGGAAGCAAGATTCGGCAAAGCATTTGTTGTAGAGTTTGGAGAGGGGCCAGTTCATCAGAGCATTTCTTTATTACTATTACTGGTATAAGATCAGGTATACATGCTTTGTAGTTGTCAAGGTTTTTTTATGATGTCCCTGCCATGAGAGATACGGTGATGACCATGTCATCAAGTGTGGCTTCAGTCTGCAATAGGAATTTTAGGGAGGGGGTTGTTTGCCGAGTCCAGAGTGGAGTTTAAGGCAAAATGCTGGGCAAGTAGTTCAGCCTTATCAGTTTCCGTGCAAACGACATCATTGTGGTTTGATAGCGGGGGAATCGTTGGTTGTCCATTGTTCACCACACTATTGAAGATTTTCCAGAAATCACGAGTACCTAGTTTCTGCGAGTGAATGCGTTTTCTTGTCATCTCTATAAACCTTCTCTTTACTTCACCTATCAGTTTTACAATTTTTTCTTAGCACTATAAATTTCTGTTTATTCGTAGTTGACTTATGGCGGCCAAATTGTCTTAATGCTTGCTGCCTCTGAGCAATAGCAGCTGCACATTTCGAGGTGAATTATTGAGGAGAGTAGGGCTTGCTGTAGAATTTTTGCATCGAGACATGTGCTTTAATGCCGTTTTTGACCCATTTGGTTAACTCATTTGCGCACTGATCAACAGAAAGAGAAAAAGTTTCACTCCATGGGGCGTCTCTGATGTGATCTCTGACGGAATCAAAATCAGCCTGCCTGTAGTAAATAGTCGTTTATAGCAACAGCTCATCAGCTTTGGGACAAGATTTAAGGGTGATATCAATCATTCGTCACAAGCCTCGAGCAGTGAGGTCAAGAACAGGTCAAGAAGTGAGGCTTGCTGGTCAACACGATCAAGGAGGCAGGTCGAGAAAGTGACAGTCTGCACTATGGAGAAACTATACGCAAAATTACCAGCTGCATCTGTATAGCTGGAGAATCCAAGCCAGTCATGGTGGAGTGCATTAAAATCCCCAAATACATGTATTTGGGCACTCGAGTCAAGTGAGAGTGTTATATCTGTGCTTTCAGAGACAAAGTTAAGCAGGGTACTGTCCTGGGTCGAAGGAGAACAGTATAAGAAATATATGTAACTAACGCTGTGCTGTAAGGTTAATCTAAAGTACATGTAAGTTTGACCATCTGTTTCTAACCTATGTTATCTAGTCATGGGGAGGGTGTTCCCAACAAATTTCTAGCCTATGCATATGTTTGTCAGAGTCTTTACGGTATAGTGGGAGGTATTCAGTAATGTCAAAAAGGTGTGAGGAGATTGAAGATTGTCGGTTTGTTTCACTTGGTGCTAGGATATCCGGGGAGTTTACTAGGAGACAGGTTTCTGTCGTTGATGTAAGTTCTAAGCCTTCGGATATTTGTGAATGCTAGCCTCAAGGGCAGAGGCGAAAATGATTTTAGTGGGGGTCTGGTTTAGGTTTGTTTCTTTTTCTTTGTACTGTCATTTTGGTTTTAAGATAGAATGGGGACGGCAAAGTGGGTGCTTGTTTAATGCCAATAAACTCACACATCCAGACCATTAGTTGAGACTTGATCCATGGGGGTTGTGGCCTCGAGACAACCCATCAGGGATAACTGTAGGGTTCCTTTCCATGTGCGACATGGCACGTACATCTATCTACGATATTATACAACTGTTGATGGAGCAGCCGTCCTTAGTGCTCCCTATGAGTTTGGGCTCCTGCACTACCAGTTGGAAACAGCAGCCAGACAAGCTGTCTAACCGGAACAAGAGCGACCCAGACTAGTCATGTGAAACTTAGTGGCAATTTTTCCCCCAAGTTGCCCAGATAGAGAAAAAGACGACGTTCATTGTCCTAGTCAGAAAACAAGGTCAAGCACTGGGTGTCTTTGAGGTGTCCCTGCACTATTAAACAAAGAAAGAGTGCAAAGGTCGGGCAATAGGAAGTGCCCATTGGATCACATTTACAAATCAATCGCTACTTACAATCGTAGATGGGGGGGGGGGGGGGGGGGCACATAAAACAGAAAAATCTATTTTGTTTTAGGTATTGCAATCCGGATATTTTGTTCAAGACTCCAGCTCGGAAGGTTGTTGATCAGGACTAAGGAGGCCTCCCTCCCCCAACGGTTTGCTGCCAAGACGTGAGTAGTCAGAAGCACAGTTTTTATATCAGTTTTCCTCTTCCTAGATGGATGACCTGGAGAAGTCTATGGGTTCATCACACAGAGAGGGGTAGTCATGCGCCCGTATACTAGAAAGGTATTTCAGAGCCCCGCAGGTTTAAAAAAAAAAAAAAATATTAATGTTAATGTTAAACACTGTTTCTCTATCGATTATGTGAAGTCTCAAAAAGACAGTCTGATAAAAAAAAAAAAAAAAAAAAAAAAAAAAAAAACATAATTCTAATTAAAAAGTCCCCATTCATTTATTATGCTAATTCATGACTGAATCACTAAATCAATGCACGTTGCTTCCTTTAAAAACGTAGGTCGGATTAATTTTTCCTCCTTTAACAAAATAAATAAAATCTGCTGCCATAAGTTGCATTTTTTGAGGTAAGGAAAACTTATTTAATCCACACCACACTAAACACAAGCCACTGAGCAATTTTCACGGCAAATGCAACGTAAAACATTTTTTACTTGAATCTACAGTGAATATTTAGATGTGGACATCACATCTCTATAAGTGGACATGTCCGTTGATCAGTCCCGTTTAACCTTGCCCTGTTAAGTTGCTGCTTAAGAAATTAGGCAAACAGACGTTAATTATCTGCTCTGTTAATTTTATCAATGAAGTTAAATATGACTATTGCTTTGTCTCGCACTTCATTTTTATAGTGTTATCACCTTATATCGGCTTTTTTTTTTTAAAGTGTTATCGGCTTTTTTTTATACACAGCAAAATTAGAGAGTGGTACTCAGATGAACTTGTGTGATTGAAACAAAAACATCGTGCAAAATAAAAGACCACAGTAGTGTCATCGTAATACAATAATTAATATATATCTAATATATAAAGTAGAGACGTTTTTTCCCCTGTACCTTCTCGGAGAATAGGAAAATAACCACATGCATCACGGGCTACTGAACTCACAATTACATTGCACTTATTCACTCGAGCGTGTTTTAGTATATCTGTTATTCTTCTTTCCAAACTAACACTGAATATTACATTCGGCCTGGCCGCCACGACTCTCCGAAATACCAACTCCATATAGGTGGTAGTAAAACCTTTTCTCCCTAACAATTCTGTACTGTGACTACACATCGACACCGAGAACTAATAAACACAGTATAATTTTCATAAAGCACCCATTGTTATTTCGTATTTGTCTGGCATTATTTTACTACATAATATTAAGCAATACGCAAAAACTTAACCACTCCCTTACACTCCACAGTAGTGTCATCGTAATACAATAATTAATATATATATATATTAAAATACAATTATCCGCATACAATTGTTTTTTCATACGACTCATCAGTGTGGCTGTACTTATATATACATATATATATATATTTATAGCTAATTGTTTTTCCACTGACAACACTACAGCACACATATGATCAATCACAGACCAGAAGATCTAGAATAGAGTTTCGGCCTCCTTTGAGTTCTTCAGTAGGACATCATCTGAACTCAGGATCGAAACCAAAGTAACTTGTATGTATATTTTCCCACTTGAGCAACTATGCCACACGGAAGAAAATCTTACAGTGGCCCAAAGAAACGCAATTGCATTTGCGTAGCAATTTAATATTTTGCGTTCATCTTATACATATACATATATATGAAGTGAAGATGTTCCCCCCCCCCTGTACCTTCGACAAGAGTAAGAAAATAACCACATGCATCATAGGCTACTAAACTCACCAATTTATTCACTCGAGCGAGTTTCAAGAAATGTATGCCTATTTTCATCATCTAAAAAAATGTTACTTTTAGACCGCCATCTCAGACTCTCACAAAAACATACTTCATACAGATGGTAGCAAAACGTTTCCCCTCTAATCTTTATCTAATCCCACTCTCCCACTTAATGCCGGTAAATAAATTACATCGGATAATTTATATAATCATCACCATTATTATTTCATTTCTTATAATTCTATACATAATATACAAGATTCCTAAATCAATTAATAACCGCTCCCTGATAATCCTTAAAAATTACTATATATATATATATATATATATATATATATCGGATTACATATACTTATTCATTGTCCGTTACTTATAACTATTAAACATACACTTAAACTCATTCCGGAATTTACGGTTTACATTAACGAACTGAATAAATTCTTTTGTACATTGATTCAAAATGGAGTCACATACTTATAAATCTCGAGAAAATTCATTTAAGTTGCAAATCTTCGATCGTTACACGTATAATTTCTTTTTATCACTTATACTTTTTTGTCTTAAACACTTACGCAATTTCATCCATAACACTTAAGGCGTATAACTCAATTTAAAATAATTCACAGCGTAAAACGAACAGAGGCCCACGGTTACAAACATACAATTGCTCATAGTAATCTTATGGAGGTCCGTAATAGCTTTTTTGCACGACGCTGGTCAGTAATAAAAAAACACAAAACGGGTAAATTGTTTCAATTTTGACCATCCTACTTATCGAATATTATTCAAACAATCGCAAAACCTTAGAATATATTATTTTTCTTTCATATGCTGGTTTCCTTTATAATTCTCAAAAAGAAAATCTATACTTTGGGTGATTTTTATTTTACATAATTTATTATCTTTTCTTCTCTTCATTTTAACTTTCACCTATTATAACCATCCTCTCTCTAAAAAAGAAATTAAAAAATCTTAGTGAAGAAAAAGATCCTTCTAGACTGCAGCAATTTTTACTTTCATCCCCAGTAGGTGGATTGCCCCCCCCCCCCACTCATTTTCTTTATTTACTTACTACAATGAACAAAAAGGTTAATTTAATTCGGATTATTTCTAATTATTCATTTTTTAGTTTCAAAATATACTTAACTTTACAGTGTAGTATCTGTTACTTAATCTTTTCTCTTCTGTCAGTGAAGAAGAAGAAATCACTCTAGATTTTTATTTTTTGCCCCAGTACATGGATTAAAAACCACCATTGAATTTATCAACAATAAAAAACAATCTACAACCAAAAGGGACACTCCGGATTGAGATGAAAATGGTATCAGTCTAGAAGGATTTTTCCTTCACTGAACTTAGAAACATTCACGCATATTTTTGGATCACATTTACAAATCAACTGTTTGATTTAAAACATTGATAAATCCTATTTTAATCACCTAAATTACTTACAGAATTCTTTTCAACTTATTTATTACGAATTAATACTATATATATATCTTTCCCCCCCCCCCCCCCCGCACAACGCTGGGACATGGCTCCTGCTATATTATATGTTATTTGCCTCTTAATGGTACTTATGCAGTTTATGGACCGGCTTACTTGCCTCCACTTTTGAAGCAAGAGTTATCTGGCCTTGAATTGACCAGATGAAAACAAAACGGGAATATTCAAATGGAGGATGCTACTGAAAGCGACAATAACATCCACATTTAATAGTAATTCTTCCAATTGTAAAATTGTTAAACTATTTTATATTGTTGATCGCCATAGAATCATTTTCATCCATTTATTTCTTTATATTTGTGTCTTACCACTCACAAACCACTTCAAAACAATGTTAAAACATTATTGTTGGCAGTTATGTACTCCCGGATTAAAACATCCCAAGTTGGTTTGTTTTAGATCTGATGGTGTAAATTGCTTTCCAGGATAGTAAAGGGTCTATGAGTATACCTTCTGCTCTTCTATGGCAACAGCTATCAGAGATTTTCTCCAAGGAGAGCAGGCGATTATTCTTTTGAGTGGTATCTATGACTCTTGAACTCTTGTTTATTGCTCAGCAGTACATTGTAGTAAGGTAGTGATGGTGGAGCACTCTAAGTAAATTCCTCTACATTTATCTAATAGTAGCTGTACCTAACCCGGCGTCGCCCAGGATGCACTGAAGTCACTTTAGTTTTTATTTATTTGCACATTTTTTGTTGCATTGAAGACAGGTATTTATATTCTTAAATTAAAAATAGTTATTCTCCTTGGTGATTTTGATTTTTCAGTCATAATTGAAAAATGTTTCGATTTTACCAGTTATCTGGACAGGTTTTTTTTATTTTTTATTTATTTATTTATTTTTTTTAAATCAACTTCAGTGAGGTACGTTATTATAGTGCCAATAACATAGTACAGCAATAAAACATGAAAATTGGCTAGTCAGAATCAAAGTTTGATATGTTAATTTAAATGCTATTTAGGTCTAACTTTTAAAATCTCAAGATAATGTTAGATTTATTCTGTCACCGTTATACACAGCAAAATTAAACCGCACTTCAAATGATTCACATTTACGATTAAAACACAAATACAATTATGTCAAGTAAAGATAGCAACCCACAGTAGTGACTAGGGTTGGTACAATACCAGAATTCTAAATTAGATACAATACAAGTATTATTATTTTTTTTAAATGAAAGCTATACTGCTTCCGATACCATGTAAAGTACTATAATTACATAAATGGTAAATGGGCAAGATAAGCTGCATGTGACTGACCTTTAAACCAAAAAGAAAGTAAGGGAGGAGAGAAGAGGAAGAAGAAACAATAAAAGAGAGAGACAGAGAGAGCAGGGAGAGGGGAAACAATCAAAAATAGAAATGCTCAGTGCAACAACTATTTCAAAATCCGGTCAGGAGAAAAGGAGGGGATGATCAATCAGTAACGGAGGAAAAAAAAAAAAAAAATTTGTAACAATAAAATATTAAACTATGCAAACTGAAAGTCGTTTCTTTTTTCATTTCGTAACTAGCATAATAAAACTGGATTTGAGTTTAAATTGCTTTTAGCTGTTTAAATCCAAACCATGCTGGTCATAGATTGATTTTTTTTACATGCAATCTGATTTTATACAGCCACAGTATTTAATATAGATAACTTATATCGTATTTCGGAATTTTTTAGAGGATTGATAATTTGGATTTGGTTATTCGGACTAATGTTCTCATCTTTGATGTTATCTCATCATTTCTGTATTATCTTGGGTCCGTACTGATCCGACGTCATATTTTAGAATAACATCCAAAATGAGAAGAGTAGTCCGAATAATCCAAATAATGCAAATTATCAATCCTCATCTAAAAAATTCTGAACCATAATATCAAATCGGTAAAGACTCAAAACATTACAGAAAATGAAAACATCCTAGATCAAAACAGTAGCCTGAATAATCCAAGTTATATCGTATCGTTTTAAAAGACGGGATATCGAAAATATAGCATTAAAAAGTATTTTCTGCAGCACAATAAAGTGTCAACGATGATTTAAAACCCACAAGGACTGCCATTTTTTTTTAGCAGACACTTGAGCAACACTTGCAGGTGACTCTGGTTTCAGAGAAGACCACAATGCACAAATCTGAACTACGTTAAACACCGAAGCAAACTGTTGTTGGAGAAGAAAAAATTGCCCTGTATTTTTTTTTTGTTCTTCTTTTTACACACACAGGTAAATTTTAGAGATTCGTGGCCTCTTTGTATCTAATTGGGTATTTAAAAAAATTTTTTTTTACTTATCAAGGCTAAAAGCTACTCGAGGATAGAAGTTAACGAGAGATGGATTGTCAGTCAAATCTTGAAGAATATTATTAAAGGTTTGAAAAGGATAAGTGGAATGAACTAAGTTTGATTACTTATGGGGTTTATTCCAAGTATTTATTGACATTGGATTGGAAGACGACTGTTGTAATCTGTAGGGAAGCAGCCCGTGGTAGTATTCTATATACAGAAAGTTCTTGGAAATAAACTGTTCGTGGAAATTCTGCCGACGCTAGGCACACGGCAGAAAAAGGAAGAGTTCTTTTCAACTGAGGCAAGAAGACAAGAAGACAAGTTTTTGTTTTGAATGACTTACAAGGAGGAACCAGAGATAACGATATGGAAATAACAACAGAGTAGAGAAAGACTGGCAATGTTTCTTCTATGAGAAAGGGGCTGTAGAGAAGAAGAGGTCTTCCCACTAGATTGTGAAGTCGACTTCGTACACTGTCAAGGCAAGAGCGTGCTTAGAGTGGCATCTCCACCAGATATGGCAACAGTACTCCAGCTTAGGACGTATCTAACTTGGTCAGATTTTTTTTTTTCTAGGAGGTGACGGTGGTTAAGTGGATAACGACGACCTCGATGTGCCAAGTTCGAATCCAGTCGGTTCCATAAAATTACTTTCACTTAGGGATGTTGGCAACCATTACGTGGTCCCTCCTGCAAAAATGCCAACAACGGAATCAAGCCGGTCAACGCAGTTGTACCGTGTTGATTCACACGAATTTATCTATGTTAGACATTTTCTGAAGTGGTAGAATGATCCAACTATTTTTGCAGCAACCTTAGCAACAGATTAGCTATGAGTCTTCCATTTTAGATCCGGAGAAAAAGTCAGTCGTAAGAGCTTAGAGTGTGATCAAAAAGTATCCAGACTGAAGCTGAAATAGACACTGAATGAAACGTTTAGTCTCCAAATAATAGGAATCTTTTCAATTAACTCTTGATATTTATTAAGTTTACTTAAGCTTGCATTCGTCCACAATTGTAAAATGGTCCAATTTATTAAAATTGGAAAGTGTATAAAGAAATGGATTTAACTAATCAAAAGATACCAATTATAAAAAATAGGCAAATGAAGCAATCCAAGAATTGACTGAAAAAAAAAAAAAAAAAAATTCTTAAAGAAAAAAAATGAAAGAAAAAAAAATGAAAACATTTGGAGAATTCGATGACATTCATAACAATATTTTATTGATGTGCTCATTATGAGTTCAACAATAAAGTTCTCATTTTTTTTGATTAGCCAGTGTTATAAAATGTTGCCAAATGTGATTTTTTTTATTTTCAGTTATTCAAGATTTTATAGAAATATTGAAATGAGAGGCAGTTTAATAATCAGGATTGCAAGTGCCTTAGCTAATAGTCAAGGTAATTAAAATAAAAAAAGATAGAGATAGAATAATTGTTATATATGAAGAGCTTGTGGGGGTCGTCATACCCTTTTTGGTCGGGGTTACCAACTTCCTCCACAAATAAAAATAATAATAAGAATATTTACATGCAAAATTAACGGAAGTTTATTTACTGAAATAAACATATTAACAAATAGAATATATTACTTTGTGTAATGAGTTCATGAGTCCTTTCTTTAGTTTCATGTAAGTAAAAAGAAGAATGTCTTTTCTTTTGTTGAAGTGTTCATTTGTTATAAAATATTAACAGAGGCAATAGTGAATGTTCGCCTGTGAAATTGTATGAAACGCGCGAAAAGTTGAAATGGAAGAGTGATTGTAAGATGCGTGTAAGCTCCGGATGAAAGTCAGTTGAAAAGAGAGAGTTTGATGTTTGTGTGTGCTTAAATACTATTTGGATCGGCTCCAGCGAGCTCATGGAGAAAAGTTTAGAAAAATATGTCTTTGGAGAAATCTCATTGGACAAAAATATCACGTGGTGTGCTTGCAATTACGTCCGCTCGTTTTGAGTTGATTTAATATATAAAGCCACATCGGAATTTGCGTGGGCGTTATTTTATATTTGTCACGCGCCAATACAACAATTTTCACTCTGCGCGCCTAAATAGTATTTATTCCAAACAACAATTTTTATTCGAATCTTAACCGTGTCAACTGGCACAAGCTCAAACGCAAAACGCGATAAGTCCAATTCGTTTAAATTGAGACCTTACACAATAAAAAACAGGAATATATTAAATTTAGACTTCGAATGAAAGCTGATATTTTATTGAAATCAAAACGTAATTATTTCGGTATCATATTATGCAACACACAGTTTTGGTGTCTCGTCGAGTGTGTAAATGCAACACTTTTTGTAGGGAGAGTTTCGTGATTTTGAAAATGGCGTTTATCGCGTTTTGCATTCGAACTCTTCATATATATATATTTATATATATAACAATTATTCAGAGTTAATAAATATACAATGGGATTTCTAAATGTTGAACACTTTAAATCTCTCAAGATAGATTTCAAAAACAATCTACCACACAATTAGATTTGTTTTTCTAATAGAGTAATATACTTTGAAACAAATTGCTTAATCAGGTTAAAAAAGCTCTAATGTAAATCATTTTAAGAATCAACTGGATGAATTCAGAAATTTTTTTTAAGTGAATTTACATTTTTGGGGTCAATTGAAATCTTTAAGAAAATTTGATCTGTATACTTATATATATTAAGTGAGAATTATTCTTTTTTAAGTTGATTTAGATGGTCTTTTTTTTTTACTTTCTTTACTTCATCTTCACACCTCTATGAGAATCTTTCTATCAGTGGGTCTGTCACATTCAAATTTGAAATAGCATTATCGCTGGTCTGTCACACTTTAGACAATTTTGCTTAATTTCATGAAAGAGATTAGACATTTCTCTTAATATTTTGGATTTTCCTGAGGTATATTTAGCATATTTTATGTATCTCCCCCCCCCCACTGGCTATGGATTAACTAGTAGGGTAGACTAGACTATCAAGCCTTGGCAGTCTCCCAAGAGTGTAACATCTATCCCCATTGGGCTGACCTCCGTCGGGTGTCAACTGTACAGGTTCAAAAGTTGAATCAAATAAAACGACCTGTGAAACTCTTGATGACCAACTGACTGATACCATAGCTGAGGTTGAAACGCCCTCCCCCCCCCCCCTCGTGTGCTCCGAGTTCACAACTGGTAGAGAGTTAACCTAACACTAGTGACAGGCTTACTCGGAAGAATTCAACTAGATTTGTTGATAGTAAGTTAATTTCATGTATTCTTATGTAATTTTTTTTTTTTTTTTTATGGAAATCGCTCCAGACAAGACATTAGTCACTTGATGTCTAAAACTCATGGTCAAAAACTAGCCAATGATAAGTATTATATGGATAGATTCTAGCCCAGAAAACAGCAATTCTTCCCCCTTTGTCAGAAACATCGCTCAAGAATGTGAGGACTGAAGGACAAAATAAGCGAAGCAAGAGTTACGAGGCTGCCAAAAGTAAATCACTAAATTTAGCATGGAAAGATGTTGAGTGTGTCATAAGATTATCATCGTCATCATTCAGTTTAACGTCCATTTTGCATGCTGGCATGCGTTGGACGGCTTTAAGAAATTGACTTCCAAACTAACCTATCTCTGAAGTCCATTTTTATCACTTCCTCATGTGTTTTCTTGGTCTTCCCATGTGAACTGGACCTGCTACCTTAACTGTTCTACATCTAATCCAAGAACTCATCCATTTTTTCAAAGTGGCCATACCATCAGTCTACTCTTTTGCACATATATCGCTATACTGTCCAGATTTAATCTTCCAGAGGTCATCAGGTCTAAGCCTATCTTTAAGACTCACATTACATATCCATCGTATAATTCCTCCTCCATGCAACGCAGGTCTTCAACCTTTACAGGCCTGGTTTTACTTCCATACATCACACTGCATACATATACCTCAGAACTTTCCATTGGTCGACAGTGGTAATGCTCTGCTGGTTAGTAATGGCAGAAATTCCCTGAACTTACTCTATCCACTCATAACTCGTGCAATCACAAAGCACCTGCGCTCCAATAAACTTCTTACCAATAAATTTCCAGCACAAGAAAAAAAAATAGCCTTAATTATTTTGAATATCTCAATTAAATTTCACCCATCCTCATTTTTTTTTTGTGCTGTAAAAAAAAAAACAAAAAAACATGAGAATTGAGGGAAAAAAAAAGTGAAATCTATGTCAAGGACAGAATTTTCATGTATCAACTTGATACCAGCTAGAATTGTTATTCTAACAAATGTGAAGACGCACTTCAAAGTCCAAGTGAGTCATGTCAAGTGAAGAGTTTTCTTGATTAAACCAACAACACATGCCAAGCGGCCGTGCAGTTGTCAGCGACACCTTCCCGCTGACACGCAGCTCTTCTACAAGTGGAAAACAATCTTGGGACAAGGAGCCATCAGCATTCGATTAACGGCAAAGAAATGTCAACAGTATGTTTAAGCAGTAGAATTCTGAAGAATCTATAATGATAAATGCAAATTTCTATATGGAGGCGTGCATTAGATAAAGCTATTCTTTATTGTACAGAAATAATGACAGCATTTCCATACTTACATATAGTTTTTTTTAATGTTTTTTTCAAAGAAAGAAAAACAAATTCCATAATTTTTTTTTCTAGGATAGTTTGAAATAAATTACAAATAGTTATGTATCTCTAATATGATATGTGGTAGGTGTTTCACTTCCTATATGTATAAATACATTTCCTAAGGTAGTTTTAAAATATAAAAACGCTTACATACTTTTACCTGCTCTCATGCATAGAATTTCTTCTATTTCAGATGAAATAGTGGAGGGTTTTTTTTATTGAGGGGGGGGGGGGAGTAAATATGCGCAAGGCGGCATGTTTAGTGGGATACATAGATGCATGCTATGGATGGCAGGCCTGCGAGTGGAAAATATTTAGCTAAGAGAGAGATGGTTTGACCAACCAAAATTTGATTTCTTCACTTGGAAAAGTTATTGCCTCTTTAAATGAGGGTTCATGTCAAGAAATATAACCACTTAAAATCCTTGAAAAATTAATGTTCCTTCAGATACGAGGTTCCATGCTATGATTATGACCAACTTGAGATTTTCCAAAATTAATGTTCATACCAGATGGTGGACTTCATGGTCAGTCAGTTTTTTATGTCCATAGATAACAGCCAATAATCTCGAGTGGTCTCTCTGACGTAGTCCAAGTGAGATATATATATATATATATATATATTCCAGCAGGAGGAGGTCAGTTTGGTTTCGGTCAATCTATATATATATATCAAGGAGAGGTAGTTTGCTTGAAGCATTGTGTGTAATATGTATATAGAGGAGTATTAGAAGGCTATCACATCTTTTAATACTCCTCTCTCTAATATCTCTCTCTCTCTATATATATATATATATATAGATATTAGGAGACAAAATATAAGTGGAAGTAAATATCTTAGTATTAAAATATAAACATACTAGCAGCAAGACTCGGCGTTGCTCGGGATTGAATAAGAAACAATGTTCTTTTGCACGGAGCCGATAACATTACTTTTTTTTATGTTTCAAAATTTTTGAAATGAGGATTTATAATGTGGATTATTAGGATTACTGAAGGTTCAATCTTAAGTGTGGGTCGATGCTAAGAATACAAGTACGCATTACTTGAGTAACGCATTACTTGAGTAGCGCATTACTTGAGTAGCGCATTACTTGAGTAGCGCATTACTTGAGTAGCGCATTACTTGAGACTTCTACTCTGTCACGGCTGATGGAACAAGAGCCAGCTACTTCCATGGATTCAACAAAGTGTTCCGTACGAAATTTCATACAGATTTCCAAGTTGAACATTAAAATTCCAGAATTCGACAAGATGCACCAAAAAGAAGAGGTTACATTGGCCGAAACGTTGTGAGAATAACATCAAAGATGAGAACAGTAATCCGAATAACCTTTTTTATTTTTGTTTTTTTATTTGATAACATTCAATATTTTAGGTGACATTGAAGGATGCACTTAGCATTGATTGGTAAGCACAACGACATTTACTGAAACAAGCTTTGCTAAGTTTAATCCCGGCAAGGCATATCCTACACTCCTGCTTCAAGCCTTGAACCGTTTATTAGCACTTCTATTCTCATTCTTACATTTCTATAACTATGAAAAGTTATAAATAAAAGAAAGTAAAACATTGTAGGGATGTCAACCGCGAATTCAGACCCCCCCCCCCTCCCGGATAATGTTGAACTCAAAATGAAAAAGTATTCTGGGTAATGTAGTTTCAGAATATATACTGTTATGAAGAAGAGAGGGATCTATCTCTAAAACCTTAGGAGTTTGTGAGCAAACAAAAAATAAAAAGGAACTACAACTTTGACTTACAAAAGTTTGTTAGAAATTTGGAAATAATGATCCGCAAATCTAACAGACACAAAATGTCTATCTTATGCAAGAAAGTATGTTTAATTGAATGAATGCTGCATACCTACACAAAATGTATGTATATAAGTTTACCTATTGGTGAACAATATGTTTATTCCACTTTCTTTTATACTCTTGGCTTTTGGTTTTATTTCTGTACCAGCTTTCGCTTAGCTTATTATTGATCAGGCAAGATTATTTAGTGCAGGAAAGAGGGGGGGAGGGATAAGCAAGTTGGGAGGCGGTTCCTTTCATTACAAGTGCGTAAGAGTCTATAATAACTAAGGCTAGTAGTTTTAGCCTCACTATAAGTATAAGCACGGTAGACGGTAGTCATACGAGGAAAAACTCAACGCTTCTTTTAACATTAAACAAATCTTTATTGGGTATCCCATACCATTGGAGTATAGCATAGAAAAAGGTAGGACTGGTGTCCGGTGGAAAGAAACAAAGTCCTTTTACTGCCCGGGGAGCGGTACTCGGAAATCCAGTGGATGAGGGGGCAGGAGAGAGGTGAAGAAGAGTTCCTTCTAGGTTGATGGCCAGGGTCTCTCTGACGATCCGTTCCACCGTTCAATAGGGGTGCAAATAGTACGCAAGAGACTAGCTGAAATCAATACGCCCTGTGAGCCGATTGGTTAGTTTTAGACCAACTTGCCCACAGTGGACGCATAAGAAATAGGTCCTATTTCAGACTGCTACAAGTCTGATGGACAAGACACTAAATAAAAAAAAAAAAGAACTGATCAATTCTTAAGCATTTAACAATGCAAACGCCTTCTCAAACTTGAGTGTGACAGATCAACCTACAGACAGTCTTTTATACAGATGCGTGGAAGCATTTAAAATAAAATTCATCCATTGAATCATTTGTATTTTGTGCTGAAACTTCTATTTTAAAGTGAAGCGAAGACTGGCAGAATGCAGGAGGCACCACTACGAAGACACGTGCGCCAGAAACGCCATTTCAAAGCTAATCATAACAGACATATGGACAGATACTCTTACAGATATTCGGAGTTGGACGGATCTAAAATAAAATGCATCCACTTCAATGTGCGTATTTAGTGATTTCGAACTGAAATGTGACAGACCATTAAAAAGTCTTTTAGAGATTCGAGAAACATTTAAAATTAATAATAAAATACCCGCTTTGTAAAAATGATGGAATTCTTATCAAAATATCATACGACCATGTTTTGCAGCCTCCGATAGTTGCTGTTGCCAAGTTTCAATAGCAGCTCCTCATGGACGGTTCACAAATGTTTTCCCCAAGTCCGCATAACTGTTGTGAATAGGCATTATTTTATCCTATAAAAATATCCATGGAAACAGTGTCAATGCTCGCTCATGTCTTAATGCTGCCACAGTTAATTATTCACAGTTCATGCAATATTTGTGCAGGCTGAAATGGTCAATCCTCTTTCATGGCGTCTGTAATAACTGTCATACATCAAATACGTTTACACTGCTCGCTTCTTTTAAGATAATGTTCAACAAGATTCTATTGAAAACGTGGATCACATCTACATAATCAGCATTTCATAGCAATTTTTTTTTTTTCTTTGACAGAGAAAGATTTGCAGACAAGATGGATCCGAGATCAATTCATAAAGCATCCAGACTGAAGATGTGATGGTTCTTTGATATGATGGCGGGATGGGAGAACATCCAAGTTTAATACTTTTTTAGATTAAAAACTTGTTAGGAATAAAACGAGAATAGGAGGGGGAGAGAGAGAGAGAGACGAAAGTGAGAGAGAGAGAGGGGGAGGGAGGGAGAGGGGGAGGGAGAGAGAGGGAGGGAGAGAGAGGGAGAGAGAGGGAGAGAGAGGGAGAGAGAGAGGGAGAGAGAGGGAGAGAGAGAGGGAGAGAGAGGGAGGAGAGGGGGGGTGAGGGAGAGAGGGAGAGAGGGAGGGAGAGAGGGAGGGAGGGAAAGGAAGGGGGAGAAAAGTGGCGGGAGAGGGAGAAAAGTGGTGGGAGGGGGAGGGGAAGAAAAGTGGTGGGAGGGGGAGGGGAAGAAAAGTGGTGGGAGGGGGAGGGGAAGAAAAGTGGTGGGAGGGGGAGGGGAAGAAAAGTGGTGGGAGGGGAAGAAAAGTGGCGGGAGGGGAAGAAAAGTGGCGGGAGGGGGAGGGGAAGAAAAGTGGCGGGAGGGGGAGGGGAATAAAAGTGGCGGGAGGGGGAGGGGAAGAAAAGTGGCGGGAGGGGGAGGGGAATAAAAGTGGCGGGAGGGGGAGGGGAATAAAAGTGGCGGGAGGGGGAGGGGAATAAAAGTGGCGGGAGGGGGAGGGGAAGAAAAGTGGCGGGAGAGGGAGGGGAAGAAAAGTGGCGGGAGAGGGAGGGGGAGAAAAGTGGCGGGAGAGGGAGGGGGAGAAAAGTGGCGGGAGAGGGAGGGGGAGAAAAGTGGCGGGAGAGGGAGGGGGAGAAAAGTGGCGGGAGAGGGAGGGGGAGAAAAGTGGCGGGAGAGGGAGGGGGAGAAAAGTGGCGGGAGAGGGAGGGGGAGAAAAGTAGGCGGGAGAGGGAGGGGGAGAAAAGTGGCGGGAGGGGGAGAAAAGTGGCGGAAGGGGGAGAAAAGTGGCGGGAGGGGGAGAAAAGTGGCGGGAGGGGGAGAAAAGTGGCGGGAGGGGGAGAAAAGTGGCGGGAGGGGGAGAAAAGTTGCGGGAGAGGGAGGGGGAGAAAAGTGGCGGGAGAGGGAGGGGGAGAAAAGTGGCGGGAGAGGGAGGGGGAGAAAAGTGGCGAGAGAGGGAGGGGGAGAAAAGTGGCGAGAGAGGGAGGGGGAGAAAAGTGGTGAGAGAGGGAGGGAGAGAGAAATTCACTTGTCTGCCGACAGTTATGGCAGAGCAAGAAAAGCAGCATAAAAATAGATCTTAAAGTACACGCACACGAATTCGTATTAAAGAAATCCTTTCAAGATCAAAAACAAGATCAATAATTGAGCGACTTCTTACGCTGTTCATTCTGCAAAACCAATAGAAAAAAGACATTCATCTATCAACCAACTAACGTTCAAGGATCAGTAGATATTGTTAAGAATGTACAGATGATCATATCAATCATATACACAGATCCATATAAAGTAATCCAAATGCCATTGTTAAAGTCTAAAGTCCGTATACTACTATCAAATCTAATGAAACGAATGCATCTTTTAAGCTATTCAACCTAGGAATGTTAAATTTGTTACGGACTCTACCGATGGAGATTGTTATTAATTATCTTTTTAGCTGCATCTATGTGACGCTTTGTCTGTCATGTTTTAGCTTGAGATAGCATTTTCCTCATGAAACATGAAGATGTTAGAGGAGTCAAGCTTCAGCGTGACAGACCAACAGTCTTATCTGGTGCCAAGATCAAAGTCGAGTATCTTTTGTCCAAGGAGGAGAAATCCTTTCTGATTGAGGTTATTTTTATGTTTGGTATCACCCGGAGTGAACCTTTTAGGGAGCTGGATATCCCCACATTAAACATACCTTGTGTCACATCTAGCTATCTTGGGAGTAGGCGGGGGGGGGGGGGGGGGGTTAATAAGTTACAACTCTTTAAGACCAATTTTTCACCTAACAAACAAGGAGCCTTCATTACACAAGGTATTTTTTAAAGCTTTCTTTGATTCCTTTCAAAACCATCTTGTGTAATGAACTTTGTGAGATGAAAGAATTGATTTTAAAAGTTTATTATGAAGGACTTTTACTTCCTCAAAATTTCGCGAACCTTAATCCACCCCCACCCCTCCATTTGTGAACCTAAAATTTGCTGCTTTAGTTTTGGTGGACGAAATATAGGTTCATAAGACATCTGAAGAACCAAATATGGACCTTGGTTTTGTGCATTTAGTTTATACAGACACGTAGATAAGATCCATTATGATATTATGTAGTAAGTAAAAAAAAAACAAAAAAAAACTAACAATAATTGGATGGATGATAGCCACTTGCAGGAATGAATCCTGAGAGACCGTTTATATGTTCCAGCGCATCTCTCTAGCTATCATCCGAAGCAATGCTATGTCTACTATGACGTCATCCGGAACGTCTAATTTTCCATGAAAACAAAAAACTTTGCCCTTG
The DNA here is from genome assembly GCA_963556195.1 of Sepiola atlantica. Taxonomy (NCBI): domain Eukaryota; kingdom Metazoa; phylum Mollusca; class Cephalopoda; order Sepiida; family Sepiolidae; genus Sepiola; species Sepiola atlantica. The sequence continues at coordinate 10,677,082 of OY744532.1, read as the reverse complement.
TGTGGAGGCAAGTAAATAGCATTGGAATTATTATTAAGCGCAGTGAATTCTAAGTGCCCTGTGATTGGATGAAAATCAGCCAATCACAGACCACTGCTTCAATCGCCGCAGAAAACATAGGAGAGCGCCTTTTTTGAAAATAACGGCCTCTTGTCTCCCAGCCGTCAACAAGTTCTTCTCTGCCGTGTCTGATGAGAGCGGGCTCATGCTTTTTTAGCGTATACAATACGCACGAAGCCCTCTTGATGTTCTCAACTACTCTCTACAGCATCCTGTTACAAGACAACTGGCATTTACAGTGAGTCCGCAAAGGCACTTCTTTTGCAAGCAACATTCTATTTCTTCTTTTTATCTATATAAATACCCTTTTTTCATCTACCCAAGTTGTTTGTTATCTCTGTTCTTGTCTGGTCACGTTTTTATGCCACCAACGTTTCTTCCAGCGGACTAGTCTTCATCCTTCATTTTAACGGGAAAAATCCCAACAATAGTGACCGATTGAAATTCATTTTTAGTTACAAGTTATTTCATTTTCTAATCACTTATTGATCTTCGGTTCTATTTTTATGTAAATATTGAAAGAAAAAAAAAAAAAAGGAAAAACTTGTTATACATTAACTACTTGTTTGTTATCGAAATGGGATTCTAGGAGTTATTATTCGGGTACCTACACTAAAAATTGGCCTATCTAATTTTTTTTTAAAAGTTTCCCAGCCCTTTCTACTTTTTTCTGCCTAAAGACTCCACTTCCACGGGTCTGACAATACTATATCCAGTGATGCCTCAATTTGGAAAATTATCAAGGAAGATCAGGAAGAGAGTCAAATATGCATATGCACATACAAATTGCACATATATGTACACTAGAAAATATGTGACCCGTTGAGTCACTCATTGAGCTCTGGTTAAATTGTTTGAATCCGGGGGAAAAAGGCAACCAACAAACTAACCCTCTCCCAAAAGAGGAGGTAACGGCTGAAAGGATCGTCCAAGTCTAACCAAACCATGCCAAAGACAAGGGTCAGACCCATTGCAAACCTGACGCTAGAAACAGAATCTGAAAAATTTGCCGGCTGGTATAAAAAAAAAGAAAAGAAAAAGTAAACCTTTTATTTATGTGTGTCTCCCACAGGAACCAGATGCGACAAAAGGTCAGTTTAATGTAGGTATCATTAGCTACCAAAGAGCGCACTCCGGAAGAGTATAAAAATAGCCCTGAACAGACCCGTCAGTATTCTCCAGTATGGGCACCTCAGGTGACAGGCAATAAATCAACCCCAAACAAGGTAATGCCTGAGAAGATGGCCTCCTAGAAGCAAATCTAACTATACCTCATTCCTACAAAGGATCTGCTTTATAACAATATTTATGAATGAATATTATTATTACCTACAGATGCCAGCGTTTTAAGCTTATTACTCTCATCAGTGTAGGAAGTGACAATTTCAGACGGTATATATTATATATATATATATATATATATATATATATATATATATATATATATATATATATATATATGAGAAAGAGAGAGTATTGATTTACTCCTCTCCAGGAGTTAGGCACAAGGCCAGTTTTTATCTTACTCCCACAAGTAAGATGTGACCAAAGGTCGGGTTGGGAAAGTGGGGGTTAAAAATTGCCTGGGCAGCCCTGTCGGAATCGCCTCAAGCAGTAAGCAATAAACTTACTCCTCCCCAAAGAGGGGAGGCAAAGCCTGGGAAGGTGGACCTCCCAGAACATACCCATTGACCGGCGTAAATCAAGACCCGAAGGTCAAGACAACACCAGTATGGGGTGCAGTATCCATCGGAACAGATACTACACTTTGATCTTAGCCAAAAGAGAGAGAGAGAGAGAGAGAGAGAGTATTGATTTACTCCTCTCCAGGAGTTAGGCACAAGACCAGTTTTTATCTTACCCCACAAGTAAGATGTGACCCAAGGTTGGGTCGGGAAAGTGGGGTTTAAAAATTGCCTGGGCAGCCCCGTCGGCATTCCACGGTAGGGGCGCCTCAGACAGTAAGCAACAGACTTACTCCTCCCCAAAGAGGGGAGGCGAAGCCTGGGAGGGTGGACCTCCTAGAATTGCACAGGACAGACCCATAGACCAGCGTAAATCAAGCCCCGAAGACCAAGACAATACCAGTCTATGGGGTGCAGTATCCATCAAAACAGATACTACACTTTGATCTTAGCCAAAAGGCCAAACCAACGAGAGAGAGAGAGTAGCAAGCAATAGATATTGTATATAATAAAAGTGGTAGTAGGAGGATCAAACTACATACTGTGAGAGGATGAGAGGGTAAGAGTGAAATTACAGCGAATTTGGACAATTAAAGTGCAAATTTTTTTTTCCACAAATACCTCTAAAATTTTAGCTTGTATTTTCTGCAATAAAATATAAAAGGAAAACACTTTGATTAACTCAGCTTTAGTATAATAATAGATATGTAGAATACATGTGAGAGAATGATATCTTCACGAGGCCTTCTCTGCAAAACTAACGTTGTCATGGCCTGCAGGCCCTCCCAGCGTGAGTAAAGTATCCACTTATCTTCAATCAATCGTATACGAAAATAATTGTTAACCATAGCTATTGTATTTCGGCATTAAATAAACCAAAACGAGTTGATATGCCGAAACAAAAGCATATGTATATATGTCATCCATATTTTCATTGTATCACAGCTCTTAAGTTTGGTTAGACAATATAAGGAAAGGTTCAAGTTAAAGAACCAAACCAATTCAAGATATCCCCGGAAGATCAATTAATACAAAGTTTGTAACAAATTAGATTTTATGAAACTCCCAGGATATATTAAATACTGCAGATAAAAATAAGATCAATGATAATCAGGTTATGTCAAACAGAGCTTTCATATTATAATTCAATAGATTATAAAATTTATGATAATTAAAATATTAAATATTATCATCAAACTCTAGAAATAAAAATTTCATGTCAGCTGGGCCTTTGTTTGAGAGAAGCTCAGCCATTGACTAATGACAACATTAACCTGTGAAGCTCAGCCATTGACTAATGACAACATTAACCTGTGAAGCTCCGCCATTGACTAATGACAACATTAACCTGTGAAGCTCAGCCATTGACTAATGACAACATTAACCTGTGAAGCTCAGCCATTGACTAATGACAACATTAACCTGTGAAGCTCAGCCATTGACTAATGACAACATTAACCTGTGAAGCTCAGCCATTGACTAATGACAACATTAACCTGTGAAGCTCAGCCATTGACTAATGACAACATTAACGAATCTGATTGGTTAGTATACTAGACTAAACACCGTGTGGATATATGAAAACAGTAACAAAAAATCTTGGCAGTGAACCTTACGATTCCCCATGAGGATGAAATGCGAACGCCTGTGTAGTTTAATTGCCATAAATATATTTTATACTTTACTACTAAGCTCTATCCATGTATTGAACACTGTTTAAGTAAATACTGAAAATCTATACACAGTATATTATATCAACTTATATAATACGTGTATACATAAAATAATAAAATTATATATCAATGTAAGATGTCAAATCTCTTCTATATGTTCGCCTTCCATATTTAGCTGATAAAGGTGATAGGAATCACCAAAAATTCACACACCAAGGGAAAAATAGAAAAAAATATATTTACAAAATGTAAACTATGCTTCTAATAAAAAAAATGACAAATAAATAAGGTACACATATACAGATAATAAATATATTAGATAAACCAAAGTTTGTAGACATGTGCTCAACAGCGCATGATGACCTGCAGTTTCACCTAAAGTCAAACAATCTTGTTGAAAAAAATTTAGATGAGCATGTGATCAACGCTCATATGTACAGAAAGAGAATGCATTTTACCGCCAGTAAATGAGTCAATCGGAGACCGTCGCTAGACACTCTCGCCACCGAGTCGCAGTTACTAATGAAAAAGAAAACATGCAAAGAATAAAGACAGGGATGAGAAAAAGACACCGCTCATGCCCTTTTGGGCTTCGTTATCGGGCGAACTGCCTTAAAATATCTTCTGTGTCAATACAAATCTGAAAGTTAAATTGGAGTATCTTACTGCAGTTGCGAGAAATGGAATTTTAAAAAGCTTTTGAGATAAACTCCATCCACGTTCAATCTGTTGCTGTCGAGGACATTTTAAATTCTCACCGAGAAGTGTGATTCTAATATGCTATGTAAGGATTGTGTATCGCCAACTGCGACCCACAACTCCAACCCCATGTGTATGATATCTGCTTTGATTTTCTCATCGCAAGAATATTATGAATCTTGGATTCTTGAACTTTACTCCCTTACAGAGTGCAATTGTAATTTCTGAACTATTGAACTTTTCTATTGCCATCTTGTGCCACTCATCAATGTATGTAAGTTGTAATTAATTGTCTCTGGACGTAATTTTGTTATAAACTTTTCTCATCGTTAGATAATTAAGTATAATACCATTCCCTCATAATATTCCTGTTCTTTTGTTCTATGTATGTTTATCCCTTTTTAATCCTCATGTGAATATTTGTTTTAACATTTTAGTTGGTGTTTCGAGTTGTTTCTTGCTTGTTCGTTTTGTTCCTTATTTCTATTTGATGTTTTGAACTGGAGAATCCCCCTCTTCGTGTTCTGTTAATAATATCAGGCCCCAGGGATCTACAAGCCGATTCCGGATTTATATTAGGGGTGGGACGTAATGGGTGAAAATTTCAGATTCATGCGAGTAGTATTTTTTTGTGTTCATTTATACATTAATAACACTAAACAATCAAACATTTTGAAAATTTTGCAAAATTCAGAAGGTGTAGGCCACTAGTTTTTGGCTATTTTACATTCATGAAAAAACCCTTTCACAGCCTGAAAAAAGTCCTAAATTAAAGTACTATATCAGATTTAACCATCTATATCCATTCATAGCTTTTAAGGATGTTTTAGGACCTACAATGTCGCATGAAACCACTTTTTCACCGAAAAATGATGGATTTTGAGTCCTGTGGAGCCTTAACGGCTATTTTTGGCCTGCACCTTCTGAAATTTGCAAAATTTTCAAAATGTTTGATTGTTTAGTGTTATTTATGTATAAATGAACACAAACAAATACTACTCGCACGAATCTGAAATTTTCATCCATTACGTCCCACCCCTATTTATATATCTTATTTTTTTTTTTTATCATTGTCACATGCACGTTGCCATGGTTCCGATGAAGCAGTGCATGACAAATTTAAAAATAAAAAATAAAAATAAAAATAAAAGAATTCATTAAGTATTTTATGAGGCTGGGAACAGAAAATCCATAAAGAGCAAAATGAGAATGTACAGAATTCGAATCTGTGCCTACAAAAAGGAACCTCCTTTAGCTGGAGTCGGTGTTACCACTTGACTAACAGACGAATGGTAAAACGAAATGTTTCTTTTGAGATCAACAAACTCTGAATCTTCAAGACAATGATTCATCAGAATTTCTTTTTATTTTTATTTATTTTTTTTTTTATTATTAAAACTTACTTTTAAAAGCATTCTTTTAGATCGATTTTTACTCAAACATGTGTACTCAATCCAAGATTGATGCCAGACACTCCAAAATATAGTTGTCTCCCCTTATCTAGCTCTTATCCAAAAAAAGATATGAAAAAATGCATAGCTTAATTGAATAAACAATTGTTAAAATGAACATCTTTGCTGGAGAATAAAGATATGGTCGTTGCAATCTGTTTTTCTATTTTCTATTTATAAATGCTCTGGAATTATATATTAATATTTATTGAGCTTAAAGACTTAAGTTTTGACTCCAAAAATTAATATGCACATATATAGTGTGTGTGTGTGTGTGTGTTGTGTGTAACATTGCTTTTTAGGTGACACTCATGTTTACATAGGTAATAGCGTTATTAAATGAAACTTAATTATTCTACGAGGCTGGGAACATAAAAAATCCATAAAGAACAAAATGAGACTTGCATAGAATTCGAACCTGTGCCTACAAAGACGGACCTCCTTTAGGCTGGAGTCAGTTTTACCACTTTACCAATGAAACTACAATAAATTTCAAGTCGAATTTATACAAATTATTCAAATATCTTGTTTTGAAGATAATATTTATTTACATTATTAAATCCTGTATGCTTGAAGTATGCCAAAATATATTCCAAATGGTCTCCCGAAATGATATATTTTCAGTTATCAAAATGGATCAGGCATTGTATTAGATGCTGACCAATATGATCCGTATCATGTGATCTAAACACACCGTAATATTCGTAAGTACAATTCTTTCAATGGTCGTTGCTTTTGAGCCTTCTTTCTGAAATCACTTTCAAGGCCTGGTTCAAAGTGAGCCAGTGCGAATAGCCTGCATTTATCACAGTTAGCCGTTATGCATGATACAGGCGATCTTATGTAGCTTAGGTTGGAAGATTGGCTCTGTCCATTAAACACAATAATTAAGGAATCCTGGTCATTTGAATTTCACTATTTCTGTGATTTTAGAATCAATAATTTTAATCCCAAACAGAAATCGAAGATCTTCTGGTTATCAATATTTTCCCAATATTTCTTGGGTTGAATTCTTCACATACGAATCAAAGTATATTTGTTCATTATAGTAATTCGTTTTCATTGTTAAAGTTCTAGTACACAATAGAAAAAGACAACTGTCCACTTATCTTTTTTTCCGATTCCTTCCTTTTAATTCAAATACAATTTTATTTAAAATTTATTTTCTAATGAATAACTTGAGTGGATCAGTATTCAGTCTAATTAGTTATTTTCAATCTGCACATGAACTCAAACATCTGTCATATTATTTATTATTAAAAACTGTTCTGTGGCTACGGTAGTCAAATGACATCCCGTAGCTGCAATCAGTCCTCCATGCTAGTCCCAGGCCATCTGGCCTTGTCATGCGCAAGTTGTTGTAGGCAATGAAGTTGTTTCGCTGTACGTAGTGGTCCTAGTCCAACCTGCTTGAGGTCAGCACGTAGTGTGCCCAGCAGATTTGTGCAGTGCCGTCCTAGTCGCGGTTGGTAGGCTTGCGAGCCAGTAACAGCAAAGTCTAGTGCCCTCCGTCATATATGTTAATTAAATTCAAATATATTGATACAATGAACTTTTAAAAAATACAAATACAAAGTAGAGCTTTATAAATAAATAAAATTATATAAACATTAGAACAGCCTATACGAATTAACCTGCGTTTCGATGTTAGTACATCTCTACGGGGCTGTGAAAGCAACTAAATATTAAATTGTCCCAAATAAATCAGACAAAATAAAAAATTGGCTAGTAGAAATTAACTTATGTCATTATCACCGACCAGCAGAAATCACCCGCTCCCCACATATCCTTACGCATTAGAAGAGCATGCATGTCAATCACAGATGGATAAACACACTCCACACGGTACTAATAAAACTTTCTTACTCTCCTTACCCTCACACGCCCAGATAACTCAAATCTAGCAGGCAAACTTAACCTAGATTAAGATACACACACACTCCCATCGGCTAAACCAACCGCCTCCACATACATTTCACCATATATTAAATTTTACATACACTGATTATAGGGAAACAATTTGCAATAGTACACACACATTTACTCATTACACATGCAATTATACTTCTAAATTAATAAAATTATAAGTAGGTTTAAAGAAATCTATCTAAAAATTGCAGTCATTTAAAACAATTTGAATTTGATACTATATTTAACTGGGGTTTAATAGATAAATTCATGGCCAGATACGTTAATTAGAAGATTTAATTGGTGTTTAATAGATATATACTCATACCCATTAACTATTTAATGTCATTGTTTACTAAACATTGATTTTATACTAAAAGATAAATATTTTTCAAAATTCCTATTTCAAGAAACAAAATCATAAAATAATAATCTTACCAAACAAAATTCTGTAAAAATAATATATAGCACTTACATACATCAACGAGTATATCCACAAACCATACCACGCTTACACAAGTATGAAAATTAACGTTAAAATCAAACAAGTCGCACAATGTGATAAAACCGTATTAGAATTCTAAAACTTATTAAGTCATCCTTATCAACGTATTAAAATAGTGGAAGTGAGACAGATATTATTAAATATTATTAATAGCAATTTAATTATTAGCTTAATTACTAACTATAGTCTAAAAAACTTAAGAACTTCTGCCCATCTTAACATCTAGAGCCATCCCTATCACCACCAGCGGGAAAGTCTCCGACAACTGCGTCAGAAGTGTCATGTTGTATGGTAGTGAATGTTGGGCACTCACCCAGTCCTCACTCCCCAGACTCCGTCGGAACGATGGGGCCATGATCAGATGGATCTGCCACGTTAAATCAGACCAAACCCAGTATATTAGGTCAGAAACCTTGCTCGAGACATTGTCCATCCAACCGCTGGACGTTATTCTTAGGGCAAACAGATTATGTTGGATCGGACATGTTAAAAGAAGTAGTAGACCAATCAACACATGTAGAGATCTGAAAGTGGTCAGTCAGAAGAAAGACGGATGCCCAAAGAAGACCTGGAGAGAAACCATCAGGCATGACAGTATACAGTGACAGATGGTGACCACTGGAGACGATGTATAAAGACCGTGAGGCAATGTCAAACACCTGATGAAGGGAACACAGACTAAACTAGGATTGTGTGAGAGAGAGTGAGAGTGAGAGAGTGAGAGTGAGAGAGTGAGAGTGAGAGTGAGAGAGTGAGAGTGAGAGTGAGAGAGTGAGAGAGTGAGAGTGAGAGAGTGAGAGTGAGAGAGTGAGAGTGAGAGTGAGAGAGTGAGAGTGAGAGTGAGAGAGTGAGAGAGTGAGAGTGAGAGTGAGAGTGAGAGTGAGAGTGAGAGTGAGAGTGAGAGAGAGAGAGAGAGTGAGAGTGAGAGAGAGAGAGTGAGAGTGAGAGAGAGAGAGTGAGAGAGAGAGAGAGAGAGAGAGAGAGAGTGAGAGTGAGAGAGAGAGAGTCTAGTTCGATTGACTTACTAAATTCTACAGCTCGTACAACCTTTCACTGCAGTTTATAAATTTAAATTACCTATTAGTTAGCTTAATTTAATTACAACAAGCCGCGCGTGCGTGGTCCCCTCTGTATGTGACTCAATGTGGTGAGTGTAAAATGCAATAAATTTGGGCAATTTGGGGCATTTTTGACCCCCTGGGGGCGCGAACCAGAACTTTTCTGAGGCCAAGGATGCTCATTTTATATCCAGAGCAATTGCCTCTACATTTTGGCCAAGTTTCAAAGAAATTGAATGGATGGATGAAAAGTCATTTTTGCCATTTCGGGGCCTTTTGAGCCCCTGGGGTGGCTAATCAGATTTTTTCAAAAATCGGAGAATGTCACTTTCTAACCTGACCAAAGTTACAACTTCATGCAAAATTTCAGAGAAATTCAATGGATAGTTGCGGAGAAAAATCCGGACGGACGGACATGCCTCAAAACATAAGTCCCCCGATTTTATAAATCGGGGGACCAATTATTAAAGGATTTTAAGTAATATTAGTCGTATACTTAGCTGGGAATGTTTTAATTGTTATGTTATACTACAAAGTAAGTTTAAGGTTTCCTTATGGAATGTTATGATGAATTCACTAGGTTATTGCTATATTTATCCAGGGTGTTAGAATCATTGTTTTCCCAGATGAATGACGCAGAACACATACATTTTTTTGTATGGGTGGCCATTTACCCTAACGGTTATTACACAACATTAACAAACCAAGGAATTAAATAGCCAAAAGAGTTAATAATTAATTTCTCCATTTTGCTTTTATTGCATTTTCTGTAACTTTAAATTAATATTAGCATTCTAAACATGAATATTGTTTTCAATTTAAAATCCTCATCAAGAAGAAAAACATTAACAAAATACGGTTTTAAAATATTTAAAAAATGTAAAGCTGTTCTCTTCAAATCGATAATAACGGACAGGAAACAGTCTTCGACAAAAAGAAAATGATTAAATATTCATTGTTCTCAATTCAAAGTGGATATTTTATATATGTGAATGTTTGGTTACAAATGAGATCATGTAGTTTAGAAGAATCACTTTTTAGACACAAAGATATTAAACGATCTAATAGAAATCAAACATTTAAACTGGACAAATCCTGTTATTTCGTTTTGATTATTGCCAGACACAATTGAATATGGACGAGAGGTTCAAGTTCGTTCAAAAGTTGCAGACGAGCAAACAAAAAACATCTGCTGGTTTATCAAAGATTTCGCAGACAGTGTTTAGTATCGGTTTTCTCCCTTGTGTATGGATTTTCTTTTAATTTTAACACATCTGTTTGTTGGTATTTTTTAATGGTTTCATGCAAGATCGATGAGATAACAATTGTTTGTGTATTTGAAGTTGTCACAATCATCTAATACATTACCAGCACCAGATACAATTAAACAGTAGAACTATAAAAATAGAACTGTTTGGGAAAAAATTTTATTCCAAAAAACTTTATTCCAAAAAATTAGGCCAGCCAAAGATTTAATTATTTGTTATTTAAAATGAATCTATACTAAAACCAGAGAGGTTTGTTTGTCCATCTATATGTGTGTCCTACTAATTTTATGTTATTAGACCTAGGAACATAACATTTTGAAGGAATGATCCTATGCAGAATGGTAACGAACTGGAGGTCTGTACTTCTTAAGTACCCCATTTTGTCCACCAGAAAATATTTATATATTTGAGGAAAATTTTCAAACAATTGTAAGTATTGCAACTTGGGAGACAGACGAAGCCGATAAACATGTGAAGAGGGGAGGAGGGATAAGAAAAAGATTAAGATATGTTGATATAATAAATCCGGTCCTGATGGCTGTGTAGAACGATCTTATAACGACCCCTATTCGTTGTTGTATAGCTAACCCATTTCCAGTTTAGCACTGAAACACGGATATCACACAATCACGCAATATATACCGGGAGGAAGAGGGGAAAGTCATGTGACAATTCAAGCCTTTTGCAGGAAAAAAAGCATCGAAGCAAGTGACAAAAGTAAAATATGAAAAAGCCAGTTGGTGATCAGTTTGACTTTGATTGGACGATCACATAAGTTGTATCGACTTAAAATGGGGTGAATAATACCTCCAGCAATACGATGGATTAGCATGAATCAGCAATATCAACCTGATGCGGATAATAACAAGATGAATATTTTAATTGAATCAGCAAACCAAATAACGGCTTGGTTATCTGTGACAATGCCATGCAACTGGCATTTTTTTTTAATGTCATACCGATGCTAAACCAGCAAAATAGATGAAAGAATATTTTAAAATAAAAGATAAAATAAAATAAAGTTTAAAAGAAACAATGAAAAGAAAGAAAAAAAATCTCCATGAGTAACAAACTCAACATTACAGAAACTGTTTGAATTTCCCCAGAAAAATGCTTTGTTAAAATATAAATCTTTGCATACATTATTCCAGGAACTAAAAGTAGGAGTGGGACGTAATGGGTGAAAATTTCAGATTCATGCAAGTAGTATTTTTTTGTGTTCATTTATACGTAAATAACACTAAACAATTTATTTTCATCTCTCTGTCACTCATTCCATTTACCCTGTACAGCTCTGGGTTCTCCTGGAAATCGTGCTTGCAAATCAGTTTACGAAACAATAGTTAATTCCTCAGCATCGTTTTTTCGTTTTCTCATTTTTCTTTTCTTTCAGTGTTCTCTCAACCTCTTCTACTGAGGCAAAGGGACCACTATGCTCTTTGCATTTGCTAAGAAGAATTGCTGACCTCTCTTTTGAGTGAATAGCTTTTCGGCACTTTTCTGCAAGCTTTACCTTCATGATCTGTTGAGCTTTGAACCATTTTTGTTCTTCGACATCAAGCAACTTAGCTATGGCTCTGGTTTCTTTCTCAATTGATGATATGTTGGTCTGATACAGCGTCATATCGTCTTTCATACCACTAGCGATGAATTTTCGATTGGAGCATGCTGCAGCACGGATGGCAAGTTTATCCATACGTGACAAATCCCGTTCACATAAAAGATTGTGGTCAGGAAGTTTTTCAGCCACTTCAGAGTTTACCTTGGTGAGATCTGTTGCTCTTTGATTGTTTTCATCGACATCTACAATCCCATACTCACGTCCACATTTCAGATCCACAGCTGCCTGTTTACAGAATCTGTTTGTGGCATGTCTGGTTCATTAACGTTGAAAGAGTAGTCGACTTTTTACCTTGTCAATGTTTCCATCTGACAATTAACAAGGTCGTCATGCAACAATGGAAGGATACGCAGCAGAGATTTCGGATTTTCCATCTCACACATGTTCGGAAAGGGAAGTGTGATCTTGTAGGTGAACCAAGCAAGACACTGCAACGCTGTCTTTATGTAATCAATCTGCAGGTAAAGCTCAGAAGCTTGCACTAGTTGATTGGCAGAATTTGTTGAGTGCAACTTGATCAAAGAAAAACTTTCTCATTTGCATCAAATGTCTCCACGTCAACACCCTTTCCTAGAATATTGAAAAGAACGTGATTTTTTTGTCTTCCATTGAATCAAGTTTGACCTCTTCGATCCATGGCCCTTCTGAACTTTGCTATTGTACTCTCTCAAGTATCGATCAAGTTTATCTTTCACTCCTTTTATTGTTGTTTGTTTAATGTCTCTTCCAAATGCTCTTTGTCAGTGAGCCAGCAGACAGAAAATTGATGGAGATGCTCTTTCTCCTTTGTAAATCCATAAGTTGGAGCATCATGAACTATGGCCAAAACGCACTCATGTACAGTTGGGAGATTTTCAAGCAAAGTGAAATCCCAATCATCGTACTGGTACTTTGTTCCACTCATCCTATCTTCTCAACTAAACTGAAAACAAAAGAAAATAATTATTAAACTGCTTGAATATAATACAATGGTTTCGACACTACAATGGTTTCAACTATCTACACCCATTCATAACCATTGTAGAGGCTTAGGAACCAATTAGGTTGCTTAATGGAGGATTTTGGCTAATTTGGGCTATTTTTCACTAGTTTTTGGCTATTCTACATTCATGAAAACCCCTTTTACAGCCCGAAAATGGTCCTAAATTACAGTACTGTATCAGATTTAACCATCTATATCCATTCATAGCTTTTGAGGATGTTTTAGGAGCTGCAATGTCGCATGAAACCACTTTTTCACCGAAAAATGGATTTTTAGTCCCGTGGGGACCTAACGGCTATTTTTGGCCTGCACCTTCTGAATTTTGCAAACTTTTCAAAATGTTTGATTGTTTAGTGTTATTTATGTATAAATGAACACAAAAAAATACTACTCGCATGAATCTGAAATGTTCACCCATTACGTCCCACCCCTAATCATAGGAACTGGTGTTGTACTGGACAAATATTCAAAAAGTAAAGAATTAAAATTGATATTTTTTCGACTAAAAGGGCTGTCTCACATTCAGATATTTTAGTTTAAAATATTCTGATATACTTAGTTGATCCAATAATAGAAACTGGAAGAACTTTTTTTTTCTTTTTTTTTTTTTTTTTTTTTTTTAAATGGAGCTGAAAAATGCTAATATTTTACCAAAAATATAAATTTTCAATAATATTAACTTAAGAAGCGCTTAACTTTGAGGGGTAAAACTAGTGGCATTCAATTTGTATTATGTGTATCTGTAAGTGTAGCAAATTTGACAAAAAAAAAAAAAAAAAAAAAAAAAAGTGTCAGTTGAAGTATTTTTGCCGAAAAAATTTATTGATTTGACATGGAATCACTCACAGGTGGCTTAATTGACGCTCCAAAACAGCAATTAAAGACCTTTATTTTATTTTTTATTTTTTTACAAGAAGTTACTTAACTACTTTTAAATAAATACTTTAAAAAAAAAATATGAACAAATAAAATATATTGAAATACCGGTGTTGCCTGGTAGTCTTTACTTTAGATTTTATTATTTCTTATTTATATATAGACATACATATATATATATATATATAGGGTGGGCAAAAATAAGGGTCCTATTTTTAAAAATTCATAACTTTTTTATTTATTGATTTTTAAAAAATTTTTTTTTTTAGAATAAGTAAAGGACCCCTTCCGAAGCAAGCATGAGCCGTATTAGCCCTAAGGAACGTACCCTCATTTAGAAAACATTATTTTTGCTTAAAAAACTCAAAACAGTGTAAAAAACAATACTTTAGTTTTTGTAAGTTTTAAGAAGTGTTTTTCGGCTAAAATTTGTTTTGTTTATTTCAAAAAATCTCGGAAGGGTCAGTCTACACACACATAAAGTTTGGTGAGTTTAACTTTTATTTTGTGGAAGTTATTCAAATTCAAGTTATTCAAATTTAAAGATAGGACCCTTATTTTGGCCCACCCTGTATATATATACACACACAAATGAAAAATAATGTGCTTAGTGTTCCTTTACAAAACTTTTTATCGGTTATATTTTGGGATACTTCAATATATTTCTTCAGATTTTTTAAAAATTTAATTTCTACTAAATAAGTAACTTCATGACAAAATAAAAATAAGGTTCTTTTATTGAATCGCTTATTTGAAGCATCGTAGTTTAGCCACTGGTGTCGACTTAAAATCTGTCCACTCTTAAAATGTAACCCGTAAACAAACTATAATCAGTTTACAAAAATACTACAATCAAAAGTAAAGACTCAAGTAGGTACAGCTAGTATATAATATACAAATTGGTGAGGGAATTTCTCTCCTGAGCTAAAATTGCAGAGGCCACGTGAAACTATACAAGTTAGATTTCAAACAGGCTTTCCATTACTAAGGTGGTGGTATATATAATATGTATGGGTTTCTGTGTCTGAGTGTCTCTGTTCAAGGATGCAATTAAAAACAAAGCCCTATAACCACATTAAGTTCTATAAGGAATCCAATGGTGATATTTTGTATTACGCAGTTTTACCATATTATGTGTCCTTATACAATCCGGACATCTATAAACAGCAACAATGTCGTTTTAATTCATAAATAAAACAAAGTAAAAGTTATCAAAATAAAATTGGTAATATGGGGTTCATGGCTGGAGACAGGAGTATACAGGGTGTCCTCATTCGGGCAATGCTGGGGGTGCCTGTTAGTATATTAAAAAGGGGAGTATAAAACTTAACTCAAAAGATTCCATCTCTTAATCAAATTCCATCATTCTAGCACCCCTTAAATAAATTGGAAAATTTATAAGCCGTAACACTAAAACTCTGACTTCTGGAGTATTTGTGGTATCTGACCTTCTTCAAATTATTAAAGAACCCTATGGAACAATGATAGTGCCCTTTTTAGGGGAGCTGGAGTTTCCCATATTTAAAAGCGTTGCACCTGACTCATTGTTTACGTGAGGAGACACATCAAATCAAGAATGTGTTGATTAAATCAAAATGTCAATACAGCAGTCAGTGAGAAGTGTGTCGTCAGTCAGATTTGAGTCGAGCTGAATTTGACAGATGTTTAGTAGGTAATTGTGAGCTCGAAGTTAACCGAAAGGTGAGGAAAACTGAACCCAATAAACTCATCACCTATCACCAGGACTTGTGAATTGAGAACAGTCACAGAACGTCTGTCTTCTTGATATGTATTCATATTTGTTTATTTCTCCTTTGTGATTACAATATCTCTCTCTTTCTCTCTCTCGTTTTTATCACAGCAAGAGAGATTTTAGATAGTTGGTGTTTTGCTTTCATACGCAAAGATTCGGAATTTATTTTTCATACATAATGGGTCGTACATAAACATACTCCAGCCAACTTTCGAGTTTTTAATCGTTCTTTTCGGGAAGCTGAAATGAAAGAAATTATATCTTTATTATAAAAATGTGTTGGTTGCTCCCTTCATACAGTGTTCGATTTCAGCAAGCCGATGGTCGTAACTCGAATAATTCATTCTCTGAAGAGAATTAATGACGTCGCCAAATAACCGCCAACGCAACCGGGTATAACCCTTATATTAAGCATATGCGTCTGTTGTTTCTCTGGGATTGGTGTGGTACTACGCCAGGACGTTAAAAGCCCCTTTTAAAGGCGTCCCCACAGCGCGGACACACCAAGTTATACTAACCCGACAAGCAAAAGTTTCACACCAAAGAGTGCTGCAATATTATAAAGTATTCAGAAACAGATTTATGCAAGTAAATAATATAATTGAAACCTTAAAAACACCATTTTTTATATGAAGAGAGAGATGTTTATTTTTATTTGCTTCTAGTGCTGTTTCAAAGTCAGAAATTTGATGCTCAACTAAATTTTGTATTCAGCAAGCTCTCATGTGACCGATCCTCTTCTATGGATTGTACTGTCAAATGATGTACACAAGATGAGTGCATTTGATCAACAATGCCTTTGAGATACTACAAATAAGATGGACTAATGGACTGTCCACATCAACTGCAAAGTTCTTTGACTATCTTGCTTATAATCGATTAAAGGGACCTGGACAAGTCACCCTTCCGGAATTTGCGTCAAGAATAACACTGACCCTGCACTACTCCTTTCTGGCGAAAATAATCCAGTGGTCAGGTGAAATCCTAGCTAACCACTGCGATGTCGGCCTTATAAGGATCTCCAGATTAATAATTTATGAAATCTGCTGGTTCCTCCATATAAAACATTCACAATCAGAACTCATCTTTCAACCACGATTGAAAGGAACTTTTCATTCTTCCTCCATGTGCCTAGCGTCAGGCAAGATCCATGAACAAAATTTCTTTTACAAGAAATTCCCATCTGTGGAACACGTTACTATGGGACTGCTTCTCTGCAGAGAAATCCGATGTTGACAAATACTTATAAACCGTCCAAGTAATCAAATTTTACCCATTCCATTAATCATTTTCAGTCCTCTCATAACATCAATCATTTGACTGACAATCCATCCATTTCATTAACCCTTATCCTCTAGTGTTTTTTGGCCTTGATAAGTGGCGTCTCATTAGTTAAAAAAAAAAAAATATATATATATATATAACGCCACTCAGAATGCGATACAACCGACCAAGCTGTAATGGAGTAATTCAAGATGCTCCAAAGTCATTAGAAAGGGCCGGCTCAACCCACCCAAAGCGGATGGATGAATAGAGATTTATATGAATAGACAAAGATAATAAATTTAAAAAAAAAAAAAATAAATAAATAAATAATAAAATTTAGCTAAAAAAGAACCAAGAAAAATTTATGGCACCAGACTGCCTCACTGTGCATCAAAGGATAGAAATCATTCATCTGACCAGAATTTCCGAAAACAAGTTTCTTGGAAACATCCTCAGATCTTTGGCAGAAATATCCGAAACTTTCTTTCATATAAAAATTAAGTTACACCATAGGAAGAAGAAAAATATATATATATAACTCGGCTTGAAAAATACTTCATAAAATTATTTTTATAATCTCATAAATACAATTAATTCTACTTTTTAGAGACTCAGAAACTATGGGTTGGATTTCAACTAAACTTGGCATATATAAAATCTACAACATGCTTTAGGTCAGTTAGTTTTATATTTACAGCCTAAAACTTGCACATACAAATGTCGCTCCATATATATATATATATATATATATATATAACGAATTCTTTTGCCGGCACAAGGAAGGCTTATGGCAATATAGACAGATTCCAATGTTTTCAAATAGTTTTTGGAATCTGCTCTATGCAAGACCTCAAAACACTATTTTATAGCTACTGGCACAGCAGGGATTTTCAACCAAATGCTGGCCAATAGCCGAGTCCAAAGTTGCAAAGGAAGAGGGACACAGGGACCCTATCCTTCCCTGTCGAATTTTGGATAGAACATGCTGGTTTATGCGGGTCTGCAAATGCAAGGAAGTACGCCCTGTATAGCCAGCATCACACTGGCATTTAAATTGGTAAACAACATTATCCTTGCGAAAGGAAGGAAAAACAAGTCTTGTAGAATACACTAAATGTAAGGAAACAGTAGAACCAATAATGCTTCCAACAATTTGCTTGCCCAGTTTTTTACTATTTCCTCCTATCCAAGGTAGTTTCAAATAAATGGGGCATAGGGGAAGGGGGTTGAAGTCAACAACCTTTTTGTTAATGCAGTCATTAATAAGGTCCTCGGGGTAACCATTATTAATGAATATTTCCCTAATTCTATTCAGTTCCGAATCCAATCTACTAGGGGAACAGATCATAAGGGCTCTATGATCCCAAAGTGTAAATTAAGCCTACCTTTCTAGATTTTGGTACAAAAGACCAGTTTACATACAGGCCAGTAAAAGTAAGCTTCCTGTAGATGGTAGTGAGCACTTTATTTGATTTTTCATATACAACCTGACACACTAATATATATATATACAGAACTCTACGGAGCCCTCCAAAAAGGAGCGCGCTCCAGGAGCACGCTCCTTTTTGCTGGAGCGAAGGAGAGGAGGGCTCATTTTATATTAAACGGGAGTTGAGCGGGAGCAACTCCATTTGGGACTAAATAGCGGTGGTTTTATCGCTCCGCGCTCCAAAAAGATTTGTTTTTTTTTAAACATTAGTTTTTTATTCAGCAATATAAAGGAAAAGTAAAGAAAGTCTCAGAGTTTACTCTGAATTATTTTTTTAAATTATATCTCTGGTAGAGAGAGGGATGGGGCTCAGGCGGAAGACGATTTAATTGTAATGTTTTTAACAATCTTTTTTTTTTATTGTTTTATTCGTTACCCCCCCCCCCCAACCCCGCCGACTTGCTATCAAGCGATGAGACAGATCAAAGGCGTCATTAAAGTTTTTATTGCAGTCAGTGACTTGAGAGTTCTATTTCTTTGGAAAGATTAAACATACGAGTTAGGGGTACGAACGATTTTGACACCATCTGAGTGCAGGTCGGGAGGGGGGGCGAGAGAGAATTCAAAATGTTTACTAGCTGACCTGAGATAATTACTAAGGCCCTTTTAAAAAGTACACTGCCATCTTTCTGTTGAATAAAAACTCTGAAAATTAGCACTCTAGATAGGGGAGATAAGTTGCCCAATCAAGGTTTCAGAGTACAGTCTACCCTACTATTTAATTCATAACTTTGGGGGGGATATATGTGGATTCATACCGTTCCTAAGTGTATTAGTGAAAGTTATGTTTTTCTTCTTTTAGACTAGATAGTCGGCTTGACTGGATAGAAGTATGTATGTATAATACACAATTTAGGAAAACTCGGCAACGGAAAACTCGGCAACGGAAAACTCGGCAACGGAAAACTCGGCAACGGAAAACTCGGCAACGGAAAACTCGGCAACGGAAAACTCGGCAACGGAAAACTCGGCAACGGAAAACTCGGCAACGGAAAACTCGGCAACGGAAAACTCGGCAACGGAAAACTCGGCAACGGAAAACTCGGCAACGGAAAACTCGGCAACGGAAAACTCGGCAACGGAAAACTCGGCAACGGAAAACTCGGCAACGGAAAACTCGGCAACGGAAAACTCGGCAACGGAAAACTCGGCAACGGAAAACTCGGCAACGGAAAACTCGGCAACGGAAAACTCGGCAACGGAAAACTCGGCAACGGAAAACTCGGCAACGGAAAACTCGGCAATTTTGGCCAAGTATGAAAATTCGGCAATTATCGAATAAATATTGATTGAAAAGAACCGTTTTTACAGGAGATATACTTGTAAATACGGGGCTAACCCCCCCTCCCCAGTGAAGAATATTTTTTATATCATTTTTTTAGTACTTGTGCAGTTTACGAACCAGGCTATTTTTTAGATAAGATTTTCAAGTTAAATTAAATTTTTACGATATCTTTTGTTTATTAAATTGTTAGGTGAAAGTACAGAATAGTTAACAAAGCGCGCCCCCCCCCCCTCACTCCATGTTAAGAATGGCTTTCTAAATAATGTTATTTCAATCCGGTTCGTAATTACGTTACGAAATTAAAGGTTTGGATCTGGTTATTTTTTACATAAAATTTTCAAGTTAAATTCAATTTTTACGATATCTTCTGTTTATTAAATTGTTACGTGAAAGTACAGAATAGTTAACAAAGCACCACCCCCCCACCCATTCTCCCCATGTAAAAATCGTTGTCTAAATAATGTTATTATTTCAAGCCGGTTCGTAATCAAGTTACGAGATTAAATCCATCATAATTCATTTAGATTTCTTCGTAAATAAGTCAGCCATTTTAATTGACAAAACATCAATTACTTCGTGTGTGCAAAACTTGAAAGGAATTTATAAACTATCGAGTAGAAAGTCATTTAAACTGGCTTTAAATTCTTAGAAAATTTCCATGTATTTAAAAAAGCAAAACTGTTTTGTTCTCAGAAAACGAAAATTTACATATAATCCTATACTTCGTCCGACATGTTCTCTCTCAAAATATTAGCGAGATCCTTTGACGCCCACCCCTATCCTTCGACCACTCATTGGCAGAATAGAACGTTTACGAAAGAAGGTATATTTTTATTATGGAGCGCTGAAAAAGAGCTGCTCCTTTTTTATAGGAGTTGGAGCAGGAGCGGCTCCTTTTTGAAAATGGGGAGCGTGAGAGGAGCCAGCTCCAATTTTGGGCGTTGAAGCAGGAGCGGGAGCAGCTCCAAAAGTAGTGGAGCGCGTAAAGCCCTGTATATATATATATGGATATACATATATATATATATATATATATATGGATATATATATATGGATATATATATATGGATATATATATATATATATATATATATGGATATATATATATATATATATATGGATATATATATATATATATATATATGGATATATATATATATATATATATATGGATATATATATATATATATATATATGGATATATATATATATATATATATATATATGGATATATATATATATATATATATATATATGGATATATATATATATATATATATATGGATATATATATATATATATATATATATATGGATATATATATATATATATATATATGGATATATATATATATATATATATATGGATATATATATATATATATATATATGGATATATATATATATATATATATATGGATATATATATATATATATATATATGGATATATATATATATATATGGATATATATATATATATATGGATATATATATATATATATGGATATATATATATATATATGGATATATATATATATATGGATATATATATATATATGGATATATATATATATATATGGATATATATATATATATATATGGATATATATATATATATATATGGATATATATATATATATATATGGATATATATATATATATATATGGATATATATATATATATATATGGATATATATATATATATATATGGATATATATATATATATATATATATATATATATGGATATATATATATATATGGATATATATATATATATATATGGATATATATGGATATATATGGATATATATGGATATATATATATGGATATATATATATATATATATGGATATATATGGATATATATATATATATATGGATATATATATATATATGGATATATATATATATATATATGGATATATATGGATATATATATATATATGGATATATATATATATATATATGGATATATATGGATATATATATATATATATGGATATATATATATATATATGGATATATATATATATATGGATATATATATATATATATATGGATATATATATATATATATGGATATATATATATATATGGATATATATATATATATATGGATATATATATATATATATGGATATATATATATATATATATGGATATATATATATATGGATATATATATATATATATATATATATATATATGGATATATATATATATATATATATATATATATATGGATATATATATATATATATATATATATATATATGGATATATATATATATATATATATATATATATATGGATATATATATATATATGGATATATATATATATATATATATATATATCTTTACTGCTGAAATTGAGATTAGTTTTAAATCACAGTTGGAAGCACCTGCCCACTTCTAGCAACACTGAAGAACCATGATATGGCAAAACAGATGTCTGGATAAACTCTTACTCTTCAGGCCTCCGGTTCAGTCTCGGTAGACAATGAATATCTCTTTAAGGGTGCCTGCACAGGGAGTTCATTGTGTAGTTCTTAATGTAAACCATGACAAAGACTCTGAGTCCCTTACACCTAGTAGACTTATTGCGGCATTTGACACCAACCTCAGTATTTCTATGTCCTAATGCAGGAGACGTGGTCACAGCACCAGATGCAGTTTTATATTACACTATATACACACAGTGTGTGTGTGAAAATCAGACTTTCACTAATGGACCAACTAACCTATCATTTTGCTCCATATCTCCTGAACATGTGCCAGTCTAATAATACTAAATCAACAATAACAAAGGGATATAGGTATAGAATTCAAAATATAGATTTAAAAATATGATACCAACACGGGTGTCTAAATGTTAGATTTGAAACACAAAGTATAAAACCAGCAGAAGAAGGAACAAAAACAAAAACTAGAAATGAATGGGTGAAAAAAAAAATATGATATAACATTGAGAAATATGCAAGAATAATATCCGTCCCAGGATGGATAAAATTAATTCCATGAACAGTTCTGCCCCACGAAGATTAAAATCAGGATATGATGCTAAACTTCATGTCTAGAACCCTTATTCTATTACATGATTTTGATTCTAGAAAATGTCAAAAATTTAAGGCTTAAGCTTAAGAGGTCTTAAACTGAAATTCAGGGTACCTTGCTAAATTGTATAAAATTATTATGGATCAAATTTAATTTGAATCTGAAATATTTGAATTTTCAAATGGGATGCTGTGCACATTATGGTCACCTAAAAACTTTTTTTTTAAATTTAAAAAAAAAAAAAAAAAAAAAAATTAAATTTGAGGAATATTTGATATCTAATACCTGTTAAAAAAATTTTTAAATTGAAAGTACCTGAATTTTCATAAAGGGCTTCTACCATCCCTTTTACTCCGTTTTCATCAAACTAAATATAGCTCACCCTTACGCCTAGCAGTTCGAATTAATTCGATTTAATTTCTTTCAGAAAATACTTTGTCCGGAATTATTTTCAAATGGTAGTCATCGTCAAAAAAAAATTTTTTTTAATTTTAAGGGCGTAACTGCATTCCTTTATACAGAGTTACTTCCCTTTGAATGAAACAATATTTTAGCAGAAAAAAAACGGCAGAGTTTAAAAAAGGTAAAGTAAAACAAACTGCAAATAAATACACTACCGGACAACAGCAGATAGGGACAACTCGTCATCTGTCCCGTGGTATGGATGACCGTTAAGGCGCCAAAGATGACCTGGCAACCAGCTTTCTCCAACACTCCAAATCTTCTGCATGCTACTTAGCGCCAGCCCTATCCACTTCCAGATGTCGTCCTCTCATCTCTTTCTTTGCCTGCCTCTCATTTCTCCCTGTACAGTTCCTTGCAGATCTGATAAATGCCTTACATGGCCATACCACTTCATTTTTTTGCTTTTGAAAGTGGTCAGTAGATCCTCATATGGCCCTACAACTAGTACTAGGTACAACTAGTGGACAATGAACATGAACACAAATCGGTATTTTTAATAAATATTTTACTTGTAAAACTATTCAAAAAAATGAAAATTAATCTTTTTTTTTTTTTTTTTTTTTAAACTGAAAAGTACTTTTTTAACTATAAAGAAATTCTTTACATTCCCTGAAACATCAATATAAAACAAAACAAAAAATTCACTCACATTGATATAGTATACAAAATACAGTTCTAAAGAGGAATGTGTACACACACATATATATATATATATATATATATATATGCTCTGTTAAATTAACATTCATCAAGCTTTAATCTTGACAGTTTGATTATTAATAAATATATACATAAATATATTTATACATGATATATGATCTGAAGAACAGACAATAAATTGACAGTTACTATATAATGTAATTCTATGTTTTCTATTTAAATAGACGTTGTCAGATACTGACTGTTCACACACACTAGTGTATACACTTGAGCGCCCTTCAACAATTGTAAAGGTGAATTTTAAAAGAGCATTCATTTATCATTAGTTTATGGAAGATTTATTAGATTTAAAGAAATTCTATAACCATTTACAAAACATTAAATACGCTCATACTGACAAACACTTGTACAACACGTGTACCACTGAGTACATGATCATAACCCGGTGACATGCCATGGCAAGATAACGGGTAATCACTTTAGTCACAGGTTTTTACAGAGTTTTCTTCTTCTAGATGGGGTGCCAAAGAGCTGGTTGATGAGCTCCATCTACCCAGATTTTTTAAATGAAAGTGATTCTTCTCCTAGACCAGGGGCGGTCAACCTTTTCAGAGTGAGAGCCAGATGAGACTTTTGGAAGGAGATTGCGGGCCGGAGTGAAAAACAAAATCTCAGAATTACTATATTTTGTTTACATGAATAAATTGTACAAAAATTGCATTAGACACTCTACAAATCTGATATTTTTTCTCAAGAGACTTCTGTATGTGATTTTATAAAAGGTGCCGACAAAGAGTCATTTTGGAATTATAAAAAATAATGACGGGGAAGTAGCAAGTTGATCCAGCATTCGTTTTGACACACCTCACAAAAGTTCTGTTTCATGCCCTTTCCTAGTCTCTCGTTTCCTCTTTGCCTTTCTCTTTCTTTATTTTTATCTCAGGTCAAGGATTTTAAATTAATAGTTAAAGAAAAATGAAATATACATGCATCATCGTTCGCTGATATTTATACATTTTTATGCCACTGTAAATCTTAATTGAAACCTACTTTTACGTCTATGTCACAAAATGATATGAGTTTTACTGGGAGTTCCGCGGGCCAGATTGCAACAATAAAGCATAGCAGGGTAGCGGGCCGGACGCTAAGCCTTCGCGGACCGGAGGTTGCCCGCCCCTGTCGTAGACAGTCATCTAAGACTAATGAGCCCTGTCAGACTGAAGTAAACTGGTTTTAAAGCACTAGTAACCCGCCTTTCACCCCTTCTATCTCTTTCAAACATTTCCACCAGGAGAAGACCAGGAGCTGGATTTAGCTATCAGAGGCTTTTTCATATGCTTATCATTTGGAATATTTAAACAGCTAATAAGAGCTTATCCTCAACGGTCATCCGAATAATAACCTTGGATGCATATAATATATATATATATATATATATATAAACTATGGATTCCAATTCCATAGCCAGTGCTAACCGAACTGACAGACCTATGATTACAAGAAAACATTTGTCAATGGAAGAGTGGAAGGGGGGGGGGGGGCGTCGATGTTAAAGTTATCAGAAGTAGATTAAATTGGTTCGGTTAGGTGCAAAGAATGTCTTCAGAAGATCCAAGGAAATTAGTTTTAACTGATATAGGTGGTGCACAAAAAGTGGTTAGACCTTAAAGGAATTGAAAACAGTTGGTGGCTGAAGACATAGGACAGTGAGGATTGACAAATGAAGATGCGAATGATAGAATATTGTAGAAAAAGCAAATGAAGTCTACCCCCCCCCCGTCAAGGGCAAGAGGACTTAAAAGACAAAATAATTTTGTTAAAAACTATCCTTCTACCTAGTTTTTCTTTTGTCTCAATTTTGTTTTGTTTTCATTTTTTATTTTTTTATTTTTTTTTTTAAATGTGACTTATTAAAGTTTATAATTTTTCAACGAGAATTTATAGGATGAATCTTATATTATAAAGATGGTGTTTGTCCGTCGACGCAAATCAAAACAGGCTCATACCAAGGTCAAACAACAATACGTAAAATTATACAAAGAATCTGATAGAAGTAATTTTGTATTATATGGGTTTACTATAGTAATGTGCGGGGTCTGCGTTCACTGTAAACATCCATAAGCAGCAAAAACAACGTTATACTTTATTTTCTTGAAAATTGTAGAAATCAAAAAGCCTTTTAAATGGAAATATAGGATTCATGATGGATTATACAGGGTTCCTCAATCTCGAGCAATACCAAGTATTCATACTAATAATTAGATAGAAACATTAAAAATATCTTTAATAAAAATTAAGACTGGGGCACAACTTAATGGTATGAAAATATTATCAAGTGTTTGTTTTTTTGTTTTTTTTCTTTTTCAATTCAAGGGGCTGAAAAAAAAAAAACTGATCAAAACAATTCGATTTATGTATTCATTCAACATTTCATTATATTATCTAACTAAATAAATGTGGAAGTTTTTGTTTTTTTTCATTTATTACACTTATATTACTATCAAAACTGCTGTTATTTAAATCAATAATACAACAGTCTTGAAATTCTATATATCTAGCTATATCTCTCTCTATCTATTAATAATGGAGTTTATGTATCTGTCTGAAGCCGAAATTCCATCAGAGTAGCATGCTTATTTACTAAGTCCGCCAGCTTCATTATATACTGCTAGAAAAACCACCGGAAACACTATGCGCGTTTCTCAATTTACATAATCAATTGCTTATCAACTTCTAATAAATTACTATTCGCAAATATAAACTCATGATCGTTCTTCAGATTTCCATATATATATATATATATATATATACGCTATTTTGCACGCTAATAATCTTACTTATAAATTATAATTTAGACAGACAGATACATAAACTCCATTATTAATCGATTTCTTTTATTTACATATATACATACATGTACTGCGTTACGTAGTTAACAACACTGGCTGTTTAATCAGTGGTTTCCTCCCTCCCTCTGGTAATTAAATATGGCGATCTGATTAAACAGCCAGCGTCAATACGGCGCGTTAAATAAAATGTAAACAACGCTGGCATTCACCGTGCTTATTTTTTCATTTTTATAACCGTTCTAACTTTCTTTATTTTCTTAATCTTATTAGCCATTATGTTTTAAAACAAATTCACTGAATCAAATTGTTTAATTAAAATAATAATTGATTTAAAAATTACTATTAAAAAACACGCGCACACACACATTCTAACGAAATTAGTTTTCCACTTTAGGACCAGCGCTAACTTTAGCCCCGTCGTTACGGATAGGGTCAGTATTTTGTTTTTTAATTGTTGATTTTAATTTACGCACACTTTCTTTCCGTTTCAAAAAACATAAAATATTACTTATTATATTCTTATGTAGATTTGTCGCAAAACTATTGGGTGTAAATAAATGCGAGCCGACTATACTTTTTTTTGGGGGGGAGGGGCACCTATTACTGGGCAAGTAAATAACTGTTTTCAGAATCGTATTCGCTGTATTTTTCTTTATTTTCATCTAAAAATATTCTTGGTCATAAACAAAGAATATCAACGTCTAACCACCAGATAAATATGACTGAGGTTCCATCGGTTTACACGTCAGCGCGCATTTGCGACGCGGCAGCCTAGCAAAAATATGCGACCGGAGGGAGCATATTTTTGCTAGTATATATAATAGAAAGCAAGGTTATAAATAACTATTTGTATGCATAATTTGCATAATTATTTTCAAAACAGTTTATAATAAATTAATGTGGTGTTATTCATTGGTGTTATTTTACTGACCTACTTTTCCTATATATAGAATAGTTTTGTCGATATTAACAGTAATTAAAGTGATATATAAAAAAAAAAGGATAAGTTACCAAAACCTTTAAAATATGTTCAAGGGAGGTAATTTAAAAAACTTAGTTTGTTTTTAAAAAATTTCAATAGATTTATATTAAGGCTATGTAATGTAAGTTATACATTTAAAAAGAATAGGACAGGTAGTTTGTTTTTTTGTATATAATAAATGATAAAATGTACTTAGTTTTCACAGTTTATTGTGGTTTTAATGATCATCAGAAGTGTCTATGACTTATATCAATCAAAACAACACCAGAAGAATAAACAGCATTTATACAAATGACTGTTATTTATTGGTTATTTGCTAGTGTAAAACTTTGTTCTCATAGTATACATGTTTTGATCATTACTGTTGCTTTGTATATAACATTATTTGTGAAATGGACAATTAGATTTTTTTTCCTTTCAGAAGCTATGCAACAAGTTAGATTGAACGCATAAGTAGTTTTATTTAATCAGGACATAGTTAAGCAAATATTTATTTACATGTCTGCATTTAGTTATTTTTTTTATTATTATTTAATTTGGTTTTTCAAGTTTATAATTTAGTATTTTTTTCTCAATATAATTTACACTTGTTACTATTTATATTAGATAGCACTAATTTTTTTAAATTTTCCAATTGATATTGGAACTAATATATATTTTTGTTTCCACATATACATATGTGTGTGTGTTTCTTTACTATTTATATTTAGAATTTTTTCTATTCAAATAAAAATTTATAACAAAGTAATTATAACTATTATCAGCTCAATAGTTTAAGGCCAGAACTATGCTATATATTTTTTATGTAGTTTTATAGCATTTTAATGTTATAAAGGAAATGGTATAAACTATATAAAAATATTGAATAATATATATATATATATATATATATATATATATTTGTATTACATAAGATCAGAATATAAACATTAATAAATATTAAACTCTTATTTTTCTTAATCGAGCACTACTGGGATTCTCTCCCACTAACCTTACACCCACACTATATATATATATATATATATATATAGATATATATATATATCATAATTCTGGGGATATTTTGTTTACATGGTTATATCCAGTGAATCCTTACTGTGTTTATATAACAATGCTCAAGAAAAAGTACAGCTATATATTTAGTTTGTATAAATGAAAATGTATACAAACATTTGTTTACATAAATAAAAAGGTATGCTAAATATAACTTCATAAGTTAGATATGATAGCGTCCAAGATACCAATAAATTTACTATGCACTGTAAGGTGCATTATTTCAAATATATGTCATAAATTATATTTAGCACGCATCTACATAGAGTACCATTTCATTTAACAATGATGAAATAATATCGATATAAGTTCACATTTTTCAGGAGAAATTTCAGATAAAGAAAATGAACAGAATTACATTTTTTTTAAAATCAATATCATGTTTGACCATTACCTCTACAGCCCATGAATAAAAATGAGATGATAGATCTACATAGGACAATTCATGGATGAAAAAACGGGAATGATCAATAAAATCAGAAATCGATATGCATTATATATATATATATATATATATACATATATATATATATATATAATTAAAAATAAAGTCACCTTCAAATAATGTTTGGAGTTGACATTTTTAAACAATGGATTATATAGCTTACATTACAGTGCGGGGGTAGAGGATGTTTTATATGAGATGCTGGTACCATGCATGAAGCATCGTGCTATTTAGAGAAAGGGTCTACGACTTCTGCAAGGTTTTCTGAGGACAGTGATATCGTAACGAAAGAAAAGAAAAGAAAAGAAAAAAAAATCAAACATTGTGTTCGTTAGATTTATGGAGGTTTTCAAAAAAGAGTAGTAGCATTTGTTATTCAGTCGGTAAATTTATTCATTGTATCATCAATCATGTAATTAAAATAACTCGAGGAAAAAGAAAAGAAAAAGTTAATTTATTCATCCTTTGCGGGTTTTTTTTCTTCAAATGTTTCGTTCGGTGTTCGAAATCCGTTTATTTTATTTTTATCGTGTAACTATAATTTTTTGTCTAGAATAAGAAAAAAAAAAGGAAAATAAGAATTGTTGGTTATTTTCTAGAATAGTGGTCTTTCTCGAAGAAATGTTCTGGCGCAATTTCGGAATAGAGGCATTTTTTTTGGAGGGGGGGTCGATTTCAAAGTGTAAGTTTTCACAATTCTGCAGATTGTATATTAGCAAAATTAAAATAAATTTCAAAATAAGATTTTTATCCACCGAGGAGGGGAGGGGGTCACTTCACCTTTAGTGTAAAATTGACACTGACTTTATAGCCGGTGTAACTGAAATCTCTGATCGGAGAGTGGAAACGACCTTTTACATTATAAATCGTGGCTTTCAGTTACACCGGCTATAAAGTCAGTGTCCATTTTACAGTGATGGTATAGAAACTGTGCATAATTTTTTTGAAATTATTTAGTGCGATAATCTGCAATTAAAAACAAAAAATAAAACTCCCCAAAATAAGCGGTCTCTATTCCACAGCTCCGACACTCTTTGGTTAAAGAGCTCACATGAACCTTAATTGACATTGGTCAATACGCTTTTATCCATTTTTTTTTTTTAATGGATACGTGAACAATGATGGTTACAATGTCTTACATACGATGTTTATGTCGTAAACTTAGACATTCGAAAGTGATTTTGAAGTCTTTAACTGTCAATTCGAAAGTAATTTGTCTCGAATTAAAATTTTCAGACACCAAAATTTACTATAGACTGATCAGAGAACGATGGCCGGATAAATTGTAGTATCTGTTCTGTCCTCGATCAGAAAAACAATCCTTCTAGACTGTGGCAATTTTCAATTTTGTTCAAATCATGGAGAGTTGGATTTTCCCCACATTAAAAAAACGACCTTGTTTGGAGGCAAGTAAATAGGGACACCGAAATCGAGTATTTATTTACCTCCTATCCAGGAGGTTAGGCACAAGGCCAGTTTTATCTTACTCAAGTAAGATGTGACCCAAGGTCGGGTCGGGAAAGTGGGGTGCTCTGCTCATAAACCCAAGTAGACAGTATTTCTCGGGAGAGCCCCTATTCTAGAAAAGAACCGTTGAAAGAATTAAAATTCAACGAATTTCTAATATCGGGTGCAGTTGAAATAACTAAACGTTATTAATATTATAAGTATTATATTTTTAGAAATAAATCACGAATAATAGATCAGATCGATGACTGAACAGTGAACAATAGGATATGGGTGGGTTTTTTTTTTTCTTTCTAAACTCTAAACAATTTGACAGTTTGATAAATAGAAGTGACAAATAAGAAAACCGATGATCAGAATTCCTGTGGGAAAACAAAACATGAAATACTACACAGTGGAGGAATGAATGATTATTACCAAAGAATATCGGATTTTCTTTTCTTCATACATCAGAAGTAATTTTTTTTTTAAAATAAAATCAAAATAACTATTCTAATTTATATAATCAATATATTTGTGTTACAATTTTAAAAAATAAATAAAAACTTGAAATATTTTTTAATAATGCGCACCTTGTCGATAAAGTTACATCACCTTTTGTTCAATAAAGATTCATTTTGTTATTTCGTTTGTCAAACGATGTTTGAATAAGATGAAAAAATAAGTCTAATAATCTTTAAGGAAACAAATGACGAAAGATTAGGTTAATTAATACAATAGTGGCGCGGTCGAAAAAAAGCTGTTTTTCTTTCGTTTAGGAGCACAAATCAACCATAATACTAGATTTACGTTTAAACTTTAATAGCCAGAATTTAATTTCAAATTGACTCATTTTTAAATGTCGAATTTTACGACGACGTAAACACGGTGTTTTTATCTCTATTATGGGTTTTTAAAAATGGTCAAGATGATTTGATTTGATCGAATTTTGAGGTCTTTAAGCTGTCAATTCGAAAGAAATTTCTTGCTGGAATTAAATTTTAGAGGTCAAAGTACGAGGATTTTATTTATTTATTTTTTTATCGGCTGCTAAATTACGTTTTTACCGCACGACTATACCACTTAAAGTGGTGTAATGAAAAACATTTAATTTGCAGATTTATTGATAACTGGTCTGTCCTGTGCAGTTCTAGGAGGTCCACCCTCCCAGGCTTCGCCTCCCCTCTTTGGGGAGGAGTAAGTTTATTGCTTACTGTCTGAGGCGCCCCTATCGGGGAATGCCGACGGGGCTGCCCAGGCAATTTTTGATGGTCAGAGTGCTCACCTCTTGGGCGCTGGCTTTTCAACCCCCACTTTCCGACCCGACCTTGGGTCACATCTTACTTGTGGGAGTAGGATAAAACTGGTCTTGTGCCTAACTCCTGGAGAGGAGTAAATAATACTCTCATAAAATGAGATTTTAGAGTACAGTTTACTTAACTTTACTATATGTCAAGTGATCGATCACTTGCTCAGAAAGTGTTATGACTATCCAGTTTCTGACCACATAACATATGACAGAACGAGTAACCATTTTGGAAACTAAAAATAGTTACTCGTACTGACAGAACTGTCCCATGTAGTCAAACACTCCGGTTCAATAACTGAGCAGGTGATCACTGATCATTTCACATATCTATGTAGTAAAGTGAACCCACACAAAATTCTATATTTAATTTATTAAAATTTTTGCATGTATTTCTTGCCTGTGTAATCGTACGCAAAAAAAAAAAAAGAAACAAGAAAAAGAAAACATGGAATCTCATTTCCATTTTTCCGTCGACAGGTAAAAGTTTACGTATTTATTTTTGATCTCGCATACATTAAAAATTGCACGTGTTGTGTATATTATACAAATATAGAGTTTAAAATAAGCAAAAAGAAAAGGTTTTAAAAGTAACGTTTTCTTTTATCATAGAAATTAATTTTAAGTTTTTTTTTTTACAATTTTGATTCTTAAAAATATCGTATAAAAAAAGATTAAAGAAAGTATAATTGACCTCAAATATAAACATGGCTTGTTTGTTTATTTTGAAACTATGAGGTAATAATTGTATCGGGAGGAGGAAGGCGACTTTTTCTCTATCCAAATATAGTAACAATAGTCAGCATGATGTGGCGTAATGGTTACAAGCGTGGACTTTGGATTGAGTTCTGCATCACTTTCACTAATAATACCCTTGGGAAAATGTATGGATCCAAGTATTCTCTCTACAAATATGAATTAAATAGAGTCGACGGGACTCAAGCCTTGGTTGTGCAACTAGTGTTTCTTTGTTTGTCCCCGGTCCCGGCATTGTTTCAGTCGTCTTTACCTTCTTGACACTGGAATCAAACAATAGAACTTAACACACGACATCGGTTCAATTGTAATATAGAGACCGTTGCAATATCTCACCTATTTCGGATTAAATTGATTGGTCAATGGTCGGAAATAAAATTCTAGAAAGTATAACTTTAATTCAAGACGGCAATTATCTTATGCAAAAGTTTTAAAGTAATTTAATTAATTTATTAAAAATGGTTAAAATATAACATTAACTTTATAGGAATTCTAAAAAAAAAATTTTTTTAAATAAAATAAAAATCGAAACCTATTTTTATTTAAGAAAAAACGTGTAATAAAGTTTAATATAAAAACATTACTATAGTGGTTTAAGGCACACAGTAGACCATTTTTCAACATGGCTGCGTCTTATTTACATGCTTACTGGTGCATTATGGTCGCTTTTTTATCGTGGAAATCGTCTGGACATGGACATATTTCACACATTTGGGATAAAATTGATCGGTCTCAAAGCAAAAAGGGACAAGCATAATACATATTTGGGGTATCTTTTACGAGGCTCAGCAGAGTAAAAACGCTAAAAAAAAAATATACAACAAATAAAAGTAAATGTCGTCGATAAAAGTTAATTTAAAACTGTCCCGTGATATTTGTTTGTATTTTTAAACCGTTCCAACTGCTATTTATTAGAAATCAATAGTTTTCTCACACGAACTTGCAAATACAAAATGGCGCTTGCTCGTAAGAGTAAGCACAATCCGCCATTTTGTCTAGAAAAAAGTACGAGTTAAAAATGAAGAATTTTTTTTTTTTTTACATCTAATAAAAACCCATTTATAGTACGTAAAAATACAAACAAATATCATAGGTAAGTAGACAAATATCTCTTCTCGACGTAGGTTAAACTCACTTGTTGCATATTTATTTTTATAACCCCGTTCTCGTTAGTTTTTTGATCCCGTTCGCGCCTCTGCTGATCGTCGTAACATATACCCCATATTTGTCTTGTGGAGAAGATGAACTAGGCAATCAATTAGTTTTGCTTTTGTTGATGAATTAGAATTAGTTTACTTGTTAATGGTTCAATTATTGAACAGAGGACAACTAGAAAAATATGTGTGTGGGTGGGGGGGGGGGTGCTACTAGCCGACCCGTGTCCCGGTGTTGTCCGGAAAAGTAGAGTAAGAAATTCCAGACCCCAACCTTGAACTATTGAATGTCACTTATATTTCGATAATCGGCACAACTTTATAAATAGTCATTTCTTTTTAAAAAGAATTGCTAAGTTGAAGTTAAGAGTCAAAAGCGCAGGGTGGTGGTAAATTTATTTAATCATTATCCTCGAGTGGTATCTAGCCTTGATAAGTGAATGCTTAGTAAAAAAAAAATTTTTTTTTAATCAATATCAGATGGGGGACGGATACTTACCGATACGTTTGCCGTGGGTTGTGCGTGTTTCATACAGGCGTTGTTTAATGTACAATGTAAATAGGTAGAGTCAAACCTCGGTTCATGAACGTGTTGGAACTAGAATTCAGATTTTGAACAAAAATTTATACCTCAGTAGAGTTGGGCGGTTTTTAAATTTTGGTTTCGGTATCGATTTCAGTTTTTTCCCCTTAAAACCTCGGTTTACGGTTCGGTTTTTCGTTTTTTTTGAAAAAAATATTTTTACTATGGAAGCTATTCATTCTCTTGTGTGATGATTAGTTATTATTCAACATTTAGTTGAATTATGCCACTGTTTCGATAATTTTGTGACTGAATCATTCTCCATGATATAAATCATAAGTTTTAAGGTGTTGACTGTTGTAATCAAAGTTCTGATACCTTTTCAACAGTTAACTCGTTAAAACAGTGACCAAAGATTCATGAAAGATTTCTGAAGAATAAAACTGAGTTTTAATATACATTCTATCTAATTCTTTAACCCATCAGAAGCTAAAATATAACTCAGAAATGCAAGAAATTAAAAAACGAAAATTTATTTAAAACAAACAAAATAATTTTACAAATAGAATTAAGCAAAAATGATGATGAAAATGAAATATTGTCAAAATTATTTGATAGATAAAAATTTAAATTTTTTAATAGGTGAAAATGTTTTTACTCATTTTCTTAGGTTGTGATTGAGAAAAACTAGTTTCTCAACATGGTTAGGTTTCAGCCTAAATCTCCGATCACTAATGACAAGTCCAGCCTTACTAAATATCCGTTCACTCGCTACAGAGGTAGCTGGAATACTCAAAAGTTCTCTTGCCAGAATACAAAGATTCGGGTAGAGCCTCCCATTTTTCTTCCACCAGACAAAAGGACAGGCTGATGGGTCGATGGCTTTTCCATACAGAAATCGATCTACCTCGTTTTTAATCCGAGATATTTTTTTACCGCTGGTATCAATTTCTTTTGTTCTTGCCTGACCTTTCTTTCGGAGAAAACCCCAAAAGTCTTTTTCCCCTTTTGGTTCACTACTTTGCTGTACTTCTGCTGGAATGTTTTTGTCCGTGTCATCGGATAGAGTCGAAAAATAAACACACCATATACTTCTCGAATTGCCGGTGTTGACTGTTGGGATGTCTGTCATTTTGTGTGCTCGAAGTTCTGTCAACTGGTGCGTGTTGGGGTTAATATTTGTTTTTTTAAGACAGGGTAATAAAACTTTATAGACATGCGTAAAAGACTAGTAGTACACCCGAAAACCGTGCCAAGGGAAAAGGAAGGATGGTTAAAAAAAAGTAGAGATTATTAATTCACCTAAAGTCAGTTTTTAAGCTTTAAGGTAATTTTAGTCATAGAATTCATGACTAGGATTAAAGTTTAATAATTAAACTTTCGAATAAATTGTCAACTCTAAATAAATACCATATTAACAATTTAGTAAAATATAAATCGTTGCATAGTCTACTTTTTGAATAACCCATTTTTGGGAGAGAAAACGGTAGTTGAGAGATAGTTCTCTAGAAATAACAATTTATGTATGAAGTGGCTTTTCAAAAGTAAACAATGAAATGCCTAATGTTTAAAATAATTTTTAAAATCCGAATAAAGTGATACTAGCATTGGCAACTACTTTTTTTCTTTTTAAATGTTTATACTCGCTCGCTACTTTTCGTTTATTTACTTTTCAACAAGTATTTTTTTTAAATTTCATTTTAATAACTTATTTTTTTAGATAACTCTGAAACAAACATAAATAATTATTTTACAATTTTGAGTTGAATCAAATAGATTTTCGACATCATACGGAACGCGTTTGATTTTTTCTTTTTCATTTGAAAATAGTTTATGCTAAACATACGATGTCATATTGTCTGTCGTATTTCTCTTTTTTTCATTTGAAAATTCAAAATGTTAATGATAAACAAATTGTAAACAAAGATTTCTTCCTACAAGTCAATTAAATGTTTTTATCATATATTTGTTCAATCTGTCCTCTTACTAATATAACATTTTTTGGTAATATTCAATTTTATTCAAATCGGAAAATCTGTTTAACCGTGTTTCCTTGTGTATGGTGGTTTACTGTAGTAAAAACACAATACCGAACGGTTACGGTTTAAAAAAAAAAAAAACCATTCGTATTCAGTATGGAGACGAAACCGAAAAACCGCGGTTTTTCGGTAAATCCGCCCATCTCTATACCTCAGTTTCCTGACAAAATTTGTATTCCCGAACAACACCGACTGATGAAACGTTAACAGTTCTGTGGAGGGTTGCTACTCCTGGGTTTTTAAATCCAGATCTAAGTTTTTCCTTAGAAACTATATTTTTTACCTGCTAAAATTTTGTTCAATATTCATCCCGTGCTTTTAATGGACAAAATGATTCTGTTTTCGAACAGCTTTTCAGAACGAATTATGTTCTAAAACCGAGGTTCCTGTGTATTTCCTTAGTGGAAACTTTCATTTATACGTCAAAACCATAAAATACATGTTTCTTTTCATTAGTCTATCATATATCATAGTTTTCTTACATTTATTTTACTTTTCGCATATTTTAGTTGTGAATTTCATAGCTACGTGAACTTATTGAACTGTAATAAAAAGATAAACATTGGCGGCCATGTCAAAGTTTAAGTGTGTATATATAAAAAAAATATCCGAAATAAATTGCATTCTTGTTGTGGGATAATCCGAAAAGCAATTTGCTTGTTGACAACAAGCAAGAAAAAACAATTAGATTTACATTTGGGTGGAGGGTGTGGCAACAAAGCTTATTCAAACAATTTAGGAGAAAAGTGTAGTATCTGTCTGGTCAGCGGAGAAATCTTTCTAGATTGAGGCAATTTTTTTATTTCTGTACCAATCCAGAGTGCTTTTTTTTTTTGGTAGAGATGGAATTTCCCAACATTACCGAAAAAAAATGTAGTAATGACGGTGATATGAAGGAATAATATCCTATGAAAGACACTTCTTGGTCTAAGGTGGTGGCAGTGGTAGTAGATCTAGGCTTGCGAGTTAAAATTCCTTCATCGCCCTGTACGCATGACTATGTTAGAAGCCAGAAAAATAAGTGAAAATTATTAATAACGAACGAAACAGACTCATTTTCCAAAAACATGCATCAAGAATTGACCTAAATTGTGATTGTAGCAGAATTTTATATACCGCTTGCGTTTACAGAGCTATATAAAGGTCAATGAAATGGGGATAAAATTTGCATTCCTTATATATATATATATATAAAGCCCCTTTAAGAAATTAAAGTTGAATACTGTACGGGATGTTAAAAATAGACTATCACTTAGCTTTAAAGCAAGGTTCCGAAAACGTCTGTTGAATCCTCTCGATAGTCTATTGTCTGCTTCCCAATTTCTCAAGGCACAAATAGAACGTGGAGATTAAGTGATAACTTGCAGAGTCCCGGCTGATTGAACTGGGTTCGTGCCCTCCGACCGTCTGAAATTCTCACTTCCTACACTGCTGAGAGCAATAAGCTTGAAACACTGGCGTATGTAGGTAATAATTTAATATTTATAAATATTCTTATATATATATATATTTATTTCTGGCTTTTTTCATGTACTAGTGGTGTCACCGCTTATAAAGGCATAAAGGCCACTTAAGGATAAAGGTTAATGAGTTTGTCCGAAGGATTGGTATGATGGTTGGGACTGGGCAGAGTATAAATATTTACGAGGACGACTCAACAAGAATTTGTAAACATTGGACTTAAAAACGACCATGTTGTAGTCAGCTGGGAAGCAGCCTTGTGGTATTGTGTTCCACAGGCAGTTTCTGGAAAGAAACTTTGCTCATGGAAGTTCCGTTTAGTTTTAGGTACACAGAGGAAGAAAGGAAAATTATTTACAGTGGTTGTAGCTAGACGAGACGATTTTATAACTAAAAAAACGCTAAATTTCATTGGGGGGGGGGGGGACTGAAGGTCTTCATCTACATAATTTATCTTACTTTTAAATGTAAACATAATTTACTTTCTAATTTGATAACATTTCCAACGTCTTCCGTTTACGTATTATACCCTATACTTTGATAAACTCAGTCAGATTTTCATTTATATTTTTCCATGTGGCATTTTTCCTATTTACCAACTTGTGCCATTTTTAGCTGAATTCCTCAAAACCAGCGATAGTGATGATTTTATATATTAATTATATTACGGTTTTGTCAAATATATATAATGGTTTTATAAAATAAGGTGTTTTGAAATAGTGTCGAGCAGCATTTTTTTTTTTAAGATTCCCCTAAAGTTAATATTAACCTCTAGTCGATAATCAACTACAGTAACTACAGTAATACATGTCTGTTTCAATATCTAAATGAATAAATGCGATAGTTTTTTTTTCCATCTATCCTGACTATATTATCAAAACGGCCAATGCTTATTTAAATGATAGAACTACTATTTATCTACCTCCCACAAGGTAAAATGTGACAAGGTCGGGAAAGTGGGATTAGATAAGCCAGTGCTCGAGAGGTGAGCAATCTGACCATTTAAAAATTGCCTGGGCAGCCCCGTCGGCATTCCCCGGTAGGGGCGCCTCAGACAGTAAGCAATAAACTTACTCCTCCCCAAAGAGGGGAGGCAAAGCCTGGGAGGGTGCACCTCCTAGAACTGCACAGGACCAGACAACCCCCAATAGACCGGCGTAAATCAAGACCCAAAGGCCATGACAATACCAGTTTATTAGGTGGGTTAAAAACCTAGAACATCAGACTTTGTAATACTGTATAGAAGTAATCAGCAAACACTCAAATATCTTTAGGTATTCCTAATTTGCATATTTGTCTTTTTTTTTTTAAACAGTTTCTAACATATTAATATTCTGTAATATATAGTTGTAATTTGCATTGTCATAGTTCCCAATATATTCGCAATAGATTTGTCAATATTAAAACGTTTAATTTTTCCAGGATCAGATACTACACTTCAATCTTACCCAAAAGGCCAAGGAACTATAAAAATCATATAGGCATTTTTAAATGAAAAAAAAAACAAAAAAAACGATATAATCTTATTGCATTATTTTGTGGGTAGTGTTGTATTGATTCCGTTATAAGAGTCCTCTCAGGAATTACCCTTTTTAAGAGGATAATACTCCCAGGTATTACCTCCTATTTTGGATGGGGTATTGTATTATCTGTTATGCATTATCTCCTCCTTTGGGGAGGGGGTAGTATAGTATATGTTCGTTCATCGTGATACCATCCTCCCAGGCATGACCACCTCCTTTTTGAGTGGAGGGGAAGAATCTTCCCAGGCTTTATTTCCTTTTTTTTTTGGTGGGGGTATATTTTCATCCGTTATAATAAATTCCTCCCAGGCATTACCTCCTTTTTGGGGAGTAGTATAATATATGTTCGATACCATTTTGGCTAAGATCAAAGTGTAGTATCTGTTCTGATGGATACTACACCCCATAGACTGGTATTGTCTTGGCCTTCGGGGCTTTATTTACGCCGGTCTATGGGTCTGTCCTGTGCAGTTCTAGGAGGTCCACCCTCCCAGGCTTTGCCTCCCCTCTTTGGGGAGGAGTAAGTTTATTGCTTACTGCCTGAGGCGCCTCTACCGGGGAATGCCGACGGGGCTGCCCAGGCAATTTTTAAACCCCACTTTCCCGACCCGATCTTGGGTCACATCTTACTTGTGGGAGTAAGATAAAAACTGGCCTTGTGCCTAACTCCTGGAGAGGAGTAAATCAATACTCAGGATTATCTTTAGGTGGGGGAGCGGTAGTGTAATATCTATTCTGTTGTGATGATATCCTTCCAGACATTAATTGCTTGGGGGGGGGGGGAGTAGTGTTCGTTCTTCATGATACCATCATCCCAGTTATTACCTTCTTTGGGGATCAGTGAATTATATCTTCGTTCAGCATATCATCCTTTTTGTATAAACTCGAAATGAGCTTTCAACGGAACGAAGAACAGTTTTTAAGTCTAAAGATTGTTGTGCTCTTGTATAAGCAGTAGTAACCGATCTTAGCCGCCGCTATTCCGAATTCGCTTATACTTTGGCAAAGGAGATAACTTTGTTTATCGCAGCATGAAAGAAAATAACTTTTCTTTTTATGTGTATATAAAGTGGATACAATCTATGGCATGTAAATAAGTTATTTTGAAAGGGTTATGGTTAGGGTTTTTAACGCATTTCAAAACCGTAACATGTTTTTTTATTAATAAACAAAGTTATCTCCCTTGCCAAAGTATAAGCGAATTCGGAATAGCGGCGGCTAAGAAAAATAGTTATCTCCCTCAGATCGGTTACTGCTTATACAAGAGCGCCAATATTTTTGGTGTTTTTAAAACAATAAAATGAAATAGAGAAAAGTTTTCAGATTAAATTTTTTTAAAGACTATTACAAAAAGCAATGGTGCGAAAAAAGTTACAATTTATTAGTCTTAAATTAAAATATTTATTTAAATAATCTGCAATGTAGGATAGCATATCGGAAATTCAATATATCATGTTTACAATTTTTATTTTTAAATGGGACTTAAAAAAATTGT
Source organism: Sepiola atlantica (assembly GCA_963556195.1). Lineage (NCBI taxonomy): Eukaryota > Metazoa > Mollusca > Cephalopoda > Sepiida > Sepiolidae > Sepiola > Sepiola atlantica. Next base: position 10,636,287 of record OY744532.1, on the reverse strand, counting down.
TTTACTTGTCCGCATTCCTTCGAGCGAATAAAGATTGTCTTGTATTTAAATAACCCTGTCCTAAAGGCCCCTGACTTCATTCAACCTTTCCGGCTTGCCATTGATTCCAGCGATCATGGCACCGGATTGTCCTTTTTAAAATATACAACCTTAGGTGCTTACGACATCCATATTCAATCTGGGTGTAACACCTAGATTGAATATGGATGTCGTAAAAAAATATATTTTTTAATAGCAAGAAACTTACGTACTTACTTGTGAGGGAAAATAAATACCGTTAAAAAATTACGGAAATTCATCAAGTAGTTTTGTTAGGTGCTTCTTTAGTTTCACTCCGACATGTTAGACATCTGTTTAAAATAAATAGCTAAAGAAATGTATAAACTTTGTTATGTACTTACGTGATAGCTGAAAAGACGACTAACCCAACAATTACGCAAATTCATCCAGTATTTATTAAATTTAAAAAAAAATTTAAATTATAAAAAAATTAAAAAATGATTTTATCCATCAGTCGCCAAGTAAGATAACTCAATTTTTTGGGTTTTCACAACTTTGATTTTCCGGAAAATTACATAACTCAAAATGTTTTTAAAAATTTTTTTTTAATTTTTTTTTTTTACTTTAGTTTAATAAAATGTTATGTTTTTATATTATATCGTACTTTAAGTTGTTTTCCCGAAATTGGTAGAAAGAGAAAAAAAAAAATGGCACTTGTATAGATCGGGTACACGAGTCGAAATTTATTTTAGAAGAGTTCCAATCATGTAAGGGGCAGATAACTCTTCTTTAAGTACATAATTTCTAGCTTCTCCGTAAATGGACGTAATCGACGTGAATGCCTTGGAATATGCGCGAATTATTATATTTAACAAGTACAACAAAAAGTGGTGGCTTATCCTATTTATCAGAATTTATGTAGCGGCAGAAATTTTCCGCAACCCCCCTACAGAGTCTTTTTGAACACATTTCTGAATTCTATCCCGTTTAAAAAAACAAAGTCAAGAAAGAAAAAAAAAAATTTTAAACCATAAAAAAATAAAATAAAATCAAAAATGTTTTAAACCAAAACCGATGGCTGTTGGTTTTTAAATGAAAAAATATACTGTTGATTTTCCCAAATTCTATTTTCTTCAATAGATGTTGTTCTATCAATATACTGTTGATTTTCTCAAATATTGAATTTGCATGGCTAAAAAAAAAAATTTTTTAAATAAAAATAATAAAAATGGATATTTTCCATTTTCGGAGAAATTGCGTACTAAAAAAAAAAAAAAAAAAAAAAAAAAAAAAAAAAGAGTTGTCTGCCCCTTACACCATTGGAACTCTTCTAAAAATAAATTTCGACTCGTGTACCCGATCTATACAAGTGCCCCAAAAATTGTTATCTAAATCGGTAAAAAAAAAAAAAAGAAAAAAAGTGAGTTATCTCCTTTGCCGAAATGGTTAAAAAAAAAATGGCGTACGATAGATAAAATCGTGTTTAATCGTGTTTTCGTTTTTTTTTTTAAATTTAATACTGGATGAATTTGCATGATTTTTGGTGTACACTACAGTCTTCTTTTCGGCTCCCACGTAGGTTTATAGATTTTTTTAGCTATTTTTTATTGAGAGATGACATGTTGTCGAAGCGAAACTAAAGCACCTTTTATTTTTATAAATTCAACTTTTAGCTGCCCGTCGCGTTTGCGGAATATTGACATCATGATGAAAGTCAAGGGAGATAATTCAAACTTTTTGGAGAGAAATCAACATTTTTTGTTTAAACGCGGAAAAATTATCTCCCTTGAATATCATGATAATGGCGGCAATATTCCGGAGACGACTTGAAAACTCAAATAAGCTTTTGCTTGTTTATTTTGAAACTCTGAGTAATAATTTATTTGAAAGAAGGAAGGAGATTTTCTCCGCAGATTTCAAATTAAAATTGGTATAATAAAAAGGGGGGTGGAGTATTTATTTACTGCGGAAAACGTAGTTATTTTCTAGAACACTTCTAAATAGTTGTTTTTTTTTTGGGGGGGGGGGACAAAATCAACTTTAATTTTAGCTATAAATGATTTTTTTACCAATTAATTTAAAGGCTTCAAATCACATCCAAATTTTCTAGAATAAATCAACAGCATCGCCATTTTTATAAAAATATATATATATATCCGCCGACGTTCGCCATATCCGTGGAAAATTGAAATGTTTACTCGAAAGTAATTTCTGGTTCGAATTAAAGTTTATAAAACTAAAGTTGAATATTACGGTATTATTGTAGATTAACATTCTCCGCTAAGTCACACCCACCCCCTAAAAATAAAAAATAAAATAGATTCTACTTTATTTTTCCTTTAGGCGATTACTTTTTTAAACACCATGAAAAACTCTGCAGAAAGAAACAAAAATTAGAGTGGGGGGAGGGGGCATTTTTTTTTTTTTTCGTATATAAATTTAACTGTAAAATGATCCCATTTCCGGGCTATTCTAGCGTTTTAGGGTAAAAAAAAATCAATTTCTAGGTTATGAACTTCAATTACAGTTCTTCATTGGCAAGCCCCTTAATTTGCTTATGAAGATAGCAACTATATTTTTCAGCTCTAGTTTTCATTTTGACGTGTATGATGAAATTTGCTATAACGCTTGTTTTTAATGTGTGTTTTGTTTTTTTTACTAAAATATGGTTTAAGTATTAAAAAAAATGTTTAGAGTAACGCAGAAACCAATTTCAATCTATAAAATTTAAATGATTGAAATAGGAATTAACTTTTTGTTCCTAATTAATATTAAAAAATCAAAGATGTTACCAAAAAATTGCTCAAGAACAAACTTCCCCACATGAGATCTGATAAGTAGATCACAAAATAAACAATATCAATAGAGTATTTTCTCTGTGTCGTTGAAGGCGAGAGACAGGAATTCCAATCTACTTGCCTCCCCACGAGGTCTAAGTTCGACATAAGATGTTATGGTAAAGGGGGGGGGTTATTTCTATCTTCCTTCTCTTGTCCCCCTAATTTTCACACAATTATTTTAATTACAATTTGCCACAATAAACATAAATAAAAACTCAGTTTATAGGCAAACAAGAGTTCAATGTGTCACGTAATTTTTTTCCCATGTGATAAGATTTGAAGTTTCCGGTTACGTCGACACCACCCACAAATTATTGAATTTGTTTTAAAATAAGGTTTCGTTATTTTCTAGGATAATAGCGCGATCGAGAAACACTAATGTTATTGTTTGAGGGCAATAATCAATGAAATAAATCAATGTTTATCTATCAATATTTATTGAAATAAAACAATTTCGGTGCTTATATATATTGAGATACGTGAGAAATATGACAATTAAAAATAAAATAGCAGGAAAACAATTTCAAGAACCTATTTAAAAATAATTACGAAATTAAATCCATTAGAATGCATTTCGGTGAAATCGTAAACAAGACAGTCCTCATTTACTTGCCTCTCCACGAAGGCAGAGTACGACACAAGGTCGGTTTAAATGTGAGAAAATCCAGTTTTCCATAAGAATCGCTGAATTGGGGCAAAAATTACAATTTCCTCAGTCTAGAATTTCTCCTTTGCGCATTTATAACGACACCTAACAGTAAGTCACTTATTTTAATCTTTTTTTAATAGATAAAAGAAATTACTTCGTGGCCTTTCGAAATTTGAAAATTTGGAAGCATTTTAACTGTCGAATAGAAATTCGGTACTTATATCGATCTTGATCCAGTTTTCGCGAGTTTCTTGTCGGAAGCGTTCGGCTATCCTACGCAGACGCCCGAGAGATGACGAGCCGATTTGTACCAGACGACAATTTTGATACGGTGCTGCGTCCTATGATTTTAAGTTATATTTTCAAGAAATTTTCTAAACAAAAACAAAACAAGCAAAACATAGCGAAGTTACTGTTATCAAATAAATATTTTTTGTTATTTTGATACGTTGCTGCGTCCTATAATTTTTAGTTATATTTGCAAGAAATTTTTTAAACAATAAAACAAGCAAAACCAAGCGACATTACTTTTATCAAATAAATACTTTTAACCCTAACCCTAAAAACAAAACAAAACAAGCAAAACATTAAAATCATAGGACGCAGCACCGTATCAAAATTGTCGTCTGGTATGAATCGGCTCGTCATCTCTCGGGCGTTTGCGTAGGATAGCCGAACGCTTCCGACAAGAAACTCACGGAAACTGGGTCAAGATCGATATAAGTAACAGAAATTCATTTAAACTGGCTTTAAAATCTTAGCACATCGTCATGTATTAAAAGATTTAAAGTTTAGGAAGCTATTTATCCTTGGGGTGAGGGTTCATTCCCCCCCCACACACACACACACTAAAAACTGACCTTGTGTCTAACTTTGGTCTCGTGGGGAGACAGATCAGTTTAATGTGGGGGAATATCCATCGTAGTGTGGACAATTTTCTCAGTCTACGACTGCAGACAGAACAGATATTACGGTTCGATGCTGGCCACAAAAGCCGTGTGTGTCCCGTACTTATCTCCCCACGAGGGCAGAGTTAGACAAATGTGGGTAATCTAGGAGTTATCCTTCACTGGCCGAGAACAGAAAAGATGAAGTGTAGTACCAGATACTACAAAAAGAAACGCACAGTAGTAAGGATGAGGATTTTTATGAATGAAGAAAAAAAAAATGAACGAGTTAAATCTTGTTCAGCGATAATCTAAATTATTACGGGGGATTAAACAAGGTAACGAACAAAAATAGGATTAAATACACGCTAGGTTTAACAAGTAAAATAAAAAAAAAATTAAGTCTGAAAGAATAGAATGACAAACAATTTCAAATACAAGAAGCGCGCTTGAAGAGAGGCCATGATTGCGCAGGTGGTCGTCTACATACTTCATTCATTGGCAAAACACATAACGTAACAAATAATAGACACGACGTCGTTACACAACAATGTTTCAGATTGTCATTTTGTTTTTTCATCTTTATTTTTTTCTGAACATCACCGGGAGGGGGGGGGGGACGAGAAAGAAAAAGAAACGTATTTAAATTATATTTGATACGACAGGAGCGCAATCACAAATTCGCGTTTTCCTTTAGTCTCAAGAGAGCAAATGAACAATAATATTCGGCTGTGTCTTTAATTAAAGCCAGAGAATGTTTTGTATTCGTTAGTTTAAATGCTTCAAAATCACTTTCGAATTTAGATGGCTACGATGTAAACATATCGGCCATTTTTATCTATTAATAATGGATTCAAATTGCGTATAGTTTTATTATCGTGGCTATCCGAAGTTTTTAACATAAAAGGAATACAGTTTAATTGTTATTGGATAATAAATTATTTATTTAGATCTCATATTTTTCACTCCATTCTTTCAACGTAATTGAATTTTACAAAACAATTTCAGTTTAACATTAATTTTTATTTATCTTTAAAAATGTTCTTAAAATAAGTGGGCTTCAAAGAAATACGATTTAGCATCAGAATACATTTTAAATTAGAAACAAAAAAAGGGAAATATTTATTATATAGTGGAGTGCAATATCTAAAAATAATACCGCAAAGAAAAGGGATATTTTGTGAGAATTTAAAAAAATGGAGTTGGTTCAACTATAGAGTAAAGACAGTTGAAAAATATTAAATTTATTGGTTATATTGAAGATTTCAGCTTTAAAATAGCTGCCATTGAAACATTGGTAAAAGTGTCGTTTACCAACCAAAATGGCGGACAATAAATCGTCTGCAATTTTCCGCCCTCACAAATAAGTAAGTAAACCCAAATAAATTGTTTGGGAATAATTTAAAATTTACGTTAAATTATTTTTAAGGAAATACTGTTGGGAAAGTAGTCCAAAAGAATTTATTTGGGTTTACCTACTAATTTGTGAGATAAAAAAAAAAAGCAGAAAACTACAGATGATTTATATTCCGCCATTTAGGTTGGGAAACGACTATTTTACCGAAACATAATATAACCTAATCATTACGCTATTGTTTGGTCATTAATGGAACCAAATTGTTATAAAACTAGGACTAATTTGGTTAGGATAATGCTGTTTCAATGGCAGCCAACTTAAGTTGAAATCTTCAATACAAACAATTTATTAGATTATTTAGAATTTTTAAGACGATATTTATTACTTGGATTATTTGTCATGGCTGACGGAGGAAGGACGAGCTACCCCCGTGGTAGAAATAGAGTTCAGTTGAAAATTCCATCCCGGTTTCCAAGTTCGAAAAGATGCACCTGACGAAATTCGGAAGTTACATCGACCGAAACGTTGTGAAAAATAACCAAGATGAGAATAGTAGTTCGATTAACAGAAATGTTGTTTTTTTTCTTCTTACTTACCGTCTTTGAGCGAAGCTGAATTTCCCAAAGGCCATCTCTTTAAGAGAGGCTCGCTTCCCTGCGTTCCTTGTATTGTTAGCGGTGGTCATGACGACTTGTAAAGGCCCGCGAAGGGGTCAGCAATAGTCAAGAAATAATAAAGACATGTCCCACCCGAAGAGAGGGACCTCGGACCAAGAAAATCCACTGGTCAAGAGTTACAACGACGACGATGAAAATACCGCGTCAATGAAATAAATGGTCACAGAAAAAAAAGCTTTTTTTTTTTTTTTTTTAGATTCTTCAAAAAATCCAAATAAATTAAATTTTTCTTTTTTTCCAAATGAAAACAAAACGATATATTTTTCTCTGACACTTTAAATCAGCATCAATGAAAAAAAAGGAAATGGTATAAATATATTACCAAGAAAAAGAGGAGAAAGAAGCAGCACTCGCGAATAATTAAAGAGAATTAGTACTAAAAAAAGACAAAAAAACTAGTGTTCGTAGTGTCTGCCGAGTACAAGGGTGGAGTGGTTGGAAGAAAGATTCAAGTCTCTGACACTAAATAAATGCAACTACGAAAGGACAAAGTAGTAGCAGCACTACGGTTTCATTATTATGGAAACAAGGCACAACCAATGATGGAGGAATACTTACTTGTACTTCTGTTACAACTCCAAATTATTCAAGTCGTAGTATCAACGAGTGGGTCTTTATATACATACATATATATATATATATATATATATATATATATATATATATATATATATATATATATATATATATATATATATATATATATATATATATATATATATACATATATATATATATATATATATATATACATAACACCCACACACACACACACACACACATATATATATATATATATATATATATATAGAGAGAGAGAGAGAGAGAGAGAGAGAGAGAGAGAGAGAGAGAGGAGTATTATATATAGAGGAGTATTATATATAGAATAATATATATATTCGTCCTGATCTTCTTGCAATTGGAATCAGGCAGTGCGGACTCAGCAGAGGAATGGTTGTGATTGCGCAACCCTGACCTCACTATTACACATGCAGGCATTCTTACAGGGGGTATCCATTGTCTTGCAAGACTGAACAGAGGCTATCACCATATCTTACATATATATATATATATATATATATATATATATATATATATATATATATATATATAAAGTGTAGTATCAGTTTTGTTTGTCATAAGATCATCCTCCCAGGAATTACCTCCTCCATTTTTTATGAGTGTGGGGTTAATCTTCCCAGGTATTACATCCTTCATTGAGGGAGGGGATAATGTAATATCCGTTCTGTTGTCATGAGACCATACTCAAAGGCATTTCCCTGCTTCTTTTGTTCCACTTCGTTTGACTCGTTGGTCTAGTGGTCTCCATCAATTTGCTGTTTTGATAACTCATTGTAATACAGCTTCCTATTCCAGTACCTTCTTTCCAAGAATTGCAGGCTTGTGGAACTCTCTTCCTGCTGACTGTTTTCTCTCCTACCTATAACCTTGTTTTTTTTTTCAAGACTAAGGCCAATAGGCACATCTCCTGTCTTTGCGATAATCATATTTCCTTCTTGTTAGCTCCTTATATCAAGTGGCTTCATGCCATGTCTGGAGCGATTTCCACAGAAAAACACCTTTCTCCTTTTATGAGGGGGATCCTCCCAGGTATTACCTCCTCCACTTGTCATGGTAGAATCCTTTTAGTCATTACCTTTTTATTTGGGGGGGTCAGTGTAATATATTTTCATTCACCGTGATATTATCTTCTCAGGTTAGCAAAAATATGCGATCGGAGGGAGCATATATATATATATATATATATATATATATATATATATATATATATATATATATATATATATATATATATATATGTGTGTGTGTGTGTGTGTGTGTATGTCTATGTTGGGACGTGGTCCCTTGAATTGTTATAAAATTGATAGGGTGTTCCTTGACCACTTTGGGACAGTGTAGGCATTTGTGTGTGTGTCACTTTTTGTCAGCAGCATGAGTAAACGTGTGTGTGAGTTGAATAGTGGCAGTCTCCCAAGCCCCAATGTGGCGAGGGAGGTGGAAACGTTGTCCTCTTATAAACAGTGTGCTGACCCTTTTCCAACTCCTTTTCTTGACGAAAATCTGACCTTAAATAATATTTCAATCGGTTCTAGAAAGCACCTTTTGAATTTAGGCACGTAAAAGGGATTTTAATCGCCGATGTGTGGCAGACGTAGTTGAAAGCATATCACATGACAGCTATTTTATTTCTGCTAAATATAACGTCGGGGGCCGGTTTTGAAAGAAAAATCTAATTTCTTTATTAAATGGAATTTTGGGGCATGGCTTGTGTGTTTTCGCCCACGCCGTTGGTCAGTTAATACTACAGTATCAGGATACATGTCAATCCTATACACATATATATATATATATATATATATATATATAGTCTCGGAAGTTTCTCAACCATTAAAACTATATAAGAAAAAAAAACAAAAAAACTTATAGTCTCAAGTCTTTCAGTGGAAAATCACTCATGTAAGTCAATTTATTTTTTACAGTTATTATATATATATATATATATATATATATATATATATATATATATATATATATATAGAGAGAGAGAGAGAGAGAGAGAGAGATGACCTCAGAGGAAGATTAATTCTGGACAGTATAGGGAGATGTGTTCAGTACAGGTGACTTCGATGGTATGGCCACATTGAAAGAATGGATGAGAGTTCTTAGGTCAGTAGATGTAGAACAATTAATGTAGAAGGTCCAGTTCACAGGGAAGGCCAAGGAAAATATTGGATGAAGTCATAAAAATGAACTTGAGAGACAAAGGGATGAATAAAGACCTGGTCAGAGATAGGTTAGTTTGGAAGTCAATTTCTTAAAGCTGTCCAACACATGCCAGCATGTAAAATGGACGTTAAATCGAATATGATTAATATGCTGGTTGATGTTCCATTTCACATTAAATTGAATGTCAGTATCCTTCAAGCTCCAAATTATCGATGCTAGAGCCGTGGTAGAATGTTTATCAATATCCCTGGTATGCATAAACCTCTGCTTAAAATTGCCTTGTTCATCCATTTTATTGGGATCTGCCTGAGTGGCTCTAACTTCATATATAACAGATTTTACAACATATTACCCTTCCACGGGGGATACAGAGTTTGGCCAACAAGTGCATGATAAAGTGGAGCACTACAGAAATGGCTGCCCACTTATCTGAGGAAAATATGCTCATGTTGTTTTTTATGTTGAGAGAGAATGGAGGAGCGAACCAGGTAATCTTCCTCCTTCTGTTCGTGATGCATGGGTTATAGGTTGGTTTGGGAGTGTATTGAATACAGTCGTTACAGTCACTTTGGTGAAGTGTGTTATTGTATTATGGTGCTGCTTGATTGAACATGCCAGGTCTTGAGGATAGGCTTGAAATTCTTTGGCTAATACTCAGCTCCAAAATTTTAAATATTATAGAATAGTGGCATGATTCTATATTGCTGTATTTTAACTTTTCCTTGGGCGTATAAAAGAGTCTGTGGGAGCAATCATCAAGATTAAGGCTAACATCTAACAAGTTTACTGGTTATCTTTATTTAGATAAGCTACAATTGATTTGCAGAATCTGTCTAGCTCACTAGCGCTATGACTTCAGGAAGGCTAAGGATTAGGTTTTTGCTCAAGTTAGTTTGTTGGTTTGTCACTATGTTTGTTTGTTTATGCACAGCCTAGCTTCCACATCACTTGACCAATTGTCACGAAACTTGGTCAACATATCGGTCATGGTCTAACTTAGACCTGATTTAATTTTAAAGGATATCTAGGTCTAAGGTCAAGGTCACATAATAGAAGAAAGTCACACTTTTGGCGATAACTTCGATTCAGTTTATCGTAAAGATTCACTACTTGGCTCATATATAGCAATGAAGTCTTGCATTTTAGTACTGGCCAGGCTCGACGCCGCTTAACTTCAGTGATTTAACGGGAACCGGTGTGTCGCCGTGATTGTGCCGTATATATATATATATATATATATATATATATATAGGAAAATGAAAAAGGAAAACCAAAAAATGGATGTTTTTTATGTGTACATCAACGTTTCGTCTTTATTTATAAGACTTCATCAGGATGATAATATAGAGAAAAAATGTTGTGCAAGTACAAATACATGTAGGGTAGACATATTGGGAGGAAAAATAAAATAAAATAATGGCCACTACTGGGTGGACGTTAGTACTAGTTGGAGAATAAAAATGAATGTTGAAGAAAATGAGTGGGGAAGAAGTGGAAAGATGGGGGTGAGCAAGGACTACTGTGGCTGGTAGTAAGAGAAAGAGGTGGGGGGATGAGCAGGGATGAAGTGGATGGCAGAAGAGAGGGAGGAGGGAGGTGTTTGACCAGATGGCTGCGGTCAAGATTGAAGGGGAAAAAGTAAGTTGGAATGTTAGTGTGTGGGGGGTGTATGCAGGGAAAGGAGGATGGGTAGAGAAGGAGGGGGCTGTGATTTTGGTGGATGGGTGAAAGTTATGGTCTTAGAGAGCGTTTTGAGAAAATGAGGGAATTTAAGAAGGGGGTATGGAAAAGTGAGGGTATGAGAGAAATAGTTGAGAGGGGGAATGGGTGAGGGGGAGAGGGAGGATTTGTTGTGATAGGGTATGAAATATTTGAAATATTTGGAAAATGATAGCAATGAGTGAGGGAGTGGAGGGGTGGAGGAGGGAGGTAATTGAACGGGTGGGTATGGAATATTTGAAATATTTGGAACATGAGAAAGTTTAGTTGGACTGCAGTATTAAAAATGTGAGGGAAAAAAACAAAAAAAAAAACGGAATTAGTAAGGAGAAAGTGAAGATTCATGGAGAAAAAGGAAGGGTGTGAGTAAGTAGAAAAGATATATATATATATATATTTTGGTACAGAAAAATTAGTACAACATTAGTACTGTCGATTTCAAGCTCAGAAGGACTTAACCATCCGGCTCTCTCCAACTTATGTTGTCACCTGTTACAGAAATGTGAATTCACGTATCACTCTCGTTTGGGTACGTTATTTGCTTCAGAGTGTTATGTATATTTGTTTAAAATTTGTGTTAGGGAGGGAAATGTGACAGTTGAAATTTAATATTGGAAAAAAATTTTAAATAAAAAAAAAATATCTCTATCAATGTTTATTGAGAGCGTATATTAGGCAGTTAATGTTTTGAGGGTAAACTTTGTGTCGTCTAGAAAGTGCTAAGGAGATAATATGGTTTTAAGGATTAAACTTAAAAGACCCGACTCGGGTTAAATCTTTACTTAAATTCCTTTTGGATTGATTTAAAGTCTTTTAACCCAGGCATTGAATTTAAATTTGATGTGCTTTTTAACCTTTTTATTCTTTTGAAAGTTTAACATAAGCTGAAAAGAGCCGGATGGTTAAGTTCTTCTGAGCTTGAAACCGACGGTACTAATGTTGTACTAATTTTTCTGTACCAAAAAAAAAAAAAATATTACGCTCTTAATTTTGATCCTCAATTAATCGAGCACTCTGCTGGGATTTTTCCCACCATATTACAAAAGAAGTATATATATATATATATATATATATATATATATATATATATATATATATATATATATATATATATATATTGTATAAATCTTTGTATACAAAAATCTATAAATAGATATATGCCTAATAAATATAGAGTTCTATTTATTATATAGCACTATCATATAAACACAGCAAGGGGTTAATTGGATTAAACCTAGAATTATATATATATATATATATATATATATATATATATATATATATATATATAGTAAGCAATGAAAATATATATGGCAATCAAGCTACACAGAGGCCCCGTGTTTCGGGGATGAAACACGGGAGCCTCTGTGTAGCTTGATTGCCATATATATTTTCATTGCTTACTACCTAGCTCTACTTATGTATCGAGCACTGTTGAAGTAAATACTAAAAACTGATACATGAAAAATTATATCTCTTTATAATATTTTATGTGGATACATGAAGTACTAATATATATATATATATATATATATATATATATATATATATATATATATATATATATATATATATATATATATATATATATTGTAATCTATGTAGGGTAAAAATCCACAGAGTAGAAATCCAAAGGGAATCAAACCGGGCTTATAAAAAGTGCTCAATAAGAATATAGAGTTGTATTATGAATGATTTTTTATTCAAACATGTACAAAGTCTGCTACACTGGCATGTCGATGTTATCGATCTACAGCTATCAAGAACTGGGGTCTCATCAGGCAGAAGGTTTTTTTTGTGATCCAACACTTTTGGTGAAGTTCAGGAAGAATGGAGCTAAGACTAAACCTTCTGCCTGATGAGACCTCAGCTCTTGATAGCTGTAGATCGATAATATCGACATGCCAGTGTAGCAGACTTTGTACATGTTTGAATAAAAAATCATTCATATATATATATATATATATATATATATATATATATATATATATATATATATATATATATATATATAAGTTAGTTGAGATCAATAAAATTTGAAACATTGGTCCCACCCGATATATTTTGTTTTAACCATGAGGGTTTTTGGGGGCAGATATTTTTGTATGAACTTTTAGGACATTAATTGAATAGAATCTCACTTTTGTTTAGGCGGGGGGGGGGGGGGACTAGATGAGAGTGGTTATACCAAAACACTACTTCTACTACTAATAATAATAATGGTGCCAGCCTAGGCTGACACCACACAAAATATTTACAGAGGGTCAAGGAGGATGAGAAGACCAAGGAGGAACAGCACAAACCAGACCTCCACTGGAAGTGCGGGAAATGCTGGGACCTTAAGGAGGCTTATTGCCACCCAAATCCCAGACAATACCAATGGTCCTTCCCAGCGAGAAATCAATGGTAAACGGCTGTTACGATACTGCAAGGTTATTTACGCTGGCTATCGAAAAGAGGTGGAGAATACTGGAAATCTGGGGAGACTTGTTGCCACTCAGACTCCAGGGAATATCACCGGTTGTGTTGAATAAATGATTTACATTTTTTAGTCGGCCCTGGCGTATTGCAGGGAGGGATGTGTTGTTTGATTCTGGAATCAAACCTTTGCACTGTCCTACCCACGTATTCGGCATCGCACCAATATTTAAATTTATAAATAACTACCAAACACTTTCAATAATATTAATAACCAAGAATCATTTTTTTTTAGTCTTTGATTGTTTGGCCTTCTATCTCCATCCCAATCAACCTTTTTATCTTTAGAAATTATGTTTTACAATCAGTTCAGACATGGAAACTCAAAATCAAAGAAGACCTGACACCAAAGTGTGTTCTCATACACAGCCAAATCTTTCAATTCACTTATTCATTTATACCGAATTCAACTCCACACCAAGCCTTTCCAAATATTCAAAGGTTGTTTTTTTTCACACCTTTTGGTCACTTATAAGGTTTGCCAATGCGAGAGATTCAATTTTTAAACATTTTTCGGAACCTTGTAAATCCTTTTAAAGGTTGCCTAGTGAACTTATGCAAAGTTTCATTTTCTTTTTTTTTTACACAAATTTATATCGTATGTTGATGTTATGATCTATAGATTTTAACTACTATAAACACACATGTACACACACAGACATGTACACATCTATAAATACACATGTATACACACAGACACACACACGCACATATATATATATATATATATATATATATATATATATATATATATATATATATATACACACATTTACATATATAGTTACATGGTAAACAGCTGATGATCCCCGTGTTAATATTAGACACTTAAGGTCTCCTGTTTTTGTTTCACTCTTAGATACTTACCCCCCTTTTATTTTTTTTATTTAATTATTATTTTTTTATTTTATTATTTATTAATTTTCCAACGAATGTTAAGTCTGCAATATCTTGGATTTAGTTAGTTTCTCTGGGAATTTAAACTGCATTTTACTTTCTTTTTTTTTTTTTTTTTTTTTTAAATGACTCAAAGCTTCTTTAGACTATATATATGTGTGTGTGTGGGTGTGTGTGTGTGTGTGTGTGTGTGTGTGTGTGTATGTTTATAGATGTGTATGTGTGTATGTATGCATATTTTTTAAGTTTCAGTTTTTTATTTTAGTTTTTGCAGATAAAACGATGAAATTACAGGGAAATAACTCGAAAACGATTTGCCTCCCTTAGATCGTATACTGCATTATATTGACGACGATGCCCACGGCACCATTTCTTTTTTTTTTTACCAAACTTTTAAGAGAGATTAACATTTTATATATATTTTTTTTTTTTTCGAAATTTTGGGAGGCATTAACATGCTAGGCAATATTCCTTCCAACATTGAACTCGACAGAATAAGTCCCCCTCCCATCAACGAATCCATCTCCAAATTAGACCCCAAAAAAGGAAGACGAATCTCGACAAGCCGAATTAGGAAAATATAACAATTAGAAGAACACACGAAGACTGTAGCAGTTGCATGAACGAACTATTTTGTATTGGTCTACGTGACATACAGTGATATTGTAATTCTACTTAGCGATTATGTAATCATAATACTCCTACGTGTAATGAGATTCATATGCGATGAATGATTCTAACGCGAACCCGAGCCAACATAAATCTTCAGCTCCAGTTTGTCTCTGAAACAGACAAGACGTATATCCTGCGCTCTCTACCTGGGTCAGCGGTAGATGAGTCGAGGAATTCGAGGATAATATTATTTCGTTTAATCGATATGAATCAGCCCATTGTATTATCTTCATTTTGTTCTTGTGTTCCCGTGAATAAAAGTTCATATCTATTTAGTTGTGAATCCATTATTTATTTCGTGAAAGAATGGTGATCCCTTTTTACTTATGTAACATTTCTATTTCAGTCAGATTCGGCCAGACGTATTACTCTTTGATGTAAGTTCGTCATTCTGATTTTCTTCCCGATTTAAACCACAAACCCGAAAAGATGAATCCCAACAAAGTGTAATTTGCAAGTAAATGACAAGAGTAAGGAGGAAAGGAATAGGACACCATGATTGGTGTCAGACGGTGGCTAGCAATATCAGTTTTATTTCAAATACTTTGATCTCTTACCCATAGTGAAGGGCAGCAGCGGCAGTAAATGTTGTTTTTATGCATCGACTCTCGATTCAACAAAATCTTCAATCACCAGTTTCTTTCAGCCAATCAGAGATGCAAGAATATTCAATTCAAATTCCAACGCATACTATAAAAACTCAAACACACAGCTTTCTTCCTCCTTGTTCAGGTCGTTTTCTGTCACAGACAACGCATGTATGTGCAACACATTCTAGGTCACTTAGGGCCTGAAAGACTCTCAACAAGTAGCACGGACATGACTGTAAACTCATCGAAAGCACACGCACAAATGCACGTAGACACAAGTTCATAGACGCACACGCTGTCATTAACGAAACATAGACATGCTAATACATATGAACACCTGCAATGCCTATTTCGTTTACACATACTGTATATGTAAACTCACACAGCAGCAGCCGAAATGAATATATGTACTTAATTTTTCCTTACAGATAAAACACTTCTTTCACCTAGAACGTTCTCAGAAACTTTGAACTCTTTTTTATTTTGCATTGTCTTTATATGTTGTCAATAAAAATTAATTACTTTTGTATGGATAGACGTTTTCATTCTTTCATTTGGTAATGTCCTATCTTCAACAGGGCAAAGATTACACTGGTATGTTCTGAATAACTTACATTGAATTTGGATTATTCAGACTACTGTTCTCATCTTAAGTGTTATCATCGCAACATTTCGGCCGCTGTAACATCCAGTCTTCTTCAGGTGTATCTTTTCGAATTCGGGTATATTTCTGTCGAACTCGAAAGATACACCTGAAGAAGGCCGGAGGTTACAGTGGCCGAAACGTTGTGATGATACCACTCAAGATGAGAACAGTAGTCCGAATAATCCATATGATACAAATTATCAATCCCCATCTCAAAAAATCAGAAACATAACTTAGGTTGAGTCAGTGAGGAAAAACAATATTGAAAAGTCGTTTTTATTTATGAACTTTTCGAGGTTAAGTGTGAGTCACCTCTGTTTCGTTGGATTGGTCATGTGGTGTAAGGGATGGATAAAAAATATTTCTGAGTTAAAAAAAAAACGGTAGCTGAATAGAGTTAAATGAAGAAGGGTGTTCAAATCTAAGCAAACAAATGCTTCATTGCTAATGCATGGGCTTTACTTATCGTTAACTTAAACTAAAGGAATAACTTTATATACTGTCGTTTGCCACTCAACTAACAAACAAAGGGTTAATACAATTTGTTTCATATGTTTAACCATTTCTTATAACATGATCACATAATTAAACATCATGTTGCATACAATTAAAAGAAAACAAATATTGCAAATTTCTCCTTTTATGACGAATTGTGACGAATGACACTCTAAGGAAAAACAGGAGAAATAATATATGAAATATAAATGGAGAATTGTGAGAGCCTCTGCAAAGGTCAAACTAAAAAAAATGACCAGCCAATCTTATTTTTGAATAGGGGAGAAGCGAGGGTTATGAGGCTGCCACCCCTATTTTGTCCTTTATTCCATGTGCGATGTTTCTGACAAAGGAGGAAGAATTGATTTTTTCTTGGTCAGCTGTTGCTTTGAGTGGGTGGTATGTGAAAACTTTCAAGCCTCTCATAGTATTCATCAGCATTAAACTGTCAATCTATCCGTCTTATTAACTCTCATCATC
Organism: Sepiola atlantica; assembly: GCA_963556195.1. Taxonomy (NCBI): domain Eukaryota; kingdom Metazoa; phylum Mollusca; class Cephalopoda; order Sepiida; family Sepiolidae; genus Sepiola; species Sepiola atlantica. Next base: position 10,619,152 of record OY744532.1, on the reverse strand, counting down.
GAGAGAATTTTTAGCCTTGATAACTGATGACTCATTAGTAAAAAAAGAAAGTTCCTTGTGAAATCAGTTGATGCGGTTCCCAGGCGACTTGAAAAGCTGGTGGCAAATGCTGGTACTCATATTGAATCACTAATAAAACCCTATGCTATACAATTTCTTATCATAATAATTTCTTGTAATAATTATATTCCAGTAATTACATGCAATTAATAATAAGGAGTTACATTCTAACGACCTTCTAGAAAGAAGATTTGGGCCATCCGTAAACATAATTGTCTAATTTTTATAAATAACCACTTGTACAGCTACTATTATTTTTTGGTGCTTTCTTAGATTAGGACCCATGCTAAAAGTGCCTCACCGTCGATACTTTCTGGATGTTTACGTAAACTGCCGGACAGTGCTGAATGAAAAGTCCGTTGACTTACCTGTGTCGAAAAAATCACAAACGAGGCTGGATTTACAAGCGTGGCAAAAAAACAAGTAAAAATTAAAGAAAAAACAAATCAAATCCATTTTGTCAAATTATATGAAAGAAATATTTATTTTTTTAACAAAGAAATAACAGTGATTAAAGTAAGAAGTGTTTCAATTAAAAATGTGAATAAAGTAAGTGTTCTTTTTTTTACTGAAAATTGTTTTTGGTTTGTAATCAGGTAAAAATGGCGTCTTTAGGGTTAGGGTTTTTTTACTGATAATTATTGTTGTTTTTTTTTGCCTGAACATTTTTTTATAGCAAAAATTTCACTGAACAAGTTGACAAAAGCTTTTTTTCGCACGAAATAGTTTTTTTAATTGTGCATTTACGATGTTACATCTATCTCCACATTTTTGCATTTTTTTTCCTTTGCGATCAGTTTTCCTTCCTTACAAAAGTTTATCAATCTTTCGGGTGACGCAACAGCCAGTAATAGCTTATGAAAATTCATTGCAGTATTTTCACGTTTCAATCAGTTGAAATGTTGACATGTCGTCTACTTATTCGTTTCAATCAGTTGAAATCGTCTGCTCATTTTCTTGCAGTTTCATTGGCTAACCGCTTCGGTACTTTCTGGATGTTTATGTAAACCGTCGGAGCACTTTTAGTGTGGGTCCTAATCTAAGAAAGTCCCTATGTTTTTACTTCAATTCACCCCAAACAAGGAACACTACCACTGAAATGTAAGGGGCTACTGTGAATTAGGGGCCAGATTTATAGGGCCATCTTAAATGGAGAGTTGTGCATCAAGATGCGTGTTCACATTACATTTAAATTTTTGCATGTTGGTACAGTCAGGGAACAGAGAACAGGGAGGGAATTTTAAAGGTAAGCGGTTCGAAGAAAGAGGCTGTTAGAGCAGAAAGCCTTTTGGTATCTGGGGACCTCTATGATGAAGGGGTGGGATTTTGCTGCTTATCGGGTTTGTGGAGGGATTTACGTTGAAGTAGCACAAGTGCAGCAAGTTCGTCAGAGCACATTCTGTTGAAGTACTCGTAAAACAAGCACAGGGATGCAACATTGCGGCGATGGGACAGGGGCTGGAGCTTGGTTGACAGTGTGAGACATAATAGGTTAGAGACTCTTTTTGGACTCTGTCAAAGAGTGAGAGACTAGTGGTTGGTGGTGCATCAGCCCAGATGTGACAACAATACTCCATGCATTGGCGAATGGTGGCTTTGTAGAGATATAAGATATAGGCAGATGTGAGAAATTTTCTAGCCCGGTAGAGGGAACCCGCCTTCTTTGCAGCAGATTTGGCAGTATCTTCTATATATTTGTTTCAATACATGTTACCTGCGAATGTTAGGCCGAGGAGTTTTAATGTTGGACTCTTGGGAAGGGTGCTATCAGCCATGGCAATTATTAGACTGGGCTTGTGTTGAGGAGAGATAGAAAAAATACAAGTTATTTTAGCCATCAAACTTGTTCAGGACTTCAAATATCTAAGAGGATTCACCGACTCTGGTTATAATATCAATACGTGTACTGGCCAGCATGAGAGCGCAATGAACTCTCTCGACAAAATCTGAAAAATTGCTATCAAGAATTATACAAAACTAAAAGTTTTCAAGACATCAGTCGACGGATCAGATTCTTGGACACTAAATGTTGCTCAATCAAAGAAATTTGATGGATCATACACCAAAATGCTGTGCAATTGCTTTCCATGAATATCTGCAGTTGTTCAACAGCGACTTTTGGTGCTGGCTGGACATGACGAACCTGCTGGAAATGTGCTTCTGTGGTTCCCAGAGGTCAAGTGACGAGCTTCATATTATGATCAAAACTTTTCTGGCGTAAGACACTTGCCTCTCAGGATAGGAGTTTCTAGCCGCAATGAGTGAGCGAGCATCATGGCGTATGAACTTTGTGAATGTTTCACCAGCAATTGATGGATGACTCGAGTCAAGTCAAATGAACTACAAAAAAAGGTTTTCATTGATAAATGCTGTCATTAACACGAGTAAGTATTTTGATAACCGTCAACCAATAAAGTTATGTTATGATTAGTTAAAGCAAAATGAAATGAGAAGGTTGGTTTACGATCCTTGTGAATGTAGAAATAGGCAAAATCAAAAGTACTGTCAATACGCTAAGACAATTTCATGTTCGTATGTACGTTATCACCCATCTCCCCCTTTTAAAAGATAGGATCGCCCAATCGGCAAACAAACAATGCCAAAAAAATTCATTTTTTTATATTGAGATTTGTTTTATTTATTTAAAGAATATTTAGCTGACAATTATTTTCATGGTAAGAAAGAAGGGACTATTTATTTTGAAACGATTTAAATTGTAACAATAAATAAATTGAATTAAACGGTTAAAAATATTCGTTTCATTCAATTTAAAAGAAAATATTTAGCAGACAATTATTTTTTATGGTAAGAAGAAAGAGAATATTTATTGTTTCAATAAGATATGAACTGTTACAATTTTCAATAAATAAAGAAGAGACATTCGTTTTATTTTTCTGTTTATACTGATACTCGGATTACAGCAGTTGATCTCATCTTCGTCAACAACTCCTAAGCTTTTTTGTGAAATCTTCCTAATTTCCGTCCAATTTAAAACCGACAGTGACTTTATTCTCTAACTCTCTGGTGGTACTTTAAGAATATCTACCAAAAAGACATTACTATTTCAAAGGTTAGCCCCATTTCTTGGGTGATCTGTCTTCTTCTCTTCTTTTAATCCGACCGCAGGCCTGTCGTCCGCATACATTGCAGCTATACACCACACTAAACATGCCGCTTTGCGCATGTTTACATGACTTTGAAGTGAGTCAAAGTTTTAAAGAGGAGATAGCATATCTTACCTAAATAAAGAGAATGGAATCGTCCGTTTTCTGTATAAAGAGAACGAAAACTAACGAGATCTTATGTGACTTGCTAGCTCAACCTAGCGATTGCTATATTACTTTGTTCACCTTGCATCTTTTGTTTGGTAAACCTTCTTTTCTATTCTTAACGCTTGCTGGAATTTTATTTTCTCTATTATCCATGATACTCGGATTACAACAAAATGTAAAATCATTTTAGTGACGAATTCTGTTTATTTGTTTAATGTAAGATCAAAATTTAAAAAAGAAACCCAAGGAAGTTATGCTTGACACCGAGACCCCCCCCCCCTCAAATTCCATACTTTAATTTGGTCACTATTAAATTGTATTATTTGGTTTATTCGGACTACTATTCTTATCTTGGGTTTTATATTCACAACGTTTCAGTTGATGTAACTAACCTCCAGCCTTCTTCAGGTGCATCATTTTGAACTTGGGAACTTGGGAACCTGGACGGAATTTCGAACTGAACCCTAGTAAATTGTTCTCATTCCGTCAGCCATTCCGTCGGGTAGAATTAAGTTAATTTTTATATTATTCGTAGTTATTATCGCCTATTGTAAGGTTTAAACCTTTAACCTTCAGGAGACTATCACTCAGAACTGTTAACCAACGACATTACCTGTTATGTCACGTGTCAATTCTTTCAAATATTATTGGTTAAGCACCAAATGTTAATGTTTATATAGATAAACATTAACATTTGGTGTTTTATCAATAATATATATTATTATGTGAATAAATGAGAAAGATTTTGTTTTGTGTTTACAACAAAGTTACAAATTTTTTTATGAAAGTTTATTATTTTAAATTAATGTTTCATATATTTCAAGTAGCGAACTTTGTGAAGCGATAGTGAGCCAGCAAAGTCAGCCATAAAGAAAAAAAAAACAAGAATTAAACCTCTAGTGGTTCTGCTCTGCACACTAGCATAATCTATACGGTTACTAAGAGATCATATCTCCAAACTATAGCACCGCCTACTATTATTAACCACTTTACTATAAACATCAAATTATTCAAGAGGAGATAACTCCAATTTTTAAAAAGAACATTTATTATTTTCTTTATTATTTATTAATAATTTTCTTTCTAGTTCGGTGGCATGATGACTAACTGGTGTTGAACATTCACTTTCTGTGTAGAGGGTGAAACAATCACTCAAACTCTGTATTACAATAATAAACTGATTTATTTTATTGTGTTGTAGCAGTTACATGAGTGACCTATTTTGTATTGATCTACACGACTGGCAATGAGTTGTGATTCGGCTTGATGATTAAGTAACCATCACCTGTTCACCGCACAAATAAACAACTACTCACCTAAGCTCAATGAGATTAATACGCAATGAATCATCTTGGCACGAAACAGCCTGTATCCCAAACAGACAAGATGTGATCCTGCATTCTCTACTGTCAGCCCGTCTTGTTTATGTCACTCAATCCATTGTACAACCTTCCTTTTGTTCCTGTGTTTCTAGTAAATAAAACTGCATATCTCTTTAGTTGTGAAACCATCGTTTATTTTGTGAGGAATGGTGATCCCGTTTTGTTTAATTTATTTCAGTCAGACATGGCCAGACGAATTACTCTTCCAAATAAGTCGTCGATCTGATTTTCTTCTCGATTTAAACTCTCACCTAAAATTGGCTCTCTCAGCTAAAGTGTCTATCTTTGTTGGTCTTCTGAGTGTAATAAAAATAAAAATGAAAAAATGTTGCAGACCCTGTTAAAATAGTTCAAAACATAACAAACAACAAAGAAAAGCAAAGGACAATGATATTCAAATAGCTTTCAAATACATTTTTTTTCTAAGAGAAAAAAAAGGCATATATACAGGGTGGGCCAAAATAAGGGTCCTATCTTTAAATTTGAATAACTTCCACAAAATAAAAGTTAAACTCACCAAACTTTATGTGTGTGTAGACTGACCCTTCCGAGATTTTTTGAAATAAACAAAACAAATTTTAGCCGAAAAACACTTCTTAAAACTTACAAAAACTAAAGTATTGTTTTTTACACTGCTTTGAGTTTTTTAAGCAAAAATAATGTTTTCTAAATGAGGGTACGTTCCTTAGGGCTAATACGGCTTATGCTTGCTTCGGAAGGGGTCCTTTACTTATTCTAAAAAAATAAAAAATAAAAAAAATCAATAAATAAAAAAGTTATGAATTTTTAAAAATAGGACCCTTATTTTTGCCCACCCTGTATATTAGGGACCTCCAATTGGTTGTGAACTATTTACCCCCCCCCTATATATAACACGATGTAACTTTAATTTAGATTAAGATTATCAACAAAACTTTTTTACCATTCAAAAGAGGATACATTAAATAAACTGCTGATGATTTTTTAGAATTTTTTCCAGCATACGAAACTCATGAAAATGTGAAGTTAAAATGTTGTGTACTTTTTTTTACGTGATAAACTAACGTTCTTATGTATAAGCATTTATGTGCGCTGTGATAGGCACATTTTTAATAAATCTCGCATAAATCAAGTTATGGCCAGATCTTCACGAAATTTTCAATACTTATTCATTATAGGACTAATTTATCTTTAAAATGCTGTTTTCCTAAAATATATTAGGGAAAATATTTTTTTTACGTGATTCCCCCCCCCCTGTTTCATTTTATGAAATATTGAACGAAATATATTGTCATCCGGCGATTTTTTTTTCTTATATAAAACTAAACTCTTTTAAAAAACACATTGGATTAATTTTATTAAATTTTACGTAAACTGTTTTAGTAAACTGGTCCGTGAATGCACAAATAAAAAGTGGAAATAAAAGCAATATTATTATGTTTTGAATTTTTTTTTACCTTTTCTCAATAAAATATACTGTGATTTATTGAAATGCAAAAAAAAAAAAAGTTTTACGAAATAATTTTTATTTTCAGAGACATTTATTCATTTGATCGTATTGATCGAGTTTATCGGTTTTAAACATCATTTTTGAACATATTCGTGTTCGAAATTTTTCAAAATATTTTAATATAATATAGCCCGAAGTATTATGAATCGTAAAAGACTAAAGTTGTGGCGGATGTCATATTATGTACTTGGAAAAAACTACTTCATTTGCTAGAAGTAAGAAAATTTTTTTGCACTAACTGATTTTGCCGCAACTATGGAACGCAATACTAGCCATAATTAACACGTCAATTTTTAAAGTGAAATTGTCCCACGCGCATGCGCATACATTTTTAGAGTAAAATTGGTGCACGCCGCACGCTAATTTGTAAACAGTAACACTAATAAGAAAAAACGTTGACAAAAGTAATTATTATTATTATTATTATATATTTATAATACTTTTTATCATTTTTCTTTTTTCAAATTAAAATGTTTATCCATTTCGAAATATAAACTTATTTTTACTTTGAATTTTTATTATTCAATTGACGAATATTTTTAATCATTAACAAACCACAATACTTTCTCCATTTTCATTTTTAGTTTAATTTTTATTATATAAAATTTAACCCAAATTTAAGTCAAATGCTAACAAAACAAAATAGATAAATCGTTACTTGCAGTAATATTTTGTCTCAAGGAAGAAAAAAATGGTTAAAACAAACCGTTAATTTTGTTTACACCATAGTAGTAAAGTAATTTGTTTCACTTCTGTTCATCCGTACATAGATAATATCTTGCCATGTCTCACGCGATGTTTAGTAAACACTACCCCGTGTGTCGTAAAACAAGAAAATTTCGTAGTTTCATCGGACAATGAAGAAGGGTTTCTTTCAGAATTTGATAATGTAACCTTTAACTAAACTATTTTACTTTAAAACAAGTATAACTTTATTTGAGAGAGTTTTTTTTGCAATCGGTAAAGCAAAACGAATGTATGACTTCTTAACGTACACATGAAATAGTGACGTCACCGTTCTTCACATGCAATTGGAGGTCCCTACTGTATATATATTTACAAATAAATACACATTACTCTTTATTATAAATAATTTCTTAACTTTGGCATTGGTCGATAATCATGTTTTTACAAGATTCCAAAATCAAAGAATTTCACGATGACAGAATACATTGTGATGTCATAACAGACCCTCTTTTCCCCCTCTCTTTTTCTTCTCTCTCTCTCTCTCTCTCTCTCCCATTTCCGCTCTCTTAATTATTTACATTGTGGTGTCATAATATAAACACTCTCTCGTCCCCCTCCCCTCTCTTCCTCCTCCCCTCTCTTTCTCCTCCCTCCTCCTCTCTTCCCCGTTCTCTTTCTCTCTCACTTCCTTCCTTCTCTCTCTTTCCTCGTTCTTTCTCTTTTAATTATTTACATCATTCCATTTCTCTCCATCACTTCGCCACTTATTTACGTTATTCGCCGTTCCTCCCACCATTTAAAGCATCCACGTACAGACGAAAAGTGTGCACGGTGACAAGCAAATAAACAAGATAACAGCAACGTAAGGTGTTTTGAAATAGTGCCGAACGATATTTTTATTGGGATTTCCCTAGAGTTAATATTAACCTGAGAAAATAAAAGAAAAAGAGAGGGGAAAAACAATCTACCCAAGCTGACGTTGGCCGGGTTTGATCTCGTTTCACCATGAACTATTTTCGTTACACTTTCACTTTTGTAGCTCCTGCTGCTGCTTTTTCTGTCATCGTCTTATCATGTTCCTTTCATTCTATTGATTCTGGTTTCCTAATCACGTGTTTCCTTGTTGAATTCCGTGTTCCAACTCGAGTGTATTCCTGTCACGATTCGCAGCAACTGTTACGGTAACCACGCAGCAGCAGCAGCAGCAGCTCGAGTCAGATACTTGATCGTTTTTAGCCGCCCTTCCCCCCACCCCCCTCTCACATTCCGGTCATGCAGACGTAATAAAAAATTTTTTTAATGCAAAGCCTTAACATGATTTTATTTTGATGGAGGTCAACTAAACATCTTGAGGTAAAAAGAAGATCTCTATATTAAGTTTTAAAAATTGTGCGTGTGTCCGTGTGCGTATGTTTCTCGCCTCTACGTGACTTACACACTATTTTATTTATTTACTATTAATTGGATATTTATTAAAATCAAAAATACAGTAGCGTAAAATAAAAAAGAAAATTTGAAAAATCCTATTTACAAAAATAATTTAATTACAGAATTAAATCCACCACAATGCATTTCGATTTTTTCAACTATTTTAATTTTATTAATAGTTGAAAAAAAAAAAGAATGAATTACTTTTTAGTTGGTGGGGGCCAATCTTAGATTTTGCGGTTTAAATCGGTAAGAAAATCAGAATGACGAACTTACTTGGAAGAGTAATACGTCTGGCCGAATCTGACTGAAATAGAAATGTTACATAAGTAAATAGGGATCACTATTCTTCCACTGAATTATTAAAAAATGGCTTGGAAGCGAAACAGCTCAACTTACTACTCAGTGCATTTTCTGCGACACTGACATTTACAGTGAAGGATCTAATTACGGATCCTCAATTGATGCATCCTACGAGACCATTAAACAAGAGGTACTTCGTCGTACTTCTATTTCTGCCGAGCGTCGTTTTCAGACACTGGTAAACGACAAATTGCTGGGGGATCGTTTACCAACACAGTTACTTCGACATATGCGCGAATTGGCTGAAGATCCCCCGACAGACAGCGGATTGTTGAGACAATTATTTGTATCCCGTTTGCCATCTACCATACAGGTCATGCTCGCACCAATGATCGAGACTTACCGGTAGAAGAACTCGCTTCCTTAGCTGATAAAGTTATAGGTTATACTGGAAGGACCCCTTGCTACGGCGAGCGCTAACTCAATTACAGACATCTCAGCAGTGTCTGCAACACCAACGTCTGACCCGTCTTATACAGCCAGGCAAAATGGCTATCGATAACCTTACTAGGAATTCTCGCAGATATTGCATGCATCGCAGACGCTTTGTCGGTATGGCCCGATGATGTTACAAACCCTGTGCATACATCCCCCTGGACCAGGGAAACGAGAGAAGGGAGAGATGAGCACGGCACTTTCTCCCCATAAGCTTCTTATTGGTCGTGCGTTCTACGTCCAAGATTATATTTCTCAGTATGATTTGATAGTAGCATATGGCCTCTAGACTTTTTCAAAGAAAAGTCTCCTACTTCATGATTTGTTGTTGAATTCTTTTTCTGACCTAACGAACTTGAATTTTGAAATAAACAAATCGATGTTTGATTCTGGCTAGCCACCCATGTTTCGCATTTATTACTGTGTCATTTGCCATTCAAAATGACGCCTATATTTCTACATTCAAGGGAAAAGTACTCTTTCTTTGATCTTTTTTTTTTAACTTAGTGAATACATAACGTCCTTAAATGGTATTAGAATGGCGTAAAAGTTCCATCTCAGCTGTAAATAATCACATTTATTTTTTTTTTATTGATTCCATAACAAGAAAAAAACAAAGTGAAGTCGTTTTTTTTTTTTAAATGTAATTTAAAAATACAACCGTCACAGATGAATCGATAGAATACGAGAAGGGGGAGTACTATTGCTTCTACAATTCACGGGCAGTAACTCTTTCTTACTTTACACGATAAAATTATTACTGTTCATTATACCTTTAAATGTTAAATTGTTCTAACCTCAACTTCATAGCTACACATTTTTTTTTATAATAATGATGATAATAATGACATTGCTATTAATAATACTGATAATACTATTACTACTAATATTATTATTAAGAAAAATTTCTTTCCAATTTTTTCCATCTTCAGATAGATCGAAAGTCATACAGCAGCATACTATAAAAATGATATTCATACTAATATTTTAATAATTATTTATATAATAATATTCTAAGACATTTCATGTTCGTACATACGTTATCACCTTTCACACACATTTAAAACAATGGGATTGTTCGATCAGCAAAGATGGTAATTGCTGATTAATCTAATGTTGCTAAGTTAAAAAAATTCCGACTTTATCCATTTTAAAATGAATTGTTCCAAAATCAAATTATGTCGCCCCCATCAGCTAAAACAGTACAATTTTGGTAGTTTTGTTTTACGGCATATCAACCCTTTTTGGGTTATTTAATGCCGAATCTGGTCTTGTTTTCTTCTCTTTTTTGTTTCTTTCCCCTTTTAATATCTGTTTCTATTTAACCCATAGTTGGGACCCTAACAGGTACTACCACTCCGGGTCAGGGTGGACCTGGGAGCAATGGTAATTAAGAGGAGGCTCCACATTCCCCAAAGTCCGTAAGCCGGATCTCACCATCGGATGTAGTTTAAGGTCATATCCAGGACCGGGAGTAGGGTAGGAAAAATAAAAATAAAAAAGGGGAGGGAGAAAGGGAGAGGGGCTGTTGTTTTTGTTTTTGGTTTTGTAGAACATAATTAAGTTTTACAAACAAAAAAAAAAAAAAAAAACGTCAATGTAGGTGAATTTCGTCTCAGGGAGCCACAGGGCAGCCTGATCTGGTATCACCAGAGTACAATTTTAAAGAAATACTTTTCAAAAAGTGACGAAAAGGGGTCCCTCCATCAGGAGGTTGTATTGGCACTGGTGTAAGCTACTTTTCTGTCCAACCTTCATCGTTTTTTTTTTTAACCAGATCCAATATGATGACTTATCTGCTCCTTCTTGTACGCCTGAATAAAAATGACATTCGTTTTATTGATTTGAAGAATATTTAACTGACAATTATTTTTATGGTGAGAAGACAGAGAATATTTATTGTTTTAAAAAGAATTAAATTGCTACAATTTTAAATGAATAAATAAAGAGGAGACATATTCGTTTTATCTATTTAAAGATTATTTAGCTGACAATGACAATTATTTTTACGGAAAAAGAATCATTTTTTTTTTCTTAATAGTATTGACCCTGACAAACATTTATTATTTAAAAAAAGGTATATTATTATTAACAGTAAATTATACATATTGATGTAGAAAGCACAGTAGAAATTGCCACGGAGTCCCGCTGCTACTACTACTACCACTACTACTGCTGCTACTACCACCACCAACAACAACAACAGCAACAATTTTACCCCGAGCAAAGTCATGACACAAGTCTACTAGCATACAATAAATGCGAAACACATCTATGTTAACATCCATGTGGTTACGATGATATTAAATCACTAATACACTCGATAAATCTGAAATATGGTTTAAATACTATTCATAAAACGCTTAAACAGTAATTATTGTACATCTTATTTGCTATACATTAAAAAAAACTGTTTTTTTTTCATAAATAGCTGTCTTATTTCTTTTGTAGCAGTTACCTCCTCCTTTCAAAACATAACTACACCGGTTTGCCGGTAGGTGTCGCTTTTTCACCGACAGGTGGCGCTGTAAAGCGACACCAGTTATCTGCCCTTCTGACTATAAAAACCGTTGCAAACGGAAAATCCCTCTCTTTTTCACCGACCAGCATCGGAGAACAACGCTGGCACCAGCGCTCCGTTTCACTCGCCTTTTGGCCTCGACAGGACGACGCTGACACTAGCGTTCCGTTTCACTTTTTTCTTCTGGTCAATTGGCCTTGGCAGAACGACGCTAATACACTAGCGTTTCGTCTCACGCTTTTCTCTTCAACTAGTCATCGGCATAACAACTACCAACACACGTGGGCAAACAACGGTAAGAGTTCTCAACTCGTTTTCTTTGTTTACGGCTTTCAAAGACTTTTCCTACGCCGGTTTCATTTCTTCTTATACCTTTTCAAGAACTGTTTTTCCATCGACACACATGCATACATCACACACTTCATCATTCCACGTACACACACGTTCAATAAACGTTATTTGAACTACCTCATTTTGTTTATTAATTATTACTCTGTCTTTGCATGCAACATCGCTTGATTTACTGAACACGTTTATAATCGGGGGAACACGACCCTCGATACTAACACTTTTATTCTACCATTTTTGCTTCATATAAACAATAGTTTTATGTATATTTGTAGCAGTCTGAAATAGGACCTATTTCTTATGTGTCCACTGTGGGCAAGTTGGTCTTAAACTAACCAATCAGCTCACAGGGCGTATTAATTTCAGCTAGTCCCTTGCGGACTATTTGCACCCCTGTTGAACGGTGGTACGGATCGTTACAGAGACCCTGGCTGTCAACCTAGAAGGAACTCTTCTTCACCTCTCTCCTGCCCCCCTCATCCACTGGATTTCCAAGCACCACTTCCCGGACAGTAAAAGAACTTCGTTTCCTTCCACCGGACACCAGTCCTACCTTTTTCTATGCTATACCCCAACGGTATAGGATACCCAATAAAGATTTGTTTAATGTTAAAAGAAGCGTTGAGTTTTTCCTCGTATGACTACCGTCTACCGTGCTTATACTTATAATGAGGCTATGACCACTAACCTTAGCTATTATATAATAAAAAGTAAATGAACGAAGGAATAAATAGCTAATATTTAGGGATTATTTTAAAGGATGATATTTTAAATTAAAACATTTTTCAATTTAAAAAAATGTAATTAAAGTTTTTGTTTGGGTTCACTTATCTATCTGTATTTACGAAAACCAGATATGTTTTATGGAAACGAAATTTGAAGAATTTATACAAAAAGCGTCCTCACAATATGGTGTTTTTTTTTCCATTCCGTTTGCTTCCGCTTAAGTTTAATTTCGTTTAACGTTTTCAAGTACATTTTAAGCATATTATATGCACAAAATATGTACAAAACAATACTTTTAACAAGATTTAACGTTAAAAGAAATAATACTACAGAACCCCTCAATATTTATTCTTTATTTATATACAAATCCGTATTTACTTTCCATTTGTATGTTTTTAATTCACTATGTTCTTCAATTAAAATGTGTATGTTGAGGTATGACACCATGATTGGTGTCATCCGGCAACTGATAGTTGAGTTTTGTTTGAAATACCTTGGGATGTCAACTCATGCAGGGAGGGGGGGGGGGAATTAACACATGAATCAGATTTTAGTTGTTTTCACAAAGCTCGTGTTGAAGGGTCAGCTTTAAAATGTGAACTTTCAAAACGGCTAAGCGTGAGTCAACCCTTTTTGTTTGTTGTTTTTTTTTTGACGTAGGGAATTGGGGTGTTTTTGTATGAGAGATATTTCTAAGGTGGAAAAATCAGTACAAGCTAGAAACGGGACACTGAAGTCAAATGTAAAATTTTAGGCTCTTAGCCTAATTTTATCTCTTAGTTGGAGAATGGAACCACAGTGTTAGTTAAGTGATAATAAAGTATAATTTTAAAGACAAAAATGTCTTTAAAAACTGTGCCTTTTCTACCCACAGGAAATTGTTGTGCTGAAACAGTAGAAGACATGAAGACTTCCTTTTTAACGAGGCGTAACTGTTGTTAATTGAAAATCACTAAAACAAACATTGAAATGATTGTTAACTGGACAGTCTGTATCTCATGACGTTGATATATTAGTTTTGTTTAAAATATTTTGAAAGGTCATATCTCTTACATGTAGTGATAGGCGGGGGTGCATCGATAAGTTCTATAATATAAGACAACTTAGGTTGAATTATTTAAGGAAAACAATATAAAAAAGTCGTTTTTATTTATGAACTTTTATAGGTCAAGCGTGAGTTTCAGTCTACCTGTAGTTCGCCCCTAGTTCGGGAGTATCTGATTTGATTGGATTAGTCAGGTGGAAAGTTTTTTGGAGGAGAGATATTTCTCAAATTAAAAACAGTAGCTGAATGGGGTTGAAAGAGTAAGGATAGGGAGTTAATCCTATTTTATATTTAAGTTAGGGAATGGATTCATCTTGTTAGTAAGTGATAATAAAGTATATTTTTAAAGCAAAAATGTCTTTGTCGTTTTTGTATGCAGACATTTATTTCAGTCAGTTTGCTCACATCATGTCGGACAGAACACAATGAAGGGACCAGATTATGGATTGAAACAAAGCTTTCTAGGACCCAAGCAAAGAAGAATTGCCAACAGGGTACTTAGCCAAATTCCCAATTAACCATGTCAATACCAAAGTTTTGCAGATATTTAAACACATATTTGGACAGAGAATGATTGAAAAAGCAACTAATCCGAATACATGCGATCCTCACGGCAGTAGTCTATATTTAGTGTTGACTCTTACCTGTACTTGGTACAACATTCACCTTGGGCGGATTGAACTGGCTTCCCCTAAAGGAGGAAGTTTTATGGGAATATCAAATTCACAAGTGGCTCCCAGTCACATGTATATCCTGGTTAGAGAAGATGACGATGTTAGGTTTTCACAGTTCTTGCAGGAAGGTGTCGACGTCCTCCCACATACAGCGCCTGGTGTTCCCAAATGGTCACCAATCTGGTACTGACGAGACTCAACGTTGCTTAACTTCGGTGATCGCATGAGATCCGGTGTGTCAACAGGATTATGGCGTCACTCACATTCTAGTAGACTCTAACAGCTGTCTTTTACTGATTTGAAAGTACTACTACTACTACTACTACTAGTAGTAGTAGTAGCTAATGTTACTACTACTACTACTACTACTACTACTACTATTTTCAAACGGTCACCCATCTGGTACTGACCAGGCTCAACGTTGCTTAACTTCGGTGATCTAATGAGAACCGGCGTGTCAACGTGATTATGCCGTATTAGTGTTGACTCACCCAGAATACAACACAAGTGATTACCCCGGGCCACGATCGCATCACAGAGGGACAGTACATTTTCTGTGTAAAAAAAATGGCAATGTAAAAATATTTTACTGACAATTTCTATTTATTTGTTTAATGTAAAATGCAAAAAGAAAAGAAAGGTGGACATGTATAATGCCGAGCCGTCCTCTAAATTTTTTTATTGATATTTTGCGTTTATTCTTTGGAATAGATTAATCACCAAATTTTCAAATTATCATTTTCTTAAATTTAGTTTGCCATTTTAATTTAATGTATACTTGCATACCTCTGATTTTTGTGAAATTTTAACAATAGCTATTAGACATCATCTATCGGTTCTGATAAATGACCGATCTAAGCCTGAAGTCCTCGCAAGAATTCTGCAGACAATAGCAGCACTAGCAAAACTAAGGCCCATATGATCAGAGGGACAACAAAGCTTTTGATAGATTAAAATTAATTATGGAAATAAAAAAAAACAGAATGGAATATTATCACAAGAATGACATCCGATAATGTATTTATCAAGAAGGTTAATGAACACTGAATTTAATTATTCAAATATAGAGACGGAAGCGTTGGTCATTGTATGGATAATAACAATTTTTAATTGGAAACTAATTTCTTTCTTGTAAGAAAGCAATGCACAAAATAAAACGAAAAATCCGGGACAATCGTCTTATACCGTCGGACAGCTAGCCTAAACTCTCATCGACAAACAAGACTCTGAGGCATAGTGTAGTTTAAACCCAGGTTTTATTATTCGTCGAAAAAGGTCAAAACGGAGATGCCTAAAATATCGGGATATTTAAGTGGATAGAAATTCCTCCATGTAGGTCCAAGATTAAGCAGCTAGGAGATCAGGGACAGAACACCGGAAAGCCGTTCACCCGGTGTCGAGGCTATAAAATCCCTTACAAGAAGGAGGGCTGACAAAGGGAGATAAATCTAAGGGACTTATTCTAGGCTAGACAGAACACGTCTAATAATAAACCGTCGGTCCTGCCGCTTTCCAGTTCATTCTGATTTCATTTTCAAATCCTTTCTTTTTATCAATTCACCTGGAGGCTATGCAACTTTCATGCACGGCACAGGCTATTTTTTGTCGTTTATGTCTGGGGGATTGGCTCAGTCATTACAGAGAAATGGCCATAGACCATTAGTGTTTGTATTCAATCAAAGAAAAGAATTACCCAAAATCATAACATTCTGATTTCATTTTCAAATCCTTTCTTTTTATCAATTTACCTGGAGGCTATGCAAATTTCATGCACAGCACAGGCTATTTTTTGTCGTTTATGTCTGGGGGATTGGCTCAGTCATTACAGAGAAATGGCCATAGACCATTAAAGTTTGTATTCAATAAAAGAAAAGAATTACCCAAAATCACAACATTCTGATTTCATTTTCAAATCCTTTCTTTTTATCAATTTACCTGGAGGCTATGCAAATTTCATGCACGGCACAGGCTATTTTTTGTCGTTTATGTCTGGGGGATTGGCTCAGTCATTACAGAGAAATGGCCATAGACCATTAGAGTTTGTATTCAATCAAAGAAAAGAATTACCCAAAATCATAACATTCTGATTTCATTTTCAAATCCTTTCTTTTTATCAATTTACCTGGAGGCTATGCAAATTTCATGCACGGCACAGGCTATTTTTTGTCGTTTATGTCTGGGGGATTGGCTCAGTCATTACAGAGAAATGGCCATAGACCATTAGAGTTTGTATTCAATCAAAGAAAAGAATTACCCAAAATCATAACATTCTGATTTCATTTTCAAATCCTTTCTTTTTATCAATTTACCTGGAGGCTATGCAAATTTCATGCACGGCACAGGCTATTTTTTGTCGTTTATGTCTGGGGGATTGGCTCAGTCATTACAGAGAAATGGCCATGGACCATTAGAGTTTGTATTCAATCAAAGAAAAGAATTACCCAAAATCACAACATTCTGATTTCATTTTCAAATCCTTTCTTTTTATCAATTTACCTGGAGGCTATGCAAATTTCATGCACGGCACAGGCTATTTTTTGTCGTTTATATCTGGGGGATTGGCTCAGTCATTACAGAGAAATGGCCATAGACCATTAGAGTTTGTATTCAATCAAAGAAAAGAATTACCCAAAATCACAACATTCTGATTTCATTTTCAAATCCTTTCTTTTTATCAATTTACCTGGAGGCTATGCAAATTTCATGCACGGCACAGGCTATTTTTTGTCGTTTATGTCTGGGAGATTGGCTCAGTCATTACAGAGAAATGGCCATAGACCATTAGAGTTTGTATTCAATCAAAGAAAAGAATTACCCAAAATTACAACATTCTGATTTCATTTTCAAATCCTTTCTTTTTATCAATTTACCTGGAGGCTATGCAAATTTCATGCACGGCACAGGCTATTTTTTGTCGTTTATGTCTGGGGGATTGGCTCAGTCATTACAGAGAAATGGCCATGGACCATTAGAGTTTGTATTCAATCAAAGAAAAGAATTACCCAAAATCACAACATTCTGATTTCATTTTATATTCAATCAAAGAAAAGAATTACCCAAAATTACAACATTCTGATTTCATTTTCAAATCCTTTCTTTTTATCAATTTACCTGGAGGCTATGCAAATTTCATGCACGGCACAGGCTATTTTTTGTCGTTTATGTCTGGGGGATTGGCTCAGTCATTACAGAGAAATGGCCATGGACCATTAGAGTTTGTATTCAATCAAAGAAAAGAATTACCCAAAATCACAACATTCTGATTTCATTTTCAAATCCTTTCTTTTTATCAATTTACCTGGAGGCTATGCAAATTTCATGCACGGCACAGGCTATTTTTTGTCGTTTATGTCTGGGGGATTGGCTCAGTCATTACAGAGAAATGGCCATGGACCATTAGAGTTTGTATTCAATCAAAGAAAAGAATTACCCAAAATCACAACATTCTGATTTCATTTTCAAATCCTTTCTTTTTATCAATTTACCTGGAGGCTATGCAAATTTCATGCACGGCACAGGCTATTTTTTGTCGTTTATGTCTGGGGGATTGGCTCAGTCATTACAGAGAAATGGCCATGGACCATTAGAGTTTGTATTCAATCAAAGAAAAGAATTACCCAAAATCACAACATTCTGATTTCATTTTCAAATCCTTTCTTTTTATCAATTTACCTGGAGGCTATGCAAATTTCATGCACGGCACAGGCTATTTTTTGTCGTTTATGTCTGGGGGATTGGCTCAGTCATTACAGAGAAATGGCCATGGACCATTAGAGTTTGTATTCAATCAAAGAAAAGAATTACCCAAAATCACAACATTCTGATTTCATTTTCAAATCCTTTCTTTTTATCAATTTACCTGGAGGCTATGCAAATTTCATGCACGGCACAGGCTATTTTTTGTCGTTTATGTCTGGGGGATTGGCTCAGTCATTACAGAGAAATGGCCATAGACCATTAGAGTTTGTATTCAATCAAAGAAAAGAATTACCCAAAATCACAACATTCTGATTTCATTTTATATTCAATCAAAGAAAAGAATTACCCAAAATAACAACATTCTGATTTCATTTTCAAATCCTTTCTTTTTATCAATTTACCTGGAGGCTATGCAAATTTCATGCACGGCACAGGCTATTTTTTGTCGTTTATGTCTGGGGGATTGGCTCAGTCATTACAGAGAAATGGCCATGGACCATTAGAGTTTGTATTCAATCAAAGAAAAGAATTACCCAAAATCACAACATTCTGATTTCATTTTCAAATCCTTTCTTTTTATCAATTTACCTGGAGGCTATGCAAATTTCATGCACGGCACAGGCTATTTTTTGTCGTTTATGTCTGGGGGATTGGCTCAGTCATTACAGAGAAATGGCCATGGACCATTAGAGTTTGTATTCAATCAAAGAAAAGAATTACCCAAAATCACAACATTCTGATTTCATTTTCAAATCCTTTCTTTTTATCAATTTACCTGGAGGCTATGCAAATTTCATGCACGGCACAGGCTATTTTTTGTCGTTTATGTCTGGGGGATTGGCTCAGTCATTACAGAGAAATGGCCATGGACCATTAGAGTTTGTATTCAATCAAAGAAAAGAATTACCCAAAATCACAACATTCTGATTTCATTTTCAAATCCTTTCTTTTTATCAATTTACCTGGAGGCTATGCAAATTTCATGCACGGCACAGGCTATTTTTTGTCGTTTATGTCTGGGGGATTGGCTCAGTCATTACAGAGAAATGGCCATAGACCATTAGAGTTTGTATTCAATCAAAGAAAAGAATTACCCAAAATCACAACATTCTGATTTCATTTTATATTCAATCAAAGAAAAGAATTACCCAAAATAACAACATTCTGATTTCATTTTCAAATCCTTTCTTTTTATCAATTTACCTGGAGGCTATGCAAATTTCATGCACGGCACAGGCTATTTTTTGTCGTTTATGTCTGGGGGATTGGCTCAGTCATTACAGAGAAATGGCCATGGACCATTAGAGTTTGTATTCAATCAAAGAAAAGAATTACCCAAAATCACAACATTCTGATTTCATTTTCAAATCCTTTCTTTTTATCAATTTACCTGGAGGCTATGCAAATTTCATGCACGGCACAGGCTATTTTTTGTCGTTTATGTCTGGGGGATTGGCTCAGTCATTACAGAGAAATGGCCATGGACCATTAGAGTTTGTATTCAATCAAAGAAAAGAATTACCCAAAATCACAACATTCTGATTTCATTTTATATTCAATCAAAGAAAAGAATTACCCAAAATAACAACATTCTGATTTCATTTTCAAATCCTTTCTTTTTATCAATTTACCTGGAGGCTATGCAAATTTCATGCACGGCACAGGCTATTTTTTGTCGTTTATGTCTGGGGGATTGGCTCAGTCATTACAGAGAAATGGCCATGGACCATTAGAGTTTGTATTCAATCAAAGAAAAGAATTACCCAAAATAACAACATTCTGATTTCATTTTCAAATCCTTTCTTTTTATCAATTTACCTGGAGGCTATGCAAATTTCATGCACGGCACAGGCTATTTTTTGTCGTTTATGTCTGGGGGATTGGCTCAGTCATTACAGAGAAATGGCCATGGACCATTA
This sequence comes from Sepiola atlantica, assembly GCA_963556195.1. Taxonomy (NCBI): domain Eukaryota; kingdom Metazoa; phylum Mollusca; class Cephalopoda; order Sepiida; family Sepiolidae; genus Sepiola; species Sepiola atlantica. The sequence continues at coordinate 10,599,104 of OY744532.1, read as the reverse complement.
GAGTTTGTATTCAATCAAAGAAAAGAATTACCCAAAATCACAACATTCTGATTTCATTTTCAAATCCTTTCTTTTTATCAATTTACCTGGAGGCTATGCAAATTTCATGCACGGCACAGGCTATTTTTTGTCGTTTATGTCTGGGGGATTGGCTCAGTCATTACAGAGAAATGGCCATAGACCATTAGAGTTTGTATTCAATCAAAGAAAAGAATTACCCAAAATCACAACATTCTGATTTCATTTTATATTCAATCAAAGAAAAGAATTACCCAAAATAACAACATTCTGATTTCATTTTCAAATCCTTTCTTTTTATCAATTTACCTGGAGGCTATGCAAATTTCATGCACGGCACAGGCTATTTTTTGTCGTTTATGTCTGGGGGATTGGCTCAGTCATTACAGAGAAATGGCCATGGACCATTAGAGTTTGTATTCAATCAAAGAAAAGAATTACCCAAAATCACAACATTCTGATTTCATTTTCAAATCCTTTCTTTTTATCAATTTACCTGGAGGCTATGCAAATTTCATGCACGGCACAGGCTATTTTTTGTCGTTTATGTCTGGGGGATTGGCTCAGTCATTACAGAGAAATGGCCATGGACCATTAGAGTTTGTATTCAATCAAAGAAAAGAATTACCCAAAATCACAACATTCTGATTTCATTTTATATTCAATCAAAGAAAAGAATTACCCAAAATTACAACATTCTGATTTCATTTTCAAATCCTTTCTTTTTATCAATTTACCTGGAGGCTATGCAAATTTCATGCACGGCACAGGCTATTTTTTGTCGTTTATGTCTGGGGGATTGGCTCAGTCATTACAGAGAAATGGCCATGGACCATTAGAGTTTGTATTCAATCAAAGAAAAGAATTACCCAAAATCACAACATTCTGATTTCATTTTCAAATCCTTTCTTTTTATCAATTTACCTGGAGGCTATGCAAATTTCATGCACGGCACAGGCTATTTTTTGTCGTTTATGTCTGGGGGATTGGCTCAGTCATTACAGAGAAATGGCCATAGACCATTAGAGTTTGTATTCAATCAAAGAAAAGAATTACCCAAAATCACAACATTCTGATTTCATTTTATATTCAATCAAAGAAAAGAATTACCCAAAATAACAACATTCTGATTTCATTTTCAAATCCTTTCTTTTTATCAATTTACCTGGAGGCTATGCAAATTTCATGCACGGCACAGGCTATTTTTTGTCGTTTATGTCTGGGGGATTGGCTCAGTCATTACAGAGAAATGGCCATGGACCATTAGAGTTTGTATTCAATCAAAGAAAAGAATTACCCAAAATCACAACATTCTGATTTCATTTTCAAATCCTTTCTTTTTATCAATTTACCTGGAGGCTATGCAAATTTCATGCACGGCACAGGCTATTTTTTGTCGTTTATGTCTGGGGGATTGGCTCAGTCATTACAGAGAAATGGCCATGGACCATTAGAGTTTGTATTCAATCAAAGAAAAGAATTACCCAAAATCACAACATTCTGATTTCATTTTCAAATCCTTTCTTTTTATCAATTTACCTGGAGGCTATGCAAATTTCATGCACGGCACAGGCTATTTTTTGTCGTTTATGTCTGGGGGATTGGCTCAGTCATTACAGAGAAATGGCCATGGACCATTAGAGTTTGTATTCAATCAAAGAAAAGAATTACCCAAAATCACAACATTCTGATTTCATTTTCAAATCCTTTCTTTTTATCAATTTACCTGGAGGCTATGCAAATTTCATGCACGGCACAGGCTATTTTTTGTCGTTTATGTCTGGGGGATTGGCTCAGTCATTACAGAGAAATGGCCATAGACCATTAGAGTTTGTATTCAATCAAAGAAAAGAATTACCCAAAATCACAACATTCTGATTTCATTTTATATTCAATCAAAGAAAAGAATTACCCAAAATAACAACATTCTGATTTCATTTTCAAATCCTTTCTTTTTATCAATTTACCTGGAGGCTATGCAAATTTCATGCACGGCACAGGCTATTTTTTGTCGTTTATGTCTGGGGGATTGGCTCAGTCATTACAGAGAAATGGCCATGGACCATTAGAGTTTGTATTCAATCAAAGAAAAGAATTACCCAAAATCACAACATTCTGATTTCATTTTCAAATCCTTTCTTTTTATCAATTTACCTGGAGGCTATGCAAATTTCATGCACGGCACAGGCTATTTTTTGTCGTTTATGTCTGGGGGATTGGCTCAGTCATTACAGAGAAATGGCCATGGACCATTAGAGTTTGTATTCAATCAAAGAAAAGAATTACCCAAAATCACAACATTCTGATTTCATTTTCAAATCCTTTCTTTTTATCAATTTACCTGGAGGCTATGCAAATTTCATGCACGGCACAGGCTATTTTTTGTCGTTTATGTCTGGGGGATTGGCTCAGTCATTACAGAGAAATGGCCATGGACCATTAGAGTTTGTATTCAATCAAAGAAAAGAATTACCCAAAATCACAACATTCTGATTTCATTTTCAAATCCTTTCTTTTTATCAATTTACCTGGAGGCTATGCAAATTTCATGCACGGCACAGGCTATTTTTTGTCGTTTATGTCTGGGGGATTGGCTCAGTCATTACAGAGAAATGGCCATAGACCATTAGAGTTTGTATTCAATCAAAGAAAAGAATTACCCAAAATCACAACATTCTGATTTCATTTTATATTCAATCAAAGAAAAGAATTACCCAAAATAACAACATTCTGATTTCATTTTCAAATCCTTTCTTTTTATCAATTTACCTGGAGGCTATGCAAATTTCATGCACGGCACAGGCTATTTTTTGTCGTTTATGTCTGGGGGATTGGCTCAGTCATTACAGAGAAATGGCCATGGACCATTAGAGTTTGTATTCAATCAAAGAAAAGAATTACCCAAAATCACAACATTCTGATTTCATTTTCAAATCCTTTCTTTTTATCAATTTACCTGGAGGCTATGCAAATTTCATGCACGGCACAGGCTATTTTTTGTCGTTTATGTCTGGGGGATTGGCTCAGTCATTACAGAGAAATGGCCATGGACCATTAGAGTTTGTATTCAATCAAAGAAAAGAATTACCCAAAATCACAACATTCTGATTTCATTTTCAAATCCTTTCTTTTTATCAATTTACCTGGAGGCTATGCAAATTTCATGCACGGCACAGGCTATTTTTTGTCGTTTATGTCTGGGGGATTGGCTCAGTCATTACAGAGAAATGGCCATGGACCATTAGAGTTTGTATTCAATCAAAGAAAAGAATTACCCAAAATCACAACATTCTGATTTCATTTTCAAATCCTTTCTTTTTATCAATTTACCTGGAGGCTATGCAAATTTCATGCACGGCACAGGCTATTTTTTGTCGTTTATGTCTGGGGGATTGGCTCAGTCATTACAGAGAAATGGCCATGGACCATTAGAGTTTGTATTCAATCAAAGAAAAGAATTACCCAAAATCACAACATTCTGATTTCATTTTCAAATCCTTTCTTTTTATCAATTTACCTGGAGGCTATGCAAATTTCATGCACGGCACAGGCTATTTTTTGTCGTTTATGTCTGGGGGATTGGCTCAGTCATTACAGAGAAATGGCCATGGACCATTAGAGTTTGTATTCAATCAAAGAAAAGAATTACCCAAAATCACAACATTCTGATTTCATTTTCAAATCCTTTCTTTTTATCAATTTACCTGGAGGCTATGCAAATTTCATGCACGGCACAGGCTATTTTTTGTCGTTTATGTCTGGGGGATTGGCTCAGTCATTACAGAGAAATGGCCATGGACCATTAGAGTTTGTATTCAATCAAAGAAAAGAATTACCCAAAATCACAACATTCTGATTTTATTTTCAAATCCTTTCTTTTTATCAATTTACCTGGAGGCTATGCAAATTTCATGCACGGCACAGGCTATTTTTTGTCGTTTATGTCTGGGGGATTGGCTCAGTCATTACAGAGAAATGGCCATAGACCATTAGAGTTTGTATTCAATCAAAGAAAAGAATTACCCAAAATCACAACATTCTGATTTCATTTTATATTCAATCAAAGAAAAGAATTACCCAAAATAACAACATTCTGATTTCATTTTCAAATTCTTTTCTTTTTATCAATTTACCTGGAGGCTATGCAAATTTCATGCACGGCACAGGCTATTTTTTGTCGTTGATGTCTGGGGGATTGGCTCAGTCATTACAGAGAAATGGCCATAGACCATTAGAGTTTGTATTCAATCAAAGAAAAGAATTACCCAAAATCATAACATTCTGATTTCATTTTCAAATCCTTTCTTTTTATCAATTTACCTGGAGGCTATGCAAATTTCATGCACGGCACAGGCTATTTTTTGTCGTTTATATCTGGGGGATTGGCTCAGTCATTACAGAGAAATGGCCATAGACCATTAGAGTTTGTATTCAATCAAAGAAAAGAATTACCCAAAATCACAACATTCTGATTTCATTTTATATTCAATCAAAGAAAAGAATTACCCAAAATAACAACATTCTGATTTTATTTTCAAATCCTTTCTTTTTATCAATTTACCTGGAGGCTATGCAAATTTCATGCACGGCACAGGCTATTTTTTGTCGTTTATGTCTGGGGGATTGGCTCAGTCATTACAGAGAAATGGCCATGGACCATTAGAGTTTGTATTCAATCAAAGAAAAGAATTACCCAAAATCACAACATTCTGATTTCATTTTCAAATCCTTTCTTTTTATCAATTTACCTGGAGGCTATGCAAATTTCATGCACGGCACAGGCTATTTTTTGTCGTTTATGTCTGGGGGATTGGCTCAGTCATTACAGAGAAATAGCCATAGACCATTAGAGTTTGTATTCAATCAAAGAAAAGAATTACCCAAAATCACAACATTCTGATTTCATTTTATATTCAATCAAAGAAAAGAATTACCCAAAATAACAACATTCTGATTTCATTTTCAAATCCTTTCTTTTTATCAATTTACCTGGAGGCTATGCAAATTTCATGCACGGCACAGGCTATTTTTTGTCGTTTATGTCTGGGGGATTGGCTCAGTCATTACAGAGAAATGGCCATAGACCATTAGAGTTTGTATTCAATCAAAGAAAAGAATTACCCAAAATCATAACATTCTGATTTCATTTTCAAATCCTTTCTTTTTATCAATTTACCTGGAGGCTATGCAAATTTCATGCACGGCACAGGCTATTTTTTGTCGTTTATATCTGGGGGATTGGCTCAGTCATTACAGAGAAATGGCCATAGACCATTAGAGTTTGTATTCAATCAAAGAAAAGAATTACCCAAAATCACAACATTCTGATTTCATTTTATATTCAATCAAAGAAAAGAATTACCCAAAATAACAACATTCTGATTTCATTTTCAAATCCTTTCTTTTTATCAATTTACCTGGAGGCTATGCAAATTTCATGCACGGCACAGGCTATTTTTTGTCGTTTATGTCTGGGGGATTGGCTCAGTCATTACAGAGAAATGGCCATAGACCATTAGAGTTTGTATTCAATCAAAGAAAAGAATTACCCAAAATCACAACATTCTGATTTCATTTTCAAATCCTTTCTTTTTATCAATTTACCTGGAGGCTATGCAAATTTCATGCACGGCACAGGCTATTTTTTGTCGTTTATGTCTGGGGGATTGGCTCAGTCATTACAGAGAAATGGCCATAGACCATTAGAGTTTGTATTCAATCAAAGAAAAGAATTACCCAAAATCACAACATTCTGATTTCATTTTATATTCAATCAAAGAAAAGAATTACCCAAAATAACAACATTCTGATTTCATTTTCAAATCCTTTCTTTTTATCAATTTACCTGGAGGCTATGCAAATTTCATGCACGGCACAGGCTATTTTTTGTCGTTTATGTCTGGGGGATTGGCTCAGTCATTACAGAGAAATGGCCATGGACCATTAGAGTTTGTATTCAATCAAAGAAAAGAATTACCCAAAATCACAACATTCTGATTTCATTTTCAAATCCTTTCTTTTTATCAATTTACCTGGAGGCTATGCAAATTTCATGCACGGCACAGGCTATTTTTTGTCGTTTATGTCTGGGGGATTGGCTCAGTCATTACAGAGAAATGGCCATAGACCATTAGAGTTTGTATTCAATCAAAGAAAAGAATTACCCAAAATCACAACATTCTGATTTCATTTTCAAATCCTTTCTTTTTATCAATTTACCTGGAGGCTATGCAAATTTCATGCACGGCACAGGCTATTTTTTGTCGTTTATGTCTGGGGGATTGGCTCAGTCATTACAGAGAAATGGCCATGGACCATTAGAGTTTGTATTCAATCAAAGAAAAGAATTACCCAAAATCACAACATTCTGATTTCATTTTCAAATCCTTTCTTTTTATCAATTTACCTGGAGGCTATGCAAATTTCATGCACGGCACAGGCTATTTTTTGTCGTTTATGTCTGGGGGATTGGCTCAGTCATTACAGAGAAATGGCCATAGACCATTAGAGTTTGTATTCAATCAAAGAAAAGAATTACCCAAAATCACAACATTCTGATTTCATTTTCAAATCCTTTCTTTTTATCAATTTACCTGGAGGCTATGCAAATTTCATGCACGGCACAGGCTATTTTTTGTCGTTTATGTCTGGGGGATTGGCTCAGTCATTACAGAGAAATGGCCATAGACCATTAGAGTTTGTATTCAATCAAAGAAAAGAATTACCCAAAATCACAACATTCTGATTTCATTTTATATTCAATCAAAGAAAAGAATTACCCAAAATAACAACATTCTGATTTCATTTTCAAATCCTTTCTTTTTATCAATTTACCTGGAGGCTATGCAAATTTCATGCACGGCACAGGCTATTTTTTGTCGTTTATGTCTGGGGGATTGGCTCAGTCATTACAGAGAAATGGCCATGGACCATTAGAGTTTGTATTCAATCAAAGAAAAGAATTACCCAAAATCACAACATTCTGATTTCATTTTCAAATCCTTTCTTTTTATCAATTTACCTGGAGGCTATGCAAATTTCATGCACGGCACAGGCTATTTTTTGTCGTTTATGTCTGGGGGATTGGCTCAGTCATTACAGAGAAATGGCCATGGACCATTAGAGTTTGTATTCAATCAAAGAAAAGAATTACCCAAAATCACAACATTCTGATTTCATTTTCAAATCCTTTCTTTTTATCAATTTACCTGGAGGCTATGCAAATTTCATGCACGGCACAGGCTATTTTTTGTCGTTTATGTCTGGGGGATTGGCTCAGTCATTACAGAGAAATGGCCATAGACCATTAGAGTTTGTATTCAATCAAAGAAAAGAATTACCCAAAATCACAACATTCTGATTTCATTTTCAAATCCTTTCTTTTTATCAATTTACCTGGAGGCTATGCAAATTTCATGCACGGCACAGGCTATTTTTTGTCGTTTATGTCTGGGGGATTGGCTCAGTCATTACAGAGAAATGGCCATAGACCATTAGAGTTTGTATTCAATCAAAGAAAAGAATTACCCAAAATCACAACATTCTGATTTCATTTTACAAATCCTTTCTTTTTATCAATTTACCTGGAGGCTATGCAAATTTCATGCACGGCACAGGCTATTTTTTGTCGTTTATGTCTGGGGGATTGGCTCAGTCATTACAGAGAAATGGCCATAGACCATTAGAGTTTGTATTCAATCAAAGAAAAGAATTACCCAAAATCACAACATTCTGATTTCATTTTCAAATCCTTTCTTTTTATCAATTTACCTGGAGGCTATGCAAATTTCATGCACGGCACAGGCTATTTTTTGTCGTTTATGTCTGGGGGATTGGCTCAGTCATTACAGAGAAATGGCCATAGACCATTAGAGTTTGTATTCAATCAAAGAAAAGAATTACCCAAAATCACAACATTCTGATTTCATTTTATATTCAATCAAAGAAAAGAATTACCCAAAATAACAACATTCTGATTTCATTTTCAAATCCTTTCTTTTTATCAATTTACCTGGAGGCTATGCAAATTTCATGCACGGCACAGGCTATTTTTTGTCGTTTATGTCTGGGGGATTGGCTCAGTCATTACAGAGAAATGGCCATAGACCATTAGAGTTTGTATTCAATCAAAGAAAAGAATTACCCAAAATCACAACATTCTGATTTCATTTTCAAATCCTTTCTTTTTATCAATTTACCTGGAGGCTATGCAAATTTCATGCACGGCACAGGCTATTTTTTGTCGTTTATGTCTGGGGGATTGGCTCAGTCATTACAGAGAAATGGCCATAGACCATTAGAGTTTGTATTCAATCAAAGAAAAGAATTACCCAAAATCACAACATTCTGATTTCATTTTATATTCAATCAAAGAAAAGAATTACCCAAAATAACAACATTCTGATTTCATTTTCAAATCCTTTCTTTTTATCAATTTACCTGGAGGCTATGCAAATTTCATGCACGGCACAGGCTATTTTTTGTCGTTTATGTCTGGGGGATTGGCTCAGTCATTACAGAGAAATGGCCATGGACCATTAGAGTTTGTATTCAATCAAAGAAAAGAATTACCCAAAATCACAACATTCTGATTTCATTTTCAAATCCTTTCTTTTTATCAATTTACCTGGAGGCTATGCAAATTTCATGCACGGCACAGGCTATTTTTTGTCGTTTATGTCTGGGGGATTGGCTCAGTCATTACAGAGAAATGGCCATGGACCATTAGAGTTTGTATTCAATCAAAGAAAAGAATTACCCAAAATCACAACATTCTGATTTCATTTTCAAATCCTTTCTTTTTATCAATTTACCTGGAGGCTATGCAAATTTCATGCACGGCACAGGCTATTTTTTGTCGTTTATGTCTGGGGGATTGGCTCAGTCATTACAGAGAAATGGCCATGGACCATTAGAGTTTGTATTCAATCAAAGAAAAGAATTACCCAAAATCACAACATTCTGATTTCATTTTCAAATCCTTTCTTTTTATCAATTTACCTGGAGGCTATGCAAATTTCATGCACAGCACAGGCTATTTTTTGTCGTTTATGTCTGGGGGATTGGCTCAGTCATTACAGAGAAATGGCCATAGACCATTAGAGTTTGTATTCAATCAAAGAAAAGAATTACCCAAAATCACAACATTCTGATTTCATTTTATATTCAATCAAAGAAAAGAATTACCCAAAATAACAACATTCTGATTTCATTTTCAAATCCTTTCTTTTTATCAATTTACCTGGAGGCTATGCAAATTTCATGCACGGCACAGGCTATTTTTTGTCGTTTATGTATGGGGGATTGGCTCAGTCATTACAGAGAAATGGCCATGGACCATTAGAGTTTGTATTCAATCAAAGAAAAGAATTACCCAAAATCACAACATTCTGATTTCATTTTCAAATCCTTTCTTTTTATCAATTTACCTGGAGGCTATGCAAATTTCATGCACGGCACAGGCTATTTTTTGTCGTTTATGTCTGGGGGATTGGCTCAGTCATTACAGAGAAATGGCCATAGACCATTAGAGTTTGTATTCAATCAAAGAAAAGAATTACCCAAAATCACAACATTCTGATTTCATTTTCAAATCCTTTCTTTTTATCAATTTACCTGGAGGCTATGCAAATTTCATGCACGGCACAGGCTATTTTTTGTCGTTTATGTCTGGGGGATTGGCTCAGTCATTACAGAGAAATGGCCATAGACCATTAGAGTTTGTATTCAATCAAAGAAAAGAATTACCCAAAATCACAACATTCTGATTTCATTTTATATTCAATCAAAGAAAAGAATTACCCAAAATAACAACATTCTGATTTCATTTTCAAATCCTTTCTTTTTATCAATTTACCTGGAGGCTATGCAAATTTCATGCACGGCACAGGCTATTTTTTGTCGTTTATGTATGGGGGATTGGCTCAGTCATTACAGAGAAATGGCCATGGACCATTAGAGTTTGTATTCAATCAAAGAAAAGAATTACCCAAAATCACAACATTCTGATTTCATTTTCAAATCCTTTCTTTTTATCAATTTACCTGGAGGCTATGCAAATTTCATGCACGGCACAGGCTATTTTTTGTCGTTTATGTCTGGGGGATTGGCTCAGTCATTACAGAGAAATGGCCATGGACCATTAGAGTTTGTATTCAATCAAAGAAAAGAATTACCCAAAATCACAACATTCTGATTTCATTTTCAAATCCTTTCTTTTTATCAATTTACCTGGAGGCTATGCAAATTTCATGCACGGCACAGGCTATTTTTTGTCGTTTATGTCTGGGGGATTGGCTCAGTCATTACAGAGAAATGGCCATAGACCATTAGAGTTTGTATTCAATCAAAGAAAAGAATTACCCAAAATCACAACATTCTGATTTCATTTTCAAATCCTTTCTTTTTATCAATTTACCTGGAGGCTATGCAAATTTCATGCACGGCACAGGCTATTTTTTGTCGTTTATGTCTGGGGGATTGGCTCAGTCATTACAGAGAAATGGCCATAGACCATTAGAGTTTTTATTCAATCAAAGAAAAGAATTACCCAAAATCACAACATTCTGATTTCATTTTATATTCAATCAAAGAAAAGAATTACCCAAAATAACAACATTCTGATTTCATTTTCAAATCCTTTCTTTTTATCAATTTACCTGGAGGCTATGCAAATTTCATGCACGGCACAGGCTATTTTTTGTCGTTTATGTCTGGGGGATTGGCTCAGTCATTACAGAGAAATGGCCATGGACCATTAGAGTTAGTATTCAATCAAAGAAAAGAATTACCCAAAATCACAACATTCTGATTTCATTTTCAAATCCTTTCTTTTTATCAATTTACCTGGAGGCTATGCAAATTTCATGCACGGCACAGGCTATTTTTTGTCGTTTATGTCTGGGGGATTGGCTCAGTCATTACAGAGAAATGGCCATAGACCATTAGAGTTTGTATTCAATCAAAGAAAAGAATTACCCAAAATCACAACATTCTGATTTCATTTTATATTCAATCAAAGAAAAGAATTACCCAAAATAACAACATTCTGATTTCATTTTCAAATCCTTTCTTTTTATCAATTTACCTGGAGGCTATGCAAATTTCATGCACGGCACAGGCTATTTTTTGTCGTTTATGTCTGGAGGATTGGCTCAGTCATTACAGAGAAATGGCCATAGACCATTAGAGTTTGTATTCAATCAAAGAAAAGAATTACCCAAAATCACAACATTCTGATTTCATTTTATATTCAATCAAAGAAAAGAATTACCCAAAATCACAACATCGAGAATACTCAGATGGGCAATAAGATTAATGGCATTTACTTTGATATAAAATATGTCAAAGGAAATTCAATTCCACACGTAGATGCACTATCAAGGTTGCGATTTTAAAAGGAATAAAAAGATATAACAGAAGAAGAATTTGGAGATACATTCTTACATTGGGTAGAGACTGATGTTTTGTCTTTAGATAGAATGGCTACGGAAACTAAATATGATCCAGTATTAAGTAGGATAATATCTAGAATAAGAAAAAACATACGCGGTAAATTGTTCCAGAGCAGAAAGAGCCTATAAAATAGTAAGTTATAAATGAAGAATTTAAAAACTGGAGTGATTTGTAACAGGAGCTGATAATTCCCTTAGAAACACAAAGAAAATTGGTGGTAATAAATAGTGTACATGATGATATACACCATGGAGTCGCGGCCACACAAAAAAGGATAACATTAGAAGCGTGGTGGCTGGGGTATTCACGAGATGTCGAAGAATGATATAAAAGGATGCAAAAAATGTAAAGAATATCGGGATATTTAAGTGGATAGAAATTCCTCCATGTAGGTCCGAGACTAAGCAGCTAGGAGATCGGGGACAGAACACCGGAAAGCCGTTCGCCCGGTGTCGAGGCTATAAACTCCCTTACAAGAAGGAGGGCTGACAAAGGGAGATAAATCTAAGGGACTTATTCTAGGCTAGACAGAACACGTCTAATAATCAACCGTCGGTCCTGCCGCTTTCCAGTTCATTCTGATTTCATTTTCAAATCCTTTCTTTTTATCAATTTACCTGGAGGCTATGCAAATTTCATGCACGGCACAGGCTATTTTTTATCGTTTATGTCTGGGGGATTGGCTCAGTCATTACAGAGAAATGGCCATAGACCATTAGAGTTTGTATTCAATCAAAGAAAAGAATTACCCAAAATCACAACATCGAGAATACTCAGATGGGCAATAAGATTAATGGCATTTGACTTTGATATAAAATATGTCAAAGGAAATTCAATTCCACACGTAGATGCACTATCAAGGTTGCGATTTTAAAAGGAATAAAAAGATATAACAGAAGAAGAATTTGGAGATACATTCTTACATTGGATAAAGACTGATGTTTTGTCTTTAGATAGAATGGCTACGGAAACTAAATATGATCCAGTATTAAGTAGGATAATATCGAGAATACGAAAAAAACATATGGAGAAATTTTTCCAGAGCAGAAAGAGCCTATAAAATAGTAAGTTATAAATGAAAAATTTAAAAACTGGAGTGATTTCTAACAGGAGCTGATAATTCCCTTAGAAACACAAAGAAAATTGGTGGTAATAAATAGTGTACATGATGATATACACCATGGAGTCGCGGCCACACAAAAAAGGATTACATTAGAAGCGTGGTGGCTGGGGTATTCACGAGATGTCGAAGAATGATATAAAAGGATGCAAAACATGTAAAGAATTAATAAAAAATACTTTACATTCATGGCCTAGAGAAATGGAACCATGGAGTCGTATGCATATGTATCATGTGTACATTACTGGATACATTACTGGAATGGGACTCTTATTAATACTAGTAGACTTTTTTCAGGCTAACCTGAATAAATCTGTGTACTAGACAAGAAAAGTTCTATAATAAAACAGATTCTAAGGGCCATAGTTTCCAGAAACGGCATATCAAAAACCCTGGTATCTGACAATGCACCAGAGTTTTGTGATGAAGATCTTAGTTTATGATTGGAAAAAAAATGAATCAATCATTAAAAGTACAAGATCTATTAGGGTCATAAAACCTTTACGTTTCATCGAGATGTAGTGATACTAGCAAATTAATCTGCCCAATTAGCATAAGAGAGAGAGAGAGAGAGAGACGGAATGGCAGTGGCTTGACATGCCAGTAATCTCTCTCTCTCTCTCTGTAAGTTATTTAATTTTTTTAAAATGAATAAATTACGAAAGGAACATTCTTAAAATATCAAGGGAGATAATTTAGATGAAACTAACATCTTAGCTAGCTAGAAAGATATACAGAGTTCACAGAAAAGAAGAGGTGATTGGTCTCTCTCTCTCTCTCTCTCTCTCTCTCTCTCTCTCTCTCTCTGTAAGTTATTTAATTTTAAAAAAATGAATAAATTACGAAAGGAACATTCTTAAAATATCAAGGGAGATAATTTAGATGAAACTAACATCTTAGCTAGCTAGAAAGATATACAGAGTTCACAGAAAAGAAGAGGTGATTGGTCTCTCTCTCTCTCTCTCTCTCTCTCTCTCTCTCTCTCTCTCTCTCTCTCTAACTACTCTTTGTACACAAACCAATGTATACACTTTTTTTTAATCACTAAAAATCAGAGAATTATCTGATTTTAATGAAAATGTTTGGCAATTTATTCACTAAATATATTTGATAAGAAATACAAGTTATCAAATTTTAAATCATGGTGATTTTCATCAGAAGTTGGTAAAGAGACCGCACTCAGAGTCACCAATGTTAAAGATAAAACATCATCAAAAGAAAGAATGATACAGTCTATTCATACAAAATTAATTGATTTTTATTGATAACTTGTTAAGACAATCAAAAATGAAGAGTTGGTAACGATCAAGAGTTGAGAGTGTCCCAAAAACATTCTACGTGAAAGAAGAGTTTTTTTGTTTTTTTTTTGCATGAAAGGAGAAATTGAGTATTGATTTACTCCTCTCCAGGAGTTAGGCACAAGGCCAGTTTTTATCTTACTCCCACAAGTAAGATGTGACCCACGGTCGGGTCGGGAAAGTGGGGTTTAAAAATTGCCTGGGCAGCCCCGTCGGCATTCCCCGGTAGGGGCGCCTCAGGCAGTAAGCAATAAACTTACTCCTCCCCAAAGAGGGGAGGCAAAGCCTGGGAGGGTGCACCTCCTAGAACTGCACAGGACAGATCCATAGACCGGCGTAAATCAAGCCCCGAAGGTCAAGACAATACCAGTCTATGGGGTGCAGTATCCATCGGAACAGATACTACACTTTGATCTTAGCCAAATAGATCTGTTTATTTTGACTGGTATTGTGCAAGTTTACGTGTGAAGGTGTGTATAAATGGGATAGAAATGGTAGATGTGTGGTGCATATTAGTGTGCGTGTTTTGTAAGTGAGAGTGTCATTCATAAGACTTAGTCTTCAAAAGGTCCCTTTTCTTTCAGCTTACCTTCTCCAATATATCTTTCTTTTAAACAAGTCTCTTTGGATCATATTTTCTTTTTTAAACAAAACCTTCTCAAAGATAAAAGTTTGTGGGTTTTTCTTGCCCATGAAGTTAATAAAAAAAAACTCTATTTTTTTTTATCTATCCTTTTTTTCTTCAAAAGGGGAATTTTTTTTGAAAAAGTATTTCTTGAGACAATTCTATTCTTTTTCTTTGACCTCTTCGGGGTTTTCTTAACTCTAATAAATTTTTCGTTTAAAAACCTCTGGTTTTTAACTCTTTTTCTTTTAAAGACTTTCTTGTCCTTATTAATAAAAAAAAAAACCTTTGTATTTTTTAATCCTGTCTATAAAAATCTCTCTGAGACTTTCGAAAAAGTAGAAAATAAATACGTTACTTTGAAGTAACAGAGCACCAAAAACATACAACCTTTCTGTAAGGTGCCAAAAATGCCGAAACTGGGGACTGCTCCCATTCATCCAATCAGGGCTAAGCTTCCTTCCTCTTTTAGAACTACTATGACTTTTGATGCCAACCCCAACATGCCCAAACAGGCAAAGAATATGATGATGACGACGATGATGCTGATGATTATAATGGGGAAGGGGCAGGCAATGATGACGATGATGATAGGTGGAAAGGGTCTTCTTACAAGTCTAATGCATCGTGACAACAGGTGGACCCCCCTCCACTCTGACAAAATAAATTTTTCTAAAATAATAATAATAATAATACACCCAAAAGATGATACTGACTGACTCTATGTGAAAAGAAACGAAGGGAGAAGAGGACTGGTAAATATAGAAGACTGTGTGGAAGACACAAAAAAAAAAGACTTACAAAACTATATAACCCAAAACACAGAAAAACTGATCGCCACAAAAAAGAGACACCATAAAATTGAACAATACAGGAAGCAATGAAACCAGAAAGAAAAAGACAAGAAAAGAAAAGTGGGAAGAGAAACAGCTACATGGACGATTTATAAGAATAACAAGAGAATGGAATCACGAAAACACCTGAACATGGCTAAGAAAAGGACACCTGAAGAGAGAAACAAAATCACTACCGACAGCAGCACATAACAATGCGATTAGAACTAACTGCATTAAAGCTAAAATAGATAAAAACACAGAAAAACAGTAAATGTAGACTCTGTGGACAAAGATACGAAACGGTAAACCACATAATAAGTGAATGCAGCAAACTAGCCCCAAAAGAATACAAGAACAGACATTGGGAACTATGCCAACGACTGCATTTTGAACACACAGACAAATGGTACAGACACAAACCGGAGACAGTACTGGAAAACGAAAATCACAAAATTCTTTGGGACACGGAGGTACAAACAGATAAACGCATCCAAGCAAAGAGAACAGACGTAATAATAGTAAACAAGAAGGAAAAGAACCTGCCAAAAAGCAGACCACAGAGTAAAGATCAAAGAGACGGAAAAACGAAGCAAATACGCGGAACATGCCAGAGAAGTGAAAAGAATATGGAGCATGATTAAAGTCAATATAACACCAATAATCATAGAAGCACTAGCAATAGTCCCGAAAAACCTGGAAAAAAAGACTAGGAGACATCGGAATCAAAGGGAAAACTGAGACTATAGAATGGACAGCTGAAATCTTAAGGAAAATCCTCGAATGCGGAAAGCAAACCACATAAACTACGAATACTAACCAGTCACATGGAAATTGCAACAGAAGTAAAACAAAAACATGTAAGGAACACCACATGAAACCAAGGGAACTGAAACTGCTAATAATGTTATAAACTGTATCCCTCCCCCACCCAAATCACAGAGAAGACCAATGGTCGTTGCCAACGAGAAATCAATGGTATTGGCTGTTGCGATAACACAAAGTCATTTGCAATAACTATCAAAAGAAGTTGAGAGTACTGGAAATCTAGGGAGACTTGTTGTCACTCAGACTCCAGGGAATACCACCGGTTATTATCGGCGTGTGGTGACGGTGCAGAAAAACCAAGGGATAAATGGCCACAACTAGCATGCGCATGCTGCAAGGAAACAGTGGTCGCACGCGGTCGCGAACCACGAACCGTTTGATTACGTGAAGAGAAGAAAAAAAACAGGACTACTGCCACTGCTGATGCTGGGTGCGAGAATCTTGTGTTATCGGGGAGTGAAGAGACGAGAATTGCTATTGGTGCTGAGATAGGCAGGCAACATGGCGACTGTGTTTGGATAAAGTAGGGAAAAAACGATCCAGACTTCAGTTTGAAAACTGATCGTTGGCATTTCTGTGTGTTCTGTCAACTCTAAATGATTTATGTGACTGAAATAGAATTAATTAACCAAACTCATCTTGCACAGTGATCAATCACTGATGATGACCTGTGTGAGAACTCCTAGTGAAGAAGAAGAAGAAGACCACCACCACCACCACCACCACCACCACCAGGTCCGCATTCTGCGAATGTTGGCTCCTTTGATTTCAGGAACAAGACCACGGACAGAAAACAGGTATGTAACCCATCAAATTCCAGATATGACAAGGACACGGACAAAACACAAGAAAGCAAGAATGAAAAGAACAGACCAAAAAGCCATAGAATGAAATGAACCACAAAAGAAAATAGACTGGTAATGGAATGCTACTACAAAAGCTGCTACTCATAGAAAGAGGATACCGGAAACGAATGAAACGTCTATAGGACATTTCTACTTACTACCATACAACGGAACAAAGGATAGCAGATCAAGCAAGGCAGATACTCAAGAGAAGGTGGTTCTCGGAGATGGAATTAACGGAAATCAAACAAAAGATAAATGGCGTGACAGATCAAGACACACCACTTGACGAAAACTTCCAGGAAGAAGACGGGAAAGACATAAACACTGAAATTGAAGGGGGCAAAGACGACGAAACCATAGAACTATCTGAGGAAGAAGCAAGAGAAGTGGAAAACATCAAACGATTAATGTCTGAGAACAAAACAAAACTCCCATCCTTAAGAGACGAAGATTAGAAAAAGTTAAAAGTTAAAACAGAGAAAGTAAACAGAGTACTCACGTATATCCCAACAAACATTATCACAGACCTAAACAACTTGATATATGCGAGGCAAAATCAATAAGTATGAAACTAAAAAGAGAAAAGAAGACTGGCCAAAAGAATGGACAGACGAAATCTGGATGGGAGATCAGACTGGACACCCAGATCACCAAACTTCAAAAGGAAGCTAAAACTGTAAACAAGATGAAGGAGAACAGTAAATGATGGAAGAGCAAAAATCCGAATCGCAAGAAAAGACTAGATAAGAAACATGAAGAACTAAAACAAATGATAGCAGCAAAAGAAGGAAGATTGAGACGATACAGGTACAAATCGGATCAGTACAAACAGAACAGGACCTTTGAAAACAATGAAAGACAGTTTTACAAAAATGTAAACGGAGAAAGAACAACAACAGAACAACTGGATCCGACAAAGACAAAACATTTCTGGAGCAAGATATGGGAAAAGGCATAAACCAGAAAACAGAAAGGCTGATCACCGCATCAAGAGACAACGTCCCAACGAACAACGCAGGAAGCATCGAAACCGGACACAAACAGACAAGAAAAGAAAAGTGGGGTAAAAACAACTACATGGACGCTTCATAAAGCTCACAAGAGAAGAAACCAACGAAAATAGCTGGGCATGGCTAAGAAAAGGACACTTGAACAGAGAAACGGAATCCTTACTTATGTCTGCACAGAACAATGCGATTAGGAAAACTACATTAAAGCTAAAATAGATAAAACCCAGGAAAACAGTAAATGCAGACTGTGTGGACAAAGAGACGAAACAGTAAATCATATAATAAGTGAATGTAGCAAACTTGCCCAAAAAGAATACAAGAACAGACATGACTGTGTGGAGAAAGCAATACACTGGGAACTGTGCAAACAATTGAATTTCGAATATGCAGACAAATGGTACAAACATAAACCAGAAACAGTATGTCAAAACGAAAAACACAAAATCTTCTGGGACATGGATATACAAACAGATAAACTCATACAAGCAAGGAGACCTGATGTTATTATAATCGACAAGAAGGAAAAATCTTGCAAAATCGTAGACTTTGCCGTTCCAGCAAACCACAAAGTGAAGATCAAAGACACGGAAAAACAAAGCAAATACACAGAACTAGCCAGAGAACTGAAAGGAATATGGAGCATGAAGAAAGTTAGTATAATACCAATAATCGTAGGAGCACTAGGAACAATCCCAAAAAACCTGGAGCAAAGACTGAGAGAAATTAGAATTAAAGGGACCATCGAAACCATACAAAGGACGGCAATGATCAAAACAGCTGTCATCTTAAGGAAAATCCTTGAATGCAGAAACCAACCTGCATAAACTACAAAGGGTAACCAGTCACAAGGAATTTACAACAGGGAGAAAACAAAACCACACGAAGAACACCACAACACGAGCCAAGGAACAGAAACTGCAAGAAACATCATTTCATAAATTATACCGGCCTCAGCTAACACCACACAAAAATGAACCAAGGAACAGAAATTACAAGAAACACTATAAGCTCTCCCCCTTCCCTCCTCACTCTAGCCCCCCCCCCCCCCCCAATTAAAAAATAAAAAAAATGGTGCTGGCCTAGGCTGACATCAGACAAAATATTTGTATAGGGTCGAGGAGGATGAGGAGACCGAGGAGGGACAGCACAAATCAGACCTCCACTGGAAAAGTGCGAAGAATGCTGCGACCTTGGGGAGGCTTATTGCCACCTAAATCGCAGAGAATACCAATTGTCCTTACCAGCGAGAAATCAATGGTAAGAGGCTGTTGCGATATTGCAAGGTTGTTTGCGGTGGTTATCGAAGAGAGGTGAAGAATACTGGAAATCTTGGGAAGCTTGTTGTCACTCAGACTCCAGGAAATACCACTGGTTATTGTCGGTGAGAAATCACTAACGATGATCTGTGTGAGAACTCCTAGTAAGTAGAAATACTACTACTACTACTACTACTACTACTACTACTACTACTACTACTAATAATAATAATAATAATAATCATCGTCATCATCATCATCCTCCTCCTCCTCGAATGCGGAAACCAACCAGCATAAGCTACGAACGGTAACGAGTCACGTGGAAGTTACAATAGGAAGAAACCAATGGTCTTTACCAGCGAGAAATCAATGATAAGCGGCTGTTGCGATACCGCAAAGTTATTTGCAATGATTATCGAAAAGAGGTGGAGAGTACTGGAAATCTAGGGAGGTGTGTTGTTACTCAGACTCCAGGGAACACCACCGGTTATTATCAGTGAGCAATCACTGACTATTACTTGTATGAGAACTCCTAGTGAGTACAAATAATAATAATAATAATAATAATAATAATAATAATAATAATAATAATAATAATAATAATAATATAGAAGTAAAGAGGCTTATTATTTTAATTATGCAAGAAGAATGTATATAAATTATATAGAATGTATATAAATTATCGAATGAAATCAAAGTAGAATAAATAGCGTTAGGTGTTATGACCCCACGGATCACGAATACGTCTAGTTTTAAATAAAGGGACGACAAATAAAATCTAAGGAAGCATCCCGAGCACTGCCCAAACCATCAGTTGTGCCCCTCCCCCCGTCACTAATAGGTTGCTCGCATCATGTTTTCACGTAGGTTCGGAAGTAGGTAGCACTATCTTCAGGCCTGACAAATTTTTAACAAAATGCAGCGGAGGTCAAAATAATAATCAATTTATAAGGGAGATAATTCCGTCGAAAAATATAGAGTTATTGTTCTTCCTTCATAAAAAAAAAACGAATACAATATTTAGCAAAATAAGGTTCATAGGGAATGTTGAAAAATCTCATCTATTTTGTTAAATTTTGGATAAAATTGATTGTTGGAGGTCTTGAATGGTATTTTTTAGTAATCATTACTATTAACGACATAAATTATTTTAATGGGAATACCGTTGGGAAATTTTTCAAGTTCATGTCTTTCAATTCTATAATTATTGACCAATAGTATGAGTAATTTACTCCTCTCCAGGAGTTAGGCACAAGGCCAGTTTTTATCCTATTCCCACAAGTAAGATGTGACCCAAGCTCGGGTCGGAAAGTGGGGGTTGAAAAGCCAGCGCCCGAGAGGTGAGCACTCTGACCATCAAAAATTGCCTGGGCAGCCCCGTCGGCATTCCCCGGTAGAGGCGCCTCAAGCAGTAAGCAATTAACTTACTCCTCCCCAAAGAGGGGAGGCAAAGCCTGGGAGGGTGGACCTCCTAGAACTGCACAGGACAATCCCATAGACCGGCGTAAATCAAGCCCCGAAGGCCAAGACAATACCAGTCTATAGGGTGCAGTATCCATCGGAACAGATACTACACTTTGATCTCGACCAAAAGGCCGAGACTTGACCAATAGTATGAGTGCAAACTCAAAATTATATCTCAAATAGCTGTCACACGGTTTAGTACAAACATTGGCTTGAAACGATAAAAAGAGAAATCGTAAAAAATAGTTTTCAAATACGTCTGCAGGCAAAATCATGTTTGCCTCCTGTGAGCCGGGTCGTGGCTTATACAAAGAATTTCAACAGGGCTGCAAAACACTCTTCTATTAGTCAGTCAAAACATGAGGACACGAATAGGCTTTGTCTCCCTCACTGAGAGGCAAGGAAAGCAATAAAACTGCTATCAGCCTTTTACTTCGATGCCAACATATTCACACACTGGCAAAAGAGAAGCATATACACTCACTGCTGTGCCAGTTGACACGGTTAAGATTCGAATAAAAATTGTTGTTTGGAATAAATACAATTTAGGCGCGCAGAGTGAAAATTGTTGTATTGGCGCATGACAAATATAAAATAACGCCCACACAAATTCCGATGTGGCTTTATATATTAAATCAACTCAAAACGAGCGGACGTAATTGGGAGCACACCACGTGATATTTCTGTCCAATGAGATTTCTCCAAAGACATATTTTTCTAAACTTTTCTCCATAAGCTCGCTGGAGCCTATCCAAATAGTATTTAAGCACACACAAACATCAAACTTTCTCTTTCAACTGACTTTTCGTCCGGAGGTTACACGCATCTTACTATCACTCTTCCATTTCACCCTTTCGCGCGCTTCATACAATTTCACAGGCGAACATTACCTATTGCCTCTTTTAATATTATATAACAAATGAACATTTCAACAAAAGAAAAGACATTCTTCTTTTTACTTACCCTGAAACTAAAGAAAGGACTCATGAACTCATTACAAAAAGAAATACATTCTATTGTTAATAGTTTATTTCAGTAAATAAACTTCCGTTGATTTTGCATGTAAATCTTCTTATTATTATTTTTATTTGTGGAGGAAGTTATCACCATAAAAGGTATGACGACCCCCACACTGCCTACTGAATTTACTTACACACAATGTCACACTCATATTCACACACTGACAGAAGGTAAACACACACATAAAAGAACATAAACGAAATTGTACATTTGCATATCCAGAGTGTTGCAGTTAAATCTGAAACTTCACAAAAAGAAAACGAAATGAGCAATAAAAACAAAAGTTGTGTATGCAGAGACCCGACAGTTTATTTAGCAACAGTTAGAGTTACATACTATATTATTTTTCAATGTAACCACCACCGGCGGAGACGACCATCTCAAGGCAGGTGCAAAATAAGTCACATAGCGGCAAACACTTCCATGATGACAGCCTTCAGAAAGTCGACCGTGTTGTGGGCGTGCTTGTTGGTCTTGACCTCAATTACACCCCAGAAGAAATAGTCAAGGTAGTTACAGTCGGGTAAAGAGAGCGACAACAAGTCCGGCGAACAGTGGTGAGGAACATTTTTCCGCAGCTACGCCTAGGTCGTCTTGACCTTGTGTGCAGGAACGGAGTCCTGCTGAAAGACGTAGGGGCGTCCAGCGGCGATCTCGTCCATCCAGGGCTTCACCACGTTCGTCAGCACCTCCTGGCAGATCTCTGTGATGACTCTCAGGCCTTTTTGAAAGAAGAACGGAGGCATGACGCCCACTTGCTGGAGATGACGCTTAGGACCATGACAGAGGAGGGAAACTTTGTATGCTTCATGATGGAAACCTCCTCGATGTCTTTGCAAATCTACCTGTGATTCTGCCTGTTCGAAATTATTTTCATCAGAGAAGAAGCTCAGCATCCCGGCGAACCCATGCTTGAGCTCGTTCAGCAAAGCTGCTGCCTTGATCTTCCTCGACTCCTTGGAGGCATTCTGTGATGAGCATGCGGTGATACTTGCGGTAGGAGTAGTAACCAATTATATGCCTATTTCTGGTATAATATAATCATATAATCTGGCCTAAGACTTATTCAATATTTATTATCAGAAGACACTCTTACTTCTATAACTAGCGAGAAGACCCAATGTTGCTCGGGATTGAATAAAAAAATCATGTATTCTTTTGTGCTCAGTCCATAACATCATATTACCTTTCATTATTCTTATATTTTTATATTTTATAACGTTCAAGTTTTCGAAATTTGGACCAAGACAACAATAGGGACCCCAGATCATTAACACAAGACGCGGGACATATTTTGGAATCACCGGTTGACCTCGCAATACACGTGGTCTCTATTTACAAAACACTTGTAAATAGATCTTTTATTTATGTTAATAAATGCAGTATATTTCGGAATTTTTTTTTTCTTTTAACATGTTAATATTTATTTTAAGGCAGAGAGTTCATAAATAAAACAAATAAAATATTAACATGTTTTCTTTTAAAATATCTTGTGTTTATTAACCATGTTTTAACATTCATCAATTTTACTTCCTTCATATTTTTTCCTCTCACAAAATATCCATTTTTAATATTACTTGTTAGTGTCAGTCATGGTACAAAGATGAAAGGCCATTGTCTATATATCATTCATACCAGGACTCACACTACACATATCTACAGATATATGAATTTGCTAAATAATGTTACATTTACAGGTTAATGTCAAGTACAATACAATATTCAGATACAAAGGGAGAATTATAAATCTGATCTTTGACTCTGCTTCGTCATGGATTCTTTTCTTGTGGAGATGAAGCCAGCTTCGTAAAAGTCCTTTTGTGTGATCCTCTAGTCTCTCCGATATTATCTATCTTGAGATCAAGGATGGCGTTACAACAATCACCCATTAAAATTACGTGCTTTGGATCTGTGACGAACACCTCCAACTGCTGAGAACCTCTCCTGAACTTAGTTGGGCACGTGAACGACGATCATCCGAAACATGGAATCATCAGTCATAGCCATCTTGCCTTCTACATCCATATGGACAACATTCATAGTCACAGACAAAGTGCATTTCACAAGGAAGGCGACACCTCTACCTCAGGGATTCCCGTATGCTGAGAAGACATTAAAGTCTCCAGTTAGAATCTGATAATCTCCAGACAAAACATTAGTGGGTCTACTCGATCACAACTACATATTTCTCAAGGAACAAGAGATCTCTCTGAACGTGAACAGCACAACTGAGAACTCATTCTTGCATTCAGGCTAGCCAGATACAGGATAGCCATGATCACTGAACCTACTCAGTGTTACATACAGACTAAAGTCCGCTGAGGTGAAGACGCCACACACCTGTGAGAACTCCTAGTGGTGAATAATAATAATAATAATAATAATAATAATAATAATAATAATAATAATAAAAAAATAAAAAAAAATAAAAAATTATGGACAGAGAGTCGAGAAGGGAAAGCGCAAACCAGACCTCCACTGGAAGAGCGCGGACAGCTCTGGGACCGTGGGGAGGCTTGCTGCCACTCGGGCCCCAATGGCCCTTATCAGCGGAAAATCGTTGGTAGGTGGCTGTTGCGATTACCGCAAGGTCATCAGCGGTGATGAACGAAAAGAGGTGGAGCATACTGGAAGTCTGAGGAGACTTGTTGTCACTCAGACTCCAGGGAATACCACAGGTTGTCGGCAGTGGGCGATCACTGACGACGACCAGTGTGATAACTCCTAGTGAGTAAATAATAATAATAATAATAATAATAATAATAATAACTCGGTCCGCATTCTGCGAATGTTGGCTCCTTTGATTTCAGGAACAAGACCACGGACAAAAAACAGGTACGTAACCCATCAAATTCCAGGTATGACAAGGACACGGACAAAACACAAGAAAGCAAGAATTAAAAGAACAGACCAAAAAGCCATAAAATGAAATGAACCACAAAAGAAAATTGACTGGTAATGGAATGCTACTACAAAAGCTGCTACTCATATTGGAGAGGTTGAGAGAGGGTTAGTATATCATAAGTACAATCCACCTAAAATAGATTACAAAGCAATTATATCGGACATACAAATGGGAACAATAGGTGAAATAAAGACTGTTTGCATTACAGGCATCGAAAAAGCATGCAATAAAAAAGTTTTTTGTTTACATTTACAGATGTTTTTCTAAGACAAAGATTTAAAAGATATGAGAAAAAGCTATTGTTAAAAAATTAATTAATAGATAAATTCACCATTAATTAAATTGAAGAGATATTCATTTAATAGAACTATTTCAAGAAATATTATCCTAAAATTATCTTTAAAAAATTATCTTTAAAAAAAGGTTAAAAAAAAACAGTAATATAATTTGCAGTTTAACACTTGAACTAAGTAGAATTAAAAGTAAGCTTAAAGATAATTATAAAAAAATAAGCTTAAAGGTAATTATAAAAAAATAAGTTTAAAGATAATTATAAAAAAATAAGTTTAAAGATAATTATAAAAAAATAAGTTTAAAGATAATTATAATTATCTTTAAACTTATTTAAGTTTAAAGATAATTATAAAAAAATAAGTTTAAAGATAATTATAAAAAAATAAGTTTAAAGATAATTATAAAAAAATAAGTTTAAAGATAATTATAAAAAAATAAGTTTAAAGATAATTATAAAAAAATAAGTTTAAAGATAATTATAAAAAAATAAGTTTAAAGATAATTATAAAAAATAAGTTTAAAGGTAATTATAAAAAAATAAGTTTAAAGATAATTATAAAAAAATAAGTTTAAAGATAATTATAAAAAAATAAGTTTAAAGATAATTATAAAAAAATAAGTTTAAAGGTAATTATAAAAAAATAAGTTTAAAGATAATTATAAAAAAATAAGTTTAAAGATAATTATAAAAAAATAAGTTTAAAGATAATTATAAAAAAATAAGTTTAAAGATAATTATAAAAAAATAAGTTTAAAGATAATTATAAAAAAATAAGTTTAAAGATAATTATAAAAAAATAAGTTTAAAGGTAATTATAAAAAAATAAGTTTAAAGATAATTATAAAAAAATAAGTTTAAAGATAATTATAAAAAAATAAGTTTAAAGGTAATTATAAAAAAATAAGTTTAAAGATAATTATAAAAAATAAGTTTAAAGATAATTATAAAAAAATAAGTTTAAAGGTAATTATAAAAAAATAAGTTTAAAGATAATTATAAAAAAATAAGTTTAAAGATAATTATAAAAAAATAAGTTTAAAGATAATTATAAAAAAATAAGTTTAAAGGTAATTATAAAAAAATAAGTTTAAAGATAATTATAAAAAAATAAGTTTAAAGATAATTATAAAAAAATAAGTTTTAAGGTAATTATAAAAAAATAAGTTTAAAGATAATTATAAAAAAATAAGCTTAAAGATAATTATAAAAAAATAAGTTTAAAGGTAATTATAAAAAAATTATTAATAAAATAATATATTTATTAATCAATGTTTACAACATAAATAAAAACAATAACAACGACTATATATATATATATATATATATATATATATATATATATATAGTCTCGGAAGTTTCTCAACCATTAAAACTATATAAAAAAAAAATTTAAAAAAAACAAAAACTTATAGTCTCAAGTCTTCCAGTGGAAAATCACTCATGTAAGTCAATTTATTTTTTACAGTTATTATATTAGTTAGTTTCTAACACTATTTTAAGGGATCATCAGTTGTTTACCATGAAAAACTGTTTCGGGATAGGATCAAATATAAACCAAAGTAAAAACTTTTAGTAGATGGAACCTATTGTGAAGAGGATTAGCTCAATATACGAGATAGAGCAATTGTAGAGATAGAAGAAAAAAGAGTGATAAATATGCGACGATTGTCCAAATTTATTTCAAATTTCAATTGTTCAATGCAAGGTGTATTCAGTAATAAACTAGTGTTTATTATTCTTTCCTTAAGCCAAGGCTTTTCAAAGATCGAAATCTTATCAGAGGAGAAATACAGATGGATAAGTTGGCTTTCGAAAAAACCAAAGTTCAAATATTTGAAAAATATGAAAATTATTATTAAAGGAATTTTTGTTAAAAAAAACGCAGTGAATGAAAAGAAAAATTCTGTGAAAAATATATGCAGATTGTCCGGGTGGTAAATTTCCGTTGAAAAGAAGTCAAATGAATTGTAGAATGTGAAAAAAACTCTTTGCGTGGGACCAGTGTGGAGAAAGTGCTCAAAATATAGGTGAGTCCAGACGCACTTATATATATATATATATACAGGGCGTTACGGAGCCCTCCAAAAAGGAGCGCGCTCCTTTTTGCTGGAGCGAAGGAGAGGAGGGCTCATTTTATATTCAGCAGGAGTGGAGTGGGAGCAACTCCATTTGGGACTAAAGAGCCGTGGTTTTATCGTTCCGCGCTCCTCGCTCCAAAATTATTTGATTTTTTTTTTCTTTTAAACATTAGTTTTTTATTCAGCAATAAAAAGGAAAAGAAAAGAAAGTCTCAGAGTTTACTCTGAGTTATTTTTTGAAATTATATTTCTGGTAAATGTATATGAGATAGGGAGAGAGAGAGAGAGAAAAAGAGAGAGAGAGAGAGAGAGAGAGAGGGAGAGGGGGAAGAAGGGAGAGAGAGGGAGAAAGAACGAAAACAGAACATGTGAAGTTCTCAGATTTTTACATTAACATGTTAAATTTTTGATGGGACAGGCAGAAGACAATGTGGCAAAAAATGTCTTCAAATGCGCCAGTGAGTCTTTGAAGTTATTTTCTTATAGATTTGAACTTTTTTGTATTTATGACAAGGATGTTTATTGCTGATTGAATAAATAAGCCAATTTTTCTTTTAATTCGTGTTTTTAAATAAAGAATTATAGGTTCAATTATACAATAGGGGCCGTAGGATTTTCTCGCCCATTCCGCTCGGTATTAACCCAAATGTTCGATAAAATCGATTTTTGAGGGGGAAATGGTACATTTTGTCCTGACAAAAAATTATAATTTATTTTTTAGCATACATCAAATTGAACTTTTATGCCACATTTTTACCCGTCGTCTTTTCGGCGACATTTTTTGTTATTCTTAAATTCACGACTAGTATGTTTTAACCTTTTCATGTTTGCTTTTAAATTCGTTAAAACTTGCTTTTGTAAATAGAATGTTCAAAGTTTTTTTTTGTGTGTGTGTAATAAAATGTTAAAGCAGTAAAAAATATCTTTAGTCCAAGGAAAAGAACAATAAAAACCAATATCGCTGCCAGCGATTAAAACATGGAATTAAAGTTAGATTCTCAACACTTTAAAAATTAAATGAGAATTTTATTTCAGGACCAAAAATACAATAAAGACCAACAATCAGTTTCATCCTAAATTTGGGCGAATACCAAGCAAAATTAGCGAAAGAAAACAGCGGTCCCTATTCTACAATTAAACCGATGTTTAAACTTAATTAAATTAAAGAAAATATCTTAAATTTTAATTTAAAAAAGCAAATAATTAGACTTTCTGACTAATTTGTTGTTTTTTAGAACCGAAAGTAGATCAGATATCTTTCTTTATCTTAAAAAAATCTATTATCGAATATTAAAATTGTAAACAGATTTGTTAGAGATTTCAAATTTTTAGTTTTAATAAATGTTTTTGCCCGACCTAGGAAAACTTGCACCAGTTAATTTTTTGGAGGAGGAAAATTTGACCCGATATTTTTTACAATAATCCGCAGAGTGAAAACGCTATAAAAACAAATATACAACAAATAAAAGTAACTGTAGCCGATAAAAGTTATTTTCCAACTTATCTGTGACATTTGTTTGTATTTTTAAGCCATTTCAACTGCTATTTATTAGAAATCAATATTTTTGTCACACGAACATTGGACAAGCGAGGGGGGGGGTATCGTAACGAGGTAAGGCTGGGCCGCCATTTTGTTTTAGTAAAAATACGTGCAAATAAAAAAACAAGATTTTTTTTTTTACATCTAATAAAAACCCATTTATAGTACGTAAAAATACCGGTTATACTGTTTGTGTACGTCTCATTTAGGCACGGCCACTTTTGGCGCCTGCTGATAACGTAAAAGTAGTCATTAGAAGAAGAATAATAAAAGTAGAAAATAAAAAAGGAACTGACTCCTTATGTTTGAAGAAAAAGGGTTTTTTACTTTTTGGTACACCAGATTAATTATTTAAATAGTAAAGAAAGTATCAAATTCGTAAAACAAACAAACAAATTAACAAATAAAAACAAGCAGTAGTCGATATTGAATTCTGTGTGTTCCTATTTACTATTTACTTAGCTCCCCACGAGAGCAGAGTTAGACATGAGATCGGTTCTACCGTGGAGAAAATTCAGCTCCCCAAAAAGGACACTGGATTTGGACAAAAATAAAAATTGACTCAGTTTATAAGAATGTCTCCTCCACTGACCGAGGACAGAAAAGATGAAATGCAGTATCAGAACACATACTACATTTTCTTTTTTTTTTCTTTAAAAAAAATGAATATTGAATAAAGTTCAGTCTTAATATGAATCGGATCGTGTTCCTTTCTTTAAAAAAAAAAATGCATTTTTTTTTAGTTTCTAAAACTTTTTTTTAATCTAGCATTCATTTTCGCCTATTGCATGTGTTTTTTGTTTTTGTTTTTTTCGACGTTAATACTTCGCTGATATTGTCATTTTCTATTTAAAAGATTAAACTGGAATACCAAAACGTAAATTTTTTTCTTCAAACTTAAGGAGACATTTTTTTAAAGTTTGACTGGTATTTTTTTTTTTTTAATTACTATTGCACTCGTACACCTGAAATAAATGTTTGTTTACGTTTTATGAAAAGATTTTCTAATCAGTGTTTTATTGATGTAGATTTTTTTATTGTGTTAAAAAAATCAAATTTTAAATAAAACTGGCACTTGTTTTTATTTCAAATTTAGTCTGAACATTTTTGTAAGAAGTAAATAAGTAACGGGCAGATATTGCCTTGAATTTGACGATAAAGTTGCTCCGCTGTCTCCGCTCTATTTCTAGAAAAGCAGCAGTGTGGGAATAAATCCAAATGTAAGAAAAAGTCCAATTCAAAGTCGATACTCTGAAAGGGGCCGAGGCAGCAGTTGGGGGTGGGTTGCAAAAGGAATTGCTCCCTTAGCGACCCAACCAATAGGTCCGGTAACAATATGTAATGGGGCAAAGAACGGATTTCTCTGCAGGAGTAACGATCCAGTGTCTGGTCTATAGTGAGTCGAATAAAGTACTAATTCTGTTCACCACCAAGCTCTGGGACACAATAACACTTCTAACAGTTCTAAAACTTTTGAACTCCCAAGTGAGAGGTAGAACCTCTATTTATAGGCTTGTAACAACCTGCCACTCCCAGCTTAACATATATAAATATCATCTCTATCTCTGCTCATGTTGGTCTTATCGCCACCCCCCTTGAAGGCCGGCACCAGCAAACGGTATGTATCACTTTCTTTTTTTTTCTACACACTCCCAACAAAAGACAAAATAAAAAGTTAGAAGAAAAAAAAGAAGTATCGAAATCCTCGATTTTTCAACTTTTTAGTCAGTTTAAAGTCCTCTCTTAAAACTTCCACAAGTAAATTCTGGTTTCTTTTTAGACCCCCAATAAACTGGGTCTACTCGGTCGCCGAGGCCTGCAAAATTGACAGAACCACTGTTCCTCTTCAGGTGGTGCAACAACTAAGCCCACACAGTCAAAATGGAACCAATCATTGCATTGATCACAGGCAATCATTGATCTCGAATCTTCAGGTCTGTTGCAAGTTGGACATATCCAGATCCTGGTACTTTCATGTGGTTGGGAAGATAGGGTTTGGTCTTGTGAGTCAACTGGTTCTTCATTTAAGACTTCCTCTGCAGGTTCCTTTGATTGCGGATAGATTTCCAGTGGAAACAGGTGCTTAATGGAATGAATAAGTACAGAACCGTTCCCCTTTCTCACTTTGGCGGAACGTACCAATCCGTCACTACCTTCGATCAGTTCAAGGACTTCGCATATAGACCAAAATGGCCTAGTCTTGAGGGGGTCCTTAATTAACACTATATCACCCTTCTTGATGATGTTCTCAAAAGAAGGGCCTGATAACCTGAGATTTCTTTCTCTTAGACTATTGGTATTTTCCAAATTCTTGGTTTTCAAATTGGCCAAATGTTTGGTCAGTTCATCTTGGGACAAGTTAGCTGCTGCGCCAGTGGCATTCATAGCCAAATTCTTTTGGTTGTTTTTCTCGACCATGTTTGCTGTCATTTTCGATGCCGCTTCCTGATGCTTCTTGGACTGTTCATGATTCTGAAATGCCCTCTCTGTACTAAATTGTTTCTCACACAATTGACAATAGGCATCTTGTTTTTTCTCTTCTTCAGCTATCTGTGCTCTCCTCTCCGTGCCGGGAGTGGGTAATTTGCGCGCCTGCTGCCTTCCTTGGATGTGGTAGCCGTTTCGCATGTTCCCTCTCCGGAATCGAACCCCTCTTCTTTGTTTGTTTCTTGTTTTTATTTGATTTTCATACAAGAAATGCCGGCTGTTACCAAAGGGGACTAGTCCTTTCGGCGTTGCAAAAGCCGCTCCGTACATGCAGGGTACTATTCTAAACGGTTCCAGGAATTGAATTGCATCAATTCCCAATAGCCCCTCAATGTTGATATAATTGTCGTGGGGACTGTGTTGGGTTGCCAGTTTGTGCCTCTTTAGATTCTTGAGTATCTGAGGAAGCTCCTGCAATCTATAAGAAAGGTTCAATTTGCTGGAAAGAATTGGGAGGGT
This sequence comes from Sepiola atlantica, assembly GCA_963556195.1. Taxonomy (NCBI): domain Eukaryota; kingdom Metazoa; phylum Mollusca; class Cephalopoda; order Sepiida; family Sepiolidae; genus Sepiola; species Sepiola atlantica. Next base: position 10,567,566 of record OY744532.1, on the reverse strand, counting down.
GTGAACCCTTTCAGGAACCATCCTCAAATCCAAATAGGTTTCTTTAAAAGACCTTGTCGCCGAGCCTAAAAAATTTTTAACTTCCAACCCCTTTTCCTTTGCTGAAGAAAGGCAATTTAATCTTACTAGAACTGAGGTGTCCATGTAGGTTCTTTGGCTTCCCGTATCCAGCAGGCAGTTTATTTCAATGCTTTTCTCTCTCGTTCCTACCACCACACTGATTACGGGAGACATGTAACTGTATTGGTAATCATTAATGTGAAGGCAGGTGTCCACACTCACTCCACTTCCGACTGTTGGGCACATTGCTGTTATATGGCCTTTAGCATCGCAGCCACTACAGCTATTCTTCGTTTTTAGTGGACACATATTTCCCATGTGGGTCCTTTTTAGGCATCTAAAACACAACCAGAGTTCTTTGCACCTTGTAAATCTGGCTTCATGTGAAGTGTAATAGGGGCAATATTCAGGAGAATGCCCATTCCGCCTACAAAATCCACAACTCTGTGGTTTTGAGTCCACCTTTGTGTTAAAGGTTTTCATGGAAGAATAGGGTCCATCTTCCTCTTCTACCCTAAGCCTTGGAGAGCGCCATAGCTTTTCCATTGGGGTCCTTTCAGGTTTTCTAATTATCAAAAACCTTTTCACTATTTCTGGAGTTTCTGACAAGATGGCTGATAATGTCGGGTAGGTCCTTCCAGAAATTCTGATTAGCTCGCCCTTTATATCGGATGGTAGTTTTGCGAACAACACCTGTGATATTATAATTGCTCCAGCAGATTATCATCATACAGGTCACAGTTGTACGAAGCCCTGAGTTCCCACACATCTGCCTGGGTTTTTATTATAAAGTCCTTCACTTGCTCCACATCTTTCGGACTCTTAAGGCGAAAATCCAGCATTCCTTGGATAATTTCTCCCCTTATTTCTTCTTCATCCAGGTACTGGTCCTTCAATAATTTTAAAGCCACTGGGTAGCTGCTTTCAGAAACAGAAAGATGGTCGATAAGTTGAATGGCTCTACCTTCTAGGGAATACCTAAAAAAATATAACTTACTAGTGGCAGATGGTATCGATGCTGCACAGTTCTCAAACTTAGTAAGAAAGTCTTTGAAACTTCTTTTATTTGTTTCAAATTCCTTTCCACTGAAATGTGGCCCATTCAACCTTATTTTAAAAGGTTCCACCACAAAAGACGAATGGGCTGTTGGGTTGAAGTGGAAGGATCTACCTGTTTCAGGGGTACCAGCTGCCTCCTGACTTTGAGGGTTTAATGCCTGGTCTACATTGGGGGATTGTTGATTTTTAGAAGGGACCACTGGAGTTTTTCCTTCTCTTGTTTCCCTCAAATCATTCATTTGCTGACGCACATCTCTCTTAAATCCGAAGGATGTCTGAAACAATTCGGCTAACTCTTCAGACTCCTCCTCGGCAGCCAGTTGTTTTTCCATTGTCCATGACACTGCCTCTAGATCTTCTAGTCATCCTTCGATATCCTTTTCAAAGGACAAAAACACTTTCATCGACATTTCTTCCTTTTCTAGACTCTTTTATGGTCGATCTTATCTTCCGTTGAAGATGAGTCCTTCGTTTCTCTATCTCCCTCATGCTGACTGGGTCCGCCATTTGGTTGTTAAAGGGAAAGGTAAGTTCGTATCACAGCAACGTTCTTTTTCGTTGGTTGCAAATCCCAAACTATCCTTTTTTAGTCAAAAGCAGTTTCCTTTTGCAATATGTGGGAATAAATCCAAATGTAAGAAAAAGTCCAATTCAAAGTCGATACCCTGAAAGGGGCCGAGGCAGCAGTTGGGGGTGGGTTGCAAAAGGAATTGCTCCCTTAGCAACCCAAGGTCCGGTAACAATATGTAATGGGGCAAAGAACGGATTTCTCTGCAGGAGTAACGATCCAGTGTCTGGTCTATAGTGAGTCGAATTCTGTACTAATTCTGTTCACCACCAAGCTCTGGAACACAATAACACTTCTAACAGTTCTAAAACTTTTGAACTCCCAAGTGAGAGGTAGAACCTCAATTTATAGGCTTGTAACAACCTGCCACCCCCCATTCTTAACATATATAAATATCACCTCTTTATCTCTGCTCATGTTGGTCTTATCGCCCCCCCCCCCCTCCTTGAAGGCCGGCACCAGCAAACGGTATGTATCACTTTCTTTTTTTTCCTACAGCAGGAGCCAAAAGTGGCCGTGCCTAAATGAGACGTACACAATTAGTACGACCCTAAAAATACAAACAAATTTCATAGGTAAGTAGGAAAATATCTATTCTCAACGTAGGTAAGGTCACCGTCACTTGTTGCATATTTATTTTTTTACCCCGTTCTCGTTCGTTTTTTGGACCCTGTTGGCGACTCTGCGGATTATTGTAAAAGATACCTAAAAATACTAACCCAACTGGTGGTCTAGTCATAATTATAAAAAAAACTTATTTAATATTTAGAAACCGGTAAAATACAACAAAATTACTGTTTATCTTGTATCTCGATTACACCGGTACTTGTATTAAGAAGGAACTCGTATTTCTATTACACCGTATTTTTACTTCCATATTACACCGTTTAGCTCGTCCCATTTGGTCACACTTGTATCGAAACCTAAAGTGTTTGTACTTTTACAGTTAATTTTGAATATACTTTTTCTTTTTGTTTATATAATTTAGATCAAAGCAAGTTTTGCTCTTTTTCTTTATTACGCAATGGCGTCTAAACCTTTGGCTGGATTGGTGTGTCTTGTCACGGGTGCTACCCGGGGTATCGGCAAAGGGATCGCTGTCCAACTTGGCGAGGCCGGAGCCACCGTCTACGTGACGGGACGTACCCTGTACAAAACGGAGAACGGCTACGGTTCTTTAACCGAAACAGTGGAAGAAATAAATGGCCGAGGGGGGCGTGGGATTGCCGTGCAGGTTGACCACAGTAACAGCGCCGAGGTCACGGGTCTCTTTGACAAGATCAAAAGGGAACAGAACGGACAGTTAGACCTTTTGGTCAATAATGCATATTCTGGCGTGTCGGCCATCATGGACAATACGGGTAAGCCGTTTTGGGAGCAGCCGGTCAGTATGTGGGACGATATAAACAATGTTGGACTTCGAAACCATTACATCTGCTCTGTGTTGGCAGCTCAGATGATGGTGCCCAGAAACAGCGGCCTCATTGTTACTATATCCTCGGCCGGGGGACTTGTTTATACCTTTAACGTGGCCTACGGGGTCGGCAAAGAAGCCTGCGATCGACTGGCGGTTGACTGCGCACTGGAGTTGAAAAAACACGGCGTCTCCTCCATCAGCCTATGGCCCGGATTCGTCCAGACAGAGCTTCTCGTCGACCATTTCGGGAAGAAGGACCCGGCCCAGGAAGACGCGGAGACCCGCAAGATCATTGAGAACTTTTTAGCCGGAGAGAGCCCCGAATTCAGCGGGAAGTGCATCGTCCAGTTGTTAATGGACAAACAGAATTTGATCAAGAAGAGCGGGCACGTTTTGATCACGGCCGACCTGGGAGACGAATACGGGTTGAAAGATATTGATGGGCGGAAACCCTGGTCCGTCAGGTCGTTGAAATTTTTGCTTCATTACTACATGAACGTGCCCCGGAATGTGGCCGATTTGATCCCAAATTTTCTGAAGTTTCCATGTTGGGTCGTTACACTTTTGGGAAAGAAACTTTAAAACAATACAAACAGAACAAGGAAAGGCGGACGGACGGACGGACATGTACGATTTGTTGTTTTTTTTTAAATTCTTTTTTTACTGGATTTTCAGGTTAAAAATATCTGTTTAATGTCTATATAGGGTGTATGGGGATTTCTTGTCCACGTTAAATTACTGTAAATAGACCCCCACCCACGCCGAGCGTATTTATTTCAGACCATGTGACCATCCTTCCATATTTTGCAAACATGAAAATAGCTAAATTTACGTTAAATTAATGTGGCAAACGATAAATCTTCACCTAAATTATTAACAGATATATTTTAACAAAAGATTTCAGCTTTAAGATAGATACCATTAAAACATCATCTTAACCAAATTAGTTATACTTTTATAACAATTTGGTTCAATTAATAATTTGATGACCAAACAATACCGTAATAATTAGGTTATATTATTCCGATATGGTTTGCTTATTAAAGTATGAATGGAACTAAATTGTTATAAAACTATAACTAATTTGGTTCAGATAATGTTGTTTCAATGGCAGCCATCTTAAAGCTGGAATCTTCAATATAACAACAACAAAAATAGGTTTACAATCTGAAAATATGGTGCTTAATAATAAAAAAGATATCAGTGCTTTCACAGATTAGGACCCACGCTTACTTTGACCCCGTCGTTAGGGTCAGGGTGGAGTTTAGGGTTAAAGTTAACGTAGGTTTTAATCTGTGAAAGTACAAAAAAAAAAAAAATCAAGGTGCTGATATCGATCCTGAACCAGTTTTCGTGAGGTTCGACTCGGAAGCGTTCGGCTGTCCTACGCAAACGCCCGAGAGTTGACGAGCCGATTTGTACCAGACGACAATTTTGATACGGTGCTGCGTCCTATGATAATAATGTTTTGTTTTTTGTTGGGGTTAGGGTTAAAAATATTTATTTGATAACAGTAATTTCGCTCTGTTTTGCTTGTTTTATTTGTTGTTGTTTAAAAAATTTCTTGCAAATATAACTAAAAATTATAGGACGCAGCAACGTATCAAAATAGAAAAAAAATATTTATTTGATAACACTAACAGTAACTTCGCTATGTTTTGCTTTTTTTTTTGTTTCTTTTGGAAAATTTCTTGAAAATATAACTTAAAATCATAGGACGCAGCACCGTATCAAAATTAAAATTGTCGTCTGGTACCATTCGGCTCGTCAACACTCGGGCGTTTGCGTAGGACAGCCGAACACTTCCGAGTCGAACCTCACGAAAACTGGTTCAGGATCGATATCAGTACCAAAATCAATAATAAAAATGTTAGAGGGAGAACCGTGCGAAAAGAAAGAAAAAAAATTATATCCCAAAAGTTAATGACGATTACAATAACGTGATAGTTATTAATGTTATTTTGTAGTCCTGTTTAATTGATTAAGTATTGAGACGAAATTGAACTTCAAGCGCGTTCCGGAGATTATATTTGGACTTTTAACGCTTTTCCAGCGTTTTATTATTAGTGTTCTTTTTTTCGTATTGCCAACCGAACTTAATATAGGGCATGTGTTGTTGTTTTTTAAAGTTAAATTTAAATGTCATCCTTGTTTAAATCAGATTTTAGCTCGCCATGTTTATTATATATAAAAAAGCACACACCCTTCCTTAATCCTACCACTAATCCTAAGTTCTGGTGGCAATATGAAAAATAAATGTAAAAAATCTTTCACTGTTTATCTGCCTTAATTTTTTGTTGTGTTGTGAGTCGGCCATTTTGTTCGGGACCATTACATTTTTAGGGACCCTTAAAGCTCAATTTTGGCAAGTATTATTTTTTTAACTGTTAATGTATATATGTTTTTTTTTTAAATTGATTTAATTCCTTTTTTACTGTATGTTCAAATTTAAATCCAGTTTTTATTAAATTATTTCTTCAATTTATTAACAATTTTGATTAATTCCTATTTCAGTCACCCAAATTATTTAGATTGAAATGAGTTTCGGCATTGGTAAACTTTCTACTATAACACCCATCCTAGTTTAGAAAAAAAGAGATTCTACTTTTTTTTTTTTTTTAGGCGATTACATGTGAACAGCTTTAGACTTTAAACGTGAGGGTCACTTTCATATATGAATTAACGTAAAATGAGCACCCTCTTCCGGACCAGTTAGCGGTAAAAATGACGGATAAAAAGATTTTGTGTGGGATGGAGGGGAGGTGTGGGTTAACTAAGCTTATATTTTTTTTGGGGGGGGGGGTCGGGGATGGGGGGTCGCTGGCTAAAAAGAAGGATGTATTTTTTAATTTTTTTTTTTTTCCGTTTTTGGCAAAGAATTTATTCAACAAAAAAGTGATTCTTTTTCTTATGTTCAAGCGTAATTAATTTAGTTTCCTTTTTGGTTGGATTTTGTTTATTTGGATATAAAAGGGGTACTTATGCAGATTAGGATCCAATCTAACCCTAACCGACGCCAAGTCGATTTTTTTTTTTTTTTTTTTGTATATGTTATTTTTTCTTTACACAGAAAGGGGTAATGGTCTTTGGTGGGGGGAGGATCCCTCCGTAGAAAGTCTTTATCCTTGCAAAAATTTATGCAACCTTCTACGGAAAGCAAAATAGTTGAATTGAAAAATACAAAGTTCATCTTTAAATAGTAATGAGTAAGTAAAAATTGTCGTCTGTGAAAATGTCACCACACCTTTTTATTTGTATCGGTTGTCTTCAGACTCCGTAAAAGTTAGAACGGTGCTTCTCAATGGTTAGTTTTGTTTTTAAAAAATAAATTAAACTTTTAGCCGTACGCGGAATATCGCCACCATTATCGGCATCATTATGAAAGTCAAGGGAGATCATTCAAACTTTTGGGAGAGAAATCAACCCTTTTTTTTTTTTTTGTTTAAACGCGAAAAAAAGCAATTATCTCTCTTGATGTCATGATAATGGCGGCAATATTTTGCGTACGGCTAAAAGTTAAATTTTATTTTTCTAGCAAGTATTTGCTCCTTCTGGTCGCATATTTTTGCTAGGCTTGAAGTATTACATAATTGTGACAAGACTACATACAATACGTAGTTAAAGCAAAATAAATATAAAAAATATTATTGTGAGAAATAAAAGTAAAGTACCGTATTTATGGATGTCAACGATCGACGCAGACCCCCACAATATTTTTACAAATAAAATTAAGTCAAATGTATTTCCTTTTTATGGATGTCAAGCGCGAAAGAAAATAATAGGAAATTACAACATGGCCGCCAGCAATTAAGGCATTGCATTAAAGTTCGATTTTTAAGTATTTCGGGATAAAAAATATAATTTAAGATTAATAAATTTCATCCAAAATGTGTGCGAAAATCAAACGAAATTAGCGAGATATTCAAATAATCTCTATAGTATAATTGAATGCCGAACACAAAAGTCTATTTCATCCATTCAGTTTTTAATTTTAACTATTTAGTAATTTGAAAAGTTTTTTTGTTTTTTTTAAATTTTGAATATAAAGGAGGATGTAATACAGGAGAGGATTCCCCCACACCCCTTAAAAAGGAGGAGGTAATTCTTATGACAACAGAACCGATACTACACTTATAAATTTAAATTAAATCGAGTTTTTTATTTTTTTTATTCATTTAAAAATGTCTAGTTACAAAAGAATAATTTTTTTTATTTCTCCTTGAAGTTCTGTTGTCACATTTGGGCTGGTACATCAACCACTAGCCTCTCCTTAAACAGGGTCCAAAAAAGAGTTTCTAATTTAATAGATCCCACAATATTTACCAATCTCCAGTCCCTGTCCCATCACCCCAATGTTGCACCCCTGTGCTTATTTTACAAGTACTTCAATAGTGCTCTGACGAACTTGCTGCTCTGGTGCCCCCTTAACGTAAATACACCTGACAATCAGCTAAATCCCATCCCTTCACTGTGGAGATCTTCAGATGCCGTAGGGCTTTCTACTCTAATAGCTTTTCTCAAACTGCTAGCCTTTGGAATTCTCTTCCTGCTCCATTTCTCTGACTGTACTAACATTCAGAAATTTAAATGTAATGTGAACAAACATCTCGCACTCAAGGTACCCCCTAAAAATCTCGGTGGTCAATGTGATTGTTTGGGGTGAATTAAAAGGAAAAAAGAATAACCTACTCGTTACTCAACTGTGAGAGGCTACTCCTCCGGACGCTGCCGTAAAGAATAACAGACATCTTACTCTCACGGATTAAGATCAAAGTGTAGTATCTTTTCCGATGGATACTGCACCCCATAGACTGGTATTGTCTTGGCCTTCGGGTCTTGATTTACGCCGGTCTATGGGTCTGTCCTATGCAGTTCTAGGAGGTCCACCCTCCCAGGCTTCGCCTCCCCTCTTTGGGGAGGAGTAAGTTTATTTTCTTACTGCCTGAGGTGCCCCTACCGGGGAATGCCGACGGGGCTGCCCAGGCAATTTTTAATGGCCAGAGTGCTCACCTCTCGGGTGCTGGCTTTTCAAACTCCACTTTCCCGACCCGACCTTGGGTCACATCTTACTTGTCGGAGTAAGATAAAAACTGGCCTTGTGTCTAACTCCTGGAGAGGAGTAAATCAATACTCACTTGTGTTCTTGGTCTTTTGGCTAAGATCAAAGTGTAGTATCTGTTCCGATGGATACTGCACCCCATACTGGTGTTGTCTTGACCTTCGGGTCTTGATTTACGCCGGTCAATGGGTCTGTCCTGTGCAGTTCTAAGAGGTCCACCTTCCCAGGCTTCGCCTCCCCTCTTTGGGAGGAGTAAGTTTATTGCTTACTGTCTGAGGCGCCCCTACCGGGGAATGCCGACGGGGTAGCCCAGGCAATTTTTAAACCCCACTTTCCCGACCCGACCTTGGGTCACATCTTACTTGTGGGAGTAAGATAAAAACTGGCCTTGTGCCTAACTCCTGGAGAGGAGTAAATAAATACTCTCACGGATGGCACAGGACCTTTCCAATACAGAGTACTCTCTCGGACAACACCATAACGAGCAACAAACTTGACTGGAACAGGGTACTCTATCGGATAGCATCGTAATGCTAGTAGCTGTTTGACTGCCAAACGTTCACTGTCTGACTTCTTCTGGGCCCGCACTTTATAAATTGCAAAGCTCTCTGGATGAATGTGATTCATATGCATAAATTAGTTCTAGTGTGTAGTTGTTTTATCTCGAATCAAGGTCCTGCGTATCGGACAACAACTAACACTCTTCCATCTAGAATAAGATAAGCCCTCTGCACCATTTATGCGATTCGACTCCAGTTCTGAGCAAATTTGAACATTTTCACTAACATTGCTTCCTTCAGAGGATCCCCTAACCTTTCTCTCTGCATCTCTTGCCTCAGAGGTTAACAAGCTGGTCTTATTTCGAAGATTTCCTTCTCTTAGGTGAGTTACCCTTTCAAGGCTTGAGTGTAGTTAACATTATTATTTCACTCATAGCTGGGGTTAGGAAAGAGGGGTTCATACCTTTCGTAAGAGTGTTATAGAGAAAATAACTTTTACACCCTCGACAGAACTTGCCCATGGAATGCCAAGTTCCCATCGGTAACTGTTACACCATCTGTGCCTCCAGCATTCGTTTACATATGGTCTTAATAAAAGTGCTATGCCGCATGCACAGTAGAGAGCATTCAGAGTCGGCAGCTTTGTGCCAGACTGGTGCAGGTTAGAAACAAAAAATTTAGATTGATTTTTAAAACCATATGAACATAAAGTTACAGAGTATACAGTGAAATAACAAATGGATTTAACAGTCAAGTGATCAAAAGAAATTAGAATGAGATTTTTCTCTCTTCGATGTTAGGTGTGATATCAAAATCCAGGTTCTTTCGGTTATGCATTTTAGGTGAACATGGAACAATGAAGGTAATGTGAGATGGCATTAAAAAAATATTAATTAATTTTTTTATACACTGAGTTTCGATGATTCTTTTCACACGGAGATCCCATATTCAAACAAGTCCCAAACTGTTTACCGTTTAAATATTCCCTGCTAGACTCTCAGTCGCTAAAGAGTTATCACTTACATAGATACTGATGTTAACACTGACTCAATAGAAATTTTTGATTAGTGTAGAACACAGACCAATGAAGATAGAATTTCAGGATAGCAGTTTTTATTTCCACTTGAGTTTGGGCAATTCTGTGGCCCTGCAGCGAGAGCTGGTATTCAGCAAAACATCTGATTCCAGATATATGTGTATTTATACTAGAGTTCTAGAAAATGATTTGTCAGCACTCAATATATCTGGAATGTTCTGGAAAATGGGTGAATTTGAAAATGTTCCTTCCCTATCAAAAGTTATTTTTATTTTCAGACGTAAGCAATTGAGTTATAAAAATTTCTTTCTTGGATGAAAAAAAAGTATTGCTTCTGTCTAATAAAAAAACAAATACAATGAAGATTATATTTACAACAAAAGTTATAAATACTTTATTACACAGCACAGAATGTGATGTTTTTATTAACAAAAAAAGTTTCTTATTATTTCTAATTTTTTGAATAAATGAAATCCTATAAATAATTCAATGTTTTTGTTTGTCTTTTTTGGGATCAAAGGTCGGAGGGAGGATCAAATTTATTTACTTAACTGATTCCTCACCTCTGGTTATAGTGGAGGGGGTATATGAGGGAATTGTTTCATTATCTTTGCTCTGTGCGTAGGGGTGAGGGTTGACTATATTACAATCTTCTGCTAATCTATTAGTGTCTCCCTGTGTGAGTATAAATCACATCTTAGTTGCCACGTTTGTGATGTTGTATTTTAGTCTGTGACAGAAAAAATACATGGTGTAATTAACAGAAATATATATATATCAAGGGAGGCGCAAGAGTGCTCTATCCCTTAATAGACGTTAAGAATGGCCTATGCTGGAAATCTCATTTCTTTGATCAATCATAACTCAAAAACCAATAAACCAAATTAGTTAAAACTTTGCACAAAATTTTTATTTGATAGGTTCTATAAGTGTGTAGAATTTCAGCATCATTAGTCAAGGCAACCCAGAAATCCAGAAAGTTTAATCATGAAATCATGTTATCTGTGTGTATGTATGTACGTATGTATGTGCCACCCTGTATCTCATCAACTATTTGATGGATTCCGATTATTTTTGGCAGACATAGAGGTTCTAGGGTCTAGTTGATGGCATTTTCATTTCAGTTTACCATATACCTTAGTTTTCCAGAAAATTCCAAAAAACCTTAAAAATGACCATTGCATTGAGGCATGGCCTTTACAAAAGTAGTGACATTTCATGATAAATGCCAGTATACTGAAATCATATGGGTTAATATAGGGTTAAGATGAAAATTCATATACACTAAATGTACAAAAGCAAGGAAATTCCCAAATTTTTACACTTTTATTGTCATTAAGGGTATGCGAGCACAACAGGGCTATATATTTTACTGGTAGGAATTTTTCTTCAGCGCACCTCACACACTTCATCCACTCATGCATAGAGATTTATACTGTAGTGATGTGATAATGAAATGGTTTGGTTGATATGTAGTCATACCCTTAATTAATGACAATAAAAGTGTAAAAATTTGGGAATTTCCTTGGTTTTGTACATTTAGTGTACATGAATTTTCATCTTAACCCTATTAAGGGCATATGATTTCAGTATACTGGCATTTCTCATGGAATATATATATATATATATATATATAAGGATAAAATGCACGATATATCATAAAAATGAAAGACAAGATATGTAAAAAAAACAAAAAAACAGAAAAAAACAAATTTAAATACAGGAAAAAATCATCAAGAAACGAGAGATTTTACCGGTTTCGTTCGGATCAACGAACGAACGTCTTCAGAAAAAGTGAAGATTTCAAATTTATTCGATAACAGTAAAAACATAGGAAAAGGAAGAATGCACAGAAAGAGACGTCTTTGGCGCACGTTAAACTATTCGAAAAATAAAATAAAACGCACGTGGAGAGACGTTAAAATGAGGAGAAAAGGAAAAAAAAGAAGGAAAAGAAATAGAAAAAATATGGATGAAGTGTAGTAAAGAATAAAAGTTTCTTTAACCAGGATCGCAGTGGCGCAATATATTGCAGTGTTTCAGTGCGGTTTTTGCCAGATGTTTGCTTAAAGAATAGTATCTGAGTCTGAGGTTTATCTTAGGAGGTGATGAGAGAAGTATTCTAGCGCTTTTGATGCATTTGTGACGTGGGAGAGAGTATTCGGTCTTGAGGAGGGTGCAGTTTTTAAAATCAAAATTGGGTAAAAGTGTTTCTGTGTTTGCCTAATGCGTTAGTGAGATTGTTGTGTTTGAGGTTCTGTTTGTGTTTGTAAATGCAGGATTTTATATTTCTGTCAGTTTCACCAATATAAAACATTGGACATTCGGCACATTTTATTTTGTAAATGCCGGTTAGGGAAGAAGTGTCCTTAGGAGGTAGTTGGGAACTGGCTTTGGTGTTGAGTAAATCCTTAAATGTTTTAGAGGTTGATATTGCTAGTTTTATGTCGGATTTGAAATGTTTTTGTAAGAAAATAGATATGGGATTATTGGGGAGAACTTTGTAAGATTTATTTTTCTCAGTCATATCGGTGTTATTTGTGCTAGTGATGTTATGAAGAGAATTTTTTGTGGTGTTAGTCTGTTTTCTGTTGTGGATATTAAAGGCTTTGCGTTCAGCGTTTTGGATAACACCTAAATTTCTCAGTCTTTAGAAAACCTACTAATACAAATGATCTTATACATTTTTACTCCGACCACAACAGAATAAAATTCGGAATGATCATAGGCTCGTTCCTCAGAGCTTTTAGAATTTGCAGCCCCGCTTACCTTCGCAATGAAGAAACCTATATCGAGAACACTTACAAAGCTTTAAAATATCCTCATTTTTTTTATCCAAAATGCTAAATGCAAAGCCTTTAATATAACTTACAGTAAATTACAATGGATAGCTGTTTTCTGTCTATTATGGGTGTGTTTGAGAGTTGGAAACCATGGACGACTGGAAGACACCAGAATATTGGAAGAGAGTGACCTGCATCATGATGATTCGGGCCGGATTGAAATATTCAGAAATCCTAACTGCAGTTACAACCACAGCAAAGAACTTATCTTTCTCTCTCTGTCTTTACCAAAAATCAAACGGAACTTCCATGAACAATGTTTCTTTCTTAGAACATCCTATTGGTGGGTTTGAGAGCTGGAGACCATGGACGACTCGAACGCACCAGGATATTGAAACAAAGAGACTTGCATCATAATGATTCGTGTCGGATTAAAAAATTTGGAAATCTTAGCTGCAGCTCAGTGCTTCTTGAATACCTTGAAGGCTGTCATATGTGAACTGGAGAATTGCAGTGGAGATGTGGAAGTAATGACTAGAAAGAAGGATCATAGCATGCACATCTTGGTGAGAGAGATGCCGCCTATGAAGTAGGCACTGAACAAGAAACTTCACTACTCCTCATACAAGAGTTGAAAAAGCCAACTACTCATCGACGACCTAAGAGAACCACTTTAGAAAGAGATGAGAAAGATGGCGACTATGATGAAAGAGATGCCAACTATGATGGCGACTATGATGAGAAAGTGACAAATATGATGAGAGATGGCGACTATGATGAGAAAGTGACAAATATGATGAGAAAGTAATGACTGATGAGAGAGATGACGACTATGATGAGAGAGATTGCAATTATGATGAGAAAGTAGTGACTATTATTAGAGAAATGGTGATTATGATGAGAAAATGACAACTATGATGAGATATGCGACTATGAAATAGACACTGAACGAGGATTTTCACTACTCATACAAGTTGCAAAAACCAACTACTCATCACCAAGACCCAAATAAACCACCTTAGAAAAAGCAAGTAACTTCTCAACAATGTCAAACACCAGTCGAGCCGGGGATGCTCGTGTTCTCAGATGAGAAGAACTTCTGTCAGAACCAGTTACACAATACACAGGACAACAAGTGGCTAGCCTACAGTCCACACGATGTCCCATGCAAAGTTTCCTCAAAATGTGAAGGTCTTTGGCTGTATTTCCAGTGACGGCCACATCATACTCCCCGCCTCATGTTTGAAAAGGAGCCTAAATTCAGTTCCTATGACTATAATGAGTTGCTGCCCATTGTTGTCAAGCGCTGGGTGGAGAGGTTGGCTACAGAAAGGCCATACATGTGGCAGCAGGACTCAGCTCTGTCTCACACCTCTGGGAAACCCCAGAAGTGGCTGGCTGAGAGCTTTTACAACTTTGCCAGTCCCAACATCTTCCCCTCACCCAGCTTATGTGATTGCAACCCCATGGACTATTATATGTGGGTTGCAGTTGAGAAAGGACGAGCTGATTGTCAGGATCAAACTGGTATTCACGCGTCTCTTGAAGGACACTGTGAAGACCGTGTCATCCAAGTTCATGTCCCGTTGGAGGCTCAAGCTGTCTTTTTCAAGTGAGCTTTATTTGGCAAAAGATTCTCTCATGGCTGCACTTTGAATTTTAAACCAAGATATGACTTTTTTTTTCCTTTTCAAAAAGTGTCAGTTTTTATCCCGAACACCCTGTATATACTAGTACGCCTACTTGGCATTTCTTATGTATTATATATAAAAAAATATACAAGTGCTGAATATAAAATGATCTAAAACTATTAGATAAGATATCTTGTGTCTGTGTGTGTGTTTCTCATTGTTAAATGGTGAGCGAACTCACCATGTAAATAATAATTAAAAAAAATAATATTGAGCGATCGGGTTTGAAACGGGTAGGGAGAAAAGGCAAAACAAAAAGCTCTGTGCATATAAACAAAGGCCTGCACTGTCGCGTGGCACGAAGCTCACAAGGGCGAGAGAGGAGGAGAGTAAAACAAACAGTATCACGCTGTCTGCTTCTTTCTCTCTGTCTTTCTTAACGTCACCGGGCAGAGAGAGGGATGGGTGCTATGAGGTGTTTGCTGTGGCTGACAACTTGGCTGTTTTTTTTTCCTTTTCTTTCTCACTCGATGGGGCCTGACTTGATAGAACAGTAGTAGGAGGGAGAAAGCGAGCATGTGATGGGGTGAAGAGGAAGAGAAGGGAAAATGAAATTGGAAGAAAGCAGACAACACTTGTTTTTTACGCGCTATATTTTGGGGGAGTCGAGTCTGAGATTTTGGCATTGGCATATCGTGGAAAGGAGATCAGAGAAAAAAGATGATTTTTATAAGAAACAAGAAAGTCGAATTGAAGCTTTGAGACTGAAATGCCATGGAAATGATATTAGAGAAAAAGATGAGTTAAGAAGAAACAAGAAGTTAAGAAAAAGTTTTGGCGACTGCAATGTCGTGATGAAAGATACAGAGAAAGAAAAAAAAAGATATGGTTAAATAAGAAAGGTATGAGGTCCTGTCGGATGAAAAGATATACAAACAGATAAGTGAATATTGACTTTGAACTGTTGATAAATGCAAATATGTTATGAACGATGTTCGCACTCTGTGAAAAGAAACACGTTTCATTTTAATTTTCATTGAATTCTATTCCTGTTACATTTTAGCATTAAATTGCTTATTATTAATCATATCTATTTGTTCGCCTTTCTTTCGTCAATTACCTTATCTCGTATGTTTTACTGTAGACAGAATTCAGAAAACATACTCCCAAGCCAAATCTTGAATCTTGGCCTTTTGGCTAAGATCAAAGTGTAGTATCTGTTCCGATGGATACTGCACCCCATAGACTGGTATTGTCTTGGCCTTCGGGGCTTGATTTACGCCGGTCTATGGGTCTGTCCTGTGCAGTTCTAGGAGGTCCACCCTCCCAGGCTTCGCCTCCCCTCTTTGGGGAGGAGTAAGTTTATTGCTTACTGCCTGAGGCGCCCCTACCGGGGAATGCCGACGGGGCTGCCCAGGCAATTTTTGATGGTCAGAGTGCTCACCTCTCGGGCGCTGGCTTTTCAACCCCCACTTTCCGACCCGACCTTGGGTCACATCTTACTTGTGGGAGTAGGATAAAACTGGCCTTGTGCCTAACTCCTGGAGAGGAGTAAATAATACTCCCAAGCCAAATTCCGACAAAATATAAATGTTGTGTCTGGTATTAATAGCCGTCACATCATTTATATGTAACTTTGATAAATACACTGTGTTTTTTTTTTCATTTACTATTAATGGAATATTTATTGAAATCAAAAATAAAATAATGGGAAACTCAAAGCACAGGGGAATCTGAAAGAATGAACATACGGCCAGGTAATGCCAGTGGGATTCTGCAAACCAGTTCTGCTGGGGAATATCTCACTTTTCCCTTGATAGCAGCGTGGCAAGCAAGGAAAACAATAGGCACATACTCAATCCATTGTTGAGGATCAGGGGCTGCATATAAAGTGGCTTTAATTGACGATAAAAGCGCTCAATTATTCCACTGGAAACTGGGTGATAATTAGTGGTCCTTATACACTTAATACCCGGAATTTTGGAAAGTTCTTGAAATAGATGGGATTCGAATTGCCTACCACGATCAGTGGTAATTGTTACAGGGACACCATAACGCAAAATCTAGCTCACGATTAGGGTATGCGCCAAAGTTTCAGCAGAAATATCACTCAATGATATGGCTTCAGGCTCATGAGAAAAACAATCAATACAGGTTAACATGTAGTTGATCGACCAAGGACTAACTATGTCAATGTTGATATAGTTAAATCGTGTATCAGGAATACTGAAAGTTCCGAGAGAGGCTCGTATACGCTTGTGCACTTTAGATTTCTGGCAGGATAATCAGGAATGGGTTCAGGTAGTGATTTCATGTCTCAGATTCGGCCAGAAGAATCTAGTTGAAGTAAGTTTCATTGTGGCAGAAATTCCGAGGTGAGCCAAACTGCAAAGAACAAAAGACAGGTTTTCGATGAGCTTTAGGAATGAAGGGGTGAAGTGAATTCAAGGAATTCTCGCACAAGATTTGTTCATCCACTGATGGAAATGTACTGAAATTTGCAGGTAGCAAATTCTGGAGCTGATAGATTAAAATATCAAAAGATGGTTCAATGCCATTTGACAAAGGTTGATGTCCTCAGATGAAGAAATAGCACTGATGGGAAGACGAAATAATGCATCTGCAACAGTATTCTGTGAACCGGGAGATATTCCGTATGTTGCTGGGAGACTGGGAAATGAAATCCAAATTTCTAGCTCTCCGAGGGCAATATTTGTCTGGCTTAGCATGTAGCACAAATGTAAGGGGACGATGGATCGTGTAAATAGCAAATTCCCAAACCTCTAATGCATGACGAAAATGTTTAATTGCTTAGTAAATAGTTAAAAGTTCACGTCCAAAAGTACTATATTGAGTTTCCGCAGGCATCAATTGATGAGAAAATTAGGACAATGGTTGAATTTGCTACTGGTGATTTTGCTGTAAAACTGCAAGGACTGCATAATTGGATGCATCCACGACTAGAGAAAATTAGGCAACAGGTATGGGATGTGACAGCAAAGATGAATCTGTAAGCTTCTATTTTGCCTCGTTAAAGGCTTTCAGCTGGCAGTCATTAAATGAAGTAGCTACATCCTTTTCTTTTCTAGTTTTCAAAAGGTCGGTTAAAGGAGCAAGAATAACCGCACAATACAGGATGTAATAATTTGATAGTCCTAGAAAATGTTGTAGAAAATGTTGTAGAAAATGTTGTAGAAAATGTTGTAGTTGATGAAGAAAAGTTGGTGGTTTGACTTGTTCAGGGAGGGATGAAATTCGCACTGAGCTAATGACATAACCCAAAAAGACAAGACTTGTAAGATCAAAGATACATTTAACAGAGTTTATCCTGATATGGTACCGCTGCAAACGTTTAAAGAGAAGACGGAGATGTACCAAATGTTCCTCCGGTGAGAAGCTAGCTACTAAAATATTGTCAATATAATCGTATCCAAAATCTAAATCATGTACTACTTTGTCTATAAAACGCTGAAAAGTACTAGCTGTGGTACGTAAGCCAAACAGCATGGTTAAAAATTTGAACGCTCTGAAAGGAGTTGTCACAGCAGTCTTCGGAATATCAGCTGGATTAACTGGAATTTCGTGGTAAGCCTTTACCAGATCCAATTTGGAAAAAAATTTACAGCCATGCAAAGACAAAGCAAAATCCTGAATATGAGGGATAGGATAGCGATCGCAAACAGTAATTGTGTTAAAACGACAAAAATCTCTGGTGGGACGCCAATTTCTGGAACACTTCAAGACCATATGCAAAGAAGATGCCCAACGGCTAGATGAATGACAAATAATCCGTAGCTGATCCTCGTGATTAAATTCATGCTTCACTGTTGGAATTTATTAAAGCCCCCCTCACTGATTGGCTGTTGCCATGTCCCTTAAGGGCCTCACGGATTGGCTGTCAGGCATTGCAACCCCTTTTTCCTTAGGTGTCACGTGAGCCAGCCTTTAAAAACCCTTGCACACGACATCCCAGTCTCTTTTTCGACGACTCTGCTCAAGTCAGCAACACATCGGCTGGTCTTCTCAGTGACAACAGCTCACGACGGCAGTCACAGAGAATGATCTCCCACCGTTACCCGAACTCTATACAGGCTCTTTTTCGAAAACTCCGCTCAAGGCAGCAATACATCGACTGGTCTCCTTTGTGACATCAGCCCAAGACGGCAGTCACAGAGAATGACCTCCCGCCGTTACCAGAACTCTATACAGATAAGTTCACGCGAACCACGTTTTCGCAAACCCTCTCTCAAATTCACCAATGCCTAACTGAACTTTTAAAACTCTGTAAATATTCTATGACTCCACCTTTTTCTTTCTTACTAAAATTGCCATGAAATTACATTCTGGTGTTTTGTGTTCCTTCTCTCAGACTTTCATCCTATATCTCTCCTTTGATGATTTTATCTGCACATTGTTACCCCATTCTCACGTGGGAGAATTGAACTTTATTTTTAGGATTATTTTAATCCCAACATTACTGCCTGTAACTTCCTGGGAGAGAGGCGACGAAGGTGTGAAAAAAACAGGGGCAGCAGTAGCCTTGATGAAATTCATCGTAGAGTGAGCAGGCTGGTTTATTTCGAAATTGAAATTGGTCAAATCCGGAAAGGAATTTAGTAACGACTGATAAGCGTCTTCAATATAGACTATAAATAATACAGTAAGACTAGTAAGTGGTCTAAAAGCTTTCATAGCAGGCATTGATAGCTTAGTATGTGAATCTACCAATTTGCATCTACGCATATCTACCAGCAAGTTAAAATGGTGGAGAAAGTCAGCATCTTATGTAAGGTAGAGAGTATATCTACAACAATGAAGATCCATGTGACGTCTCTATGTAGTTGTAGGTCCTATGACCAATAAACTTGACCGAATGTGGGTATGGGACAGCCTGGAGTGCAACCATTGAGGCTGATAGTTTCTCTTTAAAGAATCTAAGAGGCTAAATGCTACATGCGGCACTCATATAAACCTATAAGTAATATATTGGGATGTAAAATCCTTTACATAAAATGAATCATAATTAAATAGATTCTGGGGAGGGGATGATGTGTTAACATCTCCGGATCTTCGTTTTTCTTGCCTCTGTGAAATAAAAGCACAGGGTTTAATTCAATGGTGGGCCCTTTTACCGTAGTGGTAAAAACATAGTTTGTGAGGGCCAGCATTATAATGATCCAGTGAAGCTGAATGACGACAATACCGTCGAGAAGGCAACAGTGCCCTAGGCAACTTTAACATCTTTCCCGGATTAGTTTCTTCAACATGTTTGCATATATTGAGTCTGTATCTAACTCTGCAGCGACAGGAAGGGTCTCAGTCCCAGTATGAGAAATCGCCATTGGAAAAGGGTTTCCAGTGAAACTCATGATAAGTAGAGCAAAAGTGAAGAAATATGAAAGTTTATACCTGAGACAAAAAGTTTAGAATAAAAAATGTCTAAACTTTCATAAGAAAAAAATTCTTGATAAGTAATGCTTGAAAAAAAGTTTAAAAAATGCAAAACGTTGCTTAAAAAATCAAATGGCGAAAAGAAAAAAAGGCTAAATTGAGCTCCAAAGTGATTTAATTATAATACTGTGTTGAGAAAGGGGGTTGTCAGAAAAAGAATCTATTCAGCAGAATTTTTTAGCCACCAAAAATCCCGGCCACCATTTTTAATTCAAATGCATATGGCCAAAAGAAAAAAATGTGTACCTAAAACTAAGCGGAACTTCCATGAGCAAAGTTTCTTTCCTAGAACTACCCATCTGTGGAACACAATACCACGGGACTGCTTCACAGCCGACTACAACATGGTCATTTTCAAGTCCAATATAAACAAATTCTTGTTGAGTCGTCCTCTTAAATAATCGAATTCTGACCAGTTTCGACCATCGTTACTAAGCCTCATGTTGTCTCACCGTTCACTTGACAAACTCATTAACCCTTATACTCGAGTGGCCTTTTGGCCTTGATAAGGGTGACTGCTTATATCTTTTATTAAATATTATTATTTTTTTAACGCAAATAGGTCACAAATGAGTATGTATACCAAAATTAATTGCTTGGGACTCATTTCTCAACTGTATTTTCTTTTAAATAATTTATGTCGCCAATAGTAACGTTTACCGAATTTAATTATTTCAGACCCCGCCTAATAAACCGGTATCGTCCGGGCCTTTGGGTCTCGATTTACGCCGGTCTATTGGGGGTTGTCTGGTCCTGTGCAGTTCTAGGAGGTGCACCCTCCCAGGCTTTGCCTACCCTCTTTGGGGAGGAGTAAGTTTATTGCTTACTGTCTGAGGCGCCTCTACCGGGGAATGCCGACGGGGCTGCCCAGGCAATTTTTAAATGGCCAGAGTGCTCACCTCTCGAGCGCTGGCTTATCTAATCCCACTTTCCCGACCTTATGTCACATCTTACCTTGTGGGAGGTAGATAAATAAAATGAGCATTACCTCATTATTTATTTTATCGTCCGGTTTTGTTTTAAAACGTCACCGGACAGGAAGTAAATACCAGCAAATCAAAACAGTTACGCAGTTAATTCAAAGATGGCGGTTTGTGTTCTCCAAAGTTCACTGTTTCGTCTCTGCAGAAGATGCCGTTCACCTTTTTTAGGGTCGTTGTCTTCACAGATTTGTCGATCTTATGCTCAAGTGGCAGTAAGTATATCGGTTTCTTTAAACCGGGAGTTGCCTTTCACCCCATTATTTGAAATGATAGAGAAAATGAATATAAAAGAACACCCACCTTTTTTTTTTTAAAAACGTCACATTGTGTTTTGTTTAATTTACTACACTGAAGTAAGTCAATTTCCCACGTGTAGATTATCTACTCAATAATAACAGAAAGAAAAAACAACAACAAAAAACAAAACGCAGTCCAAAGTGGATTTTGTTGCGTATAGGTTATTTAAAAACTTGATGTCATATGTTTCTTGTCTTAAAAAGAAATGTAATTTGAAATCAGAAGCTAAAATGACCGCAGAGATATTTGCAAGGTTGTTTATATTTTTGGTATTTGAGCACCCTTCACTACACCCCTCCCCCTAAAATAAGATTCTACTTTTTGAAGCCGATTACGCGTGAACACACTGAAAAACATGGCGACCCCCCCCCCCAAGAACATGAGTTTAGAATTTAACGTAAAGTGATCCCTCAATTCCGCGCCATTTTAGCGTTTTAAGGCATTAACGAATTTTGTTTTTACCATGGAAGATAAATTCTTTGTTGTTTTGTTTAGGAGGTTGAGGGTGGGTTTTATTTTTTTAGGCGATTACGTGTGTTTTTACGAAAAAATTTTTTATTGGGGGGGGGGGGAACTTGCCATTCGAACTTAGGGTTAGTGGTAGGGTTAAGGGAGGTTTTGTTTTGTCACTGGGACTTTGGGTTAATAGAGGGGCCTGCTACTAGGATTAGTAGTAGTAGGATTAAGAGGGGATTTTTTGGAGTGTGGAGGGGCTTGCCATTCGGACCTAGGATTAGTGGTAGGGTTAAGTTTTGCGTGTGGACTTAAGCCTCGGATTTAGGATAAGCAGAAAATAGCATTTTGATTAACTAAAAAATCTGAAATGGCACGGAAATGTGGGATTATTTTACGTTAAATTTATATGCGAAACTGATCCCCCACTCGAAATTCTAAACTATATTTTTTCTTCTTTCCGCCAAGTTTTTAAGGGTGTTCGCACGTAATCGCCTAATTTACCATTTGTTTTGTTTAATAGAAGCCTCAGTGACGACATGAATGAGATGTGATTGTGATGCTATTCTTGGTTTGAGTAACGAATAACAAAGGTAAAGTGGTCGACTATAGTCGGGGACGACCCAAAGGCTCCATCTTCATTTCACTGATGTGTAGAAGAGGGCGCCACTCCTTTCCCAGGATTGCTTGATCCTGACCTTATTATGCTGAGTACCGTTTTAAGTATTTGGTATGACTCGACCAAGGATTGAACCCCCGTCTCTCAGCCCATTAGCAAACACTCTTACAATTATGCCAAATGGACCGGTCTAACGAGTAACTCGTACTTGCCTATAAAATCAGGATTTTACCCCCCCCCCCCAGAATACAAGGTTGTTATTTCATGGGGTACATCAGGCATTCGCATTTAAAAATGTTATTTTTCGATGGTTCTTGAGATAACAATCCCCAGTAACTACAGTAGATACAATTCTAATTTTGTGATGCAGACTTATTGCGAAGAAAAGTCATATTTCAAGTTTTAGTGAAAAAAAGTAGTTTTTAAAGTTTCATTTTATGCTACTGCATTTTGGATTACAATAAATATTTGATTAAGAATAAATGAAAAAAATAATGCGTAAGTTGGTTTTTTTTATGTCAATGAGTCACCATTTACTAAGGCCAAAAACCACTCAAGGATGTCGGTTGGATGATGGACAATACTATGAGAAGATTGGAATGGAATAAAAAAAATTTGATTAAGAGAATGGCTCGACAAGTATTTGTTGGTATTGGACTTGAAGACGACCATGTTGTAGTCAGCAGGGAAGCCGTCCCATGTTGTCTCATAATTTTATTAATGTAGAGATTAAAAACATTATGGTCATACATACATTAATCTATCTAACCATAGCTTTACATAAGACCTGGAAAATACTTTATGAACCATTGTATAAGGAAATAGGGTGTTTTTTGAGATAACAATCCTCAGTAACTACAGTAAATAAGATTCTAATTTTATCTTATGCAGATTTGTTATTGCAAAGAGAAGTAATATGTCAAACTTTATTATTAAGAAACCCATTCTTAACATGAGAAGGTAGGAGGGGGTGGGGCTTTGTTAACTATTCTGTACCTTCACCATAGGTAACATTAGAAATTTTAAAATGAAAAATAAACATTTAGTTTGTTTTTTTTATTTAAGGTTTTCAAATTTTATTACTTTCGACATCGAATGAGTGGGACAGCCGTTTTTAACAAATTATAAAGGCTCCCATTAGTCTCGAGAGACAATGGATACCCCTGTAAGGGGTACCTGCACGTAAAGTCTATATTAAAGCAAGGGCTACACAATATTCAACCACACTTTTCCTGGACCCGCTTGAGTTGAGTGGAAAGAAGAAGTCCAAGATGACTGGAAATAATGCTGGGAGAATCAGAGAATGACTGGTATTATTTCAGAGTTTCTTTCGGTGCTATTTTACTTATAGGGCGATCAAGTTAATTGTGTTCATGTAAAAGCATTATTTTGTACTTACTCAGTCATATTTTATCTCTCACGCCCCGAAAAAGAATTTTAAAATATCAAGCAGAACTTTAATTAGAACGATTTTTCCATTTCCATATGGGTTATATGAAATGGCGAGTTTGCGATTTTCGGAGTGGCCGGTTAGCTAACTAAGGGCAGATAAGTGTCCCCTTGTCTATTCTACCGACCGCTCACAGCCCAAAATGTCGGCTCGGGCACAAATACAGGTTGAACATCGAAATGGAAAAATCGTTCTAATTAAAGTTCTGCTTGATATTTTAAAATTCTTTTTCGGGGCGTGAGAGATAAAATATGACTGAGTAAGTACAAAATAATGCTTTTACATGAACACAATTAACTTGATCGCCCTATAAGTAAAATAGCACCTTTCTTTCTCCTAGACTAGTTGCCCGACCAAGCCTTGAATGTCTAGTCCACCTCACTATATAATCCATAGCTGGAGGGGGGATATATGAATTCATACCTTTCTGAAGGGTATTAGTGAAAGTGACGCAGTAGCCTTGATGCAACTTGAACCTGGCATGCTGAGCCCACAGTCTTTGCGGCTGTAACCACTATATCACTTCCACTTCGTCCGACTAAATGGTTTCAACATCTTGATTTAGTAGGATCGAGTTACCAGTAAAACTTGACAATTTTTATGATGTCTCTTTTTACAGCCTCCCCATGATGATGAGATGTGACACGTGGCTAGATTAATGTGAGGAATATCCAGCTCCCTAAAAAGGTACACTTTGGATGAGACAAAAATAAAAATTGCTCTGGTTGAGGACAGAACAGAATTGATTTGTCAAGAAGCTTTTTTTTTTTTTCTATAACATAAAATAAATATCTATTTACCTTTAACACAGATACACAGTTTAATGTGGGGGAAAATCCATCTTTCTCGAGGGGGGCACACTGGAACAATACAAAAATAGCTGAAAATGGACCTATCAGCATTTTACGGTAGGGACGCCTTAGACGATCAACAATAAACAAACCCCTGCTCCTAAAGGGGGAAGTTATGCCTGGGAGGGTGCACCTCCTCGGATTGAGCTAGACCATATGCAGTCCCAGCAAAGAAGGGTCTGGTGACAGAACACATGCTAGGTTGCCAGAATGATGCCATCAGGAATCTCAGTTTGTATGACAACTGGCCAGAACCAGATGAACGAATGGTGGATGCTGGAGTGAAGCCCCACCTCTAAGATGTTTCTTATTAAATGTTTGTTCCTTTTGCTATGGCTATACGTTTCTATCGGTCTCTAAATTGTTTTTATGCATACACAAAAGCGGTAAACAAAAAAGAACAAAAAACGTACTTATAAAAATATAACTGGATTTATTTACACTCACAAGTAATACAAACAAAATGTGCAACACATTTCAAAACTTTCTAATGTGTGTAGATATGAAAAAAGCGGACTTAGCAAGATGTGTAGGACGACCAAATGTCACAGAAATTGTTTGAACAAAATGAATGTTGTCGCTTCAGTAATTAAACTAAAAAGGGGAAAAACCGAGGAGTTTGATAA
This sequence comes from Sepiola atlantica, assembly GCA_963556195.1. Taxonomy (NCBI): domain Eukaryota; kingdom Metazoa; phylum Mollusca; class Cephalopoda; order Sepiida; family Sepiolidae; genus Sepiola; species Sepiola atlantica. The sequence continues at coordinate 10,542,723 of OY744532.1, read as the reverse complement.
CCACCTGGATGACCAGCCCTTAAAAGAAGAAAAGAGAATATTTACTTTGAGTCACAACTTTTATGTCAATGGTTGACCGTCCAGTGATCACCTGCTCTGGGACTCTACACATTAAGAAAAAAATCAACCCTTCAACTGGTGAAGATAAGTTCTCTTCATCCAATCAGAATGGGACGAGTAAACTCATCCCAAACAGATAACTCTCCAAAACAGCCACAGACAAGATATTATGCATCAAATCTCTGCATTTCTGGGCTCTTCTCAACAACAAATGCGTATATCTGATGATTCATTTGTTTAGTAGCTGGTTCTCTTCCATCTCAGGCATTGCAAGAATTGTTGATGCACTGCTTTTGGGCCCACACTGTCATTCGTTTTTTTATTTTTTGCGGATTAATTTATAAAAATTTGTCTAAAAATTAATCATTTTCTTAAAAAAAAAAGGCGGCAGGTTAAAATGCTTTTAAGGAGCCAAAGTATTTCTCAAGATTATGAAGCTGTAATTTAGCTGGAAATTTAGCTATGACTTAATAAGATAATTACTATTAATGATAAACCAGAATAAATGCATGTAAAGGTCACGTATCTGTGAATATGATGATAATAATAATAGTAATAATAATAAAAGTAATAATAATAATCCATGAGAAATACAAGAAATCTTATAAACTGTCCCCCCCCCCCCCCCCAAAAAAAAGAAATGGCATTAGCCTCGGCTGATACCACACAAAATAGTTGTGAAGGCTCAAGGAGAATGGAAAGACTGAGGAGAGAAAGCATGAACCAGATCAACGCTGGAAAAGTGTGGAGAATACTGGGACCCTTGGGAAGCTTATTGCCACCCCAATTCCCAGAGAAGACTATAGGTTCCGGCTGCCAGCAAGAAATCAATGATAAGTCCTTTGCAATGGTTGTTGAAAAAGGTAGAGAGTGCTAGAAATCTGGAGAGACTTGTTGTCACTCAGACTCCAGGGAAAACCATCGGTTATTAGCAGTGAGCAATCACTGATGATGACCTGTGTTTATTTACTCCTCGCGGAGTTAGGCACAAGGCCAGTTTTATCTTACTCCCACAAGTAAGATGTGACCCAAGATCGGGTCGAGCAAGTGGGGTTAAAAGCCAGCGCTCGAGAGGTGAGCACTCTGGCCATTTAAAAATTGCCTGGGCAGCCCCGTCGGATTTCCCCGGTAGGGGCGCCTCAGACAGTAAGCGATAAACTTACTCCTCCCCAGGGAGGCGAAGCCTGGGAGGGTGGACCTCCTAGAACTGCACAGGACAGGCGTGCAGTATCCATCGGAACAGATACTACACTTTGATCTTAGCCAAAAGGCCGTGAACCTGTGTGGGTCAATAAAAATAACAATAATAATAATAAATGTAGTAATAACTAGCAGGACGTGTGTCCCGGCGTTGTTTTGGGGAAATATAAAAGAATGATTTACCTAAAAAACTAAATATTGAAGTATCAATTTGGAAAAAAAAAAATCAGGAAGGAACCCATTTCACTGTAAGTAATTTAGGTGATTAAAATAGGATTTAGCCATGTTTTTTATTTGAAGATATAAAAATAATTGTTGTAAAAAATCTTTTTGTAAATAAGTAAATAAAAGCTAGTTATAGAAGTTTGAAGTGGGTGCGAGGCTCCCTACCATAAAGTTTTGAATAGTAACACCCTCCCTCCTGCCAGCAAGTTAAAGTAAATATTGTTAAATAAGTATTTATTGTTTTCAAACAAAATAGCACAAATAATAAGTAAATATCAATTCTCATCTCAAAAATGGTGTAAGATTTCATACTACTATTACTATTACTACTACTACTACTAATAATAATAATACCCCCCCCCCCCCCAATGTAAATGTGACAAAAATATTCGTAGAGATGTCCTGTTAATTAAAAAACTAAGTAATTAAATGAAGAAAAGTAAAAAGAGAGTTTAGAAAAACTCTTAGTGGACATTTTTTGTTTTGCAGGCATGCTAATGTTAACCATTTGAAAAGAATTACAAAATCGGTATTCTAATATTCCATAAAAATGGGAGCAGTCATTATTTCGATTGAAAATGTGCAGTAGATAACAGAGAAGAATGCTATCGTAAAAAATGAAGCTCAAACGTTGTTAATGTTATTATTATGCCATGAAGAATTAGGACACTGTGTTTCGGGTGGAGGGAAGAGTAGATATTAAGAAGCTAGTGAAAATGGTAGCCACCTTCTTTTTGGAAGTTTTTTTGGGGGAGAATCAGGTAATCTGGAGAAAATGTAATAAATATTGAAAGAAGACGAAATAAATGCATAATTTCTGGAAACATGCATGAGGGTTTAGCTTAATTTGATGGCGGAACAGATTTTTTTGGTTATTAAGCTATAATGTTTGAATGTAAACGAGAAAAATATAGATAATAATAACAATAATAATTAATAATAATAAAGAGGTTAAAAGGTTTTATAAATGAGTTTTGTGAGTGGAAAAACAACTGAGATATTGATTTTAAAACTTAGTTACTATTTAAAAAAATCCAAATTTTTGTGCAAAGGTCAAAAGATCATATCTCTGGAAACCTTTGACGTAAACGCACAAGTAGGTGCCATTCAATTTCTTACATCAAGATCTAGAAGTGTACCAAATTAAAAAAAATAAAAAGATTTGTGATTTGTGTTGCTCATCCCTTGATCCTTGTTCATTTGATGTGGAATTACTTGATTGTATATTATGATTTGTACTATCTACAGGTTGCTGGCCTCCCAAGTTTTGTAAAAGTTGTGGAAGTTGGTCCGCGAGATGGACTACAAAATGAAAAGGTATGATATTTATTTTTCATGTTTCTTCTAAAGTTTTTGTCATTGTATTAATCTAACATATAAAGTTTTCTTGTCGGATTTTCAAAGTCAGACCCAAATAGCCTTTAAACTGACAAATCAAACTTTGCTTCTGACAAGCCAATTTTTATTTGCTATTGTTGTACCGTGTTATTGGTAATATAATAACGTTCTTCACTATAATTTATTTAAAGAATTACTTAGTGCAGCCCAGACAACTGATAATATGAAACATTTTTAACTAATCATCGAAAAATAAATTTCAGCAAGGGGGAATAATTCATATTTTTAATTGCCGAAGTGTATGATGTGAACAAGGATGTACTGGACACCTCCTGAGTCTGTTTTTGAGAAAAGTGATGCAAGGTGGAAAGCAGCAGAGTTAAAACGGCTGCATGATGCTCTGAGGGAAGAATTGAAGACTCAGATACTGACGCTGATCCCTAACAATTGATCACGAGAGTATGCATGAAAACAATTTGATGTGAGTGAATATCTGATTCGAACTGCTTGTGAATTAAAGGAGGTTGATGGAATCCTGGCTAAACCTTCCCCCCCAAAAATGTGAAAAATTTCCACAAGAAATTCTCGGTCTAGTCCAAAGTTTCTATGAAGATTACGAATACGGATGACAGATGCCTGGAAAAAAGAACTATGTGAGCATTGGTCGAAATATGCACAAACAAAATCGATTGGTTCGATGCAACCTATCAGAACTGCACAGTGCATTCAGAGACAAATATCCCAGCATAAAAATTGGATTTTCAAAGTTTTGTACTCTAAGAACAAAATGGTGTGTTCTTGCTGGATCATCAGGCACCGATTCTGCTTACCCATGTAACTCCCAACCTTCTCCGGTCGGGTCTTGTCAAACACGGGAATCTTTTTACCGTTTATAGCAGTAAGTTGTAATAAGTACAATTACAAATTACTTAAGATTTCTACTCATTTATGGCTGATGTAACGAGAGCAAGTTACCCCTCATGGATTAAAATAAAGAGTTCCGCCCAAAATTTTGTACAGATTACCGAGTTCGACAAAACACAGCTAAAGAAGGTCAGAGGTTACATTGGCCGAAACGTTGTGAGAATAACATCCAAGATGAGAACAGTAGTCGGAATAATTCAAATAATACTATTAAAAACCGGTTGATTTTAGTAAACTGTCTTCTGAGAAGATCTTTGATGAGTTGTGTTAGAAAGTGAATGAAATCGAACAGGGGAGATCAATTATACATTCAATGAAATCCTTACATTTTTTGCAAAAAAAAAAAAAAGGATTTCTTTTGATTACATAATGAAGGTTCTCACCAGGAAATATAAATCGTTTCCAAAGCGGAAAAGTGATCAAGATTGTAAATGCGTCGTATCTATGTGGGGATCAGAGCATATAGTGTAACACGTTGAGTCGGGTGGGGGGTGGGGGGCGGATAGTTCAGGATAAAGCACTGACAAAAACCCGAAATTGGGAAGAAAGGTAATAAAAAGTTGAAGGGTTATTGAAACGCTTTTGTTTTGGGAATTTTGCATTGTGCTTTTTTTTTTGTATGATGCCAATCAATGGCTGTAAATCTAAACAACACCACATCTATGCGGATGTGCCCCAGAGCTCAATACTTAGACCTATATTATTCCTGATCTTCGTAAAACAAACTCTCTGATGCAATTTGCAATAACTTATCTGCACGCGTCGTTCCCTCGGTCGAGAAGGATCATAGGGAAAAACGCATACAAGGAAAACATGTAGCAACCAAAGTCGGAATACAATTTTGTAGACTTTAATGTTTTTGTAATAATTATGGCAACTTGATTGTTGTGTGTATGACACATGGTTGAAGTGCAACATTCAACAGAGATGCGATCGGTTGTACAAAAGATGAAAAACAATCAAGAGTTAAAAATTCCGACTCTGACAAATACCGCCTGAAGAAAGCCGGAGTGTACAGCAGCCGAAACATTGTGAATATGACAAAACTAAGATGTAAAAAGTGTTAACTAGCAGGCATTCCTGGCATTGCCTTGGAATGAATAAGGACCCCTGCATACTCCTACTCCCTCCCTGATCCCTTCTAATTTTTTTTTTTTATTCTTATTGTTTTTAATATCTATAATTTGAGATTGGTTTATTTGCTGACGACACCACGCTTTACTCTCGCCGTGTTGGCAAAACAGACACGATCATATCTGAGGCAATGGCTGAATCTGTAGAAAATGACCTCCAGGCTGTAGTGGATTGGGGTCATAAATGGTTGGTAACTTTTAATGCCGCAAAGACAAAGCTTCTTTCCTTCAATAACTACAAGAAACCTCTCCAACCACCAATTGTCATGGCAAATAGCACCCTACCTGAGAGTTCATCTTTCAAACTCCTCGGTCTAACCTTCACAGGTAACATGAATTGGAACAAGTACATTGAAGACATTCCCAAGGCTGCCGCAAAGAAGGTTGGCTCCCTCTACCGTGCTAGTAAACTCTTCACATCTGACATTATCCTGTATCTCTACAAAGCCACCATCCGCCCATGCATGGAGTATTGTTGCCACATCTGGGCTGGTGCATCATCTCCCTCCTTGACAAAGTCCAAAAAAGAGTCGCCAACCTAATAGGTCCTTCACTGTCAACCAAGTTCCAGTCCCTGTCCCGTCGCCGCAATGTAGCATCCTTGTGCTTGTTTTACAAATACTTCAATGGATTGTGCTCCGATAAATTGGCTGCTCTGGTGCCCCCTCGTCGTAAGTTCACTAGACCAACTCGACAATCGACTAAATCCCATCCATTCACTGTGGAGGTCCCCAGATGCCGGAGAGCTTTCTACTCAAATAGCTTCTTTCCTCGTGCTGCTGGCCTCTGGAACTCCCTCCCTGCCCCCTGTTTCCCCGACAGTACTGACATGCAGAAATTTAAAACTAATGTAAACAGACATCTCGCTGCGCAGATCCCAATTTAGGGTGACCCGCCCCCCCCCCCCCCCCCCCCCCAACACACACACACACACAACCATCTCCCTTTTCTTTCTTCTCAGTAGCCCTTACGTCTACAGTGGCAGCCTGCCTTGTCTGGGGTGAACTATGTTTAGAAAAAAAAAAAAAATTTAATTGGTTCATGGAAAATAACTTTTAAAACTATTTATAGTTATTTCCCTTGATTTCTTGAATGAAAGAATATTTTTTTCTGACCTCACAGTTATTAATTTGGTTCCTGGTGTCTCCGAATGAATAGATATTACAGTAATTTTTTTCCCATTACTTCCTCGAAGTAAATCAAAATATGTAAGGTTTGAGAGTGTATCTTTAGTAGTTTCTGAGTTTTAACAAGACAGACAGAAAAGACAACTTTCCTGTGTTGCTGTTGTTGGCATCTGTCTGTCTCTGAAGACGATGGAGTTCTGCGCCTCAGATCAGTCCGTTGCCAAATTGCAGTGTTTTCTGTGAATGTGCAGACTCATCCTTCATTGGCAGACTAATGTTGCAGTTGCTACAGATGTAGGTTTTGAGAGCTCTGTTGCAGCCCTCTGATGTCTGTGCTCCTTCCTCTCCTCACTCTTCTTGGAGCATGCCTTCACAGCACTTCTCTAACGACTGCGGTTTTCAGCCACATACTTCCAACCTGCTAGGTTGATGCCAACTTTCCTTTATATAATAGATAAGTTAAATCCATCTTAAATACACTTAAGTAGACATTTTGTCTGTGTGTCACCCACCTTCTTTCACTGGATAAAACTGACACTTATTTTAATTAACGTGAAATTGTTCAATAATACTTATTTACAAACTTATACACACTGACATTAGTGTTTACAACATAGGTGGTTATATTTAATTTGCATCAATATTTTAGAACTTAGTTTTCATAAAGTTTTCTGCTGTGTTCATCATCATTGTAATCATCATCGTCATCATATTCCGTTTATCATCCGTTTTACATGCTGGCATGTGTTGGATGACTTTTAGAAATTTACGCTCAAGTTAACCTATCTCTGGTCAGTTCTTTTATTTATTCCTCTTTCCCTCAAATCTATCCTTATCACTTCCTCCCATGTTTTCCTTGGCCTTTCCCTGCCAACTGACCCTGCTACCTCAACTGTTCTACGTCTACTAACCAAAAACTCTTATCCATTCTTTCAATGTGACCAAACCAATGAAATGTTCTTTTCTACACACATCTCTCTATACTGTCCAGATATAATCTTCCTCTGAGGTCATCAGATCTAAGTGAGTCTTTAAGACTCGCATTACACATCCATCATATCATTCTCATATCATTTCTCTCCATGCAACGCATGCCCTCAACCCTCACTGACCAGGTTTCACTTCCATACATTATCACACTCCATACACATGCCTGATAGACTATTCTCTTGGTCGACAGTGGTAACACTCTGCTGGTTAATAATGGCAGAAGTTCCTTGAACTTACTCCATCCACTGCTAACTCTTGCAATCATACTAGCACCAGCTCCTCCCTGTGCTCCAAGTGTATCACCAAGATAGCAAAACTTCTGAACAACCTCAATAGCCTCACCATCTAAATATAATTTCTCCAAATCAGAGTTTTCACACATCCATTTCCATTGTCTTATACTTCTTGGACACAAATTAGTTATTCTCTTGTGTACCAAAGTCTTAATAGTACCACAAAAATTGAGTTGCACCTGACCCCCTTTCCACAAACTGAACAAAGGAACTTTCCCTTTTCTATGGCTTTTCAACACTACAACCAGGGATCATCACTTTGGTCTTGGAAACAGTCACTTTCAGACCTTTACTTTCCATAGCATTCCTCTAAGTCCTAAACTTAACATATAGACCTTCCATAGTTTAACAGGCAAGTACTAAATCATCAGTACACAGAATCTCTTCCGGAAAACCCATACAAAACTCCCTGGACAATGCTTCTAAGACACAAATAAAAAGCAACAAACTTTGTACAGTATCCTGATGTACTTCCACTTTAACATTACAGCTGTCACTAAATGTGCTATTAATTCTAACAGGACTTTGAGTGTTTGTGTAAATTGCTTGAACAACGACTCATTTACCCCTAGTTTATGCAAAGCCCACCAGACAACCTCTCTTAGCACTCTATCAAAAGCTTTCTCCAAATTCACAAAAGCAAAATACAGGTTCTTCTTACCAAGATATTTTTCTTGCATTTGTCTCTGGATAAATATCGCACCAGTAATACTTTGCCCAGATATAAAACCCAACTACATTTCATTTGTTTATCTGACTTCTTATTTGTTTCTCAATTATTCTCTCAGTCACTTTCAAGACCTGATCTATCAAATTTAAGCCTCTAATTACCTTTATGTAGAGCTCCTCCTTTACCCTTATAAAAGTTCACAAATAACCTTTTCTTTTATGATCTGATTTGTTAAGTCTATGATAATCTCAATGCCTGTTTCACCTGTAGCTTTCAATATTTCTACAACAACGCCTGAGGGTTTTCCAACCTTACACTTCTTCATCTTACTCACAACCTTTTGTACCATTTCTTCCTCAATTCTTATAGCTGGATCAGAAATTGCTTCTGCAACTTGTAGATTTTCTCAGTCTACTCTCACTTTGTCCCAATGGCAGGTTTACCAAAGCCAGAAGGCTGAATAGTTAATCATGTTAAGCAGTCATTGCCTGAAAGAGGCTCCTTTCCATGTTTGGAAGTCTGGGTTTTCCCGCCAGAGCTAACTTGTCAATCACACAACCCCAAGCTTAACCAATGTTTTTCGAAAGCATATTAAACAGAAACAAGGTGTCACCTCGTTTACAAACAATAGTAATACTTCAAGTTAACTAGTGCTCATTATTATGTCAATCGTGCACAGATGGATACACATAGCAACAGAACCAAACATATTTTACTAGTACAAATGACACACATTTAAATAGAGAATTTACTCTACCTACTCAAAAAACATATATTTTCACTTATTGTAAGACGAACCAAACTCCAGTTTTCTGTATAAATGTTGGTTTCCAACTGACATACAACGTTTATAATCAAATTCAGTTGTTTAAAAACAGTTGCCATATTGTTTACATCACAGATAATACTAATCTTTTAGTCCATTGTTGCTATTTGTGTTCACTTGAATATAATTAAATTGAATTACCTCCCTTTAGTCTTACACGTAAAGATATATAGCTTTTTATACTTAGATGAGCTTAAATCTGGTCATTCAATGTTTTTATTGATCCATTTCTTGCATTGAGTGGAAACTCTATTTACCCAAATGTAAATATTTAAAAAAAATCATTTTTTTAATTTGTTTTTTAGACCATTGTTCCGGCAGAAACTAAAATTGAATTCATCAACAAATTATCCTCGACCGGCTTGTCCGTCATTGAAGTGACCAGCTTTGTCTCACCAAAATGGGTTCCTCAGGTAAAAAATTTGATCTATTTTGTTATGTATTTTTTTTTTTTTTTTTTACTGTGTAGGTTTCGTTTCGGTTACCAACACATTTTTTTTATGTGATGAAGTACAATATTCGTTGCAAGAGATTTATTGTATAAAATTAATTGAAAAAAACTAACTGTAAAAATTTTCTAATTGAATCACCGAAATGTATTATCCTGTTAGAAAATCTTTATTTTACAGGAATATCGATGCCTATTTGTCATTTCTCCAAAGATACACTTTTCAAAGTTTCCTATTTTATACTATGAATTGCTTATGGATTTCAGTGTTCGGACTGACTTCCTCATCTTGGCTGCCATGCTCACAACGTCAATCCGAACACTGAAATCCATAATGAAAACACCTCATCTCAGAGATACAGACAATTACTATGAATTGCATCTTTTCAATTTCGTTTACAGCGTTATTGCCAATTATTCTTTTGGTATTTCTTAAGAATATTTTATATAAAGTTTGTACAAGGGATGTGAGTTCTCCGCTTTTTAACAGAATTCTGCTTTTTTTAAATCTAGAATAAGTGGATTTCCGCTTAAATCGCTAGAGCCTCTCCTCAGCTTTTTAGTCGAAATCCGCTTTTTTTTAAATAAAAAAAGCTGAGTTCTGTTAAATTGCTAGAGCCTTTCTCCTTATTTTTTTTGTTGCTATTTGGCTGACTTTCATTCCTCTTTTTCTCCCTCTCTCACTTTATCTTTTTTTTCCTGTTTTTTCTCTCTTCATCTTCCTCTCTCTGTTTTGTCTTGCCTTGCCTTCCTTTTCCCTCTTATTACAGTACTTTCTGAAAATGTTTATTTTGCCGTGAAGACTAAGACTTCAAACGATTCATGATGGGAAGGGATAAGGGAGTGAGATGATGTTTGTTTTATCAAAGAATGACTTACCGTCTCCTTCTCCCTACATGCACACTCAGTGTCTTTTTTAAAAATTGGTTTTAGTTTTTTATTGCGCTGCTCTTTCTCTACACACGTACACACAGAGCCCCCCCCCCCCCCCTGCTATAGTAATAAAAAATGCTCTGCTGAAGTGGCCTCCATGCTCTCCAAACTCTACAACAAATGCCTTGTTGTATTTTGCTTCTCTGATAGCTGGAAAATATCCTCTTTGATACCAGTTTTCAAGAACTGTGGTGGAAGAAATAACGCGCAAAATCAAAGTCCTATAAGTCTCCTCTTTGAATCATGAATCAATCTCGCGATAGTTGTCCATTTTGAAGATGCTAAACTTTTCTCTGACCAACCGTATAGCTTTAGGAAATCACGTTCTATAGCGGATATCCTAATGGTCATCTCTGCACGTGTATACCATACACTGGATAAGGCAGGTGAAGCTAGGGCGGTAGCACTTAATATATCCAAAATCTTTGACGAGGTCTGTCATGAAGCTCTGCTCAAGAAAATTAATTTGTATAGTATTACTCGACGAGTATTTAATATAATCATATCCTTAACAAAAAGAAATATCCAGCTTGTCCTAGATGGCCAGACATCGAAACAACATCACATTGTGGGTGTGCCCCAAAGGGCCAATCCTTTGACCGTTATTATTCCTGTAAACCACCTCCCTCCAACCATTTTCTATCTCAGCGGAAGGCTTGTCCTCCTGGGATTAATACCAACAAATATGAGGAAAAGGAAAACTAGTTGTGCTCTGACGAGGACACTTTTATGTGTTGAAAGTCTCAGATTAGTAAAAAACTAATAATAATAAAAATTATTTTATTTATTTAAAATTGCATCATTATTTTGGTTTCAATTTTCTATTATAAATATTCATACATGATGCTTCATAAGATGTGGACATTTCTTTATATAATATATAATATATAATATAATATAAAATAGAGATTTTCCCCCTCTACCATTGATGGAAATAGCTTTCTAACCAAATGACTTGAGATACAGTCTAAGGCTAAGCCCATTCCTTTCAGCTGCCACAATGACTGGTGTGCCAAATGTATACATAGTAAAAAACAAGAAAGAAAGGGAAAAATAAATAAATTATTAATCGCCAGAGATCGATTAGTTTCGAAGTCAATTTCTAAAAGCCGTCCGACACATGCCAGCATGTAAAACAGATGTTAAACCGAATATGATGATGATAATGGAAGAAGATCTCTTAAGTCGGAATTGGACCATTTAAAATTTCAGAAGTCGAGCACAATGGATCAACTTTGTGTCAAAATTGCCCCGTTGGGAGTTGTGAAAATCATAATTAATCGAAGATTTACTGAAGAAAATTGTTTGATGTCTGTGCTTTCATATTGATGATCTTTTTTCTTTTCCGTTCATGATTAGATGGGTGACCACATGGAGGTGATGAAAGGAATTGAGAAGAATCCCAATACGACCTACACAGTGCTGACCCCTAATCTGAAGGGATTTCAAGGAGCTGTAAGTAGATAATATACAACTGTTAGCAGTGCTGTATAGTCCATGTATTTATTTGTTTGATGGCATATCAACCGTTTTCAGATTATTCAATGACGAGTCCAGTCATTTTGGCTAACGTTTTTATACTTCAAGTTATTAATATCTTAAGCATATTTATTCATGGTGTTTGCTTTAATTCTTTGAAAATAAATTCAACCAAACTTTGAAACTTTCTTCATCAACTACAGTCGACGATACTAAAATATTCTGAGCCTTTGTTTGTCTCAACTGCAGTTAGTGTGTTGGCTTCTTCTGATGCTATTCTAACAACTATATCAGAAGTTCTCACGGCACTCTGTCGGAAATGTCCTGCAGCACCATTTGATGTCAGTAGTTCAGACGGTAAACAATAATTCAAATATTTTAATTTCAAAGGAAGTGACTATTGCCGCCTTGAAGTCTTTTTTGAGAAGTGACTTATTTTCTACCATTTGATGTCAGTAGTTCAGACGGTAAACAATAATTCAAATATTTTAATTTCAAAGGAAGTGACTATTGCCGCCTTGAAGTCTTTTTTGAGAAGTGACTTATTTTCTACCCCCGCGTGATAAGATTCATAACAGTTCTTCATACAACCTTTCTCCAAGTTGATATACCCCGACATGCTTGCGACGTATTATTTTCTGACTTGCTTAACGGCTTTAAAAAATGGTGGAAACATTCACCCTATCATCATTGTTAACAGTTTTTGTCGACACATGAGCAAAAGTAGTAGATTTGTTGTAAAGACGATAGGACAGGAATTTAGATGTTATGAGTAGGTGTATCGGATGGATATATGGTATTATGATGATGCAAGGCTAGAAGGATCTATAGAGACCGAAGATTACAACCGTTGGTGCATTATTCACGTTTTATCTCAGCTTGGACTTGAGATTAACTTTTCCAAGTTAGAGTTAATAAATTTAAATTATCATACAAATGATTTTTAAAGTGCTATCTGAAATATAAAACAAATCCTTAAAGTTTCTAAATTTATGAGATGAGGATTGATAATTTGTATAATTTGGATTATTCGAACTACTGTTCTCATCTTGAGTGTTATTCTAACAAGGACCCGTGGCGCAGTGGATATAGTACTAGTAAAATTCAGTTCTAAGTGATAGTCATCTGAAGGTTTAAGGTTCAATCCTCGGTGAGGGCGATATGAAGAATTGCGAATTACTGGAGAACCCAGTCATGGCTGACGGCACAAGAGCATGCTACCCCCGTGGATTAAATAAAGGGTTCTGTTCAAAATTCCGTCCAGATTCCCGAGTTCGACAGAAATATTTCTGAGTTCGAAAAGATACACCTGAGAAGGCCGGAGGTTACAGCAGCTGAATTGTTGTGAGAATAACACTCAAGATTAGAACAGTAGTCCGAATAATCCCATTTACACAAATCCTTGAAGGTAAAAAAATATTTTATAAGGAAACCTCATCTGTTTTTTTTCAATGGAAATCGCTCCAGACAAGGCATAAAGCCACTTGTAAGGAACTAAAAAAAAAATATTACTTCAAGGTTAAAAACTAGCCAACGATAAGTGTTAGATGGATAGATTCCGACACAGAAAACAGTAATTTTTCTCCCTTTGTTAGAAACATCGCTCATGAAATGTGAGGACTAAAGGACAAAATAAAGAAAGTGAGAGTTACGAGGCTGCCGAAAGTAAACGGAAAGTTCACTTTCTACTCCGAAGTATATATATATATATATATATATCATTGAATTACCAACCTTACCCATAGTAACTATCCGAGAGTGTTTGGATCCTAACAAGAATAATTGAGACTTCAACTAATCGGTGCACATCCAGCCTTCTTCCTTTTGAAGAATAGTTTTGCACTACTGAGGCCCACTCTCTCCAGAGTTACCTTTGCTACCGCGAACATGATTACCTAAATGAGGTAAATAGCACAATTAAGAAATGTGCAGAGTTAATATGCAATGCAAATTTCGATGACACAGTCTGGACGATGGCGAGTAGAAAGTTGACGTTGGGTTTACTTTACACAGCTTCGTAACTCTCGCTTCCCTCCTATTTTGTCCTTTAGTTCTAACATTCCATGAGCGATATTTTTGACAAAGGAGGAAGACTCGCTGTTTTCTGGGTCAGCTGTTGTTTTGACAGAGTGGTATGTGGAGTTTCAATTATCTCATAATATTTATCACCATTTAACTGTCAATCTATCCATCTCATTAAGTCTTATCCATGAGTTGTTTTTGGCCTTGATAGTAAGAAAAAGAGAAGCTTATTTTGAGTTTCAGCAGTCTGAGCTTTTATTCAACAGCGGACTTGGCCTTTCTAACGTATCTTTTTTCACTCTCTTCCAATCGTGAATTAATAAATTAAATAATCCATGGATCGCGACTGAGTCACGATTCGTATTGGACTCAAATTATGTGTACATCACAGATGCAGATGTGGAGTTTTCATTGATGAGTTTCGCCTGCATCTATTCTTTCTTGTTGTCGTAGTGCCAGTCACTCTCCAAGACATTCAGCAATAAACAACATCATAAGATGGGTTCTATTCCGAAATCAAACCGTCGTAATAGGGGTGGGACATAATGGGTGAAAATTTCAGATTCATGCGAGTAGTATTTTTTTGTGTTCATTTATACTAGTTTTTGGCTATTTTACATTCATGAAAACCCTTTCACAGCCTGAAAATGGTCCTAAATTAAAGTACTATATCAGATTTAACCATCTATATCCATTCATAGCTTTTGAGGATGTTTTAGGACCTGCAATGTCGCATGAAACCACTTTTTCACAGAAAAATGATGGATTTTGAGTCCCGTGGAGCCCTAACGGCTATTTTTGGCCTGCACCTTCTGAAATTTGCCAAATTTTCAAAATGTTTGATTGTTTAGTGTTATTTATGTATAAATGAACACAAAAAAATACTACTCGCATGAATCTGAAATTTTCACCCATTACGTCCCATCCCTAGTGGTACTGAAAAGCAATCGGATTGAATTACCAATTTCTCTTTTAAAGGGAGGGGGGGGGGGGAATTCATTGATAAATAAAACAACAAATAAAGAAACATAATGTTACAATATTGAAGGAGGAAGGAGCACAAGATTTAAATTCCTGAAAGTATTTATGGGATTTAAATTTCAAACATTTCTTACGATTTTTTTGTAAATATTTTCTTACAAGAAATTAATTAAGAGAAATGACAAAGATGGGGGAGGGGGTGCTAGTTGTTCAAAATTTGCCTGTTTTATTTTAATTGTATGAAGTGACGATATTGACAGTTTTGGTGTAGAAAATAACCTTGCTTATGAGCTTATCAATAATCTATTCACTCAAATAGAGCAACTACATAATGAATAGAAAACAAAAGACAATAACATAAAAACAAACTAGATATATTTTATATTTCTGAATTTTTTGAGATGAGGATTGATAATTTATGTTATTTGGATTATTCGGACTACTGTTCTCATCTTGGATCTTATTCTCACAACGTTTCAATCTCTGACCTTCTTCAAGTCCACAAGGACCCATGGCACAACGGATAAAAGTGCTAAGTCATAATGAGTTCTAAGTGATACTCTTCTGGAGGTTGAAGATTCAGTACAATTACGAATTAGTTAAGACTTCTACCCGGTCATGGCTGACGGAACAAGAGCAAGTTACCCCCCGTGGATTTAATAAAGAGTTCCATTTGAAATTCCATACAGATTCCCTAGTTCGACAAGACGTACCTGAAGAAGGTCGGAGGTTACATTGACTGAAACATTATGAAAATAACATCCAAGATGAGAACAGTAGTCTTTATAATACAAATAATAATACAGGAATATTATTTTGAATATTATAAGAAAATTTAGCTGAATATTTTTTTTTTTTCTTGTACAAACATTATTCAACAGAGAATTTGAAGAGCTCTTTCTATTTTATCTTTAGTGTGACCGTCATGATCATACTAACCGTACTAACATATGAACGAGGCTATATCTTTATCTATATAAAGTTAAGTATGTGTATATGTTTATATATTTGTATGTAAAGGATTCACTCAAAAACTAATTAACTGATCATTATTAATTTTGGAACCCGGCTGTTCGGTGTAAGGGGTCCAAATGTGGTCTATATTTAGTTTAACGCAAAGGAGACGGAAGCCCTCTGTGAAAATTCAGATATCTCTGATTTTTGTGCAATTTTAACAATAGCTTTTAAACATCAATTAATAAATATTCTCAAAATTTACTTTGTAATATTATAAAAAGGTTTTAGGAAGCATAATATGGCTACAACCTGCCATTTGAAAATTCAAATATTTCAGATTTGCATTGAATTTGATCCTTGATCATTTAAAAACCAATTAAGCAAGATTCCCTGAATTTTTATTTCTTCTTAAATTTTAGACATTTTCTAGAATCAAAATCATGTAATGAATTTTGATCAAAATTGGAATAAAGATTCTAGACATAAAGTTTAGTGTCATTATTTCTTGATTTTAATCTTCATAGGGGGACATAAAAGTGATGCAAAACTATTCTGTTCGGGGGGATTAATTTTACATGTTCTGGGATGGGTATTTTTCTAATTTATATATAATAGAGTCGATAATTATTTTTGCTGTTCATCTCAAAAAGGATTTTTTCATCTCTCGCGTTTTTGCAGTTGCAGACTGGAGCTGATGAAGTGGCCATTTTTGGTGCTGCATCTGAAACATTCAGCAAGTGAGTGTAAGTTCTAGAATTTCTATTGAGCAAAGGAGAATCGTTTGTATGCCAGGAGATTCCATGGAGATTCTAAAGTCAATTGCTACCGTAAAGGTTTTTAGTAATCGTCTGCTTTTCTGTCCTTCTTTTACCGCTTTTATGTGACCCGCTGTGCCCAAGTTGAAATCTTTGTTTTGGTCAGTTACAACCTCCCCCCACCCCCCATCCCTTCTTTTATATTTTGATGTAAAATTTCATACTTCATTGGAGATAAGGTAAAAAAAGTTCATCAGGCTGTTTAAAAAAAAATGACAGAGTTCAGAAACACACATTCATTCATTGAACAAGAAGGGAACCCATTTATCGAGCCTTTTCACCTCACAAATTTGCTTCAGATTATCAGACATTGTTGGAATACTGACATTAAGTGCCTTAGACATTTCTCTGACAATTTGATGTGGCTTTTCTGAAACACACATTCATTCATTGAACAAGAAGGGAACCCATTTATCGAGCCTTTTCACCTCACAAATTTGCTTCAGATTATCAGACATTGTTGGAATACTGACATTAAGTGCCTTAGACATTTCTCTGACAATTTGATGTGGCTTTTCTTCTACAAGTGCTTGCCAACGTTTATCGTCAAAAATACATGGTCGTCCTTTTCTTCGTCATCTTCATGGCTCTCATTACCATTATGGAGTTTCAGAAACCACCTTTGCACGATCCGATCGATTGTAAATCCTTATCCCCACGATCTGTTGATATTGGCGGCTGATTTTGGAAGCATTATGACCGAGTTTGAACGCTTGCAAGAAAAAGTATGCACAGTTAGTGGAAAGGGAGTTGGGTGCAACTCAATCTTTTGTAGTAGTTTGGGTACACAAGAAGTTTGGGTACACAAGAAGTTTGGGTACACAAGAAGTGCAGTGGAATTATTGGTAGGTTGAGTAAGGATAACCAATTTGAGTGCAAGAAGTGTAAGACAATGGAGATGGATAACAACTCAGATGTGGAAAACATATACATCTGGATGACAAAGCTATTGAGGTTGTCAAGAATTTTTGTTTTCTTGGTGATATCATGGGAGCACAGGGTGGAGCAAGTGCTAGTGTGATTGCAAGAATTATTAGTGGATGGAGTAAGTTCAGGGAATTTATGCTATTACTAACCATCAGAGCATTACCACTGTCAACCAAGAGAAGAGTCTATCAGGCATGTATACACAGTCTGATGATGTATGGAAGTGAAACCTGTCAATGAGGATTGAGGACATGCATTGCATGGAGAGAAATGATATGATGGATGTGTAATGTGAGTGTTGAAGACATGATTAGTTTTAATGAACTCAGAGGAAGATTAAATCTGGACACTATAAGGAGATGTGTGCATAACGGGAGACTTCGATGGTATGGCCTTGTTAAAAGAATGGATAAGAGTTTTATCAGGCTTGTGTGCAAAGTATGATGATGTAGGGAAGTAAAACCTGACCAGTGAGGGTTGAGGATATGCGTTGCATAGAGAGAAATGATATGATGGAGGTGTGAGTCATAAATGCAGGCTTAGATCTGATAACCTCAGATGAAGATTAAATCTGGACAGTGTAGAGAGGTGTGTGCACAGAACAGGAGACTTTGTCCGTTTAGTCATTGAAAGAATGTGTGCACTTGTACAAATGTTTCTTGTTGTGTGTGCCACGTGCCTTCAACTCAGCAGAACTTGTCAAAGGTTGCAAGATCGAATTGCTCAGCATGTGTCTTCCAAAATTAGAAAATCTCATTATTTTTCATTATTCCTTATACACCATCTGCTATGAGAGGATGTATCAATTAGTTATAAATAGTCTTTCAGATTTTTTATTTTCACATTTTATTTTTTATTTTTCCTTTAAAGAAAAGAAGTCTATTTTCCCTGGGATTTTTACCTTTGAATAAAGATCAGAAAAGTGAGATTTATTAATTTTTAGAGTTGTTTGTTGTTGAAAACCTAGTGAAATTACAGTGATTTATTGGTTTGAATTTGGGTCAGTCGACAGGAATCATTGCCCATTTTTTCCTTCTCTTGAATCACCTTTTTATATGTGATCTTACATCTGGAAGAGGGGCTTTGTCTGTAGGTCGGTACATCACGCGTGACTGCGTACCAACCTCCAGCTCCTGTCCCATTGTAGCAATGTTGCGTCCTTGTTTTACAAGTACTTCCATGGAATGTGCTCTGACGAACTTACTGCACTTATACCCCATCAATGTAAATACCCCTCAACAAACCTGACTAGCAACAAAATCCCACCCCTTCACTGTAATGATCCCCAGATGCCAGAAAATTTTCTACTTTAATAGCTTCTTTCCTCGGACCACTTGTCTTTAGAATTTCCTCACTGTTCCATGTTTCCTTGACTGCACCAACATGCAGAAATTTAAATGTAATCCAAACAAACATCTTGCTGCACAACTCCCCACTAAGGGTATATAAATCTGTCTCTTAAATCTGTCCCCTAATCACAGTAGCCCCTTACATGTCTTGTTTGGGATGAATAAAAAAAACAATTAAAACAATAAAAAATTTTCATAAGATTTGCTTTGCTCTGTCAAACTAAAGTTTGAAATCACATTTTTATTGCTAAACATGCAGATTGAATGGACGAATCTTTTTTTTTATAGGAATCAATCTTTTTTTTTATAGGAATCAATCTTTTTTTCTTTTATAGGAATCAATCTTTTTTTCTTTTATAGGAATCAATTTTTTTTTTTTTATAGGAATCAATCTTTGTTTTTTTTTTATAGGAATCAATCATTTTTTTTATAGGAATCAATCTTTTTTTTTTTATAGGAATCAATCTTTTTTTTTTTATAGGAATCAATCTTTTTTTTTTTATAGAAATCAATCTTTTTTTCTTATAGAAATCAATCTGTTTTTTTTTATAGGAATCAATCTTTTTTTATTATAGGAATCTTTTTTTTTTATAGGAATCAATCTTTTTTTTTATAGGAATCAATCTTTTTTTTTTTAATAGGAATCAATCTTTTTTTTTTTATAGGAATCAATCTTTTTTTTTTTATAGGAATCAATCTGACAATTATAAGCAAAAAATTAAAGTAGATTTTTTTGATGTATTTACTAGCTGTACTTTTTTTCTTTTTTTCCCCAAAATGGATTTTGTAACTTAAATTTTTTTTTTTACTAAAGAGTCACCACTTATCAAGGCCAAAAAGTCACTCGAGGATAAGGGTTAATGAGTGTCAGGTGGATGGTGAGACAACATTGTGATGATTGGTAACGATGATAGAAATTGAGCAGAATATGATTAAGAGGACAGCTCAACAAGAATTTGTTTACATTGGACTTTAAAACGACCATGTTGTAGTCAGCTGGAAAGCAGCCTCGTGGTATTGTGTTCCACAGATGGGTAGTTCTAGGAAAAAAACTCTGTTCATGAAAGTTTTGTTTACTTTTAGACATAGAGAAAGGGAAATTATTGACAGCTGTTGTAACAAGGCAAGTTTTTGTTGTGAATGTTTTACAGTGTATAGATTAAAGCTCAGTCGAGCACCTGCCATGAAAATAACGATAGAGTAGAGAAAGACCGGCAATGTCTCTTCTGTGAGAAAGAGGTTGTAGGGGGGAGAAAAGGACATCCCCCACTAGATTTCGAAGTCGGGTTTTGTAGTCTGTCAAGCGGCACCTCCCCAGATGTGGCAACAGTACTCTATCTTAGGATGTAGTTGACTCTTATACAGGTAGAGGATTGCGTCAGGAGTGAGATACTTTCTGGGGCGGTAGAATGATCCAACCATTTTTCCAGTGACCTTAGTAACAGATTTAGTATAAGTCTTCCATTTCAGGTCTGACGTGAAGTTTATTCCCAGAAGCTTGTCAAAGCAGGGGGCTTCCTCAAGACAAGAGCCATTGATTTCAATTGGGGCCAAGTGGGGATCAGAGTGTTGGTGGTGAAAAGAGAGCAACTTGGTTTTGGACGCATTAAAAGTAACCAGCCACTGTTTTTCCCCAATTTACTGCATGCTCGAGGTTGGAAGAGAGAGAATCGGTAAGATTTTGGTCGTTTCTGCTCTTCGAAATGTTACCATAGATGGGTGTGTCGTCTGCATAAATGTCGCGAATGATCTTAGAATTTGATTATGGAGATCATTAGTGAAGATCAGGGAGAGGGTTTAGCCCAGAATGGATCCTTGAAGCATGACAGCATTGATACTATGTGCTTCGGACTTCTGCCCATCAACGACTATTTTTATGAACCTAGCAGAGAGAAAGGATTTGATGGTTGACAGGACATTTCCAGATATTCCATAGCTAGAAATCTTGTGAAATAGACCTTTATGTCAAACCCTATCAAAAGCCTTTGATATGTCAAGAGCTATTGCTCTAGAAACGAAGCTCCCGTCAATAGATTCGCTGATCCTGTGTGATATTACAGTTAGCACATTAGCATATGTTGATCTCGCAGGATGAAATCCATATTGCTTGTCACTGAGTAGGTTGCTTTTGCTGATGTGATTGACAATTTCTCGATTTATCATAGATTCAAGCAACTTATTCATGACACAGGAGACTGATTGGTAGAGATGGGCGGTTTTACCGAAAAACCGCGGTTTTTCGGTTTCGTCTCCATACCGAATACCGAATACCGAATCGTTTTTTTTTTTTTAAACCGTGACAGTTCGGTATTGTGTTTTTACTACAGTAAGCCACCATATACAAGGAAACACGGTTGAAAAGATTTTCCGATTTGAATAAAATTGAATATTACCAAAAAATGTTATATTAGTAAGAGGACAGATTGAACAAATATATGATAAAAACATTTAATGTACTTAGCAATACACATCGACCAGAAAACTGTTTGGATAATCACATATTTGAGGGTAGTTCTATTAAAATAGTCATATCTTAAAAACTAAAGCACTTTAAGAGCTCAAAATACCATCATTTTGTTAGGAAATGAATATCCTTACATTTTTCGTACCCAACTAGTAAATAAATTAATCTTTCATCTTTTTTTATGCATTAAAATTATAATTGTACGTTGTTTTGTCTTTCGGTAATAGTAATTTTAAATTATCTTATCCTAAAACATATTGTCCTTTTTTTGAGCGAAAGTCAACAAGTATTGCTGATATAACAATCAATCAGCAGCAGCGTCTTGTAAAGCTTTGTAAAATTTGTTTATAAACTTCTTTAAAAGTAAGATAAAAATACTTTATGTGCTTAAAAAAGTTAATCCTATTTGGTTCTTTTATAAAAAATACTTTAAAAAATACTGGTTTTCACTCAACTTTCGAACTTCTAGTTGTAATGACTTTCTAGTCGCCAATTTAAAAAAAAATTAAGATTCTACTTTTTTAGGCGATTACGTCTTAAAGTCTTGGCGAAAAAAAGAAAAAACAAAACAAATAGTTTAGAATTTAGAGTGGGGGATCAGTTTCGCATATAAATTTAATGTAAAATGATCTCCGATTTCCCGGCCATTCTTGCCTTTTAGTGAAATTTATAAAATAAATAATTACTCTACCATTAACTCTAGGTACGACTAACAAGCCCACCTCCTAAAAATGCCTTCTTGAACGTATCGTACCATTAACCTTAAATATGAGTGGCAAGCCACCCCCTAAAAAACTCCCTTAACCCTAACACTAAGTCCGAATGGCAACCTCCATCCAAAACAAAACCCCTTCCTTAACCTTATCACTAACGCTAAGTCCGAGTAGGAAGCCCTAATCCTACAAAAAAGCCCATTAAAACCACACATAATCATCTAAAAAAAAAAAAAAAAAAAAAAAAAGCAGACGCCCATAAAAAAAACGCACAGGATTTATTTGCCATAGAAAAAAATTGATTAATGCCCTAAAACGCTAGAATGGCCCGGAAATTGTGAATTATTCTACATTAAATATATGTGAAACTAATCCCCCACTCGAAATTCTAAATGAATTGTTTTTTTTTTCTTTCTGCTAAGTTTTCAGGGTGTTCACACTTAATTGCCCCTAGCCCTACCACTAACCTGAAGTTCAAGTGGTAAGCCCCCTCCTCCCACAAAGACCCTCATAATCGTCTAAAAAGAAAGAAAAAAATAAAAAACAAGAAAAACGCACAAGATTTATCTCCCATAGAAAAAATAATTAACTGTCCTAAAACGCTAGAATGGCCTTGAAATGGGGGATTATTTTATGTGAAACTGATCCCCACTTTAAATTCTAAAATAATTGTTTTTGTTTCTTTCTTTCTGCCAAGTTTTTCAGGGTGTTAACATGTAATTGCCTAAATAAAAAAAGTAGAATCTCTATTTTGGGGAGGTAAGGGGGTGAGTTAGCAGAAGGTGTAAATCTACAATAATGCTAAAGAAATCTTGCAATATATTCATTTTTAAACAGTCCTAGTATTAGATTTTAGTTTCTTGTACATAAAATGTATTACAATTAAACTTTGAGTTTTCTAACTTCTTTCTTTTAATGGATTCATGGTATTTTTAAGGTATTGCAGCATATTTATGTGCACTTAGTGCAGATTACTTGGAAACCATTAATTTCTGGAGATTTTCAGTGGCATATTCTGATTCCTTGTACAAAAATACACTTATATGGTAAATTTCATTGCTTAATCTTGTGTTTTAACAAAGATATAACATTTTTACTGAAAAATTTGTGTAAAAAATGTGACGAAACGCATATGGTCTTAAAGAGGGGAAAATATCCAATTGTGCGAGGCACAAAAATAGTCATAACTTCCTTATTTTTAGTCAGATTTAAAAAATTTAAAAAGATTCTTTCTTACATCATCAAGCTCTTTCTATATATGCAATTATTGAGATATTTTAAGCAATTAAAATTTTTTCATGTGTATTGCTACTTGTAGGAAGAAATCTTTGTTTACAGTTTGTTTATCATTAACATTTTGAATTTTCAAATGAAAAAAAGAGAAATACGACAGACAACATGACATCGTATTTTTAGCATAAACTATTTTCAAATGAAAAAAAAAAAACCAAACGCGTTCCGTATGATGTCGAAAATCTATTTGATTCAACTCAAAATTGTAAAATAATTATTTGTTTGTTTCAGAGTTATCTAAAAAAAATAAGTTATTAAAATGAAATTAAAAAAAATACTTGTAAAAGTAAATAAACGAAAAGTAGTGAGCGAGTATAAACATTTAAAAAGAAAAAAAGTAGTTGCCAATGCTAGTATCACTTTATTCGGATTTTAAAAATTATTTTAAACATTAGGCATTTCATTGTTTACTTTTGAAAAGCCACTTCATACATAAATTGTCATTTCTAGAGAACTATCTCTCAACTATACCGTTTTCTCTCCCAAAAATGGGTTATTCAAAAAGTAGACTATGCAACGATTTATATTTTACTAAATTGTTAATATGGTATTTATTTAGAGTTGACAATTTATTCGAAAGTTTAATTATTAAACTTTAATCCAAGTCATGAATTCTATGACTAAAATTACCTTAAAGCTTAAAAAATGACTTTAGGTGAATTAATAATCTCTACTTTTTTTTAACCATCCTTCCTTTTCCTTTGGCGCGGTTTTCGAGTGTACTACTAGTCTTTTACGCATGTCTATAAAGTTTTATTACCCTGTCTTAAAAACAAATATTAACCCCAACACGCACCAGTTGACAGAACTTCGAGCACACAAAATGAAGACATCCCAACAGTCAACACCGGCAATTCGAGAAGTATATGGTGTGTTTATTTTACGTGACAAGTCTTGCAAACATTTTCACCTATTAAAAAATTAAAATTTTTATCTGTCAAATAATTTTGACAATATTTCATTTTCATCATCATTTTTGCTTAATTTTATTTGTAAAATTATTTTGTTTGTTTAAATAAATTTTCGTTTTTTAATTTCTTGCATTTCTGAGTTATATTTTAGCTTCTGATGGGTTAAAGAATTAGATAGAATGTATATTCAAACTCAGTTTTATTCTTCAGAAATCTTTCATGAATCTTTGGTCACTGTTTTAATGAGTTAACTGTTGAAAAGGTATCAGAACTTTGATTACAACAGTCAACACCTTAAAACTTATATGATTCATATCATGGAGAATGATTAAGTCACAAAATTATCGAAACAGTGGCATAATTCAACTAAACGTTGAATAATAACTAATCATCACACAAAAGAATGAATAGCTTCCATAGTAAAAATTTTTTTTTCGAAAAAACCGAAAAACCGAACCGTAAACCAAGGTTTTAAGGGAAAAAAACCGATACCGAAACCAAAATTTCAAAACCGCCCAGGAGACTGATTGGTCTTTACTGAGATGCAGAAGACCGATCTTCAGTATTTTTATATACTGGGCAGACTCACAAAGTTTTTGAAAGTGTTGGGAAGCATTTCCTTTAAGCAACATTTTAACAGCTTTGTAAGAATGGGAGCTAGTTCCGGTTGCAGCTTTTTAAACACTATAATTGGGATGTTATCCGGGCCAGTTACTTTGCTAGCATCAAGGTTCTTAATAAGTTTGACAACATCTCGGACAGATATATGTATGTCGCTCAGAGTATTTTCAGTCTTAGGGGGAAATTCAGGCGATAGGTGGCCCTGATCGCAAAGGGTGGAGTTTGATGCAAAGTTCTTAGCAAAAAGTTTGGGTTTGTCGAATGCTGACAAAATCACCTCAGGTCCAATTTAATTATTATGGTATTGTTTGGTCATTAAATTATGGATTGAATTAAATTCTTATGGAGCTATAACTAATTTTGTTATGGTAATGTTACGTAATGGGTTCATGTAGCGAGGTAGTATCTATCTTTTCGAGATGGCCTTCTGTTACATCCTCGACTGGTCCCCCATGTGTAACTAGTCTACAAATCGAAAGGTGTTATAGCCAAAATTAAGAAATCGAAAACAAGAAAGGATTTCATTATATAGCTTATAATTTATTACATGTAGAATGTCAACATTCCTTTTCGCACACTCCGCTTTATAGTTACAAGCAACTCCCCAAACCCCAAGATGAGGGAGAAAAACGTGGAATGTCTACTTGTTTCCATTGTCAAGTCAGTTTTCTTGTTTTTCCCGATTCTCTGTCAAGTGGTGACGTATTCCTGAATCAACATACTTCAAAATAAAAAAACAAATGTTTACAATTTAAATTTTAGCCTCAACCTTGCAATAATCACAACAATCGCAGTCACATGCCAAATGAGTCGTCATTCCTCCACTTAATAATATTAGTTTGTTTTTTTAAATATTTTTTAAAATCAATTTTTAATTGGCTGAGAAAACGAATCGCTTCATTGATCTGTGACCAGTGCTGAAACGTTGAGACTAGATTTTTTTTTTTTTTTTTAAATGAGAACAAATAGTTGTATGTATACTAGCATAGTAGCATTAAAGTTTTAAATTTTCAAAAGTTTTTATCAAAAATATTGGAATACCTCCAGTAAAAAAAATCAACAGCTGATTGTTAACTTTATAGAATGTAACTTCTGGTACAAAATCCTGTCGATCAATATTGTCTAACAAATTTTGAAAACTGATTTTTTCTTTTTCATATGGAAAATGTCTTTCACAAACAACAATGCTTGATTTGTCAGGGGTGTTTTCTCTATGTATTTTCTTGAGCCATCGTTCTCGGTCATTGTGATCATGGGGAAGACAAAAAACACAAACCTTATTTTGCTGATTATAAGTGCCACGACAACCTGTTACACAGTATTTTATGACCATAGTGAGCAAGGTTTTCAGGGTATCGGAATAAAAAATTATTAACTAAACTATTATTTTGTGAACATTATTCTAAAAAGTGTACAAAAAAACGAGTGTGAGAGTAATGAAGGTAATGCCGACATATACTTAAAGTAAGCAATGAAAAATCCTTTTTGAACTATGAGTGTGTGTGACACCGTCGCGGACTGTCAAGCCCTCTATTGTCGTTGCTCAAGTCGTCAGCTCATCTCATCATTTTCTGGCCCGATCCGCTCTCTGTAGAGGTTTGATCCCTAACTGCACGGCTTCTCTCCGAAACCCAAACTCGTTAAATTTTTGCCATAAACCTTACTGTCGTCAAACTGTCGTAAAACGTTGTCACTCCTAAATGTCGTGTCTGGTATTCTTTTCTGAGTCACCTGTCCTGAACAATGGAAACTGACCACTCCCGCATTTTCTTTTGTCTCTGTCGATGAGTCACTTCCTATCCTCGTGGCCTTCATTGTATCACAATATCAACATTATACTAACAAGAAAGGTAAGCAATGAAAAATCCTTTTTGTGTTTTCGAGTCTTCATTTGAGAACAAACCTGTGAAGAAAAATGATTTGAGAAATCCCTGGAAAATTGACCAACTAAAGAAAGACAAGTGTTTCTTTTCAGTCTTATGTAACGCGGAATCGTCAACGAAGATATTGGCTCTATGACACATAACAATAAAAAGCAATGTCATGCATATCCATGAGAGAGTTTACAGTCTGTGTCTCTCGCAAAGTACAATAGGGGACAATACGTTGCAAAAGCGCCACTTTTGCAGAATGTGACAATAATGTGCAGGAGACAACTCCATTTTATTTTTTCATAAAACCTAACAAAAAGGGAATTTCAATTTTTGTGGTATCGAAGACAAAAGGGACAAGTATTTCCTTGGATAATTATATCTATAAGAGAACAATATATTATTTAAATTTTGTAATTCTCATCGTTAAAGTTTTTTGTTAATTGTTAATTAACATTTTTTTTATTATCAACCATGACATTATTTCATTTTTAAAGTTTTTGATCGTTAATCAGCATTCTTATTTTTTTAAAAAGTTTTAGAACCCCTAAATTTTAATAACAAACTTTTAAAAATAAAAAAAACAACAAAAAAGCTTTTAAATATATAAATCCTAACCACTTAGTAAATCATAGGAATTACACAAAATTTTCTTAACTCTATTGGAAAATAATATAAATGAATAATTATTAAGAGATTGAAATAAAAATAGGGAGACCTAATTATGACCGGAAGCAATAAGTTAACAAATATTAAATTACATAGTTTTTACATAATAATTATTGTTTGATGGCGTAATTGGATAGAATGATGGTTAAAATAAAATTGAGTAAAAAATTAGCGATTTAAGCAAATTACTACGGAAGTGACTCATATGAGATTGATGAATGGGTATATAATAGATTTGTCCTCCTTCAGAAAAAGAGGAAAGAAGAGAGAAAATGAAAGAAATGGTTAAGTGAAGACAATCGCTTTTGGTGTGAATTAATTATTCACTTATGCATGCATTTTTTCATGTGTTTTTTTTAAAGTCAAATATGAACATCTTAAGGGAAAAAAAACAAATATAGTGGACATAATAAATTATAAACTCTTAAATGCAAAAAGTAGAGTCTAAGGAACGTTTTCCTTTGGTTGAAATTGCCTTTTTCTCAGGTTTTATTGAAGATATTAAATGGAGTTGTCTTGCACATTATTGTCACATTCTGCAAAAGCACCACAAAAGCACTTCATAGTGAATGACCATCCATGCGTGGCAGAGAGTCACACCCTTCACGAGGTAACCGTGTTAATGTGTATCGGCATAGACAGAACACAGTGGATTTAGAGGAATTTAACCATGCCAAAAAAATTCTCTATTGTTTATGTGTCGATTATCAAAGAATTGATATTTTGGCAGAGAGTATGTGGCAGTTTGAGAGATGATCATCCTGCAGGACAATCAAAAGGTGCGTTGCTCCTGTTAGTGGAGAACCATAATACATTTATAGTAGTAGCGGTGGATATAGATGTCATCAGCCATCGAAAGATTCAGATCATAGTTCCTAAAATCTAATTATTGCATAATTAATTTAATTAGATCAATTAATATTGCACCAGCAAATTCCTTATGATGTCACACTTTTTATATAAAGGAAAGTCATATTTGTGTGTGTGTGTGTGTGTGTGTCTCTGGCTAAAAGTCAGAAACTACACAAGATATGCATACATCATTGGATTCAGTATTACCCCGACCTGATATGGTAAAATAAATACTGTAATATTCATTACCTTGGGGTCAACAGTGGCCAAAATAATGCAGGTGGGGGTGTTCAGAAAAATTACTTTTGTTCATTCTTTCTTTTAGTTGATTACAAAACAACACTGAAGCTAGATAAAACAGTGAGTCAGCCGCCGATGACTTTTTCCTTTTCTTTCTATTGTATTGAAACAGGGGGGAGAGAGGCAGTCAAGAAGGGGAGGTTGTGTTAAAAATGTAACGTGATTGAGGAGGTGTAGAAAAATGTTACACAAACCTTTTGTAACTCTTCTCTTTTGTTATTCATGCTTCCGGGCAACGCCGGGTGTTCTTTCTATACTAAATAAATGAATCGTTTCCTTGTAAAATGAACACGGGTCATATTATGACCGATAACATTTCAAATATAAATGACCTTTGTGGTTGCAAAAACGACTGAGATATTGCTTGTGGAAATTTGTTACTATCTTCAAAGATTCACATTTTTAGAAAAGGTCAGAAGGTCATATCTCTGGAAACCTTTGATCTAGAAATGTAAAATATGTGCCATTATGAAGCCTAGCAAATTTGTCGGTCATGGTTTTACATTTGGGTACTTATCTGCCATAACTGTATGTCTCCCAAGTACTTTTTAATAAACAAAAGCTCTATAAGTTGTCTGTCATATTCAACGACACTTGTAAATATGTGTGTGTATATATATATATATATATATATATATATATAGTAATCTAAGGAAGTTTACATCCACAAGGTAAAAATACAGTACATCTTTACTGTGTTTATATAAAAGAGCTCACTAATAAATAGAGCTATTTATTATGTATAACATTTTTTTATTTACACAAACATTATTTATCTACACATTTGCAAACATGTTTCGGTCAGAGCTAAAAATAACCAGACCTTTTCAGGCCAAAATCTTTTCAACTACGTTTGCATGGAGGTTCTACTTCATGCAGCCACAGTTGAAAAAAGTTTTGGCACAAAGAGGTCTGCTAATTTTTAGCTCTGATGAAACATGTCTTCAAATGTGTAGTCAAATAATGTTTGTATAAATAAAAAAAAATTATACATTTTATATATATATATATATATATATATATATATATATATATATATATATATATATATATGTGATTTTATGAAGGCTTACCAAAGCATTCCTTTCAGGACACCAATGATCACCATTAAAGATATTTTTTCTTACAAATACTATTTATTCAAATTAAATGTTTTTTCCTACACGTGTTTCACTACCAAGCAGTTACTTGCTTGGCAGATCATCAGGGAAATTAAATGTCTGGAATACTGGTTTCAACTGCCGACAATACACAATGTGGCGTTGCAATAGTATATATATATATATATATAATTTTTGATTTTGAATTTATTTTCGTTCTGTCTTTGAAAAGATGTGGTAGCACGCATAGAAACGTTGGTTGCTTGACGTAAGGCTATAATATTGTTTATGAAATTTTATATATATATGTGTGTGTGTGAAATATTAAATTCAAAATGATACCATTCTATAATTTAATAAAAATGTGTGTTCGGTTTTTTGATGAAGGGAAATTGGTATTTAGAGTAAGCAGCCTGGATTACCTGCCTTTACCTTTAACTCTTCTAAAAACACGTGTAGAAAAATGGTTTTGTTCAAAAATTGTTATTAACTATCCGAACAGAATAACGTTGCATAACTTTCATGTCTTCATACGAAGATTAAAATCAAGATATAATGATACTAAATCTATAATCCTTATTCCAATTTTCATTAAAATCCATTACATGATTTTGATTTTAGAAAATGTCTAAAATTGAAAGCTTTAGCTTAAAAGGAGTCTTAAGAAGACAGTGAAGTTCAGGGAATCTTGCCTAATTAATGTCTAATGACTATGGATTAAATTCAATGCAAATCTGATGTATTTTAATTACTGAATAGGAGGTTGTGTTCATATTCTGCCCCTAAAAACCCTTTAAAATGCTCCAAATAAATTGAAATTTGGAGGTATCTGAATTTTCACGAAAGGCTTCCACCTATTTTTACCTCTTTGCATAAAACTAAAGTAAATCAAATATAGTCAACATTTGAACCCCTAGCAGATGTGTTCCTAAATTTATGATTGGTTAATTAATTTAGAAATGAATTCTGTACATGCAAATATATAAACATACCTCACTTTATAGAAAATTTCTGATTCTAACCTTAATTTTTAAAAAACTTTATAAAGATAGAGATATATGCATACATACACACAAACTAATTGATTGATTTATGAACATTGTTTGCTGGATGATTGATAATTGGTACTCTTGTCACTAATAGCGACAGACTTGAAACTTTCCCCTGAATCCGCCTCATCTGGAGCCGCCCGTTCGTTTGTCTTAGCCATCTGTATACTCATTTCATTGATGTAAGAAAAAGAAAGGAAAATCTATTTGCCCTGTTACAAGAGGAGATAAAGAAAAAGACTCCCTACAAAAATTGCTGGCACCCCATTCCAGCC
This sequence comes from Sepiola atlantica, assembly GCA_963556195.1. Lineage (NCBI taxonomy): Eukaryota > Metazoa > Mollusca > Cephalopoda > Sepiida > Sepiolidae > Sepiola > Sepiola atlantica. The sequence continues at coordinate 10,511,908 of OY744532.1, read as the reverse complement.
GAAATGTCCGACTTCCAACTAAAGAAAGAGGTGGGAAATTGACTGGAAAAAAAAACTGACTCCAGAATTAGTTTTAAAAAAAGGTGACTTCGACTACTCAGAGATGGGGAGTTGGTTGAAATAAATCCAAAATCTGACTCCGATCAACTGCTACAAATATTGCTGACTCCATTAAACAAATGCAATATAAAGATTTATTCATTTTAACTTCTGAGAAATTTGTCCAAAGCTTATAAATAGGTAAAAAGTTTATAAATATATAAAACGATTATAAATATATTAAAAAAAATATCTAAAAAGTTTATAAATTTATAAAAAATGATTTTTTTTGCAATTGATTGTCATCTATCAATTAATATTGTTTTTTTTTTTTTTAATTTGTTTATACTAAAGGTTTAATAACTTATTTTATTTTAATTTTACAAAGGAAAAATATCAATTGTTCAATTGCGGAAAGTCTAAAAAGGTTTGAAGCTGTAACACAAGCTGCCAAAGAAGCAAACATTCCAGTCCGAGGGTAAGTACTGCCTTGGACACCTTTTGACTATTTAAAATAAACATTAGACTCAATAACATTGCCATTTTAGATAAAACATTAACTTAAATAGCATGATAATTTTAGATAAACACTAAGCTCAATAGCATTGCCATTTTAGATAAACACTAAGCTCAATAGCATTGCCATTTTAGATAAACACTAAGCTAAATAGCATTGCCATTTTAGATAAACACTAAGCTCAATAGCATTGCCATTTTAGATAAACACTAAGCTCAATAGAATTCTCATAGATTCATGCCAAACATGAATCTGATTTATTATTCTCCTTCGCAGCAAAAAAAATTTGGTGTGTTAAATTTTAAAATTTTTTTTATATCACCTTTTGTTTAAAAATATCATTTTTTCTCCATCTCGCTTTTACAGCTATGTGTCTTGTGTACTTGGCTGTCCATATGAGGGCGACATTCAACCGGAAAAAGTTGCTGAAGTAAGTGACTGATTTAATTATTTACCAACGTTGTTTACTGAATAAAACGGTTGCCAAGGTGAGCCTAGGTACGCGGCCCATGCATCAATTTCCTCATCAAAGTCGACACATTGTACAATTCAGTCTTTTAAAAGAGAAAAGACATTTCTTTTCTAAATAAGCAGATTTCTAATCTTTAATGCGTGGCTATCTTCCAGGCCAACAAAGATTGATTATCTCTTATCGTATGACTGTAAAGATGCTATCACAGGGTTAGCTATGACTCCATAAAAAAGAGTCTCTAATCTAATAAATTCCACACTGTCTGCCAAGCTCCAGTCCCTGTCGCATCGCTGCAATGTTGCATCCCTGTGATTGTTTTACAAGTACTTCCACGGAATATGCGCTGATGAACTTACTGCACTTGTACCTTCTCAACATGAATACCCCTGAAAAACCCGACTAGCAGCAAAATCGCACCCCTTCATTGTAGAGGTCTCCAGATGCCGGAAAACTTTCTACTCTAATAGCTTCTTTCGTTGGACCACTTGCTTTTGGAATTCCGTCCCTGCTCTGTCTTTTCCCGACTCTACCAACATGCAGAAATTTAAATGTAATGTGAACAAATATCTTGCTACACAACTCCCCACTTAGGATGGTCCCTATAAATCTGGCCCCTAATCACAGTAGCCCCTTACGTCTCAGTTGCAATGTGACCCCTTGTTTTGGGGGGGGGGGGATAAAAGTTAAAAAAAAAAAAAAATGCAAATAGCTTCTGATTGATTGGTTTTATTATATGACGTAGAAAGGATTTGAAGTTAGACTTCAATTGCAGTCTTAGTTTTGGTGGTGAAGAGTGTAATACGGGATCCTGGTAGATGGGCGTTTTAGATCTTCTGTGTGGGGTGGGGGGGGGGGAGATGATGCTCCAACCAGAAGCAACCCATGTTGGATAATGTAAGGAAGGGGAGGGAGCACTAATTGTCTACCTTCCACTTTGTGGGGAGAGGATGCTATCATGAATAAGGTGACTTCTGTTTTCTGGTTTGTTCATCTTTTTCTGATGGGGATTTCATCGGCGTCGAATGTGTCAGCCTGCCGCTTGTGTCGGGGCCACTGGGCATCCACTCCTCCTTGGACAACCACTGTTCACTGGGGAGCCAATAAATGAGTGAATCGTGGCTGTGTTGTCTCTTGTTTTATTTGAGGACAGTTTTATTTCCAGCGTGATCAACAAACACGCTTCGAATTAAACATGGCGGACTGGGAGTCCATCACCACTGTCATCAGATGAGGACTGAGTTTTGTTGAGAGATGAGAACAAATTAATTGGTGACCGGCTCTTGTGCAGCACTCAAAGTTAAGGAAAATAGTTTGTTTTTTTACCATTTAGTTAAGATTATTGTTGTTGTCATCGTCAATAACCTCTTCTAGTGAACCGATCTGAGAGAGAAATCAACAGAGATGATCCTGTGTTTCAGTATTTTTGAGATGAGGATTGATTATTTGTATTATTTGCATTATTGGACTACTGTTCTCATCTCGATTATGATTTTCACAACTTTTTAGTCGATGTAACTCCCGAGCGTCTTCAGGTGCATCTTGTCGAACTCTGGGATCTGTACGGAATTTCAAACGGAACCCTTTATTTAATCCATATGGTACAATGGATAAAAGTGCTCAGTAATACTCAGTTCTAAGTGACAGTCTTTTGGAGATTGAAGATTCAATCTGCAGCACGGGCCATAACAAGAATACAATTTCAAATCACTTAAGACTTCTATCCGATCATGTCTGATGGAATGAGAGCAAGCTACTCCCGTAGATTAAATAAAGATTTTCGTTTGAAATTCTGTACAGATTCCGTAGTTCACTAAGATTCACCTGAAGAAGGTCGGAGGTTACATTGTCCGAAACGTGAGAATTTCATCCAAAATTAGAGCAATAGTCTGAATAATCCAAATAATACAGAGAAGATCCTCTATCCTGCCCCACGAGAAAGAGAGGTGGACAATGACATAGCCCTCATCCCCATTGAGGAGTATGTAATATCTTAACAGCAGTGGCCATATTGTTTTTTCAGGTTTTGTTATTATTGAATAAATATCTTGAGTACGAAATTACCTGAAACTACATCTGGTGATGAAGTCCCAATTTAAGAGCTTCAAGAAGTGTGGAGTCATTTTTTTTGTTATCATAACTCTCCCAGATCAACTCTGATGCAGAGTGGTAGTACCCGTCAAAGTCCCATCGATGGATAAAATAGAATCTATGCCCTGCTGAGTATGACATTGGATTGCATCCGGAGATGTGCATATCCATTTACATCATGAATAACTCGTTAAAGCAAATGGCATGAATAAATTGAAGTAATATTAAGAAATTGAAGCATAAAATCTTAAACCAAAATGACTGGATTTGGCATTAAATAACTGGAAAGAGTTGATATGCTGTTCAACGAAACCATTATTGACCAAATAAATGAATGGGTGAAAAAAAAGAAGAAATAGAATCAGGGATGCGAGTTCTCTACTTTTTAGCAGAATTCTGCTTCTTTTTTTTAAACCCAAAATAAGCAGATTTCTGCTAAATCCACTTTTTGGTCGTTTTTTTGAATAAAATTAGCTGATTTTTGTATAAATCCACTTTTTGATCGAAATTTGCTTGTTTTCTTTTTAAATAAAAAAAAGCTGACTTTTTGCTTAAATCCACTTTTTGATCGAAATCTGCTTGTTTTTTTTTTTTAAATAAAAAAAGCTGACTTTTTGCTTAAATCCATTTTTGATCGAAATCTGCTTGTTTTTTTTTAAATAAA
>OY744532.1:10465107-10500107 GCA_963556195.1 Sepiola atlantica | reverse complement strand
ACACACACACAGGCTGGCCCTTTCAAAAACATCATTCATGACAAATTACAGGATCACTGAATTACGATTTAATTCCCCGACTTCATTCCTGATGTTCTCTTTCAATTCTTGTAGAGTTTCAGGTTGATGTAAACTTTTTCTTTGAGATGCTTCACAAGGGCACGAATTTGTGAATCTGAAAATGGAAACCATTTAAAATATGTTATGTTTCATAAATTAATTTTAATTATTTTTTTTTTTTTTGAAAACAAATCTCCATTATCCTTTTAATATAATGTTAAAATTTCATTATGGTAAAATAAAAATGAATCTATTCAAGTTAAAAATCCCTCAGTGACTTCTTGGCCACCCTGTGTGTGTGTGTGTGTGTGTGTGTATATATATATATATGTATAGTTAAGAGAAGCTATTGACCCGTGACTCTGAAAGTAACGTGTTATTTTTGTATTTTCATCTATTTCTGTATTTAGGGCATATTTTATCATTCTCAAAAATATACATGACCATAGTCACGAAGAACAAATATAGTAAAATATTATGAAGTCAATGTTATGCCTAGCTTTATAAATGTTTTCCAATAAAGGTTAACAATTAGGTGAAAAGTGCACCAATTAAGGATGGCAATTCAACCTAGGGTCATGTGTAGCACACTAATGAAAGTTGCCACTTGACAGATATTAAATATGGTTTGTCACTTAACAGCATTTTAGACTTAAATGCTTTCACAAGCCACATTGTAGAACCAGATGTGTGTGTGTGTGTATATATATATATATATGAGAATTGTTGGTTGTGTTTGAAGCATAAAAACGATGTTGTTTGAGTAATTTTTTTATATTCAATATTTCAGACACCCTGCGTTTTTCTTCAGGAAATCCAGCCTCCTCAAAAGGGCGAAAACTGTATTGAAGTGAAAAAAATAATAATATTAAAAAAAAAATAATGAATGATAAATGGAAATAAAATAAAGTAGCTTATGTTTATGTCCTAATTTTCAACCCTTTAAACCTGAGGAAATACATCATTCTCAAAATACATATCTAGAAGCATATGTGGAATACCAAGCAAATCTACATATATAGAAGTTGACTTCTATGTTTTTCTTCAAATCACTCATCTTGAGAAAGTCTTAAAGTAAAAGATGAAACGTTGATGAGTAGTAAACAATTTTTGGTTTTTATTTTTTTATTTTTTTATTTTCCATTATATGTCTTTTAAAGCCAAGTTAATCAATGTTTGTTTTCCTAAGGTTTTTTCCTATCTATTTTATTCACACAAAATACATACTAAAAGATTTCTTAATTTTGGGATTGAGTTATATTTGAAAAAAAAAAGTTGATTTTTTATGTTTCTAATTAGCCGTAAATTACAATTATCTCCAAAAGTGACCCATCTCTTACTAAGTGTTGGTCTGGCACTCTCTTCCTCTTTCATTGTATCTTGTTTGATCCCCCCCACACACTTTTATTTTATACTGTATCTATCACTCATGCTTCTATCACTCTCTCTGTTTATTAACAAAGGTAATAAACGACTGAACAGAATAAAACGTCAATTTATTAAAACCGTCCAACACATGCCAGCATGTAAAATGGACGTTAAACCGATGATGATGATGATGATGATGATATCCTAAGATGGAGTACTGCTGCCACATCTGGGGAGGTGCCGCTCAGATCACTTTCTTGCTTTGACAGAGTATAAAATCAATTTGACAATCTAGTGAGTGATGATGAAGTATTTCTCACAGAAGAGATGTTGCTAGTCTCTCTCTACTCTATTGAGGGTGCTCGACTGTGCTTCAATCTTTGGTTCCTCCTTGTAAGACATTCACAGCAAGAACTTGTTTTATTACCACAACAGGAAATAATTTCTGTTTCCTCCTCCATGTGCCTAGCATCAGGCAGAATTTCCCTGAACAGAGTTTATTTCCAAGAACTTTCCATCTGTGGAACATATTATCATGGGACTGCTTCTCTGCAGACTACAACATGGCAGTCTTAAAATCCAATGTCAACAAATACTTGCCATAAAGCGTCCCCATGAGTAATCAAACTTTTCTCATTCCATTCATCATTTTCAGTCCTCTCATAATATTCTTCATCATTAAACCAGCAATCAATCTATCTCATTAACCTTTATCCTTGAGTGGCTTTTGGACTTGCCAAGCAATGATTCAGTAGTAAAAAAAATCTTACTTATTCTTCCCCAATCTAACTTAAATATTTTCCTCCCATTACATCACCCATGAAAATTTTCTTTTTATGCCTTTTCAGCATTTACAGTTCCACGGTCAGTCATACCTTGAGGAATATCAAATGCAATGTCCATTAATATGATTCCCTTTTCGTTTGTTACGCAGGTTTCAAAATCTCTTGTTGATCTCGGCTGTTATGAGATTTCTCTTGGGGACACAATTGGCGTTGGCACCCCGGGAGCAATGCGACGTCTCATCTCCACCGTGTTAAACTATGTACCGAAAGAAAGGTTGGCTGTCCACTGCCACGATACATATGGTCAGGCACTGGCTAACATCTTCGCCGCATTACAGGTATGTTTATTCTGGTTGAATTCTTCCTCTTAATTTATCCAATGATTTCGTAATGGCGCCAGCCTTCTAATCTCTGCATCTATATATCTATCTAAATGAATAAATGCGAAAGTTATTTCATTTATCCCCACTATATTAATATCAAAACACGTTAAGCTTATTTACTTCAATTTTACATTTAAATATTTTCAAATACATTATATATATACCCAATGGAACACAGCCGTAACACACTTATCACGATGCTTCATTTGAATTAATAATTTTATAAACACTCTCTAATAAATTGATATTCTGTGCAATTCATTTCTATTTTTTGTCATACAATTTCCTTATATATATATATATATACATATATACATATATATATATATATATACATATATACATATATGTATATATATACATATATATATATACATATATACATATATGTATATATATACATATATATATACATATATATATACATATACACATATATGTATATATATACATATATATATACATATATATATATACATATACACATATATGTATATATATACATATATATATACATATGTATATATATACATATACATATACACATATATGTATATATATACATATATATATACATATATATATATACATATATATATGTATATGGTAAAATGAAAAAGGAAAACCAAAAACTGGATGTTTTTTATGTGTACATCAACGTTTCGTCTTTATTTATAAGACTTCATCAGGATGATGATATAGGGAAAAGATATCATGCAAGCACAGATACATGTAGGGTAGACATGTTGGGAAGAAAAATAAAATAAAATGAAAAATAATGGCAGCGTCTTGCTGGACGTCTGTACTTGTTAGAGAATGAAAATGAGTGGGAGAAAAAAGGGGAAGGGTGGAGGGAGCAAGGACTACTGTGGCTGGCGATGAGAGAAAGAGGTGGGGGATGAGCAGGGGTAAAATGGATGGCAGAGAGAGATTGGAGGAAGAGGGGGAGGGGGTGTTTGACCAGATGGCTGTGGTCGAGATTGAAGGGGAAGAGTGAGTTGGAATGTTTTTGTGTGGGGGGTGTATGCAGGGAAAATGGGGATGGGTAGAGAGGGGGGGGCTGTGATTTTGGTGGATGGGCGAAAGTTATGGTCTCAGAGGGCGTTTGGAGAAAATGAGGGAATTTAAGAAGAGGTATGGGAGAAAATAGATGAGAGGGGGAAGAGGGAGGATTTGTCGTGATAGGGTGTGAAATATTTGAAATATTTGGAAAATGATAGCAATGAGTGAGGGATTGGAGTGGGTGGGGGAGGGGGGTGATTGAAAGGGTGGGTGAGGAATATTTGAAATATTTGGAACATGAGAAAGTTTATTTGGACTGTAGTATTAAAAATGTGAGGGAAAAAAAAAGTGAGGAAAAATAAGAGAAGATTCAGGGAGAAGAGGGAAGGGTGTGGGTGAATGGAAGAGTGTCACACCCCCCACACACAAACATTCCAACTCACTCTTCCCCTTCAATCTCGACCACAGCCATCTGGTCAAACACCCCCTCCCCCTCTTCCTCCAATCTCTCTCTGCCTTCCATTTTACCCCTGCTCATCCCCCACCTCTTTCTCTCATCGCCAGCTACAGTAGTCCTTGCTCCCTCCACCCTTCCCCTTTTTTCTCCCACTCATTTTCATTCTCTAACAAGTACGGACGTCCAGCCAGACGCTGCCATTATTTTTCATTTTATTTTATTTTTCTTCCCAACATGTGTACCCTACATGTATCTGTGCTTGCATGATATCTTTTCCCTATATCATCATCCTGATGAAGTCTTATAAATAAAGACGAAACGTTGATGTACACATAAAAAACATCCAGTTTTTGGTTTTCCTTTTTCATTTTACCATCACGTCGGATTACCTTCATCCTTCTCTTCCCATATATGTATATATATACATATATATATATGTATATATATACATATATATATACATATATATATACATATACATATATATATATATATATATATATATACATATACATATATATATATATAAATATATATATATATAAATAATAGTTTTTTTTTATATTAACATTATTGTTATTAGTAGTAGTAATATTAATAACAACGATTCAATAAAAAACGTTTAACATTCAAAATGATTTTGAAATTCAAAAGATGACTTCTGGTTTTTGTTAACGCCGATGACAACAACGATGCTGCTGCTGATGATGATTATGAAGATAACTTTTACAAAAAACAGAAAACAATAAAATCATATTTAAAAAAAATCGTCATTAAGTTTTGTTTTATATTTCTGTCTTTAATAATAAATGCAGAAAAACACCAAGTAACCATTTTAAATTACTCAGGAATATATAATTGTTTTATTTGACAAATTGACTATCTGCATTTGACAATTGTCAAGAATAACCAATAGAAAGGACAGAGGAAATAAAAGTTACTTTTCTATCTGCTTTCCCTTTTTTTGTGTTTTAAAGTATTTTCAAGCGTTTATTTTTTAATTTCAATTAAAAAGTTAGGTCAAATAAGTTATGTTAGACTGAAAAACAAAGATGACTGCCAGTTCGCCGACCGTCTACAGAGTCTGATGATTTTTTTGTATTTTTCTCCTTTCAATTAGGTTGAAAAGTAAATTTTAAGGCGTTTTGGACAGTTATTTGTTGACTATTTGTTTTTTATTTCACCTCAAAAGACAAAAACCTCATTAGGTAGACTTTGCGGTTGTTCGCTTATGCCATCTTGAAAATGGGACTGTAACGCGATCGGATTTGGACGAATTATTAAAATGCAATAAAAATGCTTTAAAATACTTTAAAACACACAACAAAAATAGGCAGATAGGTAAAAAAAGTAACTTTATTGCCTTTGGTAACAGTTATTTGTTGATTATATATTTTTTTCACCCATTCTTTTCTGTTGGTTATTCCTTTATTCCTTTCAATATATAACCAGTGTTTAATGAGGAATTAATTATTATGATTATACAAAATCAAATTTCAACATTGGAATATATCAAATAACACCATGGAAATCATCTTTTTGTTGTTTTTCTTCAAATTACGAAAATGTGAAAAGAAAATTGTTTCTTTGTTTTTCTGTAGATAAGGCTATAGCTAGATTTATTACTGCCCGGAGAGTGGGCAGTTTTTTGCTAGTATACTACTAAAACTCTGATAATCTTACTTGGTTTATTGTTTGCACACTGAATGTATTCGATAAGAGTAGGGGTGAATGAGATGAGAAATAGAAGTGGGAGGTGGGGTGTTAAATACAAAAATCTCATAATCTGAAGGTTGTGAGTTCAATCCCTGTACAAGTAGTATATTTTAATTTTAATTTCATTAAAACCCAAAAATAAATTTTGGTATTATATAGATTGAGTTGAGATAAAAGGCAGCAAAATGTTAAACCTTTTTATATATAAGGGTGGATGAGTCAAAAAATGTTGTCGATAAGAATGTTTTGTAAATAGTTTTACAATTGTATCAAAATCTAATAGATGTTCCACAAAGTACCAATAAATAAATGCACTTAAAATATCTATCTTCACAATTGATTACGATCACTAATTTACAATGTACAAACGTTGGCCCAATGGGTCAGGAGTTGTTTAGTATCTATTTAATGATATTATAAGTACAGGTATACCTCATTTTATGAACTCATACTTTATAAATTTTCATGATGTGCATGTGTAATGGATGTCGTCATAGACTATGGAATAAGTTATGCGGAGTTCAAATACATATTGGATCGATAAGGGGTCATTTATGAACTGATACCATTATGAAAGTTATGAACTCCCCCAGCAACAATATGAGATTAACCATATACAATGAATCATTTAAAATATATTTTGACTCCGAAACAGTTGATATGCCATAAAACAAACAAAGTCAAACCAAACAAAAATATTTAATTCTTAAATTTTTTTCATTACTTTATTTTTTATCTTTGGGGCTTTAAACAAATTTAGATGAGTAACATAGCAGGAGGAATTCAGAATCATTCATGTTGATTGTGGGTGTGCCTTGTTTAAAAAAATAGGGGATAAAGGTTTAAAATCAGAAAAGGTTAGGACATAAGCAACAAAATGGATCTAGTCTGTCTAACATCATCCTTAACAACCTCTTTACGCAGTCTAAAGACCTCCAGCTAAGAAATCGTAAAAGATATATGAAAACACTTTACTCGTACAAAAACAGTTACCAAAGAAAGATTTTTACATTTTATAAATCTGTGTTGTCTTAGGTTGTCAGATAGCGCATCAACTTTTTCCTACTTTGAAGGAGCTTCACAAACCATAAACTTTAAAAATATAACATTTTCTGAACTGTATGTACCCGGCATTGTATTTACTTCAATTTGTTTTGCTTGTCTTTTTAAAAACTAGACAGTTTTTTTCCTAAAAAAAATATTACCTGTTGTTTCATTCAAAGGGAAGTAACTCTTTGATGAATACAGAGTTACGTCCTTTTTTTAAGATGGTGGTTATTTGAAAATAATTCCGATCTGGACAAAGTGTTTTCTGGAAGGAATTGAATCGAATTACATATTATTGTACTTAGCAACATACTGCAACGACTCACAAAAAACCCTGACAAATATTAATTTTGTAGTAAGAAAGCTATTGATGACAGAGAAATGATAAAGAGACTGCCTTTACTTTATGTATTAGATATATTAAATTATTACACTTATCAGGGTAAGATAAGTGTTTATCATATCGAAAACATAGCAAGCTGTACATACATTCTTTTATTTCAGATGGGTGTCTCAGTTGTAGATAGTTCTGTATCTGGTCTTGGAGGCTGTCCCTATGCTCGTGGTGCCAGTGGCAATGTCTCCACTGAAGATGTTGTCTACCTGCTCCATGGTCTCGCCATAAAAACGGTAAGTATTACACAGAGTGTCCATAAAGTCTGTGTGCAGTGTAAAACACTTATAACTTTTTAAGTATCTGCGCTAGAAATAATCTGTAAAATGTATTAAAAAAGAAGGAAATCTAAAAGAATTTTATTTTAGTAAAATAGTGTTAAAAATTCATTCATATTGCACACAGACTTTATGGACACCCTGTATGAGAAAATGTGTTTCTTCTGTATGCAGCAACGTTTGGATGTGGCTGTGTTAGAATGACGTAGGAAAGGAAAATTCCTTTTTGTAACAAGATTAAGCAAAGAGGAATTTTCTACTAGAAGTTAAAAGTTAAGAATTTAAGTTGACGTGTTCAGGAAGATATGTCACTGACAGGAAGTCCCGAGTGACACGGAGCGAATACAATGGTGAAAGCATTCTTTTTGGCTTTAAGTCTGCAACATGAGCGGACGTGATTTCGGAGCTCCACAGCTCATCTGCACACACATGCACACCACCACCACCACGCACTATTAATACTGTATACTTCTCTACAGAGGAAACAAAACGAAAAAGAACATAAAAGGCCAAATTTGTTGTTATTTAACTCTGAACAACAGCACAAGAAAGAGCAAAGTGTGATATCTGTTCTGATGCTGAACTTCATCTTTTCTGTCCTCGATCTGTGAAGGAGCAGCCCTTCTAGATGGAGGCAGTTTTTATTTTTGTTCCAATCCAGAGTGCTCCTTTTTGGGAAGCTGGATTTTTCCCCACATTAAACAACAGACCTTGTGTTTAACTCTGCCCTCGTGAGGAGACAAGTAAATAGGAACAGCACAAGAATGTTAGGGTGGTTATTACAGTGAGAGAGAGAGATCAACTCCACTATGACTATGATAACGTTTGTTAACAACAATGAAAAAGAAGGGAAAGAGAGACATCACAACTAATTGAGCTTACTACTGCTATGTGTCAGCAAAACACTTCAAATACGTATCGGATTGATATGCGGTCATTTATGGGGCGATACTGTTGGGAAAGGTATGAACCCATAATCTCCCAACAACTTATGTTTGATTAATCGTCTACAACAAATTGCTTAAAATATGTTTTGGCATTAAAAAATGAAATGGTTGACATGCCATAAAACAAAGCATAACCAAACCAAAATATTATAATCTGTGTTAGTTTATTTCATTATTTTCTTTTTTTTCTTTGAAGTCTTAAACAAATTCAGATGAGTAACATATCAGGAGGAATTCGGAATCATGTTGGTTGTGCCTTGTTTCTAAAAATATACTGTGGTTAACTGGTTATACACATGCATAACCAGTTAACAGCTGATTTTTTGTGGGAAGAAGAATCAAAACCGTAATGCAAGTATATATGTGTTGAACTTCTCCATACAAAGAAGAGTTAGGACTCCTGTACTACCAGTCGGAAACAGCAGCCAAACCATCTGTCAAACCTACCAACAACCTGTCAGAACAAAAAGGGGATCAGACTAGTCATTCGAAACTGAGTGACAACCAAGTATCCTCATGTTGTTCAGATAAAGAAAAGGAGAGATAGCAGGTGGGACGGCGTTCATTGTTCTAGTCAGGAAACAAGGTCAAACACTCAGAGTCTTTGAAGTTTCCCTGTTGTGGTACCTCCACGCTAGACTAATGAACAAAGAGTGAGTGCAAGCTGAGTCCTTAAGCAATTGTAGGTTTGAAAACCGGATATTTTGTTTGACTCTCCAACTAGGAAGATTGTCGTCCATGACTACGGCGGCATCCCTCCTTAAGTGTAATGGATGATCTGTCAAGATCTATGGGTCCATCTCGCCAAGTGGGGTAATCCTGTGCCTGGGAACTACACCAGTTATTTCTACGTTCATGTTTGGTTATAAAAAAAAAAATGGTGTGTCTGTGCGGTGTTGATTGACAAGTGAATTTTTGGATTATTTAATGGCAAATCCATGTGTTTTGTTAAATATTTTTATGCTCCAAGTTTTTAACATCTGCAAATATTGATTCAGGTAAAGATAATGTAAGTGCAAGAGTTATGAGTGAATTGAGTAAGTTCAGGGAACTTCTGCAATTACTAACCAACAGAGTGTTACCACTGTCGACCTATCAGGTATGTGTACACAGTATGATGATGTATGGAAGTGAAATCTGGCCAGTGACGGTTGAGGACATGTATTGCATGGAGAGAAATAATGAGAATGATATGATGGATGTGTAATGTGAGTCTTAAACGCAGACTTAGTTCTGATGATCTCAGAGGAAGATGAAATCTGGAGAGTATAGAGAGATGTGTGCAGAACAAGAGATTTTGATGGTATGGCAACGTTGAAAGAATGGATGAGAGTTCTTGGGTTAGTAGATGTAGAACAGTTAAGGTAGCAAGTCCAGTTCACAGGAGAAGGCCAAGAAAATCATGGGAGGAAGTGATAAAAATGGACTGAGAGAAATAGGGATGAATAAAGATCCGGCCAAAGATAGGTTAGTTTGGAGGTCAATTTCTTAAAGCTGTCAAATGCATACCAGCATTTTAAACTAAATATGATGATGATGATTTAACTAATTATTAATTATGTAAATTCATGTGTATACAACCGGATGCAGTTTCTTGTCATACGTGGAACAGATTCTATTTTATTTAGAGTGAACTAAATTAAAATAAAAAGCCCCCCCCCCCCCCCAATTTCCATAAATATTCGACATAAAAAAACCCTAAGTTTTGACATGCTGTTAAAACTATAAAAATATAAATGATTTAAAGTAAACAAAGCTTTTTAGGGCATGTTACCAATTAAAAAATGAAATCGTCCTACCCATAAAATACCATTCAACAACTTGATTCGGCATTAAATGACCCAAAGATGGTTGATATGCCGTAAAAAAAAACAAAAAAAGAAAAAAAAAATTAGAGTGAACATGGTAACAATGGAGTAACTCTTCACTTCCCGAAACCGACAAATAGTTTCAATAAATTACGCTATGCCATTTTTGATTTCAATCAATTAGTAATAAATAAAGAAATTATAATAATGCGTAAGTCATGTAGGGGCGAGAAGCACAAGCATACACACACACACGCGAGAAATGGTAGCATAATTTTATTAATATAGGGTGGGCAAAAATAAGGGTCCTATTTTTAAAAATTCATAACTTTTTTATTTATTGATTTTTTTTAAATTTTTTTTTTAGAATAAGTAAAGGACCCCTTCCGAAGCAAGCATGAGCCGTATTAGCCCTAAGGAACGTACCCTCATTTAGAAAACATTATTTTTGCTTAAAAAACTCAAAACAGTGTAAAAAACAATACTTTAGTTTTTGTAAGTTTTAAGAAGTGTTTTTCGGCTAAAATTTGTTTTGTTTATTTCAAAAAATCTCGGAAGGGTCAGTCTACACACACATAAAGTTTGGTGAGTTTAACTTTTATTTTGTGGAAGTTATTCAAATTCAAGTTATTCAAATTTAAAGATAGGACCCTTATTTTGGCCCACCCTGTATATATCTATATTAGAAAACAAATATACTTTTACAATCATTTCCAGTGTGAGGAGAGATATTAAAAAAGTTCTTTATTTAGAAATCTCATTAATTATTTTAAACAACTCAATAACGTAAACCTCATTTTTCTCTTTAGTTTTTGCGTTGTGTTCTTGGATGGCTGAACTCTGCTGTTTTGATTCCGTGTTACAATGTTAACTGTGAAGCGAAATAACCACGGAAATGGATCGAGGAGTTTAGATGTTTTATGTCCTCTGGGTTCACCAACACTGGGCGTGAATTGAGGTGGACAGTCTTGACATCCTATAGCCACATCCCATTTGTTTACGGTCGGATGAAGACTGTTTACATGTTTCATCCTGTGGATGTCAACCACCGGAAAAGAAATGGTTTTGTCTCCCATACGTATGACATCGCAGTCACACGTGTTCTTATCAACTCTCGTTCTCCCCCCCCCCCTCTCTATAATGTAACAATTACATCTGAAGCAAATGTTTTATTTTTACTGTCTTTTCATTGAATTCTACTCAAATTTAAGACTCGCTTTCCTTTTTGTTTTTTCAGGGTATTGACCTTCCCAAATTAGTGGAGGCTGGTCAGTTTATAAGCAATGCTATTGGCCGGCCAACTGGGTCCAGAGTCAATCAAGCCACGTCGTCATGTGCATAATTATTACATAAGAAAATGGAAGGAAACGAAACAAATAAAAGAAGACTTAGGAAGTTGATCTCGTTAACATTTTATCGACGATGTATAAACTTTTAGCTTCTACCTTGGTAGTTCTTTTTTTTATGAAAATCCTTTTTTGAAAAACAAAAATATACTAAAATATATTTTTTTTAATGTTTTGTGATATTTCATTTTTTTTTAATTATTTATTTGTATTATAAAAGATATAAAATAAAATAGTTGGAATCTTTTTTTTAAAATAAAATATTTGGATATTTTTTTTAAATATAAAAAGAAAAAATATATAAAATCAGTTTTTTTTTCTTTTTTTGTTTAAAAAAGAAATAATTCAAAATTTTTCTTTTCAAATAATAAACAAAAGTATTTCTTTTATTTCTTTCATTTATTTTCTTTTTTTTTGTAAATACTTTTTGTTTTTATATTTAAAAGCTACTAGACCACCCGTGACCTGTTGGGTCAGTATTTGTTATATATATTATTAAATATATAATTTCTTAAAGTGGACATTGATTGATAATAATGCTTTTACAAGAAAACATTTACTTGAAAATATATGATGTCATAAAAGATGAATGGTAGCTGTTTTTTTTTTTATTGTTTTTTAAATAAAGCTTATTTTGTGGTGTCATCCATTTTAAAGTAAAAATATATATTTCTTGATAATAATAATCACTTTTTTCCTGTTGGGTTATATTTTTCATCTAGCTTTAATTTTGCTAAAAAAGCGCATGTGTTTTCCGCATTGTCATGAAACAAATGTTATTTTTGTTTAGGATCCATTTCTCTTAATTATTTCCTTGGTTTACTTTCATGTATTACATGTCTTTTTAACCTGGCTTTAACGTCTGTCTATTCTTATGATATTGTTATCCATTTTTAGAGTTTGCAATGAGACTGACCTCTATCAGTCGGTTGTGGTAGGTATCGCATGGGTATTTGATTACTAAAGCCTTAGAGAAGTTAAATTTATGGTTAAAATTAACTGCTGAGAGACTAGTACGTTTTTGGTATTGCCTAGTTTTACGGCTCTGTTATGTTCGCAATTTTATTTTGGCATTTGGTTTCACAAGCGGAGTTGTCACAGTCATTACCTGGAATTGTGTATATACCTTCTTGTATCACAGGAGTGGTGCCAGTGTTTTTATGCTCAATGTTTTAATGATGAGAAGCAAAATATTGATGCATATCAGGACTCAGTGTTAATTTATTTTTTGTTGCAATTAGTTTATTGATTTATCCTCATTTCCATTGTTACATCACATATGAATTACTAATGTTCATTATGTTGTATAACCATTCCATACGATTAATTTGTCATCGCTGGTGATACCAGATCAGGCTGCCCTGTGGCTCCCTGAGACGAAATTCACCAACATTGACGTTTTTTTTTTTTTTTTTTTTTTTGTAAAACTTAATTATGTTCTACAAAACCAAAAACAAAAACAACAGCCCCTCTCCCTTTCTCCCTCCCCTTTTTTATTTTTATTTTTCCTACCCTACTCCCGGTCCTGGATATGACCTTAAACTACATCCGATGGTGAGATCCGGCTTACGGACTTTGGGGAATGTGGAGCCTCCTCTTAATTACCATTGCTCCCAGGTCCACCCTGACCCGGAGTGGTAGTACCTGTTAGGGTCCCAACTATGGGTTAAATAGAAACAGATATTAAAAGGGGAAAGAAACAAAAAAGAGAAGAAAACAAGACCAGATTCGGCATTAAATAACCCAAAAAGGGTTGATATGCCGTAAAACAAAACTACCAAACTACCTAATTTGTCATCGGGGAAGCTGATACTAAGTTTCTGAAAGAAAAATTAAAGTTTAAGAAATAATGCAAACATTACAACAAAACCGTCAAAAGTTCAAATTAACAATTAAATGAGAGAATAAACAAATTAGTATTTGAAATTTATTATATAACTAAAATTCAGAAGAGCATGTATAACCAATTTATGACATAATCCCCCCCCCGTTGTTCCCCATCTAAAGAGAGATACCACTTCCTGTACTAATGATCTGATAATAAAGATGTGATTATGCTTATTGTCATCTTCATAGATATTATACAATACTTAACGAAACGTGTGTATCTATAATAGTTTTTCTTCATCTGTCCGATCACTATCAGACACTATATAACAGGTAATAGTGAAAGGGCGACTGCAACAAGAAGTAGTAGGAGGATGGGAATGGCAGATTGTATGCATTATAAACAAGTCTTGTAACCCGAGGGCTGCGAGTTCAATCCGTGTAAAAAGTATTTTATCTTCAATCACAACCAAAAATACATTCCACTAAATAATATCCGAAAAGAAAGAGATGATGTAAATAGTTCATTGTTTGAATGTGAATAAAACTTATTGTGATATAAAAATGGAATTTTCAGATGAAGATTGATAATTTGGATTATTTGGACTACCATTCTCATCTTGGATGTTATTCTCACAATGTTTCGGCCGATGTACCTTCCGACCTTCTTCAGGTGCATCTTGTTGAACTCGTGAATCTTTATATCGAACTCCAGAACCTGTATAGAATTTCGAACAGAACCTTTTATTTAATCTGCGAGGGTTGCTTGTTCTCGTTCTGTCGGCCATGACCGGGTAGAAGTTTTAGATAATTCGTAATTGTATTCTTAGTATCGCCCGCACTGGGGATTGAACCTTTAAACTCCAGCAGACTGTCACTTAGAATATGATAATTACTGAGTAATGTTATCCATTGTGTCAGAGCAAGCTACCCTCGTGGATTAAATAAAGGGTTCCGTTCAAAGTCCTCTAGATACCTGAGTTAAAAATAAGGATTTCTGAGTTCGACAAGATGCACTTGAAAAAGGTCGGAGGTTACATCGGTCGAAACGTTGCGAGAATAACATCCAAGATGAGAGCAGTAGTCTTAATAATCCGTATGATATAAAAATGTTGTCTACCTTTTTAGTGCTTACTTAATTTATTTAAAAAAATGTAACATTTTGAATAAAACCGTATTCTAATAAAATAAAACCAACTTATTTCTTTAATAGTCTTAATTCATACGAAATAATTGTCTTTTAAAAATGCAGTATTTTTTATTTATTTATGAGGTACCGGAAAAGATGATTGTAAAAAATACTGCTTACTAATTACAAACGGTGAATAAAATTATTTACTAAATCTTCTAATATCGGAGAAGGTGGTTGTAATATTGTAAACATGCACTAGGCTGCATGTTTAGTGTGCTGCATGTTTAGTGTGTTGCATGTTTGCGATGCATGGGAATAACAGACTTGCTGCACATGAGATATGTTTGGCTAAGAGAAAAGAGGCCACACAAGAAATTGAAAATATCGTTGATTTTGGATTTGGTCACCCAGAATTTGATCTCTTTTTGAAAAAAAATGAAGTTTCTATTTAAACCGGTGTTGATGCTGAGAGATGAAGACTCTGAAAACATGATGTTCATTGTTAACTGATAGACCTTTTTAAGTGGATACTGGCTAGCTGTTATCTCAAATGAATATCTTTGTGGTCGAATGGGGATGCTGGAGAAAAAGAATGGAATCTAAGATTTCCGGTCAAAAATACATATTCCAGGAGATGAGCAGGAGAAGTCAGTTAGACTTGGCCACCTGGGCATCATACAGTTAGTTTGGTTTCCTTGGGTCTGACAATCAGTTGAGACTGTTTGCCTTCCAGAGAGAGATGGGCCTTCTGGTTCTAAGCATTTGGACTTGTGTTTTTATTTGGTCGGGCTAGGATTTCTCATTTGCGAGTGAGTTCAGGAACGAGTATCATTGTAACCTCTAACAAATAAACATGTTACTTGTCTTAAATTGGATTTGTGGTTTTATTTGGACGGACAATTCTTCTGTTGCAGCACTGACTGAGGTCACCCAATTTACACTGCGACAGATGTCAGAATCGAACAACAACTTTGGACCGGCACAACTAGCTAACGACAAAGATCTTTGCAGTGAACGCAAGCAAACGCGTTTGTAATACTAAGAATGATAATAATGATAGTTTGTGGTATTATGACAAAGTAGCGGGACACACAGGAGAATTTCGAAAGATGGGGACACTAGTGTATATCGTGGGACTCACGTAGGGTACGTAAAAAATCATAGTCTTAAATTTTAACTGTAGTGAAATATATTGGTTTATGATTTAATGGCAAGAATGTTTTTTCCTGTTTCGTGTTGGATCAGCAGCGCAAGGGAATGAACTGTGGATTCGAAGGGGTTAAAAGATGGTAGGTCTAACTATAAAGAGTGTTGCGAGCCCTCCTTTTTAATGAACTGGACATTCCACTGCATCCGTAGTTATTCATTCTTGCTGCCATTCCTCTGACACAAGGAAAAACGAAAAGAGAAAGAGAGACATTGAACTATGAACTGAGAAACATTTTTGTGTTTGATTTTGCTTTGATTAAAATTCTTCTTTTGTTGTAGGTTTTAACCTGTGTTTCTGAACAATAGAGTTAACAAGTAATTGGCCAAAGAGAAAGGGGCGTATTGTGACAAAGTAAGATAGGATATATTGTTGGACTCATGCAGGGTACCTCAAGTAAAAAATCATAGTCGTAAATTCCAACTGCACTGAAAAATATTTTCATGAAACAAAAATGGCTATTTCCTGTTTTGTGTTGGATCGACATCGCAAAGGATGGCCTGGGGTTAGAGGTCAACTACTCACCTGCGGTTAATAGTCTGAGGTCAGATGGGGATCAAACAGTCAGGAAATCCTGGTGCTAATGAAATGCAAGCTGTGAGAGCTGGTGAAAAAAAGAGTGACGTTATGACCGATTACTGGGGAAGTTGCGACTGGGCTTGCAGAACACCAGAGGACCGTGATTGACAGGAGAAACCGCTAGGGCGTGGGTATTTGGTAAGGTAAGGTAAGGGAACCAAGGAAAACGGTTCTAAGCAAGGTAGGTGGAATTTGACCCTGGCAGTGCCAAGTAACCTTGCAATTAATATAATGCATGACAATTTCGATTTTTGTTTAGTTTGGAGACGAGTTTTCAAAGTTTTGCAAAGTTTTTCAGAAGAAAACTGCCTTTGCCCGTCCGACAAGAAGCATTTTATTTTACCCGAAAAATTGAACATTTTAGCCCCGTACACGAAGACTTATCCACCGACTGTAAAATAACTTAGCGAGACGAACTAAGAACTTAAACCCAGTCCAGAAACACGAGAGGTATTAACCCCCAATTAACGAAAGACATTTGTTTTTGTAACCAAAAGTTTCATAGAAATATATTCTTATTTTTTATATTAAGAATATTTTGTCTAGTTATCTGTGCCTCGCTTGTTTTAAATGTATTTTTCTTAGTTGACATCCATTTATCTCGTAAACACTGGTCCTTGACTTTGGATCACTTAACACAACATGGGAGAAGTCCAGCCGCTCAATAACCAGCGGAAACATTTTGTCAACGCTGGCAACCCGAGAATATGGCCAAAGTCGGTGACGCCACATCAACCACCACAAGAGGTATTAGCTCTCAAAAATGAGTGGAAGCGACTGAGCGTTGAGGGCTACATCATTGTTGTACGAGGTTTGCATGGTACAGTTGTGGTGCTCTGACTAACAGTGCCGGAGTGAACATTACAGTAGCAGTTATGAGGATGACAGCTGGGGTTACAGAAAGTCCGCTGACAGAATTTAGGTTGAGTTTTGAATTTAGTTAGGAATGCGCTTTTGGAATTCGAAATTTTTTCAGTTGTCGGTTGATTTGAAAAGTAAACAATTGTCATTTGTGCTTTAGTTAAAGAATGCGCGAAAACAGATAATTTGGATAGATGCTATTGGCAAACTTAAAAACGTCAGAACAGAGATTGTTAATGAGTAGCGAGGATGCCCTAGGCGCTGGCTCCCTTGGTAAGCTCTGGTGAGAGCACCCACAAGTGTTAGTAAAAAGATAATTATACCATCAATAAAAGTAAGAAAATTTCAGGGGCACAATGTTTGAGAACGACAACAGGAACTGAATTAAGACCGGAAGCCTTAGACTGGTCAAGATCAGAATAAACTCTAGAAACCATCTTTGGAGTGATAATGACAGAGTCAAGAGACTGATCAGTTTTCAAAGTTAAATCAGGAAGAACAGCATCAGAATCATCAAGAGAAGAATTGTCATAAAAAAATATGAGCTTTATCCTTAGAAGATGAAATAACCTGAAGACAATTAAAAAGAGGAGGAATAACAGACTTGCCATTATTAACAACATTATTGTAGATTCTCCAAAAATCATGACAGCCAACCTACGCCCAATAGACTCTTCCCTTAGTTGACAGTGGTAACGCTCTGCTGGTTAGTAATTGCAAAAGTACCCTGAACTTACTCCATCCATTTCTTTGTTAAAATTTATTTTAAAGGTTACTTAGTTTGTCCCGGACAATCTATATTATGAACTATTTTGAACTAATGACCGAAAAATTCAATTCAAAAAGGAGAATAATTTACTTTAATTGAAGAATATAAAAATGCTTGTCTTCCTTACAACTAATTTTTAGAAGATAGGTACATACTCACAGATTAGTTGTGATGTATGATAGTATTTATAAGACGTGCCAGAATATACCACACTAGCGAGACCCGTGTCCTGGCATTGGCCGGGAAGGTATATTAATGCCAGAAATCTCGGGTCCCAACGTTGACTTATTGAATTATTTGCTGTTTCTTGTGGTCTGGCACGGACGAAAGTTAATGTAAAACTCGTCTGGCTACAACAACAGCAAAGAACTTTCATTTCTCTCTCTCTCTCTCTCTCTCTTTTTCTCTCTCTCTCTCTCTCTCTGTATCCAAAAACCAAACGGAACTTCTATGAACAAAGTTTCTTTCCTAGAACATCCCATCTGTGAAACAAGATACCACAAGACTGCTTCCCAATTAACTACAGTATGACAGTCTTCAAGCCTAATGTAAATAGATACTTGTCAAGTTGACCTTTTTGAAAATCGAGTCCTCTTAAGTAATCCTCAGCCTATTCCACCCATTGTTTCCAATCCCCTCGTGACAGCGATCGACGTCCAACCAGCAACATTTTTAACCCTTATCCTCGAGTGGCTCCCGGGCCTTGATAAGCAGTGATCCATCAATAAAAAAGAGTATATCTTTGACAGACTATTTATTTAAAATATATACCCCTACAAAACAAATTAATCTATAAATATTTGAAGATATGTAGTGAGAAAGTTTTAACAAGATACTGCTTGTATTTTGATTTCTGGATTTTCACTTCATGGTACGCAAGTGAAATATGCTTTAGTTGTCGAATGACCAAAAGCTGCGCGTCTCCCAGCGACACCGCGTTGAATAAAAAACCACCTGCTATCGTTATATCTCTCTCAACCGAAGCAGCGCCATGCTAGAGACGTTCTGAGTTTTAATTTTCCTCGAACATGCGAATCATCCACCTTATGTTGAGCTACAAATGGCGAATCATTAGTAATCTTTAGGTCGACAGTTCGAATCAGCCTCAATGCGTTTCACTTTTTTTGTTCAAAGCTTTTATATACAGCACAGAATATGAATGATACAAACCTTTAATATTATATAAACTGGCATTAAATAACACACACATGGTTGATTAGCTGTGGATGGTCGACATTTTAAAGGAGAGATTTCTGTTACATCGGCTATAAAATAAATATTCATCTTATAATGACCGCATAGCGACCATAAAAAAAAAACAAGATAAAAGGTTCGACCCCACACTTCACTCAAATTCATCTTTTCCGACTCTTTCTCTCTTTTATTTTTGGCTTATTCTATTCGCTAACCCTATCAACTACTCAAGTTCTATAATCTCCTAACTGTCTTGAGAATGTCACTAAACTGCACTCCGTGGTGCGGATCCAAATTGTGAGCTTTGGGGAGAGTGGAGTAACCCCTTAGTTGCCATTACTCCTAGGTCCGTTCTAATCGAACTGAATTGAATCAAACGTTATGGCGTAAATTGAACACGGCTTGCCACCCGCATAGCTTGTACAGGTAACCGTGTTTCATGCTAGCTGTCCATCTACAGTAAACGAACCACTTGAACTCTGACGGCAAGGTGTTCGTTTCACCCCACCCCATCACACCGAGATACATAGTTGCCAGCCCTTTCTACCTTTTTTCTTTACATTTCTCCTGCCTACCTTACTGCCGAATCCCCATCGACTACTCAAACTCTCCCTCCCAAACCGGCACTGAGGATGATCTGATAGAGGCCCCAGTTTGGGTGTTTTGTCGAGCGTAGACTCACTCATTGGTTGCCATTATTTTAAAGTCCACCCTGGCTCGGAATGATAGCGCCAGTCAGTCTCCCATCGATTTGTTAAATAGAATCTGTCGTCTGCTTACAAAATCAAATTATCTAGAAATATTAGTAAGATTATAAACACTTTAATCATAAAAATCATTTATCAAAATTTCTGAATTTGGTATTAAATTATCCCGAAAGAGCAGATATGCGGAAAAACAAACAAAAAACATTATACCATGATGCAGACAGATGTATTGACTCAGAGTATCAAGGAGAGTCTCTACTTTAAATTATTAAATACTAGCAGAACCCGTCGCCCGGCGTTGCACGGGAGAAAGTACTACCTATTGCATGATGTCGAATAAAAAAAGATACGGCCTATTGTTTTTTCTCCCCCGTCTACCGTGTTGGCGAATGTTTTACATTAAAAAAATGAAAAAAGTGGTAGAGTAGAATGGGATCGAACGCTTAAACTGGCGATAAGGAAACCTGTATTCTTACCGTTTGGGTCACGGATTCGGGTTTAAAATATATGTGAAAATAGGCCAATTAACCTAAGCTTGATTACCAGGAAAATAATAAATAAGAACCGGTGTTTTGTGAAAATTAAACTGTGTGTATTAGTTCCCGGTGTCGATGAGTAGAGTGACAGTACATAATTGTTAGGGAGAAAAGTTTTTGCTACCACTTATATGGAGTTGTTTTTTCGGAGAGACATTGATGGTGGGCCAAATGTAATATTTAGTGTTAAGTAGAAAAAAATAATAACAAATTTACTAAAACACGCTCGAGTGAATAAGTGTAGTATAGTGGTGAGTTTAGTAGCCTGTGATACATGTGGTTATTTTCCTATACTCCGAGAAGGTACAGGGGAAAAATCGTCTCTACTTTATATATTAGATTTGTATATTTAGACAGGATTTCAAAAATCTAAAAAAAATAATATTTCAAAAACACCTTCACAAAAAGAAATATCGTAAATATGACGTTCTTGGTTCAAAATGACCCAACTGTGGTTGTTGAGCTGTAAAACAAAATGAATTAATTCAAAGCAAATCTACTTTAAATGTTACTTTTCAGCACATTAACAAGTTTTCTGCATAACATCAGATTAGAAGCGTATTTACAGACAAAAAACATGAACAAGTCAAAGTAAAGTTTTAATAATATAAAATCTGTGGCGGAATTGATGATCTTGAGCCAAAATCGAGCGGTGGAGGTGGCCCGGACTTACTTCATCCCCGCAGTAAGAGGGTCCGCCTTTGCCTAGCTTGCAGATGGAAAGGGAAATAAGTTTTGGCTTACTAGTTTTCTAGTGAGGATTGAACTCACAACCTCGAAGTAACAAATCTACTGGTTGCTGCACAATAATAATAGATTTAATTATAATGACAAATACTGAGCCAGCGGATTATGTTTTTTTCTGATTGGTTAAGCGGAATTAACTGAGGGAAAATCTGCTAATAAAAAGACAAGAAAATCAGAAGAAAAAGAAAAACGAGAAACGTGAGTGTCGAGTGAGATTCTGCGGTGAGCCGAATTGTTTTCGTTCATTGGAGCTCGAAGTTACACAGAGGGTTTTTGTGCTTCTACAGGAATTGAACCGAACTGAGTCTTTTTTTTGTTTGTTTAACGTTTGAAGTCTAGTAATAGACTTCTGAATTCCCAGTTATAAAATCAAAAATTATTATCGCAAAAAATGCGATAATTAGACAAAGAAATGTAGCGCGAGTTTAGGTTGGCTGGCAGAATGGAAGAATGTTCGCCCCAGGTAGTGAAGCACTCAAAGAGTACCCTGCACATAAGAGCACGGGAATTTTGTCGCACGGGCTGTAAAGGATGAGGTGATTGTTAGCTTTTACCGACATTCGATAAAACCCTCTATCTCTCTAAAATGTTCGGCAACTTCCTGCCTTCCAATAATCAATGATAAATATTAACAGTTGCTGTACAGTTAAATATACAAGTCCTGTATTCCCAGTGCGCTTTCTTTTCATCATTTGTGATTGTTCAACATTGTTTATCTTATTTATAACAAAACACAAAAGTGATGACTGGTCGGGGGGGTTTAAGTGTAACCGAACTGGAAACTCGGAGTAAAGTGTGTGCAACCATGGAGATGTGTTAATGTCTGGCTAAAAGGAGAAGCGGAAAATGGAGGAGATAAAAAGAGAAAAATGGCCTCGGTAGAGCCAGAACAGTTTTCTTTTGGCATTTTCGTTCGGGATCTTTTGAAATTCGTTACCCCGAGAATGATGGTGTGTCCATTTTCATGTAGATAGAAGAGGGTTATATGCAGCAGAGAGTACAATAGGCTACATAACGAGTACCGTTTTTGAATGGGAAACTTTGAGTAACATTTTTTAAGAGTCAGAGTTTACCTCAGACACAAGTTGCGAAACCAGGTGATTTCCAGGCGGAGATTTTCGATCTCTTGGCTGGTGAGATTTCAAGCCGGAAATACGTGTCCAGGGTGCTGTCCCGAATGGGAGTAAGGTGCCCACAATGTAACTAGACGTAGCGAGGCAAACTATCCGTCTATCTATCTGTCTGTCTTTCTCTCCCTCCCTCTCTCTCCCACGCGTACAAAGTTAACGTGTCTCTCTGATGTTTTCTGTTCTTCTCTTTGTAATAAACCTTTTTATAAACATCGGCGTCCGAGTGAGTTTATCAGCAGACGAATAGAATCTGGGTTCCCAATGACGATACGGATGTATAATGGTATATGCGTACATCGTTAAGTAAACACATAACCCATAATGTGCACTTAGAAAAGATAAATTCATTCACTTTTTTTTTACAATAAAGGTCACTGCTTATCAAGGCCCAAAGGCCACTCGAGGATAAGGGTTAAAGAGTTTGACACGTGGATGGCGAGACAACATCGCGTTCACCGACACGATGGATGTAGCAGGGCAGACATTGATTATTTACGGAGACGGTTCAACAAGAACTTGTTTACATTGGACTTAGAGACGACCATATTGTAGTCTAATTTATGCTATTAGTAGGCATATAAAATAACGCCCGTTTTACAATAGTGTTTTTTGAAGTTTAATTGTAAATAACTTTCACTAATGCCTATATTATCTTTAGATCTTCATCGTAGTAGTAAATGATTGTAACCTTGAAGTTCAAATCATTGGATTGTAGTGTATAGTTAGATATTAAATAAACTTTGGATCATTGTACAGGGTGGGCCAAAATAAGGGTCCTATCTTTAAATTTGAATAACTTGAATTTGAATAACTTCCACAAAATAAAAGTTAAACTCACCAAACTTTATGTGTGTGTAGACTGACCCTTCCGAGATTTTTTGAAATAAACAAAACAAATTTTAGCCGAAAAACACTTCTTAAAACTTACAAAAACTAAAGTATTGTTTTTTACACTGTTTTGAGTTTTTTAAGCAAAAATAATGTTTTCTAAATGAGGGTACGTTCCTTAGGGCTAATACGGCTCATGCTTGCTTCAGAAGGGGTCCTTTACTTATTCTAAAAAA
Source organism: Sepiola atlantica (assembly GCA_963556195.1). Lineage (NCBI taxonomy): Eukaryota > Metazoa > Mollusca > Cephalopoda > Sepiida > Sepiolidae > Sepiola > Sepiola atlantica. The sequence continues at coordinate 10,476,763 of OY744532.1, read as the reverse complement.
AAAAAATTAAAAAAATCAATAAATAAAAAAGTTATGAATTTTTAAAAATAGGACCCTTATTTTTGCCCACCCTGTATATAGTTAGCTATAAAGAAAATATTGGATCATAGTGAATAGTAAGCTATTGAGTAAACTTTGGATCATAATACAAGTTAGATATTAAAAAAACTTTGAATAATAGTATATAGTAAGTTATTGAGAAAACTTTGGATCATACTATATAGTGAGTTATTAAGTAACTTAAGATCGTAGTATATAGTAAGCTATTGTGAAAACTTATGATTATAGTATATAGTTAGATGTTAAGTAAACTTTGAATCACGGTATATAGTAAGATATTAGGAAAACTTTGGATCATATTATATAGTTACATATTAAGTAAACTTAGGATCATAGTATATAGTAAGCTATTGGGAAAACTTTGGATCATACTGTATAATTAGATATTAAGAAAACATTTGATCAAAGTATATAGTAAGCTATTGAGTAAAGTTTGTATCATAGTATATAGTTAGATATTTAAAAAAAACTTTGTATCAAAGTATATAGTTCGCTATCGTGTAAAGTTTAGATCGTAGTATATAGTAAGCTATTGAGTAAACATTGTATATTTGAAAGCATTCTGGCATTCACTAATAACTTTTCAAATATTGAAAATATTAACGTTATTTTTTACATAGATAAATTTCACAAAAAAGCAGATTGAGTCTTTCGGATGCTTCCCTAAAATATATATTTAGCAGAATTGGTGACCCGGGATCGGGATCTTGCAGCGGAGGAGTCATGTGTGATTTGCTGTATTCGCGTCGAAAGAAAATCCGTTTTTGTTTGGCATGCAGGGCATCGCTGTGAGAAAAAGCGTCATTTGCCCGCCACAAAAAGAATTCGCTAATATTTCAAGTATATATAAAAAGGTTTCCGGTGTAATTAGAACCCGTGTTTCGCATTAACCAGCTGAGGTTGATTTACCCGAGTATTGATTTACTACTCTCCAGGAGTTAGGCACAAGGCCAGTTTTTATCTTACTCCCACAAGTAAGATGTGACCCGTTGGCATTCCCCGGTAGGGGCGCCTCAAGCAGTAAGCAATAAACTTACTCCTCTCCAAAGAGGGGAGGCGAAGCCTGGGAGGGTGGACCTCCTAGAACTGCACAGGACAGACCCATAGACCGGCGTAAATCAAGCCCCGAAGGCCAAGACAATACCAGTCTATGGGGTGCAGTATCCATCGGAACAGTACCCGAGTAGCATAAACGCACAGAATTGAAAAAGCAGAATGTTGGGAGAGTGATACGATTTGCATAGCCATATGCGAATTTAATTCCCGGATGAAGAACCTTGGGCACAATAAAAGAAATAAGCTTGTGGTAGAGACAAAAACGTAATAATCACGGTGTGTCTTAGTGATCGGTTCCCGTGACGGTGTCAGTTGTCTGAAAGAGTTCCATTGGCGAGTATTTCGTTTTTTTTTTTTTTAATTTGCTTTCCAAGCTATTTCGGCGATATGGGAGAAAGATTCGACTTGAAACACATCTAAGTGTTCGATGGTTCTGTACCTATGTTAAAATGAGTCGAAAATTCGAATTAATTTGTCGGCTGTGCGGGATGAAATGTGTCGAGCAGGTGATTCCTCTACAGCTGATCGTCGGTTCATTCGCCGTATATCAAGAGCTGAGTGATATAGAGAAGGAAGATCTAACTTGTTACGTGCTCGTTGGAGCATAATAAATAAATAAATAAATAAATAAATAAATAATAAATAAATAATAAATAAATAAATAAATAAATAAATAAATAAATAAATAATAAATAAATAAATAAATAAATAAATAAATAAATAATAAATAAATAAATAATAAATAAATAAATAAATAAATGAATAAATAAATAAATGAATAAATAAATAAATGAATAAATAAATAAATAAATAAATAAATAATAAATAAATAATAAATAAATAATAAATAAATAAATAAATAAATAAATAATAAATAAATAAATAATAAATAAATAAATAAATAAATAAATAAATAAATAAGACCAACAAACATGTTGAAAAGAAGAATAAGGGTCTATTATAGTAATACAATGTCGCCAGTGTAGCTTCTGCTACTCGACTCCGTATTAACTTCCCTCCCATCGCAGGAAGATGTGGCACAAGGTCGGAAAGTAGGGAGTATAACCCAGCACAACAAGTGCACTCTGGTCTCTTAAAATTGCTTGGCCAGCTCCGTCGGCATTTCTCGGTGGAGGCGCCTCATGTAATTAACAATTAACTAGTTCTTTCCCAAAGAGGCCTGGGAGGGTGGACCTCCTAGGACTACCCATAACTCATAATGCAATGGCCTAGTTTCTATCGGACTGATTGTTGAGGACGGATCTTCGTCTGGTATGTACCGAGTCAGCTCACTGAGTGTATTATAGTCAAAATATTATACACTTATCGGAAGAGACCATTGTGTATCTAAATAGAGATTATGAAACAACACAACTGAAATCAAAACGGTGCTTTACAAGGTGTTCGTCACTGACTACTGTTTACTCTATGAACTATTTGTTGCATGGACTTTACGACCGGGGTAGACCATTGGCGCTTATTTGGCCGTAACGAAGAAGATGGTAACCTTGCTTAACGGACTGCCTGGACTGGCAGGGCTCCCGGCTAGAATTTTATTTACTACTCTCCAGGAGTTAGGCACAAGGCCAGTTTTATCTTACTCCCACAAGTAAGATGTGACCCAAGATCGGGTCGAGAAAGTGGGGTTTGAAAAGCCAGCGCTCGAGAGGTGAGCACTCTGGCCATTTAAAAATTGCCTGGGCAGCCCCGTCGGCATTCCCCGGTAGGGGCGCCTCAGACAGTAAGCAATAAACTTACTCCTCCCCAAAGAGGGGAGGCAAAACCTGGGAGGGTGGACCTCCTAGAACTGCACAGGACAGGCGTGCAGTATCCATCGGAACAGATACTACACTTTGATCTTAGCCAAAAGGCCAAGAGTAAAGCAGCACTTATAAGTAAACTTTAGCGTAGACTCTAGCGCTTGACCAGTTATTGGACTGGATTAATATCATACTTAAGGACGGCCATGCCTCAGACGATTTTATTGTATCGTCACAGCCACGCAAGGAATCCAAAGCAGTATGAGAGCTTTCCTCGATTCAGCCCCACACACTCGAATTGTATGCACACGTGCAACGGTCACACAGAAGTTGTACGAAGAGAAAACGAGTGCATGTGCACTGTTACCTATGCTATGAAGAGAAGCATATGGCTTGGAATTGTCCGGTAAACGAGTCTAGGGACAAGATACCAACGTTGATTTCTTCCCTAGAAAACGTGTAAATAAGGCGCCACATCTCATCAAAGTCTACGCGAATGCATTCCTCAAACTTGGCTTCTCTCGTGCTATAGTGAGCGCTGGACTTTACACTTGCAAGAAGAGAAGCGTCAGAGTGACCACCACGAGCGGCGAAGCCTGTGGGTGTCAGGACATAGGTATGTTCAAGATTCGCAAGGAACCAGGTTTTTTTTTTACCTCGCCTAATAAACCGGTATTGTCCGGGCCTTCGGGTCTGGATTTACGCCGGTCTATCGGTTGTCCGTTCTGTGCAGTTCTAGGAGGTGCACCCTCCCAGTCTTTGCCTTCTCCCCCTTTGAGAGGGGGTTAGTTTATTGCTAATCGCCTGAGGCGACCCTACCGGGGAATGCCGACGGGGCTGCCAAGGCAATTTTTAAACAGCCAGAGTGCTCAAATTCTCGAGTGCTGGTTGTTTCCCACTTTCCCGACCTTGTGTCACATCTTACCTTGTGGGAGGAAGATAAATCAGTCCACTAATGTTGAAGTGCTAGTAGTGCGCGATAAGTCATAAAACTGTAACCTTCTGCTCGGGTTATGACGCCACTAAAACCTTAGGCGTATTCTCATTAAGCAGACGGGAGCAGTAAAGTTTTCAGAAAAGATCGTTGTGTGTTCAGCACTCAGGATGGATTAATCAGACTTCACTTTCGAATTCGATCAACGGCAGAAGAGTTGGATTTCCTTATGGAAGTGAAAGAAAGACGGAGAACCAGCCAAGCTACAAAACAAGGTAACTGAGTACCATGCACCTGGTGAAATAAGATCAGGGTACTAAAATGATCTCTCCTGGTTGATTCCCTACAATCACAGAAAACTAGGGCCTCCTGAAGGTTTCCTTCCGTTAATTGTTATCGTGCAGCAGAACCAGTGAGGCCCGTAATGAACTATTAGAAACGCAATCAATACGTCGACGCCTTAACGACTGATCCCGATGTTTGTGACAGAAAACTGCCGAAATAGTGACAGCATGGATCCAATGGATTTGAAGAAAGGCTACTTGCAAGTCAGTCAACGAATCATTGTGGCCGTTTCAGACGGTAATGTTTGTTGGCAGAAAGCACTACCTTACCAGACGAGCCTTCAATTTAAGTGTGGCATCGCATATAATAAAGGCGAGTATCAGTGCTGTGTTGTCCTAGGATGAGATTGTAAAAGAAAGGGCATTAACGTACATAGATGACCTTTATGTAAACGATGATGTGTCATCACAGCGTCTAAAAGCTAAATTGGCCTATTTCTTTGATCTGCAAGCGTCGAGAACAGGTGGAAAATGGCGCCCGTGAAGTGGTTTGGATGTTTTAGGGAGCAAGGAACCTTGCAGCGGAGACGTAGAACTGCAGTTGCAGGGGTACCAACAGTCTTAACAAGATGCGCAATTTTTCATATGCTAAAGACTTGTGGCACACCTGCCGGTGTGCGGATGACTTTGCGTGACCGCAAGAACCATGAAGCGTAACGCAAATACAGTCACCAAAGACAAATGGTACAGGCACAAACCGGAGAGACTATTGGAAAATGAAAAGCACAGAACATTCTTGGACATGGAGGTACAAATTGACAAACCCATCAAAGCAAGGATACAGATCGTCATAGTAGTCAACAAAAAGGAAATAAAAACCCTGCCAAATTGTAGATTTCACCGTCACATCAATTCACAGAAGACCAAAGAAACAGAAGAACAAAGCAAATATATGAAACTTTCCAGAGAACTTACAGGAATATGGAACATGAAGAAAATCACTATATAACCAATAATTGTGGGGGCACTAGGAACATTCACGAAAAATCTGGGAAATGATTAGAATAAATTAGAATCAAAGGAAAGATCGAGACCATATAATGGATGGTAATGATGAAAGCAGCTGAATGCGGGAACCAAACCACGTAACAAATAAACATAGGACAGTTGAAATATAAATAGAATGCAAAATATACACAGAAAAACCAAAGGAATTGAAACTGCTAGAAATTCCATAAAACAAAGATTAGCGGCTTTTGCATCTGATCCCTTTCTTTTGATGTGGTTTTTAGAGTTTTGGGATTTCAAATTCGGCATCAGTTTCTGTTAGTGGCATATCCTGTTTCTGATATTTACAAGAAGAGGCGGGATGTGTGTGCGTTCACACTTTTAGGTTCGAAAAAAAAAATGAAGATCAGCACTCGCTGATTTCACCCGGTCAATTTTTCTGTCAGAGCATGCGCAAACCAAGAAACCAGCTTACAGTGTGTGACGAAAGATTGCTCCCCATGCCCCCACCGAGAGAAGATATAACGTTCTTCGAATATTGACTCATCCACATAGAAAAGTCTACAAGCTTAGAATTCCAGACACGACTGAGACTTTTTTTTTAATGTACTAGCGAGACACCGTTTATCAATGCCCAAAGGCCACTTGAGGATAAAGGTTAGTGAGTTTATCAGCTGAACAGTGAGGCGACACTGGAAGGTTATTCTCAAAGCAGTTTTCAAAAACTAGATCTGTTAACCAGTTTTTTTTTGCTCACAGAGTAATATGTTTTTGGAATAAGTTGCCAGATCGAATTAAGAAGAGCAATAGCGTGGATCCATGGCCATCCCTACTACAGGCCAGGCAATCGTGCAACTGGGGTCTTTTACTGGGGGCCATGTAAATTTTCTTAAATATTCGATATAGAAGTTGCAAACAAAGGTAAAATTCCTCTGTGAGATTAGTTTGATGTTTTTATGTGTTTTACATACCAAATAATAAGAACCACAATGAGCTAATTGATAAATTTGACAATTATTGACAAATTCCTATAAATGAAGAGACAGGTAATTTTGAATAAACAAAGGCAGATGCATATTTCAATGAAGAATTTTTATTTCAATGTTGGATTTTTTTTAGAGAATTTGTACTTATGTCAAAAGATCATTACTTGTATATTGTGGTTAAAAAGAAAAAAAGGATCCACACCAGTTGATGATATAGTTTTAAATCGAATATTTAAGAAAATTCACATGGCCCCCAGTAAAAGACCCCAGTTGCACGATTGCCTGGCCTGTAGTAGGGATGGCCATGCGTGGATCAGTTTAAGATGAGGTTGGATGAATTCAGAGAAAGTGGTAGGAGGGAGAAATTGAGGGGGCACTTTTGGGAGTTGTGAAATGAAATATTTAACAGAATTTGATCTGGATATCGATACTGTACTAAGAGTTTAATTTTTTTTAACAGTTGAATTGAGAAGATAGTTAAAGAGGAGATGCTCAAGGAGACATAACAAACAAATACTACTACTACTAATAATAACACCATGAGGATTGGTAACGACGATTAAACTGGGTCGAATTTAATCATTTAAGAGGGCGGCTCAATAAGAATTTGTCATGTTGCATAGCCCCTTTCTTGGGCCGCGGCGGTACTCGTTTCGTACACTCGTCCCTGAAAGGGCCGTGGCAGTTCACATTTAATACTCATCATTTTTAAAACATCATAAATCACATAGTTCATATATTGTTTGCATACCTTTAGATTTCTCCCTCGCCGTGTAGAGGGTCGCCGTCTCGATGTCGTCTAGTGGTTGAATCCCCTCCTCTCTCTTTCCTGCCGTGAACCACGCCGTCCGTTGTCTGCAACAAAAGCTTCCCGACCGACTCACCAAACAACAATCTCTTTAACTTTCAATTCTTTTTATTACAAGCGTTAGTTATTTATCGGCTTGGAGACATTCACTACGTCGAGAGAGAGAGAGAGAGAGAGAGAGAGAGAGAGAGAGAGAGAGAGAGAGAGAGAGCAAATCACTACTTTATCGTAGTTACTTATCAAATAAGTCTTAACCATTCATGGAGAGGGGAAAGGATATCTCTCGCCTGTATTTTCTTAGAGAAATATTTCCCTTATCTGTTGTAGTTTACATGGTAACAACCACGTCTCATCGGTTCGCCTGCAAAACCCAGACTCTAAAACTCGCTTCTCACGAAGAACGAGTGACGTCACGGCTCCCTCTGTTTCCCACGCAAAGGCCTGTGACGTCACAGAGCCTCTCGCAGGTTCACACTGACCCTTGATCTGGGGTCTCGTCACGCGTGGTTTCCGACTGTGAGAACAGGCCCTATTCTGCACTCGACTGCCGGGTCCACCCCGCGTTTATTCGCGTAAGTCAAACCAACGATTTCCAACAGATACGTCCATTCCCATAGGGCCATTATCCAACAGTTAGCATTGTACTTGAAAACGATCATGTAGTCAGCTGGGAAGCAGACACGTGGTATTGTATTCCACAGACTGGTAGTTCTTGGAAAGAAACTTTGCTCATGGAATTCCTGTTTAGTTTTAGGTACACAGCGGAAGGAAGGACAATTATTTACAGTGGTTGTAGCTAGACGAGTTTTTGTTGTGAATGCTTACAGAGTTCACGAAAAAAAAACCCGAAATTATCCGGAGGCACTGAATAGTTCTGTTATATTATGAACATCATTAGACAATCAATTACTTTGATACAAAGCGAAATATCTTTAACATCTTCAGCCAGATTTATTGACACTGAGAATAATATCTACCAAACCATAACCTCTGTTAGGATCGAGGGTAGTGTTCCCCGACTATTAGTGTGTTCGTTCGATCCAGCAATGTTGCATGCAAAGACAGAGTAATAATTAACAAACAAAAGGGGTTAGTTCAAATAAGGTTTATTGAACGTGTGTGTAATGTGGAATGATGAGGTGTGTGGTGTATGTATGTGTGTCGATAAGAAACAGTTCTTGAAATGCGTATGCGAAGAAATGAGTCGTGGGAAAAGTCTTTGAAAGATGTACACAAAGAAAATGAGTTGAGAACTCTTACCGTTGTTTGACCACGTGTTGACGGAAGAAACGTGTGTTGGTGGTTGCTTTGCCGAGGCCAGTTGAAGAGAAAAGAGGGTGATTTTTCGATTGCACCGGTTTTTTTTATAATTCGAAGGGCAGATAACTCTGGTGTCGCTTTTCAGCGCCACCTGTCGGTGAAAACGCGACACCTAACGGCCAACCGATGCAGTTATGTTTTGAAAGGAGGAGGTAACTGCTACACCTCTTGCCACACCAGACTACGTGAAAAACATTTGATTCTAAAAAAAAAAACACGGAGAATACCAAGCGAGTTATTTTCTGTCAGAAAGATAAATGCCGTCTTTGTTTTAACTTTGATTTTATTTGTTTCGTATGTTTTCTGTTCGGTATTGTTATATTAAATACCATTCCCATATTAGATTATCACCCTCTTTTGTTTTATATATTTACTAGCTGGTTTTGCCTTTCAAAGTAAGTAAGGATTACATTATAGAGTGAATGCGGTATTTCGTCGAGAGTGTCTGGCGTAGAATAAGTCCAGAGTATTTTGGAAAAACGGTATGATTATCGACACGACAACCAAAGATTTGTTATAAAAATTGTATGATCATCGCCCCATTCCACCCCCAAAACGATAAGGGCTTAAAGCCTAAGTTGAAAGAATTTTTATTTGTAATTCTTAAACAATGTAGACGTATATTTTTTTGAGTAAATAAAATTGATTCACAAAGTTCGCTACTTGAAACCGAAATTTTAAATAACAGACATTTCATTCATAAGGTTCTTGTAAACAAGGGATAAAGACATTCGTGTTTATACATATAAATAGATAAATATTAACATATATTAATAGAAATAGATAAATATTAATATTTATTCATATGAATAGATAAACGTTAACATTTATTCATATAAATAGATAAATATTAACATTTATTCATATAAATTGATAAACATAAACATTTATACATATAAATAGATAAACATTAACATTTATTCATATAAATAGATAAACATTAACATTTATTCATATAAATAGATAAACATTAACATTTATTCATATAAATTGATAAACATTAACATTTATTGATATAAATAAACGTTAACATTTATTCATATAAATAGATAAAGATTAACATTTATTCATATAAATTGATAAAGATTAACATTTATTCATATAAATTGATAAACATTAACATTTATTCATATAAATAGATAAACGTTAACATTTATTCATAGAAATAGATAAACATTTACATTTATTCATAGAAATAGATAAACATTAACATTTATTCATATAACTTGATAAACATTAACACTTATTCATAGAAATAGATAAATAATAATATTTATTCATATGAATAGATAAATAATAACATTTATTCATATAAATAGATAAATATTAACATTTATTCATATAAATAGATAAACATTAACATTTATTCATATAAATAGATAAATAATAATATTTATTCATAGAAATAGATAAACGTTAACATTTATTCATATAAATAGATAAATATTAACATTTATTCATATAAATAGATAAATATTAACATTTATTCATATAAATAGATAAATAATAATATTTATTCATAGAAATAGATAAACGTTAACATTTATTCATATAAATAGATAAATATTAACATTTATACATATAAATAGATAAATAATAATATTTATTCATAGAAATAGATAAACATTAACATTTATTCATATAAATAGATAAATATTAACATTTATTCATATAAATAGATAAATAATAATATTTATTCATAGAAATAGATAAACGTTAACATTTATTCATATAAATAGATAAATATTAACATTTATTCATATAAATAGATAAATAATAATATTTATTCATAGAAATAGATAAACGTTAACATTTATTCATATAAATAGATAAATATTAACATTTATTCATATAAATAGATAAATATTAACACTTATTCATAGAAATAGATAAATAATAACATTTATTCATATGAATAGATAAACGTTAACATTTATTCATATAAATAGATAAATATTAACATTTATTCATATAAATAGATAAACATTAACATTTATTCATATAAATAGATAAACATTAACATTAATTCATATAAATAGATAAACGTTAACATTTATTCATATAAATAGATAAATATTAACATTTATTCATTTAAATAGATAAACATTAACATTTATTCATATAAATAGATAAACATTAACATTAATTCATATAAATAGATAAACATTTAAATTTATTCATAGAAATAGATAAACATTAACATTTATTCATATAAATTGATAAACATTAACATTTATTCATATAAATAGATAAACATTAACATTTATTCATATAAATTGATAAACATTAACATTTATTCATATAAATAGATAAACATTTACATTTATTCATAGAAATAGATAAACATTAACATTTATTCATATGAATAGATAAATATTAACATTTATTCATATAAATAGATAAACATTAACATTTATTCATATGAATAGATAAATATTAACATTTATTCATATAAATAGATAAACATTAACATTTATTCATATAAATAGATAAACATTAACATTTATTCATATAAATAGATAAACATTTACATTTATTCATAGAAATAGATAAACATTAACATTTATTCATATGAATAGATAAATATTAACATTTATTCATATAAATAGATAAACATTAACATTTATTCATATGAATAGATAAATATTAACATTTATTCATATAAATAGATAAACATTAACATTTATTCATATAAATAGATAAACATTAACATTTATTCATATAAATAGATAAACATTAACATTTATTCATATAAATAGATAAACATTAACATTTATTCATATGAATAGATAAACATTAACATTTATTCATATAAATAGATAAATATTAACATTTATTCATATAAATAGATAAACATTAACATTTATTCATATGAATAGATAAATATTAACATTTATTCATATAAATAGATAAACATTAACATTTATTCATATAAATAGATAAACATTAACATTTATTCATATGAATAGATAAACATTAACATTTATTCATATAAATAGATAAACATTAACATTTATTCATATAAATAGATAAACATTAACATTTATTCATATAAATAGATAAACATTAACATTTATTCACATAAATAGATAAACATTAACATTTATTCATATAAATAGATAAACATTAACATTTATTCATATAAATAGATAAACGTTAACATTTATTAATATAAATAGATAAATATTAATATTTATTCATATAAATAGATAAATATTAACATTTATTCATATAAATAGATAAATATTAACATTTATTCATATAAATAGATAAATATTAACATTTATTCATATAAATAGATAAATATTAACATTTATTCATATTAATAGATAAACATTAACATTTATTCATATAAATAGATAAATATTAACATTTATTCATATAAATAGATAAACATTAACATTTATTCATATAAATAGATAAATATTAACATTTATTCA
>OY744532.1:10427607-10462607 GCA_963556195.1 Sepiola atlantica | reverse complement strand
ATATATATATATATATATATATATATATGGGGTTAATACCATCAAAATGAGGAGGAAGAAAAGAAGTAATAAAACTATAAGGCAGTCTCGCTCTTGTTCTACAAGGAAAGCTTGCAAAAAAAAATTAAATAAATAAATTTTTCATTTAAATTGCACGATTGTTGATTTTCAAAATTTATCACTTAAATACATTCTAATGCGTACTTCAAAGATGTTGTCAATTTTCTTACTTAAAAAACGCCAATCTGCGCATAACATCGCCAGGACTACACTTATCCTAACGTCTTTAAGAACTTGACTTCTCTTTCTGCTCATATCGTGATTCGACCCCTCGGGGTTAATACCATCAAAACGAGGCGGAAGAAAAGAAAAAAAACTATAAGACAGTCTCGCCTGACAAAGTTGTTCTACAACGAAAGCTTGCAAAAAAAATTAAAAATAAATGAATTTGTCATTTAAATTGCACGATTGTTGATTTTCTAAATATTTCACTTTAATATATATATATATATATATATATATATATATATATATATATATATATATATATATATAAATCTTTATATGATTTTATACTTTCCACCCATTGCATAGCGTTCAATATTATTACTTTATACAATACACACAATACCCAAAGAAAACTACACCACTGTCTTAATAATACAAATCGTTAGAAGTTTCTTAAAAATATGAAAGGTGAAACTTTATGACACTTTTAGGGCGACAATGCCGTTTAAGGTACCCGTAATGGTCACCATACAACGTTCACCATCAACATACATAGATCATAAACCTCTAGAGAATTTTACTTAATTCGCCCATTCTATAATAATAAAATAAAGACATGGTGTTTGAGTATGGTTGGTTAAAATTCCAACATACAATACGTTAGAGCAGGGGCGGGCAACCTCCGGCCCGCGGGCCACATCCGGCCCGCGAAGGTTTGGCGTCCGGTCCGCCACCCTGCTATGCTTTATTATTGCAATCCGGCCCGCGGACCTCCCAGTAAAATTCATCTCATTTTGTGACATAGACGTAAAAGTAGGTTTCAATTAAGATTTACAGTGGGATAAAAATGTATAAACATCAACGAACGATGATGCATGTATATTTCGTTTTTCTTTAACTATTAATTTCAAATCCTTGGCCTGAGATAAAAATAGAAAAAGAGAAAGAGAGAGGCAATGAGGAAACGAGAGACGAGGAAAGCGCATAAAACAGAGAACTTATGTGAAGTGTGTCAAAACGAATGCTGGATCAACTTGCTACTTCCCCCGTCATTATTTTTTATGATTCCAAAATGGCTCTTCGTCGGCGCCTTTTATAACATCATATACAGAAGTCTCTTGAGAAACAATATCAAAATTGTTAGAGTGTTCGATGCAATTCTTGTACAATTTATTCATGTAAACAAAATATAGTAATTCTGAGATTTCGTTTTTCACTCCGGCCCGCGATCTCCTTCCAAAAGTCTCATCTGGCCCTCACTCTGAAAAGGTTGCCCGCCCCTGCTTTAGAGGTATAAGTTATGCTTGCGCATGTCTCTTGTCACGTGCTGTGGATATAGATGATAGGAACTAGTCAATTAGTGCGATTAATTCGAATCTATCGAATCGAAAGCGTACAAAGTTAGCAACGACTCATTAGTGGCAAACGACCCACGGTACAGGGGATGGCCGTAATTTAGAGAACAAGAATCGTATAAGCAGATTTTCCATCTGAAAAGTAGAATAAAAAAAGGGTAGGGCTCTCAAAACAGAACAAAAGAAGTATATGGACGGAATAGTGTTTTGCTTGTGTCGACACGTCGACGGACGTCCAGTCAGGATGTATTTCCAATAACATAATGACAATGGTCAGGTGAGCGTGGGAAGATGTTCACTACAGCAGAAGTATTTTCATTCTGATCATAAACCAGTTGGAACAAACATGCGTCGTCAATCTATTGATCGGAGGCGTCAGTGTATCGGATATAGTTTTTGTTTGGATCGGGATAAACCAGTATCAGAATCGCCGTGAGTTTAATTTTGACGCTATCAAAAGCGGTCTGACATGTTTCGTCCCATTAGAAACGCGCACATTCTCTCCTTATATTAACCAGTGACTCTGCAATATCAGAGAAGAAAATTCGAATAGATCGGCGATGGTACAAGGGCATTAAAATGAGCACTCTTACCCGCCTAACGGTGGTTGGAGTAAAAACTAGCGTCTTTTCCATCTGATCCTCTCATGCATTTGCACACAAAAAAAAACAAAAACAAAAACAAACAAACTGAAAAGCATCTCCTTCAATACGCTAGATAAATAAGCCGCGCATGCGTGGTCCCCCTCTGTATGTGACTCGATTTGTTGAGTGTAAAATGCAATAAATTTGGGCAATTTGGTGCATTTTTGACCCCCTTTTCACCCCCTGGGGGCGCGAACCAGAATTTTTCTGAGGTCAAGGATGCTCATTTTATATCCAGAACAATTGCCTCTACATTTTGGCCAAGTTTCAGAAAAATTGAATCGATGGATAAATGTTATGGGAGAAAAGGGTCATTTTTTGCCATTTTGGGGGCTTTTGACCCCCTGGGGGCGTCAACCAGATTTTTTCCAATTGCCTCCACATTTTGGCCAAGTTTCAGAGAAATTGAATGGATGGATGAAAAGTTATGGGGCAAAAAATGTCATTTTTGCTATTTCGGGGCCTTTTGACCCCTTGGGGGGCTAACCAGATTTTTTTTCAAAAATCGGAGAATGTCACTTTCTAACCTGACCAAAGTTACAACTTCATGCAAAATTTCAGAGAAATTCAATGGATGGTTGCGGAGAAAAATCCGGACGGACGGACGGACGGACGGAAATGCCTCAAAACATAGGCACCCCGATTTTATAAATCAGGGGACCAATAAATGCATTTATAGATTACCAGGGAGGTTTAGCTCTAAACACATTTTGGTACTTAGAAAAGTAAAAAGTTAGATTACCCCGAAAATTAAACTACTGAGCTAACATTGAATTTCGTGATTGTCAAAGATCTTTATTCTTATTATCAGGATTTAATCTCTCCGGAAATATAACAATTTTGGATTTGATTTGTTTTCTGGGTATCATTTAGTGATACAAATGTGTGGGGTTGATTAATGCATAAACACAAAACAAAACCCCATAAAATATTCAGCAAAAGTTTGTTTTTTACTATTCATTCCCAAATATGTTACAATTTTTTGGAAGATAAAATGACATTCTTAATTGAAGCAGCGATCTGTGTTCGGTAAGCAATCGCTGCAATAAGAAATACTTTGTAAGGCTGTTAAGCATTTACTTTTCATTCGGCCGATGGATACTGCACGCCTGTCCTGTGCAGTTCTAGGAGGTCCACCCTCCCAGGCTTCGCCTCCCCTCTTTGGGGAGGAGTAAGTTTATTGCTTACTGTCTGAGGCGCCCCTACCGGGGAATGCCGACGGGGCTGCCCAGGCAATTTTTAAATGGCCAGAGTGCTCACCTCTCGAGCGCTGGCTTTTCAAACCCCACTTTCTCGACCCGATCTTGGGTCACATCTTACTTGTGGGAGTAAGATAAAACTGGCCTTGTGCCTAACTCCTGGGGAGGAGTAAATAAAACTTTTCATTCGGCCATCTCTCACGTAGACATATCTATTTCACCAGGAAAGAGACTGAGACACCGAGATCTTCGTTTGGAATCCAATCTGTCCCCCTCCCCCTGCCATCTTCGAGTAGATCAAAAGGGGTCACCTCTTCTTAGAATGTGTTACTTTCTCTTTTTTTTTTTTAGATCGTGGCTTTCAAACGTACTATGCCGAACTTATAACCCGACATAATCTCGGCTTTGCATTTACTTGAATATTTAAAAAATAGCAAAAAAAATTGGTTCATAATTCTTAGGTATTTACAGGGTGATTCATAAGTCACTTAGCTATTTATTTTTGAAATTCTAAAGTTAAAAAATACGGTAATACAAAACAAAAAGTTTATTTAACAAATTCATTTATGGGAGTTTAAAATTACAGCAAATTTTCAAAATTTCCCCCTTCGTTCTGCATGCATAGCTCCATTCTTTTTTGCAAGGAATTTACGACTCTTTGTAGCATATTTGATTGATTATGAAATAAATATTTATAGAAACAAAAATATAAACGAACACATTTTAAATAACAAATAGCAGTAATTAGCGAGTACGATAACAATTATCAAAAGTTCATAGTATGTTTGTGCTTCATATGGTAATAATTTTAAATAGCTAAGTGAAGTGACTTATGAATCACCCTGTATAATAGGCGAATAAAAATGACCTCAATTCCGAAACTCTTCTAACAGTTTACTACAAATCAATACTCTATGACACAAATAATGACATGATAAAAATTATTTCATTAAAAAGTTCGTAAAATCTTAACAATTGAAGGTCAAAGAATGTTTTTAGTTTTCTGACAATACATTTATTCCAAGTTCAACAACCCGTTCATTTAATTTGAAAGGGGCGAACAATAGATTTTGAAAAATACAGGAATACGTGATGGAAAAAGTTACATAATTTTATCGTAAAATTCTTTGCATCACTTAAAAGTAATAATATTGTAGAAAACTTCCATATTTTTTTATTATCATAGAATCCAAGAAATTATGTTTTGAAATAAGTTTACGTTTGAATTTTAACCGCGAAAAAAGAAAAGTAATAATTATTAAAATATTAAAATGAGAATTTTTACATCAACCGTATTATTTTACAAAAATTTTATCTCAAATGAGGTAATAGTTTAATTTTGATAAGTTTTGCACTACTTATTCATTCGTAAATAAATTAGTTCTTGAAATAGATTTTGTGTGAGAAATATTAATATAAATAATTTTTATTTTCATACACCTTCCCTGCAATCATAAAAATGAGACACCCTACCCCCACATCGCACTTTCCCAATCGCATCCCAAAGACACCTTCCCCCAAATCATTAAAAAAAATGAAAATTGGGCTCTTGTCAGTATGTAAAGAAAGATCACATAACAATTTAAATTAAGTTTTTATTAAAAAAAGTATTGATATTTTTTTACTCGACATAAAGTCAAAAAATAAAACTAATAAACGAGAAAATTATTTTAAGCATATTAGGTGTTTTTTTTAATTAAAATATATTGAATTTAGAACTGTAAAAAAGAATTTTAAATGCTGAAAATAGTTTTTTTCTTTCTACCTACAACCGCGAATTCCATCACACAGCGGATAAATACGTCAGACCAACAAGACGTTTCTTCAATGAACAAAACTATAAGTTTGTTTATTTAAAAAAATATATATCTTTGAAAATGGAGTGTTTCTCCGAAATATATAACATAACAGTAAAAAATATATATATATATCTTGCATTGTAAGGGCTTTCTATTGACACTTATTACCTATCACCAATGCTTAAAAAAAAAAAAAAATAATAAAAAAAAGAACGAAAATAATTTGAATATTTTTAGTTATTTAAATATTTAACTATTACCTAAAATTCTCGTTTTAAATGATTTTTGATATGTATTTTCGTAAAGAAATATCAGCATTAGCAATAAAACATAATTTAACACTACAGCCTATTTTTTAAATATAATTTTGAATCTCAAAAATTATACTAAGATTGTTAAATTATATGAAGGTTCATAAACGGAATCATTTGTCTTGCATCGCTTATTTCCGTTTTCTACAATACCTTTTAAAATCGATATTTTTTTCTTCTAGAAATAAAAATTACCGACGGAAAGACGTGGAATTTGTCACAGAATATATATATATATATATATATATATATATATATATATATATATATATATATATATATATATATATATATATATATATAAAACGTTATTTGCGATAACGTCCAAGATTATCTGCTGTTTACTGCCCGCTGTATTAAGGCACAAATAGAACTTAATTTCTCCTGTATCACGTGATAAGTACTGATAGCATTGAGGATAGCGCAAAAGCATGCAGAATCTTGGTTGACTCTGTGAACCTGGTTTGCGCCCTGTGGCCGTCTGAAATTGTCACTTCCTACACTGATGAGAGCGAAAGCCTGAAACGCCAGCGTAGTATGTAGATAAAAATAAATTAATGTTATATATATATATATATATATATATATATATATATATATATATATATATATATATATATATACAAGTATCATTAAAAATAACGGACATCTTGTGTCTGGATATTTTTTCTATGATCCTTTCCGTTTTTCTGATTAGGTTCTTAGTTTCAGACGGAAACTGTCTGAAACTAAGAACCTAATCAGAAAAACGGAAAGGATCATAGAAAAAATATCCAGACACAAGATGTCCGTTATTTTTAATGATACTTGTATAAAAGAAAAGATGCTGCCAAGACACACACACACACACACACACACACACACACACACACACATATATATATATATATATATATATATATATATATATATATATATATATATATATATAATTTATTTTCAAGTGCTATATAATAATTATTTTATATTAAATCCTAGCGTGATAGAAGTATGCTAAATATTGAGGAAAGGGCATTATTATAGGAAAGAGGTTAATAAGAAAACAAATGTAAAGTTAAAAGTTTATTATATTCAAATATTACCACAACGAATGGTTAACAAAAAAAAATCCTATCATCAAAAAGAGAAAACCAATAAAACCAATAAAATTTTAAGTATTGGTAAATATTAATAATTTGAAATCTTTTTACATTTGTTTATGCCATTATCTTCTTTCTTATTAACAACAACTAGCGGGACTCGTGTAAATAACAGGAAATGATGTTTTCAATACTAATTATCTTGTTCCTAACCTATAAAAGCGGTTTCGTGTCCGTCCGTCAGATTTTTTTCTCGATTTGATCGATCGACTAATTCCGATTTCGACGACTAAACCTTACTTTATAAATGGTTTAAATTAAATTAAATTTGGCTCCAATTCATGAGTAGCATACAAAGATTCGGTAGGTCGTTACTTTTGATGTAAGCGTGACACACGAAAAACACACACGCTATCGTATTAATATGTGTCTTCTTGGTCATCCCCTTCGATGTAAAAAAAAATCTTAGAGGGTGGTTGGGATCGAACTATATACCAGTCGGGCCGACGTCAAAAACCGCTAACCGTTGCGCCAAAGGTAAATACTTGAAAATGTTACGAAAATTAGGTAACTTGAATGCTTTTCCAAATTTAGGTGCGGCACGTATGCGCAGAGCTTTTGATGTTACACACGAACACCCACGCTATCGTATTAATATATATAAATAATATATATATATATATATATATATATATATATATATATATATAGATATATATATATATAGATATATATATATATAGAGAGAGAGAGAGAGCAATAAGCTTGAAACGCTAGCGTATGTAGGTATTAATGATTTAATATTTATTTATAAATAAATATATATATATATATAATTATTTATAAATAAATATATATATATATATATATTTATTTATAAATAAATATATATATATATATATATTTATTTATAAATAAATATTAAATCATTAATACCTACATACGCTAGCGTTTCAAGCTTATTGCGCTCATCAGTGCAGGAAAATAACACTTTTAGACGGTCGGAAGGCGCGAACCCGGTTCACAGAGCCAGCTTAGAATCTGCAAGCACTCGCCATATCCACTCGGCCAACGGAAACTGTCACGTAATTAAGGGAAATTAAGATCTATATATACATAGAAGCGGGCACAGACAGAAGACTAGTCGAGAGTGTTCTACGAACGTATTCGGAACTTTGCATTAGAGCTTTTTGACAGTCTATTTTTAACATCCCCGAGAGTGCTCAACTTTAATTTACTTAAAGGGGCTTAGTATAATATATATATATATATATATATATATATATATATATATATATATATATATATATATATATATATATATATATATATATATATATATATATATATATATATATATATATTGCTCAAAACCACGTTGGATTCCCAACCATAAAAACATAAAAAAACGACCTTATATTTAATCTGCTCTGGTGGGGAGGTAAATAGTATGTAACTTTTTTTCTTAAATGTATACTTTTTATAAAGATTTTACAAGAAATAATTGGCGAAATGTGTGCGATTTTGTCTGTTTGTACTTTTTGTAAATAAATTATGTATTTGTTAAATGTTATTTCGTTTGTTTATACATTTTTCTTACAGAAAAAAAATCCTCGCAATATCTATTAATAATGGAGATTATGTATCTGTCTGTAGCTGAAACTATATCATTAGTTTTTATCGCTCTCTTTTTATACAGGGTGGGCAAAAATAAGGGTCCTATTTTTAAAAATTCATAACTTTTTTATTTATTGATTTTTTTAATTTTTTTTTTTAGAATAAGTAAAGGACCCCTTCCGAAGCAAGCATGAGCCGTATTAGCCCTAAGGAACGTACCCTCATCTAGAAAACATTATTTTTGCTTAAAAAACTCAAAACAGTGTAAAAAACAATACTTTAGTTTTTGTAAGTTTTAAGAAGTGTTTTTCGGCTAAAATTTGTTTTGTTTATTTCAAAAAATCTCGGAAGGGTCAGTCTACACACACATAAAGTTTGGTGAGTTTAACTTTTATTTTGTGGAAGTTATTCAAATTCAAGTTATTCAAATTTAAAGATAGGACCCTTATTTTGGCCCACCCTATATCTACTTATCAGCTCCTATATATACCCATTCCAAAACTTCCCCAAACATTACGCGTCTTTCAAATTTACATAATTAATTTGTTTTAAAGCATCTAATAAATTAATATTCGCAAACATGATTGTTTTTTTCAGATTTCCAGATGTATTTAAAATATTTTCTTCGATATCAATAATCTTAATAAACATTATAAAGATAATTAATTAAAGAGATTGTTTTTTTATCTATATAATTGAGTTACGTAATTAAATTAGATTGTAATGGAATATGATGGAACAGCCGGCGTCCACTCCAACATTTGGTTACACGTCCTCTGATTATTAAGTATAACGTTCTATTTCGAACGCACAGAAAGTTCTATTTCAAGAAAGAGAGAGAGAAAAGAGAGAGAGAGAGAGAGAAAAAGAAAGAGAGAGTGAGAGAGAAAAGAGAGAAAAGAGAAAGAGTGTGTGTGTGTGAGAGAGAGAGAGATAGAGAGAGAGAGAGAAAGAGAAAGAGAGATGGACACAAGACAGAGCCGCATTGTTTGATTAATAACATGTTAATAACACATTCTTTGAGATTTATCGTACGAGTCCCTGAAAAATGATAAATTTAC
This sequence comes from Sepiola atlantica, assembly GCA_963556195.1. NCBI lineage: Eukaryota > Metazoa > Mollusca > Cephalopoda > Sepiida > Sepiolidae > Sepiola > Sepiola atlantica. Next base: position 10,453,314 of record OY744532.1, on the reverse strand, counting down.
TTTGATATTTTTTTATTAAGAAGTTTTTTTTGTTAAATCTTATTAGAAATTATGTTTTAAGCACACATTTATTAAATAAAATTGTTTCATTTAAACAATAATTGATTTAAAAATTACTATTTTTTTGTAAAAAACAAACACATTTTACTGAGCAATTAAATAATTGAATTTAGAATCGTGTTCATTGTATTTTATTTTTTAAATTGTTGATTTTTTTAGGTACACCTTTTTTCGATTTGAAAAACTTCAAATATTATTATCTTTTTAAGTGAGTTTAGGATTAACATATTGTTATCACTCGAGGCCCATTTTGGTAGACGTATACGACACGTTACTAAAGAGGGATCAATTTAACGTTAGAGGATCATAGCGAACTGAACCCCCCTCTAAAATCTAAACGGGTAAGTTTAAACAAATTTTTCTTTTGATAATCTGAATTTTTGTTGCTTAATCGATAGTAATCAGAAAAAAAGCAACAAAAATTGTATAAAGATTTTAGACTGGATGGTGAGTCATTAATAGGCCCGCCAATTATAAATTTGGTTACGCCGTCTTCTGAAACAATAAAATAATTTCCAGTTAACAACTTTCTTCTATCGAAGAGAATTTAAAGATTTTGTTTTCTAAACACTTTCCCTACGGTTACCTTTTACTTAGTTTAAAATGTTATGTATGTAATATGTAGCTTAAAACAGCTAGCAACATATGTGACTGGAGGGAGCATATATTTGCTAGTTTTCTTAATAAAATAAGGGAGTATCCCCTTATTTTATTGAAATAACAACGAAAAACACAAACAATGCAGAATAGTTTTAATTAAAAGAGTGTTGAGTATTATCCGTCGGCTGACATGTTCAATGTACGTCGTCGAGTAACCGGAAGTGAAAGCAACCGGTGTCAACCCAAATCTGTCCTTTTCGTATTTGTTTGTTTTGGGTGCCTAAAATCTAATTGATCTCAGCTTTTCAATCCATTCAACAACTGACATGGATCCGTCAAATTCAGGAATAAATCCCAAATCATTTTTTCGCCGTCTGCCATACCCGTGTGAGTGAGGAAAATCTGTATGTAATCGATATCACAAAGTAAAGTAATGTTTCCCGCTTATATTAATACATTATAGCACTTTAAACACAAGCGATATATAGAATTCGATTATGCCAACGCTTTAGGCCGATTCCTGTAGTGTGTCTTCAGAAATTGGGCGCCATTTTTGTTTGCTTTCAGTAATTTCTACAGGTTTTTCCACCACCACCTTTCTCTCCCGGGCCATACCGAGTACATTCGGTTACTTACGTTCGGGTTTTTATATCTCGATTTGCGTTTATTTACGCACTTTCCCCGTCATATATACTGTGACAGTGCCGGGCAGCGCCGGTATGAGTTGACCGTGAACCTACGAAGGTTGATAGTGCAATTACTGCGCTAGTATGAATAGACAGAAAGAAATCCTTAAAAATCTCTGAACGTATCGCACAGTTGGTGATAGGAAAAAGAAAACCGAATTATATTAATTTTATGGGCTTATCAAAAGATTAAGAAAAAAAAAGAATTAACTTCTCAAGTCGATATGAGAGTGACAGCTGAACTCAGCGGGAGTTAGAAATGACGGTCAAGTGTTAAATCTCGAAGGGAGGCAGAGTCCTATCCTCGAAGGAAGGCACGTATCGGTCTGCTGGACCTGTAGAGGTGAGGGGCATCGAGCGGCAGAGTACCCCAGAAATTATGGGCGACTACGCAGCTCGTTTGGGCCGAACTGCATTAGGTGTGGTCTGTTCGGGCATGAGAGTCGGTGGTGCACAGTAGCGGGAGATCGGAGGTTAGGGATTAGGATGCCGAACCTTAGTGTGCCACCTGACGCTGAGGTAATAAACCAGGGAAACACCCAGAGGCCACCCCGCAGAAAATAAAAGGCAGGGTGGCCCCAAGAATTACAAGTTTAGTGAAGGGTAGTGAAACTAAATGGGAAGAAGACAGGCTTGGGTTTTGTTCACCAGTTCATGAGAAAACTCGGGTAAAGCCACAAGTACAAATAATCAGGAATATATTAATATAAGAAAATATGTACACGTAAAACTCCTGGATAAAAATATTAAATTGCAATTAGATTTGGGCTCGGACGTGTCAATAATAAATCTACATATGTGGAAGAAGTAAAATAAACCCACTCTGTTAAGAACCAACAGAATAGCCAGCACAGTGACTGGCGAAAGAATACAATTTGAGGGTGAGATAATTACTAATGTGTCTCTAATGGGAAATACCAGAAAATAAAAAAATGCTGGTGTTAAAAACGCTAATAACCTTTTTAGAACTGATCGGATGCACGCATTTAATTTATGGGAGTTATCGATAAATACATTTTGCAAAAAAAATAGATAGTCGGGCGACTGACTCAGAAAAACTAAACCTGGATTTGAAAAAATCTTTCCCCGAAGTTTTTTTCTGGCGGCCTTGGTCGATGCACAAAGATGGCGGCCAAATTTCAACTGAACGAAAACGTCCAACCAGTATTTAAGAGAAAAAGGAATGTGCCTTTTGCCTCGATAGACAAAATAAACGAGGAATTGGACCGACTTGTGATGACCGGCATCTTATCAAAAGTGGAGTACAGTCAGTGGGCAGCACCCACGGTCTATGTGAAAAAGAAATCAAAAGAGATTCGTGTGCGTGCAGACTTTTCGACGGGATTAAATGCAGCACTAAAAGATTCATTACCCACTGCATAGTCCGGAGGAGGTTTTCTCAAAATTAAATGGAGGCAGATTTTTTTTCAAAAATAGATCTGAGTGAAGCGTATTTCCAAATACCCGTGGAAGAAGAGAGTTCAAAACTGTTTTGTATAAATACGCATCGCGGTTTATACAAGTTCGAAAAGCTAGCTTTCGGGGTCAAAGTTGCTCCAGCTATTTTTCAGCAAGTGATGGATACAATGCTGGGCAAACTTGATTTTGCTATTGCATATCTTGACGACATTCTAATCAACAGTAAAAACATTGACCAGCACCAGAAACATGTCAACCAAGTATTTTCTCAAATCCAAGATTATGGGTTTAAAGTGAAAGAGGAAAAATGCGATTTTTTCTTGAGGAAATAAAATACCTGGGTCATGTTATAGACAAGGACGGAAGAAGGCCGGACACAGAAAGAGCTACCGCGATTAAGTACATGCGGGCGCCAGAAAACTTCACAACGCTACAGAGTTTTCTGGGACTAGCAAATTACTATCAAGCTTTGCATAAGAGAGATGCATAATTTGCGCGCTCCACTGAATGAACTATTAAAAAAGGATAAGGTCTGGGAGTGGATGCTCAAATGCCATGGGATATTCGATAAAACCATTGAAATGCTGACGTCAGATTTATTCCTTACGCATTACAACCCGTATTTAGACATAATTGCGACGCTAGTTCATATGGATTAGGAGTGTGCATTCTGCATATAATACCGGATGGAACCCATAAACCCATCGCGCATGCATCAAGGACATTGCTTCCGGCGGAGAAGCAGTATTCCCAAATTGAAAAGGAGGCTCTAGGGATAATATTTGTTGTAACCAAGTTCCACCGCTATATACACGGTAAATTGTTCACGTTACAAACGGACCATAAGCCGTTAATTACCATTTTCGGATCGAGAAAAGGCCTACCTGTGTATACGGCAAATATATTACAGAGATGGGAAACAATTTTACTGAATTATAATTTCAAAATAGAGTATTTACCCTAAAAAAGGATCTATTAAGCGGATGGATTGTCTAGACTGGTGCCGAGAGAGAGAGAGAGAGAGAGAGAGAGAGAGAGAGAGAGAGAGAGAGAGAGAGAGAGAGAGACACTAGAATATACCGTGATCACTTCCCTGCAAGCAGAAGGGGGTATTAATGCAATTTTGGGCAACACGGTTAGAGAGCTTCCGGTGACTCTATATGAAATTAAAAAAGAAGCCTCCGAGGATGAATTCATCATCAGTACAAAACCTAAAATGGCGGATAAGGGCGTACATTTTGCGGAGAGCTTTTCATTCTGCGATGATCTACTCATGTACAACGAGAAAGTTGTCATTCCAAAGAAATTACAAAAGAGAATTCTTAGGGATTTTCACGTTGGCCATCCGGGGACAAACAGGATGAAGCGTTTAATGCGGAGCTTCGTGTACTGGCCTAGAATGGATCAGGACATTGCGTATGTCGTAAATACGTGTAAAGGCTGTGCCTTGGCGGCAAAGGCACCTCATATGAAACATAGTCCGTGGCCAAAGACAGACCGACCTTGGTCGAGAGTACAGGTGGATTTTGCGAGTCCATTCGAAAGGATTCTACTATCTACTCGTGGTCGATAGTTTTTCCAAGTGGCCTGAAGTATTACGTTGTACGAAACCCAATACGGAGGTGACAATCAACTAATGAAGCACCTCTTATGAAGACCACCACTCGAAGATAAAGGGGTTATGCGTTTGTTAGGTGGACAAGCTTCTTCCTTTTATATACGCATATAATATCAGTAGCACAATTATTGCTTAAAAACAATAACAACAAAACTAACGACACACACACACACACATATATATATATAAGATTATTTTTATTTACACAGACATGTACAAAATCTGCGACACTGGCATGTCGATGTTATCGATCAACAGTTTGTATAAACTGAGATCTCATCAGGCAGAGTTAGAATCCGATCTTAACCTTAGATCCCTCACACACACACACACACATATATATATATATATATATATATATATATATATATATATATATATATATATATATATATATATATATATATATATAGTAATCAACCGAAAGATATTTCGTCGTCTACGAGACTTAGTAATCCAAATGTGATTAGCAGCAAAGTACCTTATCCATTGCGCTAACAAACTCGCCACAATAGTTATCCACGGTTCATCAGCGTAGCTGACTATGGCAGGGTTAGAACCTACGATCACTGGGACTGCCACGAGAGTCTGTCTAAAATTACGTGATAAGTTATGGTTTATAAATTTATGTCGTTACGTTTGTTGTTATTGTTTTTTTTAACGATAATTGTACTAGTGGTCCTATTTTTCCCTGAGCATTGGAGAGCTTCTTTCCTTTATATACGCAAATAGTACCAGTAATACAATTATCGCTAAAAAAACAATAAAAAACAAAAATAACGATATATATATATATATATATATATATATATATATATATATATATATATATATATATCTATTAATAATGGAGTTTATGTATCTGTCTGTCTGTCTGTCTGAAGCCAGAACTCCAGTATGACTATTTTACTGAAATTAATCTTTTTGAAATTCTTTATATACTGTCACTAAAAGTCGCTTAGACACCAGATGGGTTTTGTCATTTACATAAGTCATTCCTTTAAACCTTCAATTAAATTAATATTTACAAATATACACTTATAACTGCTATTATCAAATTTACATATGTATTCACAATATTTTCCGATAAGGTTATATTAATAAACATTATTCATACAATTAATTAAAGCCATTTTCATCATAACCGGCGATCTGATTAAGCAGCCGATTGCCTGTTTAATCAGTGGGTCCCTCCCTCCCTCCTGTAATTAAATATGGCGATCTGATTAAGCAGCCTAATGGCTGTTAAATCAGTAGTGCCCTCCCTCCCTCCGGTAATTACATATGGCGATCTGATTAAGCAGCCGATTGGCTGTTTAATCAGTGGTGTCCTCCCTCCCTCCGGTAATTAAATATGGCGATCTGATTAAGCAGCCGATTGGCTGTTTAATCAGTGGTGTCCTCCCTCCCTCCGGTAATTAAATGTGGCGATCTGATTAAGCAGCCGATTGGCTGTTTAATCAGTAGTGCCCTCCCTCCCTCCGGTAATTAAATATGGCACCTTGAGGATTGGTACTGATGGCCGAAACTGGACAGAATTTGATTATGTAAGAGGACGTCTCAACAAGAATTTGTTAACATCGGATTCGAAAACGACCATGTTGTAGTCAGCTAGGAAGCAACCCCCTGGTATTATGTTCCACAAGCGGGTCGTACTAGGAGAGAAACTTTGCTCAAGGAAGTTATGTTTAGTTTTAGGTACACAGGAATAAAAGAAAATTTATTTACAGTGGTTGTAGCCGCTGAAGTTAATGATGATGATTTCTCCAAGCAGTGTTGATATGTCGCCTGTCATCTGGAATCACTAAGAGAGTCGGCTGTACTACTACTATTGTCGCCGAGTCGTTGATTATGTTGCGGGCAAGAACGCTACGGCTGGTCGTAGCCGTCGTAGGTCAACATATCGTCTGACGGCGACGGCGCGGAGCGCAAACTCCAAAATGAAATGAGTGCCAAAAACTGCGTGTCTTCTATACTGGTCGCAACAGCTGCTGCGGATAGCAATATCTTGTTGTCACCTGATTGGTCGACGGAAAAGGAAGATGCGCAACGAGAAACTAAATTATGTCTATCTTCATCACATGCGCCGAAGTTGTCGAAGTGTTAACTTCCGGTTTTGTTACTAGAAGTGTCGAGTTTTAAACGGGCTACCACAAGGTAGACCGCCTACTAAAGTAGCACCCATTTTTCTCAGACCTAAAAAAATCAGCAATTCCGAATGCAATTAATTTATGTGTGAATTAAATTGACAAATAAACACCACTCCCATTTGAAAAAAAAAAGAAAACGTATTTTTACTATCTTTTAAGAAAAAGTTAGTAGTATTTTTTTCCGAATCAATTGAATTAATCATGCAATTAACTAATTGTTTTTTATTATAAACACCAACACTACTCCACACACGGCCGAATAGTGGCTTTATAGAGATATAGGATACTGGCAGGTGTGACAAATTTTTCTAGCCCGGTAGAGGGAGCCTACCTTCTTTGCAACAGATTTGGCAGCATCTTATTTCACTTCATGTTGCCTGAGAATGTCAGGCCAAACTCTTCACTTTCTGAATAGATTTCTAAAATAAATTTTCAAATATTTTAAGATACAAAATATCATTAGTTTCAAACAATTTGTATGTTTCTATATAAAAAGAGAGGTTTAGTTTTCTAACATATAAAGTTATCTTGTCGGATTTTCAAAGTCATCATAATCGTTCAATTAACTGATTGTTCTTTATTATAAACACCAACACTTATTTGACAACTCCATTTTTAAATTTTCAGCAAAAAGTCCTTTTAATGGAAGAAGTCTCTTTTGGTTTTTATTTGCAAAGATTACAAATTCACTGTTGTTAAATGTGAGGGTAAAATCTAAGTTTATTTAAGAAAACGAATCATATTTATTTGTAAAAAGGGTTAATTACATTTTGTTTTCGTCATCCATACTTAGACGCTGCGGGATGAATTTATAATGAACATGGCGTTGTTAGGGAATCTTCCAGGGCTCGTTCTTACCAGTAACTCTCACCCGTCCAATGTCCTGTAAGAATCGTGAAATATCGGGACCGAGGACCTCTGACGTTTCGATTGATATAGACTGAAAACTTAAACAGTCGGTTAATGAGGTTGTGGAATAAAGACATTTGGGCAAAATGTAAATTAATAGCAACTTTATTTCATGTCTTCGCCCAATAAACATAAGAGGTTAAGAAAAGATTTGACGCCAAATGTTAAATAAGGATTCCGTTGGGCTGCGAGTTGGACGCGACGCGCGTCAGATTCGTTTCGATTGACATTTTAAGTCCAACTAACTCAGAAGCGGGGAAAAATGTATATGTAGTCCAACGGAAATGCATCCCACGACAAGTGTTTTCATTGGATAATAGATCAATCACTCCGCGTAGAAACATTAGCTTACATAGAAAGAAAATAGTCCATCAAAGTGTACCTGCTACAAGATGTATATGTCATTCTTGCTGTGCCGAGATTTACAGCACACACATACATGGCTTTCTGACTCGGGTCGGCGATCATTGTCTAGGATGACTGATTTTCTTAGAAACTAATTTCTATGAAGGGATTTTTTTTTAGATTAAAATAAAAAGTTGCTTTGTGTTGTTTATCATATTCATCAGTATGGCGAAATCGAAGGTTTTGGAAAAACCTTGATAATACAGGATGAAGCAGAAATACCCCCCACATTTAAACTGTCACCTATGTATTTCTAATGAACTTATGCAAGTGGCAATTATGTTTTTATTTAGCTAAGGACTTACCATTTTCTCAGATATCCTCGCCAAGCAATATAGTTTGGACTGATGGCCTTCGTGCTTTTATGTAAAAACGTTTTTGAAGAATGGTGAATCTGTGATTGCAACACAGAGAGCTTTTCGATTATATGAAGTCCGGATGATGCTGTTCTGGATAGAAAATCTACTATGGATTGCAAATTTCAGAGCCACACGTTCAGCCCTTAAAAAAGCCACCTGGAAGACCTCGAAGGGCTCGAAGTCCAGACAGTTTTCATGTGGCGAGTCTTTCTGTTACCCAGTATCCCACACGTTCACCTCGCAAATATGCTTCTGCTTTGGGAATGTCCGATCAAGCAGTCAGAACAATTCTAGACACTGATCTGAATTTCCATCCATACAAATTATGATTGCCCAGAAACGGAACGAAACAGACTGGGAAGATAGCATGTCCTTCAAAGTCATCCTGTAATGACTCTTCAATTGATGGAAGATCTAAAAAAACAAACATTTTCAACAGTGTATAGCGAATATAAGTCATCATTTAAAGGATGTAATTTTAAAAATCAAACAAAGGGAAACTGTAACCCTTTGTTTAAACAACAGTAGCATTAAGTTTTCATGAATCTTGTTTCCTCTCCATTTTATCAACCATTCAAATGCGGGAGATATTTCTGCCGCACACTGTATAATCGTGCGGCTTAGTACAAAATAGGTTTTTGTTACGCAAATTCATTTTTATTCTTTAATGAATTAATTGAATATCTCATACAGCTATAACCACGTAGACACACCGGTTCCCGTAAAATCACTTAGATTAAACGATGTTGAGTCTGGTCAGTTCTCAGATAGGTGTCCAATTGCGAATACGGTTTTGCATGTAAAACTTGTCTCTAGTAACGTTGCAAACCAAGAGCCCGGCTACCAATCTACTATTACAACAAACGAACAATACTTGACCATTCTTTGCGAAATAATGTAACATCGATCTGTTATCGCCGGCCAGTAGTTGGCCGGCGATAACAGATCGATGTTACATTATTTCGCTGTTTCGATCAAGATTAGATATTCAAATAACGGTTCATTCTTTTTCATTCTGGAAAGTGTGTGGATGAATTGAATTTGGCACCGCATCTATATAATGCTTGTACGTACGTTATCACTTATCATACACATTAATAACATGAGATCGTCGGGTCAGCAAATATGGGAATGGTGATTAATCCGGTGCCGATAAGGTAAAAAAAAAAACAGCCTTTACCATTTTAAAATTAATTGTTCCAAAATCAAATTATGTCGTTTTGTCGACTAAAAAATACATTTTTAAATCAATACAATTTTAAATAAATACAATTTTAAATCAATACAATTTTAAATAAATACAATTTTAAATCAATACAATTTTAAATAAATACAATTTTAAATCAATACAATTTTAAATAAATACAATTTTAAATAAATACAATTTTAAATCAATACAATTTTAAATCAATACAATTTTAAATAAATACAATTTTAAATAAATACAATTTTAAATAAATACAATTAAAAAAATACATTTTTAAATCAATACAATTTTAAATCAATACAATTTTAAATAAATACAATTTTAAATCAATACAATTTTAAATATATACAATTTTAAATCAATACAATTTTAAATAAATACATTTAAAAAAGTGACATTCGTTTTATTAATTTGAAGAATATTTAACTGACAATTATTTTTACGGTAAGAAGCCAAAGATTATTTAACTATTAAATTGCTACAATTTAACAAAAATAAATAAGAGACATATTTATTTTATTTATTTAAAGAATATTTACCCGACAATTACAATCATTTTACGGAAGAAGGAGTCATTTTGGAAATAGTATTGAACCTGAAATACATTTATTATTTTTAAAAGAATATTATTATTGACGAAAAATTATACACATTGACTAGACACTCCATATGTATGTATGTATGTATGTATGTATGTATGTATGTATGTATATATATATATATATATATATATATATATATATATATATATATATATATATATATATATATATAATAACAATAATAATAATAATCCAGGTAAAACATCCACAGGGTAGTAATCCAAAGAATTTCAACCGGGTTCATAAAAAGTGCTCAATATCCAATAGAGCTTTTATATATAATTATTTTTATTTACACAGACATGTACAAAATTTGCGACACTGGCATGCCGATGCCATCGATCAACAGTAATTACAAACTGAGATCTCATCAGGGAGAGTTAGAACCCGATCTTAACCCTAGATCATATTTGGGAAGAATGAAATGGAGAAAGAAAGAAAAAGAAAAAGAAAAGAAATTTAAATTTCAAAATTTAGGGAGTCACGTGGTTGGGACCGTTAAGAATCAAAATATTAAAGTCCAAAACCAAAATACAAAAAATAATAAAAAAATATTAATATAAAATATAAGATAAAGTAGAAAAGAAAAGGTAGAATTAAAAAGGATAGATAGATAGATAGATAGATAGATAGATAGATAGAAAGAAGTCATTTGCGGTCCAGACAGAGAGTAGGAGAGGGAGGTACATACAACTGAATGTGTAAAAAAACTCGAAAAGTTTTTTTTCTCATCGGCCAAAAACAACATAAATTCAAATCAGCAGCAATCAGTGGCAGCGCGTTTGTATGCGTACGTGCGTACGTGTGTGTGTGTTGATGGGGGGTGTCGTTAACACATTTGGCCGCTATATATATATATATAATTTATTTAGATACTGTATATTACATATTTCAGCAATGTACCGCGGTTTCATCCAAAAGGGCAGATTAAGACATCTTTAGTAAATCTCTGTGCCCAGTGGAATCATCGGCAAGCTGAAATGATCGTAGTCCCGTCCCGATAGGGAATGGCGTCAACAATGACAGAAAACGGTGTATCTCTGAGGGGGTCCCCGAAAAAAAAATCCGGTGTGGGATAGTGATTAATTAAGACTTAAGGGAGATCGATGTTATTTCGAGTATGAAAGGCCTTCATTTTATTCCCTAGTTTACTGTCTACGAAATGAGTCCCCGAACCTAATTCCTCGGGTCTATTTGTAGTCCCGCCCGTGACGTCACATCCGGCGTCACATCTACCTCCTCCTCTGTATTCGGATCGCTTCCCTCGTCCCCTGAACTGCTGCTTGCATATCTCCGGGGTTTTCTTATGTGTCGTCTTGCTCGTCTGAGTGCGATCGGGAGGTCCATTTCTTCGTCGCTTCTTTGGGTCTGTTCCTCTTCTTCCAGTTTCCTTAACTCATCACTGAAAGGGAACTCATCATCCTCCCCTTGTTGACGGGTCGTGTTTTGGGGGATTCTTTTTAGTTGTGACGTGTGTCTTAGCACCCGTTTATCTCCTTGCCTTATAATCGCGGATTCCTCCTTGCGCTCTCCTACTGTCCATGGTGTTGGATGATAAGCTGGGGTTAGCTTATTATATCTACTTTGTTTTAGGAGTACACTTTCTCCTGTTTCTATGTAAGATGGTTTGGCTTTATTTTTCTGATCTGTGCGATCCTTTAATTTGTATTTCTCTTTCTTGTCTTTTTGCCGAGCTGCTCTCCAGGCCTGGCTTTCAGGTCTTTTTTGTAGTCCTGGCAGGTTGATGTTCACCTCCCGACCCAAGAGAAGAGAGGCAGGTGTTTCCCCCGTCATGGCATGGGGGCTGTTTCGATAATACATCAGGAATTCTCCTAGATGTTTCCTCCAGTCCCTTCCTTCAGTGTTCATTGCTCTAATCGCTTTCAACATAGTTCCAAAGAACCGCTCAATTTCCCCATTAGTTTGGGGATGATAAGGTGTTATCTTCCGATGTTGGATACCCCATTGTTCACAGAATTGCTTAAAATGGGATGATATGAATTGGGGTCCGTTATCTGAAACAATGATGGTGGGGATGCCGTGTGTATAAAAGCAGTTTTGGATCGTTGATACAACTGTACTGGCTCTCGTGGTTTTCGTAATGAATGCTTCCGGCCATCTTGAGCCTGCATCAACCATCCCAATAACATAATCCCCGCTAGGGAAAGGTCCACATATGTCGACGTGGAGGACTTCCCATGGACCTTTCATCTCGGCCATATGTACTGGACGATGGTTACTCTTCGGGTCTTGGGTCGTACACGGGATACATCGGCTTATAGTGGTCTCTATGTCCTTGTCTATATTAGGCCACCATACCTTAGTCCTAAGCAGCGCTTTTGTTTTCACTATACCCAAGTGTGTGTCATGTGCCAACTTCAGGATTCGCTTCTGCAAGTTTTTTGGTATAATGATTCTGGATCCTCGCGTAATTATACCTCGTTTGGCTGTCAGCTCATTCTTCACATGTTTGTAGGGTTGGGTTGACTCTTTACTCCAGTCGCCTTGTTGTATCGCCTTTTCCACTGCTTTGAGAGTTAAGTCCCGTTGAGATTCTTCCATTATCTCTGATAACGTGATTGATTTAGGCGTGCTGTTTGCTACGATGGCGTTGATAAACCCTTCGGCAATCTCTTCTTCTGGTGATACTGTTTTTTGATATTTCATCGGTTGTCGAGAGAGTATGTCTGCTGGATTATTCCTACCGTTGATATGTTTGATAGTATAGTCATATTGTTGTAAGCGTAGGATCCAGCGCAATATTCGTGCGGAGGGGTTGCCTTTGGGATTAAAAATAGTTGTCAAGGCTTGATGATCAGTCATTAGCAGGAAATTTTTTCCATACAGATAAAAATGGAATTTTTCGCAAGCCCACACAATAGCTAGGGCTTCTTTTTCCAGTTGGCAGTAGCGACGTTCACCGTCGGTCAGAGTTCTCGATGCATAGCTGATGGGGGTAAGTACTCCTAGTTTGTTCTGGCACAGTATTGCTCCCAGTCCCACGGGACTGGCGTCTACCAAGACTGATGTCTCCAGCTTTGGATCGAAGTGCATAAGCGGCTTGCTTTGAATTATCATATTTTTCAGTTTAAGGAAGCAAGATTCCTCTTCCTTGGTCCATCGCCATTCCGTGTTTGCACGAGTCAACCTTTTTAAGGGCTCACTGAGTGTTGCCAGACGAGGGATAAATTTCCCGAGGTAATTTATCAGCCCCAAGAAACTACGTACGTCCTGGATATTTTCGGGGTTTTTGAATTCTTTTATTGCTTTTATTTTGGAGTCGGTGGGTCTGATCCCTGTGCTGGACACAATAAACCCATGGAACTCGAGTTCTTCACTGTGGAATATGCTCTTTTTCTGTGCGATTGTGAGGTTGTTTCCTCTCAACGTCCGCAATACCGCATCTAGGGTCTTGTTGTGTTCTTTTGTGTCCTTTCCCCAGATTAGAATGTCGTCAGCCCCGTTGCAGCAGTTTGGGATTTTCTGGAGGATTTGTTGTAGTAATCGCTGCCCTTCCTCGGCTGCAGATGTAATTCCCATCACTAGTACTTTGTATCTGTAGATCCCAGACTTGCAAGAGAAAGTGGTGATGTCCCTTGACTCTGGATCTAGTTCTATTTGGTGATAATAGGAGTTTAGGTCGATTTTCGAGAAAGTGTTTGCGTTGCCAATTTCACTCAATAGTTGTTCAACTGTTGGTATTTGATAGCGAGTGCGTTTTACTGCTTTATTCGCTACGCGTAGGTCGGCACATATTCTTATCTCCCCGTTTGGCTTTGGTACCGCTACTAATGGTGAGACCCACGGAGTTGGTCCTTCCACTCGTTCAATGATATCATTTTCTAACATTTCCTCGATTTTTTCCTCCACCGCTTCTTGGATGTGAAATGGTGTTCGTCGTGGTGGTTGGGCTACTGGCGTAATGTTATTGTCAATTTTGATTTTGAGTCGAAAATTTCTCATTCTTCCTAACCCTTCTAATGAGGGTAGATGTTGTTTGAGAATGTCCTTTGTTGATTGTGGGATACTGTTTGTATGGAGTGATTTCACTTGTGGGGTGGTAATGCACCCTAGTTCAATGCTGGCCCGTTTGCTCAATATGTTACCCCCTTGATATGCCTTAGTAACAAATATCTTGTGGGCTATTCTCCTGGGCCCCTTTGTTAGCGTAGCAAAAAATTCCCCTTTTAGAGGTATCGGTGTGTTCCCATAGGCTTTTGGTCTACAATTGGTTTGTTTTAATGTCAAATTCGGTCGTAAATTAAGGATTCCCGAAAAAGTTTTGCCGTCAATGAGATTGATATCTGCTCCAGAGTCTATTAATATTGTGACGGGTACGTCGTCAATGTGGACGACTTCGCTTCCTGCCGCACTAATGTGATCTATTTGGAAGACCCATGTCTGGTTGTCTGATTCCAGTTTCGTTGATACTGGTTGGACACGTTTGTTTTCGCCTGATAGGTTTGATTCTTTTTTTCTATCGCTCTTTTTCCTCAAGCACGTTTTCTCGAAGTGGTTCTTTAATCCACAGTAGTTACATTTTTTTCCAAATGCTGGGCATTTTGTTTGACCATGTATATGGTCTGAACTGTTACAGCCGTAGCATCTTGTGACAGGTCTTAAAGGGCTGTTTTTGTCTGTGGAGGGGAGATGTCTATGATCACTGTTAAGTTGTTGCCGTTTGTAACTGGTTTTAACTTGGTGGATATCCGAATGCCCTTTCCCGTTCCCTTCAATATGCTCGGCCTGTGTTTCAGTGGATTCGAATATGAATGCTCTCCGAAGTGCTTCCTCTACGGTCAAATCCGTTTCTTTTAAATACGCTCGACGTAATTTGTTGGAGGTGCATTTCTCTATTAGTTGGTCTACTATAGCCTTGTCTAGACTGTATTCGTTAAAATTACATTTTGCCCCTTGTATCCGCAAACGGGTGACGTAGGCGTGTGTAGACTCCCCGTTATCTTGCATAAGCATTCGGAATTTATGACGTTCGAAAACCTTATTGGTTTTCTGGATGAAGTATTCGTCCAAAGCTATCTTCATTGTTTTGTACGTTGGCTCTAATCGGTCTTGTGGTACCTCCGGGGTTAAAGTCCTGATGATTTCTTTTAGTTTCCGTCCCCCATAAAATCGTAAAAGTGAACGCTGTCGATTGTCATCCCTTATTTCGAACGCCGTAAATGCGTCCTCAAGGTGTTCACTCCATTCCCTCCATGCTTGCTCCTGGTTAGAGTCCTCCCAGTCTAGGGGTTCTATTGTTGGCATTGAAAGAGACATATTTATTTATTTTCTCTTCGGAGGGGGTTTTGTTCAGTTTTCTTCGAGAAATTATATTTCAGTTGTTGTTGTTCAGTTTCGGTTACTTGTTGCTGTTTTCTTCGAGAAATTAAATATTAGTTGTTGTTGTTGTTCAGTTTCGGGGTTGTTTTTTTTTTTTTTTTTTCAGTTGTTTAGTTTCGGTTACTCGTCGCTGTTTGCTTCGAGAAATTAAATTTCAGTTGTTGTTCAGTTTCGGGTTTTTTTTTTTTTTTTTTTTTTTCCAGTTGTTTAGTTTTACCTCGTCGCCAGGTTTACTGTCTACGAAATGAGTCCCCGAACCTAATTCCTCGGATCTATTTGTAGTCCCGCCCGTGACGTCACATCCGGCGTCACACCTAGCAAGTTTTATTTATTTATTTATCTGTTAGCAAGTTTTATTTATTTATTTATTTATTTATCTGTTCTTTTCTGGATTTGTAATGTTACTATTTTACCTAGTCTGAAAAAAATACGAAAGGGGCGACTATGAAGTTTGCCGTTTGGGTTTGTGAAATTAGGGTGCTTTTTGTTGTCGATTTTGGGAATAAATTTATGTATCGGATTAATTGTTCGATATGGTGCTGGAAAAGATGATGCAATAATATTTTTATGGACTTAACGTGTTTGTTTATTTTTGTTTATTGAATTGGTGTTTTCGTATTTTCTTGATCTTAATGGGAGGAAAGCCATATATTAAAAAAACGGTGTTTCGTTGATATGTCCCGTTTATAACCAGTAGTATTGAAAACCAAAAATTGGTTATAAACGAAATGATGGATGCTATCTGTTATTTCCGTTTGAGGGGTATAATTTTAGTCTCTGGGTGGGGGTTGTTAACTTCTATTTTATTGATGGTGTGTTAATAATATTAATATTTAGTGTATTTCAGAAAATTTATTAAATTCTTTATCTTATTATTTTATTTTATTCCACTCGTACGCGTACATCCCTCCACGCGCACCGGCAAATACACTTGTTCGGATCGAGGGTCGTGTTCCCCCGATTATAGACGTGTTCAGTAAATCAAGCGATGTTGCATGCAAAGACAGAGTAATAATTAATAAACAAAAATGAAGTAGTTCAAATAAAGTTTATTGAACGTGTGTGTACGTGGAATGATGAAGTGTGTGATGTATGCATGTGTGTCGATGGAAAAACAGTTCTTGAAAAGGTATAAGAAGAAATGAATCCGGCGTGTGGAAAGTCTTTGAAAGTCGTACACAAAGAAAATGAGTTGAGAACTCTTACCGTTGTTTGCCCACGTGTGTTGGTAGTTGTTATGCCGA
The DNA here is from genome assembly GCA_963556195.1 of Sepiola atlantica. Lineage (NCBI taxonomy): Eukaryota > Metazoa > Mollusca > Cephalopoda > Sepiida > Sepiolidae > Sepiola > Sepiola atlantica. Next base: position 10,436,715 of record OY744532.1, on the reverse strand, counting down.
TTGAGAAGAAAAGCGTGAGACGAAACGCTTAGTGTATTAGCGTCGTTCTGTCGACCAGAGAAGAGTGAAACGGAACGCTAGTGTCAGCGTCATTCTGTCGAGGCCAAAAGGCGAGTGAAACGGAGCGCTGGTGCCAGCGTACTTCTGCCGAAACTGGTCGGTGAAGAAGAGAGAGAGTTTCCGTTATGCACCTGGTTTTATAGTCCGAAGGGCAGATAACTCTGGTGTCGCTTTACAGCGCCACCTGTCGGTGAAAAAGCGCCACCTAACGGCCAACCGGTGTAGTTATGTTTTGAAAGGAGGAGGTAACTGCTACAAGGACTCCCCCCCAGATTGAAAAATATTGAAAATATTATTCAATATGTACAGTTGTAGATGAGAAGCATTCTTTGTGGGTATGTCTGTTTTGCTGTTGAAGATTAGAAAAAGTAGTGTGCACGCTACTTATTTCTGTTTCTGCATCTGTATTGAATGATTGATCGCAAGTGCGTCTGTGGAATTGAGTGTTTGTAACGCATGTGGATCTGTGTGTTGTTTGCGTGCAATTGGGTCTGCATCAAGTTTGAGCGCAAGTGAGTCTGCGGTCGAAAAATGCTGAGTGCAAGCGAATTTGCACTTGTTGGTGGCGTTGTTCATGTTGATTAGTCTGCGTGATGCAGAGCTGATGAACAAACGTTGAATTGTCAGTGTTGTCCGGGAATGTTTGGTACTTGGGTCTGCGCGGTTGTTGATGAGTGAGCACAAGTGGGTCTGTGCGGTGTTGATGAGCGAGCACAAGTGAGTCTGTGCAGTTGTTGATGAATGAGCACAAGTGAGTCTGTGCAGTTGTTAATGAATAAGCACAAGTGGGTCTGTGCAGTTGTTGATGAATGAGCACAAGTGAGTCTGTGCAATTGTTGATGAATGAGCACAAGTGAGTCTGTGCAATTGTTGATGAATGAGCACAAGTGAGTCTGTGCAATTGTTGATGAATGAGCACAAGTGAGTCTGTGCAATTCTTGATGAATTAGCACAAGTGAGTCTGTGCAATTGTTGATGAATGAGCACAAGTGAGTCTGTGCAGTTGTTGAGTTTGTTCATGTTAATTAGTCCGTGTTGTGGAACTGATGAACAAACATCTAGTTGTTGAGATTGGTGGTACACTATGGTCAAAATCAGATGCACAAATGTCTGCAAGTGAGTTAGCAGGTCCAGGTACAAGTGGGTATGTACTTGTGTTGGTGCGCGTCGTTCGAGTTGATGTGTCCCCCAGTTGATCAACGAACGTCCAGTTGTTGAGTATTTAGTCGTGCTTGTGCAGTTGTACTCATTTTGAACTGGTATGATTTCTTCCATAGTGTCGTCAGTGATGTCCGGAAATGTTTGGTGCTTGATGAATGTCCGGGAAAATGTGGTTGTTCATCTTGTGTTGAAGATTGTTGGTAGGCCTTGAAGGGTGATGTTGTTCGTGTTTGTCATCGTGTGTTGGTCGTTTTGTAGTTTTCTTTTCCTTTATATATATATTTCCACCACGTGGGTAGAAAGGAAAAAGAAAAGAAAAAAAAGTGGAGTCATAATTTGTTTCACACGAGGAATGACGTTTTTGTTTTCGTTTTAGTTTGTTTGAATGTTCGTTTCCACGTAGAGAAAGAATGGCGGCTTCTCTTTCCTTTGTTGTTGAAAAGAAAGAAAAATAAAAATTCGTATTTTCTTTTTTTTTTTTTTTGTTTGAATTTCCATTTCCACGTGGTTCGAGAGATAAAAATGGCGTTTTTTAAAAAATTTTTTTATCAACACGTTGTCCGGAAAAAGATGGCGGCATTTTTGAAGTTTTTTATCAACACGTGGTCACGAAAAAGATGGGCAGCGTGAGCGTTTGTTTTCTTTTTATCTCCACGTGTTCAAAACAAAGGAAGTGGCGTCTTGTAAGGTCCTTTTGTTCGTCAAAAAAGGAAAAAAAAAGGATTGGCAAAAGTTTGTCTTTTTCTTTGTATATAATTTTCCGACACGTGGGTAGAGAAGAAGAAAAAAAAATGAAATTGTAATTTGTTTTATACTCGGAGAGAGCCGAGAAATGTTTGTTTTTCTCTGTTTAGGTATTTCCGCGTGGCCAGGAAAAATGGAGACGGTGGCTTCTTTTTTTTGTTTGTTTGTATATTTCTACCACGTGGGTAGAAAAAAAAGGAAAAAGATGGATGCGTAATTCGTTTCACCACGAAAGAAAAAACGAGAAATGATATATATATATTTTTTTGTTCTAGTACGAAATTAATTACCCTGCCACATACAACAAAGCTTGCACGTCGGGTCACCAATGGACCGAGTGGTGTTCCGCCGATTATAGACGTGTTCAGTAAATCAAGCAATGTTGCATGCAAAAGACAGAGTAATAATTAATAAACAAAATGAAGTAGTTCAAATAAAGTTTATTGAACGTGTGTGTACGTGGAATGATGAAGTGTGTGATGTATGCATGTGTGTCGATGGAAAAACAGTTCGTGAAAAGGTATAAGAAGAAATGAATCCGGCGTGTGGAAAGTCTTTGAAAGCCGTATACAAAGAAAACGAGTTGAGAACTCTTACCGTTGTTTGCCCACGTGTTGACGGAAGAAACGTGTGTTGGTAGTTGTTTTGCTGAGACAAGTTCAAGAGAAAAGCGTGAGACGAAACGCTAGTGTATTAGCGTCGTTCTGCCGACCAGAGAAGAGAGAGAGAGAGAGATGGAGCGCTAGTGTCAGCGTCGTTCTGTCGTGGCTGGTCGGTGAAGAAGAGAGAGAGTTTCCGTTATGCACCTGGTTTTATAGTCCGAAGGGCAGATAACTCTGGTGTCGCTTTACAGCGCCACCTGTCGGTGAAAAAGCGCCACCTAACGGCCAACCGGTGTAGTTATGTTTTGAAAGGAGGAGGTAACTGCTACACACTTATACGAGTGGAATTAAATAAAATAATAAGATAAAGAATTTAATAAATTTTCTGAAATACACTAAATATTAATATTATTAACACCCCATCAATGAAATAGAAGTTAACAACCCCCAGGTGGTAGAAAATAGTCCAGGAGGGGACAGTTGATATCAATACGCCCTGCAAGCCGATTGGTTAGCGTATGGCCAATTTGCTCACAGGGGACGAGAAGAAATAGATCCTATTTCAGTCTGCTACACATGGAAGTTAGAAACTTTACTTCATTTTTTTCTTCATTTGTAATTGTTCGATAAAAAAAACCACACCGAAACTAAGTCAAACAGTTAGTCAACAGCTGATGACATTTTCTTTTTCTTTCTTTCAGATTGAAGTAGAAAACACCGTGGAATTTCCACGGGGTCCACTAGTTTAATATAATTACGGGCAAAAAGAATTGATTGTAAAGAAGAAAAAGAACAAGAACAACAACAACAACCCAAAGAAACCCGCCCGACTTCATCACCAGCGATTCCGAAAACGCATTAATACAAAAGAGGATTGCCACGGATACGAACACAGAGAGGCATCAAAAAAGAAGCAGACACGACAGACGGGGGAAAAAATGGGGCATTGTTTTTGCGTTTTTCTTTTCTGATTGGAATGAAAGATTTGAGCAATGTAAATACCCCCCCCCCTCCACCCGAAACAAACAAAAAAAGTTGTGAGTTGTCGCCGGAGCAGGACACACGGTTTTTAATTATCGCCGTCATTATAGATAAGGAGAAGGATGACATTTACCAAGACCGGACAGACAGGATTATCTGGCAGATCTGTTCTATAGTCGGATTATATTTTAAACTAGAAACGACGAAAACATCGAAGCTGGATTTACTGCTTCAGTGACAATACATCAATACATCATTGGTTTGACCGTAGTCGGGGGCGACCCAAAGGCTCCGTTTTTATTGGCTAACTCACCGAAATGTAGGAGAAGGCGCGGCGCCCCCCCCCCTTTCCAGGATTTCTACATCTTCTGTTGATCCTCCTCTTATGAGGATGAGTGTTTAGCAAAGAGGCACAAAATACCGTTTTGTTTTGTTTTGGTTTTGGTATAACTCGACAGAGGATAAAACTCCGATATCCCAGCTTATTAGCGAACTCTCTAACCATTATGTGAAATGGGCTGGTGACAATATATATATATATATATATATATATATATATATATATATATATATATATATATAGTTATTTTTTAAATTTATACACACATGTACAAAATCTGCGACACTGGCATATCGATGTTATCGATCAACAGCTGTTAGAAACTGAGTTCTCATCAGGCAGAGTTAAAATACGATCTTAACCTTAGACCATATTTGGAAAGAATCTATTTGATATTGAGCACTGTTTGTATGGTTGAAATTCTTTGGATTCCTATCTTGTGGATGTTTACTTTGCCTGGATTATATATATATATATATATATATATATATATATATATATATATATATATATATATATATATCAACGTACTTTTATTCGAACAAAAATGTCCCTATTAACTTGCTTCCCAACAAGGTCGGTTTTTATTGTGGGTGAATATCAACTTCTGCAAAATGAGGCACTATGGATTGGGACAAAAATTATTTTTCAAAATGCCTCAGTCTAGAAGGATTTCTTTTTCTCTGGCAGAAAACAGAACAGATACTACACTTTGATCCTAGGAGAAAGGTATGTCTTTCATCCCGCGATACGTCTTTTTTTTTCTTTTTAGACGAGAGAAAAAAATACTCGCCATTTTTACTATTGACCTTCATTGCTTCCATCTTTCCTTTTTGAAAATGGCCGCATTTGTAGTCTTTTTTCCTTTCCCCTCTTCCCCTCTCTTTTTTACTTTTATTTTCTCCTCTTCCTCTCTTCCTCTCTTTTACTCTACCTTTAACCCCCCCCCCTTTCTCTTTCTCTCCGTTACCCTCTTTCTTTTATTCCCACCTTTCCTCTCCTTTATTATCGCTTTCTCTTTTATCACCCTCTTTCCCTCCTGTACTTTCTTTCTTTTATTTTATCACCCTTTCTCTCTTTTACTCTCTTTCTTTTATGTTCTCCCCTCTCTTTCTCCCCTTTAGACACTTTCTTTCATTTTCTCCGCCCTTATCTCCTTTATTTTCTCTTTCTCTTTTATGTTCTATTCACCCTCTTTCTCTTCTTTACTCTGTCTTTCTCTTTTATTTTCTTCCTCACTCTTCCCTCCCCCTCTCTCTAATAATTTCTCTTCTTTACTCCGTAGCTGTGTCTGTCTGTCTGTCTGTCTGTCTGTATTTCCGTATCTCTCTCTCTCTCTCTCTGGCTTCCTTCGTCTCTAACTTTCTTTCTCTTCCCTATTTCTTCTTTTCTTTCCTCTCCCAACCTCTCTCTCTCTCTCGCCTCCTTCGTCTCTAACTTTCTTTCTCTCTCTTATTTCTTCTTTTCTTTCCTCTCCCAACCTCTCTCTCTCTCTCTCTCTCTCGCTTCCTTCGTCTCTAACTTTCTTTCTCTCTCCTATTTCTTCTTTTCTTTCCTCTCCCAACCCCCCTCTCTCTCTCTCTCGCTTCCTTCGTCTCTAACTTTCTTTCTCTTCCCTATTTCTTCTTTTCTTTCCTCTCCCAACCTCTCTCTCTCTCTCTCTCTCTCTCTCGCTTCCTTCGTCTCTAACTTTCTTTCTCTTCCCTATTTCTTCTTTTCTTTCCTCTCCCAATCTCTCTCTCTCTCTCGCTTCCTTCGTCTCTAACTTTCTTTCTCTTTCCTATTTCTTCTTTTCTTTCCTCTCCCAACCTCTCTCTCTCTCTCTCTCTCTCGCTTCCTTCGTCTCTAACTTTCTTTCTCTTCCCTATTTCTTCTTTTCTTTCCTCTCCCAACCTCTCTCTCTCTCTCTCGCTTCCTTCGTCTCTAACTTTCTTTCTATTCCCTATTTCTTCTTTTCTTTCCTCTCCCAACCCCCCTCTCCCTCTCTCGCTTCCTTCGTCTCTAACTTTCTTTCTATTCCCTATTTCTTCTTTTCTTTCCTCTCCCAACCCCCCTCTCCCTCTCTCTCATTTTGTTCCTTTTCGCTCTCTGTATCTTCTATTCCTTCTTTTTGTAACATCGTCTCCCTTTTAATTTGTTGTCATTATTCGATAAGGATCAACGCCCCTATCAACCAGAGATTATTTATTTTCTTTATCATTGTCAAGATTATTATTTATTATGGAAACAAACCCACTGTCTTCCACCCTCTCCTTATCTCCCTTACTCTTTCTCATGCTCTCCCTTTTCCTCCCGCGCATCCATTTTTCCATTCTAACAGATTTTAGTAAATATTTCATTTCAGAAAACATTCAACTTTCAGGTAAGTAATAAGTTAATCTAATTTCTCTCCCCCCCCTCTCTCTCTAACAACATTTTAAAAATAAATATTTATTATTATTACCTACAGACATCGATGTTTCATGCTTATACAATCTTCTGTTAATTCTTGCCGAACTGAGTCACCACTGACCCGTAGTCCAATTAGCGCGGAAATTAAGAAAAATTAAACTTATATATATGTTTAATTCTTCGCCACTACTGACTTCTCGCAGTCTGGACTCTCCTCCAGCGTTCACAGTAGCCACGGCTACTAATTTTCCTTATCAACCCATCATGTCAACCCAATATTTCGATGTACGTGCATGACATTTTTCTTCAAATTATCATCCTGAGGAAGTCTTACAATAAAGACGAAACGTTGATGAATATATAAAAATATATCTCTTGTTTCTTTTTCCTTTTTCATTTCCTATATATATATATATATATATATATATATATATATATATATATATACTGTTTGCGGCTAGACCAGTTAGTGGCTCAAGCCGGAATTGAAACTCAATCGTTGAGCTGCGCTATGATACGACACTGACTGATTGTAAGTGATATCTCAATGTACACATTGTGAAGTGCCGGGAGCTCGAATTAATTTTACCCAATGAGCTATGCCTTAAAGCTAATGGCAGTTGGCGATATCTTTATTAATAAGCTCTACCTAGAAAAGGAGCTTTATATAGTCATCCACATACGGACTGTTTCGCTGTATCACATCCCTTCAGTGCGGCTAGATCAGTTAGTGCCTCAAGCCGGGATTGAAATTCAACTGTCGAGCTGACAGTCGGCGCCTCTTCCCTGCTCTATGTAAACATTGTCAAGTGCCGTTCATTTTTGTAAAAAATTTCTTTAAGAGTTATTTTTCTTTCATTGTAATTTATTTCCGCTGATTGGAATAATATTTTTTTTAGCCAATATGGCGGTTATATGTGCTTTCTGATCAAGATTTATTATGCATTTTTATGTAGAATTGAGCTTTTAATTTATTGTAATTACTGAGGTATTTATGAAGAAATACTTTTCTTGTGATTTGGTTCTTTTTTTTTGTTGAATTTTAAACTTTTTGGACATGTAACATGAATTTGTTTGTTTTGTATTGCATTTACGGTATTTCTGATTTGAAAATGGATTGCGATGTTCTGAGAAGGATCAGCATTTATAATTATAATTCTATGATTCATTGTATGACTTAAAATAGATGTTGCTCTGAAACAGCTGTAAACCTTGGCGTATGCTCTTGATCGGGAACTTAATTCAGAAACTGTTTTGAATCGCCGACATCTCTCTCTCTCTATCAGTCTCTCTCTATATAGCATAATATATATATATATATATATATATATATATATATATATACATATATATGATAGTTTTATTTACACAGACATGTACAAAATCTGCGACACTGGCATGTCGATGTTATCGATCAACAGTTACTATAAATAACCCAATCAGTATATCAAGCAACCATCTCTACTAAAGAAAACCCAACCCTGAAAAAATTCTACATAGGTATGGCTGGTAATACCTTCAAAGAAAGATATACTGGACATAAGTGTTCTTTTAATAACCCTACATATCAAAAAAGAACCTCACTTTCTATATATTACTGGGAACCATACAACAATAACCTATCACCAACAGTAACTTGGAACACAATTAGAAGAACTAGCACCTGTGGTTCCCTAAACTCACCTTGCTACCTTTGCCTAACAGAAAAACTTGAAATAATTAAATTCAGCGATAGGGGCAAACTTCTAAACAAAAAACAAGAAACATCAATTAACTGTAGGCATAACAGATTACACCTTCTTAGTAATCCACTCATAACCTCTTAGGCTGCTATTATATATAAAAAAAAATTTAAAAAAAAAAAAAAAAAAAAAAAAAAAAAAAACACCTCCCCACCAACTGAAAATTTTGTCAACACAACTATCATCTTATACCTTTTATTAATTATTATTATTTTTATCTCTATTAGTAGTAGCTTTTTTGTTTGTAGTATTATTTGTAGTAGTACTGTAAGCGGTAGTATTGGCTGGTATTATTATTGTTGTTATTATTATTATTATTATTATCATTATTATTATTATTATTATTATTATTATCATACCCACAACGATTAACACTAATGGTCATCTTCTGTATTTTTCTTTACTCTTAAATACCCCCCTTTTATGCTTATCCATTCTTTGATTAATATTTCTATATTTCTTAGATTATTTTTTAGATTATATATATTTTTTAGATTATCATTATCAATTATTTATTATTAATATCTTAAACTTAACTATTTGTCATTGAATCATTTTCTTCATTCTTTTCATTTTTTCATCATTTTTTCACTTTTTTCACTTTTTTCATTTTTTCATTTTTTCATTTTTTCATTTTTTCATTTCTGTACTTTTTATCAAGATAATTATTGTTATCAGTGGTGACACCATGTCCGACGTTACTATCATAGTTATTGTTATTTGCAGCAATGAAATTAACGGTAGCACTATTATTAATAATATTGCCATGTTTTACCGCTATCTTACTTTTGCCTCCACTGCCATTTTTATTATCTTTATTATTATTATTATTATTATTATTATTATTATTATTATTATTATTATTATTATTATTATTATTATTATTATTATTATTATTATTATTATTATTGTTGTTATTGCCACCATTATGACGACTTCTATAATTTTTCACTATCATCATTACTATTGTTAAGATTACTGGGATTACCACTCTGATTACTGTTGTCCGTTAAACCACTATTTTTATACGATCAGCATTATTGCAACCATTAACCCATACCATAATATCGGCAAACATTATCTTATC
>OY744532.1:10397607-10417607 GCA_963556195.1 Sepiola atlantica | reverse complement strand
TATTCTTACTTTTAGTCGCCACAAACAAGGCAGATTGGCATTTGGACATAAGAATTTACGCTGAACTACGAATCATATCTATGAGGTACTCCTAATCGGGAAAGTGTGCTGCCTCATGTTTGTTTACATTACATTTAAATGTCTGCATGTTAGTACGGTCAGGGAAACAGGAAACAGGGAGAGAATTCCAAAAGGCTAGCAGCTGAAGGAAAGAAGATATTTGATTAGAAAGCCTTCCGAGGATCTCTATAGTAAAGAGGATGGATTTAGATGATTGTCAGGTTGCTCGGGTGTATTTACGTCGAGAGGGCACCTTAGCAACAAGTTCGTCCGAGCACATTCCATTGATGTACTTGTAAAGCAAGCAGGCAGATGCAACATTGCAACGATGGGACAGAGGTTGGAGCTTCGTCGACAGTGTTGGAGCTATTACCTTAGAGACTTTTATTTGGACTTTGTCTAAAAGGGAGAGACACATGGTTTGTGCACCAGCGCAGATGTGACAACAATACTCTATGCATTGGCACATGATGCCTTTGTAGATATGTAGGATACTGGAAGGTGTTAGACATTTTCCCGCACTGTAGTTTAAGTATTAGTCTAGTCTTATTAGTTCAATGTTATTAGGTTAGTGTTATTAGTCTAATGTTATTAGTTTAGTGATATTAGTTCAATGTTATTAGTTAAGTGTTATTAGTTTAGTGATATTAGGTCAATGTTATAAGTTTAGTGTTACTAGTTTAGTGTTATTAGTTTAGTGTTACTAGTTCAGTGTTATAAGTTTAGTGTTATTAGTTCACTGTTAATAGTTCAGTGTTATTAGTTTAATATAATCAATTCAGTGTTATTAGTCTAGTGTTATAAATTTAGTGGTATTAGTTTAGTTGTATTAGTTCAATATTATTAGTGTAGTGTTATAAATTTAGTGGTATTAGTTTAGTTGTATTAGTTCAATGTTATTAGTTTAGTGTTATAAATTTAGTGGTATTAGTTTAGTTGTATTAGTTCAATATTATTAGTGTAGTGTTATAAATTTAGTGGTATTAGTTTAGTTGTATTAGTTCAATGTTATTAGTTTAGTATTATAAATTTAGTGGTATTAGTTTAGTTGTATTAGTTCAATATTATTAGTGTAGTGTTATAAATTTAGTGGTATTAGTTTAGTTGTATTAGTTCAATGTTATTAGTTTAGTGTTATAAATTTAGTGGTATTAGTTTAGTTGTATTAGTTCAATGTTATTAGTTTAGTCTTATAAATTTAGTGGTATTAGTTTAGTTGTATTAGTTCAATATTATTAGTGTAGTGTTATAAATTTAGTGGTATTAGTTTAGTTGTATTAGTTCAATGTTATTAGTTTAGTGTTATAAATTTAGTGGTATCAGTTTAGTTGTATTAGTTCAATGTTATTAGTTTAGTGTTATACATTTAGTGGTATTAGTTTAGTTGTATTAGTTCAATATTATTAGTGTAGTGTTATAAATTTAGTGGTATTAGTTTAGTTGTATTAGTTCAATGTTATTAGTTTAGTGTTATACATTTAGTGGTATTAGTTTAGTTGTATTAGTTCAATATTATTAGTGTAGTGTTATAAATTTAGTGGTATTAGTTTAGTTGTATTAGTTCAATGTTATTAGTTTAGTGTTATAAATTTAGTGGTATTAGTTTAGTTGTATAAGTTCAATGTTATTAGTTTAGTGTTATAAATTTAGTGGTATTAGTTTAGTTGTATTAGTTCAATGTTATTAGTTTAGTGTTATAAATTTAGTGGTATTAGTTTAGTTGTATTAGTTCAATGTTATTAGTTTAGTGTTATAAATTTAGTGGTATTAGTTTAGTTGTATTAGTTCAATGTTATTAGTTTAGTGTTATAAATTTAGTGGTATTAGTTTAGTTGTATTAGTTCAATGTTATTAGTTTAGTGTTATAAATTTAGTGGTATTAGTTTAGTTGTATTAGTTCAATGTTATTAGTTTAGTGTTATAAATTTAGTGGTATTAGTTTAGTTGTATAAGTTCAATGTTATTAGTTTAGTGTTATAAATTTAGTGGTATTAGTTTAGTTGTATTAGTTCAATGTTATTAGTTTAGTGTTATAAATTTAGTGGTATTAGTTTAGTTGTATAAGTTCAATGTTATTAGTTTAGTGTTATAAATTTAGTGGTATTAGTTTAGTTGTATAAGTTCAATGTTATTAGTTTAGTGTTATAAATTTAGTGGTATTAGTTTAGTTGTATTAGTTCAATGTTATTAGTTTAGTGTTATAAATTTAGTGGTATTAGTTTAGTTGTATAAGTTCAATGTTATTAGTTTAGTGTTATAAATTTAGTGGTATTAGTTTAGTTGTATTAGTTCAATGTTATTAGTTTAGTGTTATAAATTTAGTGGTATTAGTTTAGTTGTATTAGTTCAATGTTATTAGTTTAGTGTTATACATTTAGTGGTATTAGTTTAGTTGTATTAGTTCAATGTTATTAGTGTAGTGTTATAAATTTAGTGGTATTAGTTTAGTTGTATTAGTTCAATGTTATTAGTTTAGTGTTATACATTTAGTGGTATTAGTTTAGTTGTATTAGTTCAATATTATTAGTGTAGTGTTATAAATTTAGTGGTATTAGTTTAGTTGTATTAGTTCAATGTTATTAGTTTAGTGTTATAAATTTAGTGGTATTAGTTTAGTTGTATAAGTTCAATGTTATTAGTTTAGTGTTATAAATTTAGTGGTATCAGTTTAGTTGTATTAGTTCAATGTTATTAGTTTAGTGTTATACATTTAGTGGTATTAGTTTAGTTGTATTAGTTCAATGTTATTAGTGTAGTGTTATAAATTTAGTGGTATTAGTTTAGTTGTATTAGTTCAATGTTATTAGTTTAGTGTTATAAATTTAGAGGTATTAGTTTAGTTGTATTAGTTCAGTATTATTAGTGTAGTGTTATAAATTTAGTGGTATTAGTTTAGTTGTATTAGTTCAATGTTATTAGTGTAGTGTTATAAATTTAGTGGTATTAGTTTAGTTGTATTAGTTCAATGTTATTAGTTTAGTGTTATAAATTAAGTGGTATTAGTTTAGTTGTATAAGTTCAATGTTATTAGTTTAGTGTTATAAATTTAGTGGTATTAGTTCAATATTATTAGTTTAGTGTTATAAATTTAGTGGTATTAGTTTAGTTGTATTAGTTCAATGTTATTAGTGTAGTGTTATAAATTTAGTGGTATTAGTTTAGTTGTATTAGTTCAATGTTATTAGTTTAGTGTTATAAATTAAGTGGTATTAGTTTAGTTGTATAAGTTCAATGTTATTAGTTTAGTGTTATAAATTTAGTGGTATTAGTTCAATATTATTAGTTTAGTGTTATAAATTTAGTGGTATTAGTTTAGTTGTATAAGTTCAATGTTATTAGTTTAGTGTTATAAATTTAGTGGTATTAGTTCAATATTATTAGTTTAGTGTTATAAATTTAGTGGTATTAGTTTAGTTGTATTAGTTCAATGTTATTAGTGTAGTGTTATAAATGTAGTGGTATTAGTTTAGTTGTATTAGTTCAATGTTATTAGTTTAGTGTTATAAATTTAGTGGTATTAGTTTAGTTGTATAAGTTCAATGTTATTAGTTAAGTGGTATACATTTAGTGGTATTAGTTTAGTATCATTAGATTAGTTGTATTAGATCGCAAGTTCAAATAGAGAATAATTTACAAAATAGTGCACTTGTTAAGTTTAGATAGTGCCAGTTGTATAGTCTAGTAGTAGTCATAATAGTTATAGCAATTAAGCATAGATATAATAATACGCTAAGGAAATTATTTTTCGTACGTTTAAATTCACGATGAAATAATTTTCCTTTTGAATTTAAAATGTATTCTCTTGAAAAAAAACTTTACTTAAAGATTGTTATTTGACAAATCATTTTTTTATTTCACTTACATTTGCCAATAAAAATGTTTAAGATGTCGTTTTTACCCTCATCCCCAAAAGAATACCCTAAACTTTATATATTGTTGATTGATTATTTAAGTTTTAAAAATACATGAAATAATTTTAACTAAATTATATTAAACTAAACTAATAACATTGAACTAATACAACTAAACTAATACCACTAAATTTATAACACTACACTAATAATATTGAACTAATACAACTAAACTAATACCACTAAATTTATAACACTAAACTAATAACATTGAACTAATACAACTAAACTAATACCACTAAATTTATAACACTACACTAATAATATTGAACTAATACAACTTAACTAATACCACTAAATTTATAATACTACACTAATAATATTGAACTAATACAACTTAACTAATACCACTTAATTTATAACACTAAACTAATAACATTGAACTAATACAACTAAACTAATACCACTTAATTTATAACACTACACTAATAATATTGAACTAATACAACTTAACTAATACCACTAAATTTAAACACTAAACTAATAACATTGAACTAATACAACAGAACTAATACCACTAAATTTATAACACTAAACTAATAACATTGAACTAATACAACTAAACTAATACCACTAAATTTATAACACTAAACTAATAGCATTGAACTAATACAACTAAACTAATACCACTAAATTTATAACACTACACTAATAATATTGAACTAATACAACTAAACTAATACCACTAAATTTATAACACTAAACTAATAACATTGAACTAATACAACTAAACTAATACCACTTTTTTTATAGATTTATTTCCAAATAGTTTTGAAGTTTTTGTATAAAGTATAACGTTTACAAAATTCATTATTTAATCAGTTTTTAATTATTGTTTGATTTAATTTTAAAAAGTTATTTATTGCTTGTTTTTAATTCGTTTATTTATTAAATTAAGGTTTGTTTAATCCGGAAATTCGTAATTGCAGTATTTTTTTAATTGTATTCTGATTAAAACACGTAATAAATTATTTAGCCGTGAAAGCCAATTTTTGGAGACTTTATCGACGGGAACTAGACAAGGATAGATGCATTGGTTTATGTAACATTTCTTTATGACGTAATACAATTGGACAACACAGTGACCAGACGGGTAGTAGTTTTATATAGGAGAAACACGGGAACAAAATACGTAGGGTTGAGTATATATTGAAAATGCGAAATAACATTTTCCTGGAGTTCGTAGATTCTCTGCTGGGCCGACAGCAGAGAATCGCAGGATCACATCTTGTCTTGTTGGGGAACAATCTCGAACTGAGGGTGTTCATGTCGATCACGTGATCCGGCGTTAGTGATCGCGCGTGAATCACGTTACATGCAGACGCGCGTCTGTTGAAGAGGCGACGAGCGGAATCACAACTCCAGTAGATCGACAGAAAATAGGCAATTCATGTAAGCTGATACGCATACATCGAAACCAGCAATATTTTCTACGCAACAAATAAGTTGATATTGTAACTTTATAAAATTATAATCGCCATTGCTTGATATTGCTTGTTTATATTTTAGTCTTTAAAATTCATAAAACAGCGTGATGTTAATTTACTTAAACTCAGCAACGCACAGCTTGACTATTCATTTTGAATGAATTCTTTTTTTTTTATTTGGTTAATATTGAATAAAGTTAAGCTTTAGTATAAATCGCATCGTGTTTTTTTCTTTTCTTTTCTTTTTTAATGCAATTTTGAAAGTTTTCTAATAAGCTGTCATTCATTATTGGCAGCCTGACTGTTAAAACATGTCTCGTCTGCACCAAAGTATATGACGTCACGTTCGATCGCAAAGGCATTTACTATACGAAGACCACGGTAGGGACCGCTGCTCTACCGAGATAAAATATGACCCTGTTCAGTTCTACTTGCATCCTCCTAACCATAACCTTTTCGCGTTGAGAAGGACTTGGTTTATTGCTAATGAGGTGCCCCTACTGGAAAATGTTGCTCAGGCTATTTTTGCAAAGCTAGAGTGCACCATCCTTTTAGTGTGCTGGCTTTCCCTATCACTCCCCTTCCTGGCCTTGTGCCACATCTTCCTGCGATGGGAAGAAATTAAATAGCATCCACCATTGTTTCTAGCCGTGATCATCACACAACAGTATTTAGTACGGAAGGGAAATCGCGCCAGTTAACCTTGTCAATTATACAAACGAGACTTCCTGCTTCGAGTTTGCTTCTCGACATTCTCGAAAGCTGTCTCTCACAATTCTATGAAGGAAGCAGTCAGCATTTTAAAACTTAGTCGCCATTTTTTTTTTTTAGCACGACACGGGAAAATGTTACACACGCTGTTTGCATTTGATCTTTCGTCTGGTCTATGCTTAACGCGGTTCTCTTTCATGCATTTTTTTTTCAACCATTTAAATACAAAAAAGGTCACTACTTAAACGGGCGGGGATGTCGTATTCACAAATATCCCCCCCCCTTTAATGCATACTAGTGTGGCTGTACAGTAACAAATGACGGCTTGCTTTTTATTGCTTCACAACTTACCTACGACTTTTAGTTAACTAAATTCACATAGAAAAACATTTGTCGTCTTATTTATAGACAATACTAATACTTCAGTCAGTTGAGGCTGATGCTTGCATTTGCGTGAATATATACCCGTCTTACTGTTATAAGCTAATCGTGCGACCGGTTTGAACTGTTATCTCAACACTGAATATTCCGCAAGGATGAAGCGTATACGTATGTGGATAATTATTAAATATTTATTATTAAATAGTTATTTATAGCGCCCTTTCGACCGGGTCCCTTAATGACAAATAATATAAACCGTCTAATCTAAGCTAAAATTGCAAGTTCTTTTCTACGTGATTTATTGAACACTGTTAAGACGTCTCACTATGTTTGTCCGTCTGATTTCACATAAATGGGGTTAATTTTTCTACTCGTTGGTTGGAATTGGCCTCATTGGTTAGCACACTCGGAATTGAGTTAAAAGTGACTCGTGTTCCGGGGTTCGAATCGTACGACCGGTTTGAACAGTTATTCCTACACTGAAGATTCCGCAAGAAAGAAACATATATGTATGCGGATAATAATTAAATATTTATTATTAAATAGTTATTTATAGCGCCCTTTCGACCGGGTCCCTTAATGACAAATAATATAAACCGTCTAATCTAAGCTAAAATTGCAAGTTCTTTTATACGTGATTTATTGAACACTGTTAAGACGTCTCACTATGTTTGTCCGTCTGATTTCACATAAATGGGGTTAATTTTTCTACTCGTTGGTTGGAATTGGCCTCATTGGTTAGCACACTCGGAATTGAGTTAAAAGTGACTCGTGTTCCGGGGGTCGAATCGTACGACCGGTTTGAACAGTTATTCCTACACTGAAGATTCCGCAAGAAAGAAACATATATGTATGCGGATAATAATTAAATATTTATTATTAAACTAGCAGGACTCGTCTCCCGGCGTTGCCCGGGGGAAATATGGCACAAAGCAAGAACAATTCAGTAACGGAAATCCCACCAATAATTTAAAATAAGTATTTACTCTGTTGTTTAGAAGCAACTAAAATCGACTTTTCTACTTAATATTTTGGGGTGGGTTTAGCCCCCCCCCCCCTCATCCCCCACTATAGTTTAAAATAGGTGTTAAGCTTATGACATTAGGAAATCTTCTGGATTAACGCAATTTAGTATTACGTAGTAATAGGGGGGAAAAGACGTTTTAACACTCTTTTCGTTATGATCGATATCCTTTCCCCAAATATGGGTCCATGAGCAGAACGCCAAAACCCAAAATAAAAGTAGTTTTTACATGGCGGCACTTTTTATCGCCACCACTTACCGCCAGATTTGGCCAGACTCCGCCACCAATCAAGGATTTGTCTCACGTGGCTTAAATTAACCAATCAATCGCAATCATTAAAAAAAGGAAATCGCTGGGATAGATAAGTTGGCAAAGGCCAAGATTTAAAATTTGAAAAAGTAAAATAAAATTGTGGAGAAAAAACAAGGCAAAACGCTGCCCGAATGCAAACAAATTTCCGATTGCAAAAAGATCCGGTGTCAAAATGTCCAGCGGAGAAAGTGATTTGTAGGTAGGTAGGTCGTTAGAAGGCACGAGAAATAAAATGAGAGGTTTCAAAGTTAAATTCCCAAAACCACATCTTCAGGTGCGGCGAAAATAGATAAAATCCAGAGAGTAAAAAGTCCAATAGAGGGTTCGTTTGTGTATGCAACAAGGCTCAGTAAAACGTGACGTGGGAAATATAAGGCATTTTAAAAAAAAGTCTTCCTGGGCTGAAAATCATAAAATAAGTTTAAATTGACTAAGAGACAGCGAATTAATATTTAAAGGCTAGGCCAAAATTCCAGATTGCCCGTTGAAAAACAGGACCGTCTGAAGAATGGCAAAAACTCATATGAGAACAGCAGGCAAGTTAGGAAAGTGTGATTGGTGTAAGGGAAGAAGAGGGTGCGGGTGTGATGAGTGAATGCGATTTAAACTTAGATTGTGGGTATGAGGGATGGGTCGCTTAAAGATGAAAGTAGACGCTAGTGTGAATTGGAGTTCAACTAGAAAAGGGATAGAGGGAGGGGGCCAAGTCAATGAGTGCGGGAAGGGAGAATTAAAATACCAACATGTGTCGGGGGATATGAACAGGAGGTGGGGGTTAGGTGTTCAATCAGATGACATTACTTATAATGAGGCAAATATATTTGAAGAGTAGAAGTAAAAATAAAAAATAAAAAATAAAAATAAATCTTAGGCCGCAAGGAAAATTATGGATTAACAGATAAAAAAATATATAATTGAGGGAATAGTCGATAAAATTAGAATCCGGGAGTGAGTATTAGAATAAGGAAACGGTAATTTGACGTCGAGTGTTGAATCGGAGTGGTATTCCCCAAAGTGGTTAAAGATTTGGGTTGAAGTAAAATATGTTGTTTCGGGATGCTAATGGTTTTTGGATGTAGGAAAATTAAACTTTGAATCAAAATGAATTCCAGAATAAGAAATATGGAAGTTAATTATGCATATTATTAAGTAGGTGAATGATGGTAGAGAGAATTTAATACACACTTTGGTTAAAATACTGACAATAATTTATTCCAGAGTTGGAAGGGGATGGCAGTTAAAAGTAAATATTATGGGGGTTAAAAGATGTAGAATGAGGGTGGGGTCGGGATTAAGCAGGGTTCGAGAGAAGTGAACGAAGGGAAAGGTAATCGAGGGGGGAATAATCGAGACTATTAAAAGAGTGGGAAGAAAAATTATTCAGAAGTTTAACAGGGGGGGGACTGTAATTAGAGTGCAAAGAGAAAGCGGTGAGCAGTTCGATATCGAAGTGTGCAAAGGGGTTAAAGGTAGATAAGGCGAATCATCAAGTAAATAAGAGGGCTGGGGTCTAATGCAATTGTGGTGGGTTAGTTATCAGGTCGAAAGGGACCATTAAGAGGTTGGATATATTGATGAGAGGCGAACGAGTGTATCAAAGGAAGTTAAAGGAAACATAATTGATATCATATGAAGGTTATACGATTAAGGAGGTTGAGTACAATGATTAAGGAGGTAGTGGGAGAGAGGTACAAAAGCTAAGGGGATTGTAAAGCTAACGGAATTTATGGGTAATTTTTTAAGTTACGAGAAAAGCTAAAGGAATGAGGGAGATTTATGCAGAGTTATAGAACAAACGGAATCAGAACTATCAGAGAATAAATCCGAGATGTATGGAGGGTAGTTAATCAACTGGGGGAGGGGTGTCGGGAGGACTAGTATGGTTGCTATACTTGAATTTACGTTTATGCCTGCAACTGGAGATAAGTTCATTCTTAGAATTAATAATATTTTTAGATTTAATAGCAGTAGCTATCATAAAGGTTTCCAAAGTACAAAGTTGGTAGTGGCGTGAACCCGGGGTGTAGGATCTGGACTTTTTAAGTATTGACCAGTGAAGTAAGTAGGGGGTATTTTTAAGATTGAGATTTCTAATTAAATTGGAGAGTGAAGTGCCAGTGCCATTATCGTTGCTAAAGGAGTAGATATAGTAAGAGATCCGGGTCTTAATGGGGAAAGCGGACGTCCCAATGTAGGTGTGTATGTTAAAAGGTGATGCTATAGTTTTATTAAAATTGCTAGTGGTATTAGAGGAGATTTGGGTTTGAGAATTCAGGTTATGTGAGGGAGATTGATTGGAGTTTTAGGGTGGAGCGGTTATGGGGGAAATGTCTGTAAGCCCAAAGACACTATCTATTATTGGGGGTGTTTGGTTAGAGATATGGCTGTATATGCGGGGGTCTTGAGGAGAGAGGGATTGGGGTTGTGGAGAAATGCGGAATCCGGGTGGAGTGCGGGAACTGTGATTGCTTACAATATTGGTGGAACGGGGGAAGTTTTTCACAGTACAAGCGTATATTACGTCCTTCTGTACACAATCGTTGCTTAAGGGAAATCTCTGGGTTTACGGCAGTTGCAACTAGTGAGGGGTGTGGTGAGTGATTGCTGTTGGATATGCTTGATTTTCCTATTGTTAGAGGTTATGATAGTTTGTTCAATATTGGGCATTGTAGAATAAGATATTTTAATAGAGTTTCTGTTAAGAATAGTGCTATATCTGTGGGAGTGCTTAAAAGACCTGTCTAAAATTTGGAAAAATTCCTTTGATATATTGGTTTTGACATTACCGCTGAAAAGTATATTGAACCAAATGTTGTTCTTTCTTCTAAGTTGTTTTCTTTGTCTATGCGTCTGTGGGTCTGCCCGATTATCAATATTGTTAATTCCTATGGACTTATTTGCATGCGTTTTGATTTTCTTGGGTGCAGATGCGTTAAACTTGTTACTTCTGTGTATCGCGTTGTTGTGCGTAATAATGCTTGAGAGTTTGTTAACTTGAGTAAGGAGATTGCAGTTATATTTAATTTTGTGATTGTAGCGTGAGTTTAGAAAAATATTATTGTAGAAGCTAGAATTCTGATCGAAGATAGATTTATTCGCAGATAGTTTAGAGATTCTGTTAGATACTGAAAGAAACTATTGAGTTTATGATGGATTTATGGTGGTTAGTGCCTTTTTGCGGAATATACCTTGCTTTGAGCAACTGAATTGAAAAAAGATCTGCTTTTTGCTTTTCTAATTCCTTTTCATCCTTTGTTTGGTTTGGTTGTTTTGTTTTACGGCATATCAACCCTTTTCGGGTTATTAAATGCCGAATGCAGTCATTTTGGTGAAAGTTTTTATGCTTCAAGTTGTTTATATCCTCAAGTATTTATTCATGCTGTTTAGTTTGGTTGTTTTGTTTTACGGCACATCAACCCTTTTCAGGTTATTTAATGCCGAATGCAGTCATTTTGGTGAAAGTTTTTATGCTTCAAGTTGTTTATATCCTCAAGTATTTATTCATGCTGTTTAGTTTGGTTGTCTTGTTTTACGGCATATCAACCCTTTTCAGGTTATTTAATGCCGAATGCAGTCATTTTGGTGAAAGTTTTTATGCTTCAAGTTGTTTATATCCTCAAGTATTTATTCATGCTGTTTAGTTTGGTTGTCTTGTTTTACGGCATATCAACCCTTTTCAGGTTATTTAATGCCGAATGCAGTCATTTTGGTGAAAGTTTTTATGCTTCAAGTTGTTTATATCCTCAAGTATTTATTCATGGTGTTTAGTTTGGTTGTTTTGTTTTACGGCACATCAACCCTTTTCAGGTTATTTAATGCCGAATGCAGTCATTTTGGTGAAAGTTTTTATGCTTCAAGTTGTTTATATCCTCAAGTATTTATTCATGGTGTTTAGTTTGGTTGTCTTGTTTTACGGCATATCAACCCTTTTCAGGTTATTTAATGCCGAATGCAGTCATTTTGGTGAAAGTTTTTATGCTTCAAGTTCTTTATATGTTCAAATATTTATTGATAGTGTTTGGTTTGGTTGTTAAATCTGTTTCTATTTAACCCATAGTTGGGACCCTAACAGGTACTACCACTCCGGGTCAGGGTGGACCTGGGAGCAATGGTAATTAAGAGGAGGCTCCACATTCCCCAAAGTCCGTAAGCCGGATCTCACCATCGGATGTAGTTTAAGGTCATATCCAGGACCGGGAGTAGGGTAGGAAAAATAAAATAAAAAAGAGGAGGGAGAAAGGGAGAGGGGCTGTTGTTTTTGTTTTTGGTTTTGTAGAACATAATTAAGTTTTACAAACAAAAAAAACAAAAAACGTCAATGTAGGTGAATTTCGTCTCAGGGAGCCACAGGGCAGCCTGATCTGGTATCACCAGGCTTTTCATCCTTGTACCTACCTATATATATATATATATATATATATATATATATATATATATATATATATATATATATATATATATATATATATATATATATATATAATCTTTGTATATATATAATCTGTGTATATATATAATCTATATATATATATATATAATCTGTGTGTATATATATATATATATATAATCTGTGTATATAAATAATCTGTATATATATATATAATCTGTATATATATATATAATATGTATATATATATATATATATATATATATATATATATATATATATATATATGTACAATGCAAAGTTCCGAATACGTTCGTCGAACACTCTCAACTAGTCTTCTATCTGTGCCCGCTTCTAGGTACATATAGATCCTAATTTCCCTTAATTACGTGACAGTTTCCGTTGGCCGAGTGGATATGTCGACTGCTTGCAGATTCTAGGCTGACTCTGTGAACCGGGTTCGCGCCTCCCGACCGTCTGAAATTGTTACTTTCCTGCATTGATGAGAGCAATAATCTGGAACCGTTAGCGTCTGTAGGTATTAATAATTTAATATTTATTTAAAAATATTATATATATATATATATATAATCTGTGTATATATATAGAGAGAGATAATTAGATAAGTTTAAAAAAACAATTAAAACTAAGAATTAAAACAACAAAATCAGTAGGCCAATATATTAACGACCCGTACCCCCAAATCCCAATACACATACACAAACGCTACCATCATCATTGCTGACTTAAACTTATGCTACGTGCCTTTTTAACCCTAGACTGATTTTGACACGTCCCATCGCATGTGTCTTCCTTCCCTTCCTTCCACTTCTTTATCACCCTCTCTATCACCCACTTCTGTCCTTATCGTAAATGATCGTATTGTATCCCGTACCATTTTATTTAATTTCATTTTATCTCTATCTATCTTTTATTCATCTATCTACCTTTTTATTATTTCTCTCTCTTTTTACTTTATTTTATTTTATATTTTTAATTAACATTTTTTGTTTTTGACATTATTATTTTTTGATTTTGATTCTTAACGGTCCCAACCACGTGACTTTCCAAATTTAAATTTCAAATTTCTTTTCTTTTTTCTCCATTTCATTCTTTCCAAATATAATCTAAGGTTAAGATCGGATTCTAACTCTGCCTGATGAGATCTCAGTTTATAATAGCTGTTGATCGATAACATCGACATGCCAGTGTGCAGATTTTGTACATGCCTGTGTAAATAAAAATAATCATATATATATATATATATGTGTGGTCGTTTGCGTCTAATCTTCCAGATACCACCAGATCCGGCATTCCCAATTAAGAAAAAAAACAAACAACAACAACAACGACCTAAAGTCCAACTTTTTCTTATCGTAGCAGAGGTAGTGGCAACATGGTAGTGTCAGAGTTATCCGGCTAACAGGGCTCTGGTGAAAATCCAGGAGGAGCCAACACCAGGATACGTCGCCCTCTGCTTGTTTCTACGTCTGTGTATGGCAAGCAAAGATCATCAGGCGCAGGACAACAAATCAACGGAGTGTGAGTGACAACGTTGCTTCTGCGCCATTCCATTGTCTGTTCTGGGCCAAACCTTTCCCGTCTTCGCATGTAACCGCTGAACCTTGCTGCTATATGTGTCGGCGGTTAAAACCTGCAATGTTGCAGGTTAATTAATAGTTGGGACCAAGGAGGAAAACTTCATGCAGACCAGACAATCTTTAAGTACGATCTTCGTGAGCTCTATGCAGAGGTACGACTCGCTTAACAAAAAATAGAAAAAAAAACGGAATGTCTACTCCAAAGGTTGAAACACTAGAACACAATGATATAATAAACATTTAAAGTTTTATGACAAGTCAAGATAACTGCAGACATAGTGTCTTTTAAAACAGATTACTCTTGGTAATTGTTTAATTAGCCAAATGATGACGATAAACTGAAATTTAAACCAAAATAAACACATAAATAGCAAATAAAACATTCTGTCTTTTACTGCTGATGAGTGGCCACTAATAAATGCCCTTTCTCACCTCGGCATAAACAGTGTACAAGTTAAATAAGTGTTACTTACGTCATCTCTGAGGTTAACAATTGGAACATTCTCCCGTCAACGCTGGTTTTCTGACAATCTGACAATAGCTAACAAAATAATCTCCTATTATTAAAGTGCATTTCGACTTTGACTGCGAGAAAATAGGTTTTTGCAGTTTTTTGTTTATTCTTCGATTTTAACTGAGTCTCTTTTTCTGAATATTTTCAACTTAATTAATTCTTATTTTGATTTTATCTATTCGTTTTTTATTGTTCTTTTAACCCTCCATTTTCTGGTATATTAAGAAATATGTGTGGATAAGTTTTAAATATTAAAGCAAATGTAAAATCAGAAACTTTTACAATGCAAGATTAAAATTCTTTTTTACTTCAATCTTACATTTTTAGAGATAGAATTCTTGTCCATTTTCAATATATATATATATATTGTTTTGAAAGGTAATGTCGGAGTCATAGTAAATCCATGGGACAAATGTCATAAACTAAAAGTGGAAAAGGGAAGCAAGAACATTTTTTTGCTTAATCTTTGCTATGTTAAGTTTTTCTATCGAGTCTGTAGACGCTTTTGTTATTAGCGTTATGTAGATGATACGTTTGACATTTTTAGTTTCCGGCTCGAGGCAAGTGACTTTTTTCTGAAGTTAAATACGCTTCACCCAGCACTAAAGTTCACCATGGAGGAAGAGCAAAATAACTCTTTACCATTTTTGGACGTTCTAGTTGAGAAGAAGGGGAACAACTATATACACGAAAACCGACGTTTACGGGCCTGTATATTAGTTAGGGTTCCTTTGCCCATATGTTCAGAAAAATCAATTTTACCAAGACCCTGGTCCACCGTGCTCTCATGATTTGTACTGAAAGCAAACTTGCGGTTGAAATTAAAGAGATCACTGATATCCTTACTAAGAATAGTTTTCTCGAAGGTATTATTTCGAAGTACATTCACCAAAAATAGCAAAGTTTAATACTAGCGCATTTGTTGATCCACTAAAGTCTCCAGAGTGTGAAGGAAGTAGTCAAAAGGGTGAAATGGGTGAGGGGGAGAGAGGGGAGATTTTGTTGTGGTTAGGTGTGACATTTTTGGAGAGTAGGAGTATTTGACCAGCTGGCTATGTCAGGAATGTGTGGATATAAGTAAGTGAGAAGGAAAGTGTGTAAATGCGCTGAGAATATGACAATGAGAGGAAGAATAATATTCACACCTAACCACAACAAAATATCCCCTCTCCCCCTTCACCCATTTCATCCTTTCGACTACTTCCTTCACACTCTTACCCACCCACCCCTCCCGTTTTCAAATCACTTTCATTTCTTCAAATCTTTTCTAAAACTATGACACTACCTACACACCAAAAACACAGAGCTTCCCCCTACTCTTTCCCCACCCCTCCACTTTTTCACTCACAGCCATCCACATTAATTTCATTCACTCCCAACCCTTCTACTTTTTCACTCACAGCCATCCACATTAATTTCATTCACTCCCACTCCACCACTTTTTCACTCACAGCCATCCACATTAATTTCATTCCCTGCCACCGACTTCTCTCAGGCCGGACCTCGGTCCTGCGCTCCCAGTAGTGGCTACTACTTCTTCTCATTAACCCATCATGTCAACCCAATATTTTCATGCACTTGCATGACATTTTTCTTAAAATTATCATCCTGAGGAAGTCTTACAAATAAAGACGAAACGTTGATGAATACATAAAAAAACATCTTTTGTTTTTTCCTTTTTCATTTCCCATTACGTCGGATTACCCATATCCTTCCTTTCTCATATATATATATATATATATATATATATATATATATATGTGTGTGTGTTGTGTGTGTGTGAATCGACGTGAATTAACAGTGAAGATTGCGTGAGCATAAAACATCGATGTATGTAGGTAAAAATAATTAATATTTACTTAAAAATATAATCATAGCCCCTTTTACAAAGATTGGTGCACTCTGAAAGAATTTATGAACGAGCAGTAATACTATGGCTTAAAAGCGAGATTCCAACCCCATTTGTTGTCGTTGTTGTTGTTGAATCACTCTTCGCTGCTCGCTGTACACACCCGCCAATTTGGAGTTTATAGATTAAAATCTCTCCTAATTTCCATGCTAGTTTACGCCGACCGAGAGGTAAAGAGACTCGACTACGAATCAGTGGCGTTTTTTAAACCGGGTTCGAGCCCTCCGACCGACATGAATTAACATCCCCTACACTGAAGATTGCGTAAGCATTAAACATCGATGTCTGTAGGTAAAAATAATTAATATTTACTTAATATATATATATATATATATATATATATATATATATATATATATATATATATATATATATATATATATATAGTCTAAAGAAGCTTTGAGTTATTTTAAACAAAAAGACAAAAAAAAAGGAAAATGCAGATAAATTCCCACAGAAACTAACTAAATCCAAAATAGTGCAGACTTAACATTCGTTGGAAAATTCATAAATAAATAAAATATATAATAGTAAGTAAATAAAATATATATATATATATATATATATATATATATATATATATATATATATATGGGAAGCGTAAGTGTATGCGAGGGAGATAGAATGTGAGGATGAAAATCTTAATTCCATGTTCAAGCCCTATGAAGATTCTTCTTCTTTTATGTAATAAAGTGAAGTCAGTCTGTCTTTTGATAGCTTTTTCCTATAAAATCAATATTTTATTATGACTAGTTAGTTTTTTTGTGGATCGTTTCAGCATGTTCTTAAAATAATGTAATTCCTTTCAAAAAATACTTTCTCCACCTAGGAATATTTTTCCAATGGACGCCATTTTTGTTCTTAGCAGCAAATGCAAGTAAAAATAAACGCCATCTTTGTTTTTATCAACAAATGTAACTACTAATAATAAATATTACTAATCATAAATTATTGCGTTTATGATTATTAAATAATGGTTAAATAATATATTTTTTATTGATATAGAAACAGAGGTGGCAAAATAGAATATTACTGGAAGTTTTGAGGTATGGTAGTTTTGTTTTACGGCATATCAACCCTTTTTGGGTTATTTAATGCCGAATCTGGTCATTATAGTAAAAGTTTTTATGCTTCAAGTTCTTTATATCTTCAAATGTTTAATCATCGTTTTTGGTTTGGTAGTTTTGTTTTACGGCATATCAACCCTTTTTGGGTTATTTAATGCCGAATCTGGTCATTATAGTAAAAGTTTTTATGCTTCAAGTTCTTTATATCTTCAAATGTTTAATCATCGTTTTTGGTTTGGTAGTTTTGTTTTACGGCATATCAACCCTTTTTGGGTTATTTAATGCCGAATCTGGTCATTATAGTAAAAGATTTATGCTTCAAGTTCTAAAAATAAAATAAAAAAGGGGAGGGAGAAAGGGAGAGGGGCTGTTGTTTTTGTTTTTGGTTTTGTAGAACATAATTAAGTTTTACAAAAAAAACAAAAAAAAACAAAAAACGTCAATGTAGGTGAATTTCGTCTCAGGGAGCCACAGGGCAGCCTGATCTGGTATCACCAGTGGAAATTTTTTTTTATTGATATAGAAACAGAGGTGGCAAAATAGAATATTACTGGAAGTTTTGAAAATTCACTGCCGTATCTGGTGATGTTATGCATCTTTCATAGCCGATGTCATTTTTTTTAAATTTCATATTTGCGAATACTACATTCTATTACTTGTATCAACACGTATGTTTTTATTAAACGACAGAACAATTAAATTTTAGGTGAGTTTTTGACCTTTGATGTATTTAACCTGTCAATTCAAAAGTGATTTCTTGTTACAACAATAAATTACATGCAATAAAAGAACACATTGAAGAAAAGAACAGTGATTCTACTAAAATGACCAGAAAAGAACACGTGGTATTATAAAGACTCCGTATAGTACACACAAATATCATTCATTCTTACTTCCTTGCAAGGGAAGATGCTTAAATTTGTATACCGTGCTAGCAGGCCTATAAGATACTTACATTTTCAAGGCAACAATTGTCACATTAATTCCTGACATTTCATAACAAATAGATACAAAATAAGTACAATTTACAATAAAGGAATGGTCAGTTGGTCGAATGCTGGGGCAAGGCTCTTGCATAACCACCACAGAACAAGTTCATGAACGGACCAAAGAACATTTCTTGTCAAGAACTAGTCAAAGGTAACTTCATCATCATCAAGATCTGGCTGTGGTGAGTTGCTGCAGTGGAAGCCTTTGCAATTACCACACAAGTTTGAACAGTCAATGCCATGTTTCCTGCAACTGCATCTTGCTGTAGTACACCCTGAAGTACAGTTACACCTAATTATAGCCAACAAATTTACAGGACCAGCTGGCAAGTCAGTCTTGATTGGTTGTAATTTATCATCTGAAAGTTTCCATTCTAACTCGTCAGGTTTTAGCTGGGTTCTACATTTCCATTCCTGAATTTGGAAGTAAACTTGAAGACTGTGGAATTTCGTAGCTGCTCTTGTTGGTGGCAATGATTTGGCCTCAACATACTTTGAGCTTTTTGCAACCTTTTCCTTAAAGCGCCTCAGTTGGAGATGATTGATGTTTTCGCCATCATTACCATTGTACAGGCACACTAAAGCCTTCTCCTCAGCTTCAATAACCTCTTCTGCACTGCTATCCTTGTCAAACATTTCTACCAGTTTGAGGAAGTTTCTATTGTTCATCACCTTTCGAAGGGATGCTGCCTTCCCAATTCCATAAACACTGGATGTAGAATCACAACCCAGAAGTGCATGGATGAAAAGTATGTTGGAACAGTTCACATCTACCAAATATTTCCTCATCTCTTTGATGTTCCAAACTTTCACTTTTTGCAGTATCCTTTGGTTGTGGTGTGAAGAAGATGTTGTAACCATCATCTCTGTTGGCATGGTAACATAGGACCAATAGGTCAGTGTCATCTGTTATCAAAATGGTTTCTTCTGTCTGTGCCAGTTCTAGAGCAGTCTTCACAATCAATACGCCAGCATCTCCAGATGCGTGAACTACTTTACAACCTGCTTCCTCGAAACTCTTTCCCAGAAAGTTGATGAACAATTGTTTGTTTTCTTGATTAACTAGGAAAACATCCTTTTTTAATTTGAACACCATTAAAGGGGTCAATGCCACATTAACACCAATAAAGCCCCCTGCTCGGCATCGGTGAGTCACGTTTTTAATGGGTGGACCACTTTCATACCCATCAAAGACAATGCATGCTTTTCCATATCTAGTTGTGACATATCTGCGGTATTGGGAACAGATCTCATCAAATGTGTGATATTTTTGCCATCGGAGGCGTTGAAGAAGTGCTCCACAATCTAAGAGATACTGTGGATCTGAAAACTGTGTACCTGATTGGGGAAGTCAGTTCTCATATTGCGTCTGCCAAAGCTGTTTTTTGCCTCTCGCGGTAGTCCGAAATAACCAAAAGGTGCAGGTGGGTAACCACAAAACTCATACTGGAAATGTTTTTGCTGCTGCTGAGTTGAGGGTTCATTGGTAGATAGCACACATAATCTATAGAATAGGAGTTGTGGATCAGTCTCAACTGTTTCATCTTTGCTGAGTGAAACTTTTGGCCCAAGTGTAATTGCCTGATCCTTTCTTTTAAAAGTATACTGATGGACATTTTCTTCAAACATTGAAGCTATGATTGCCTGTCCTATGGAGTTTGCTCTGTCCACATTCACCTTTTTGTCTCCAGTTACTCCACTTTAAA
>OY744532.1:10342607-10385107 GCA_963556195.1 Sepiola atlantica | reverse complement strand
CTCATATCGAGCTTGATTGATGGAGGGTTTCTTTGCTCGAATGAGTAAGGCTTCAATTATGGGGAGGAGAATGTTGCAATGTAAATCAGCAAGAATAGCAGTGTTTTTGACTAATATATTCCTGAATTCTTTTTTGGGTGTTGTATTCTACTAAGTGTTGGTAAATAGGAATATATATATATATATATATATATATATATATATATATATATATATATATATATATATATATATATATATATAAGATACCTATTTTTGTTCCAAAGTTTTCTTTTGTGCTTTTCTTGCTTCGGTGCATCTTGTTTATTGGTTCAGTAAATAAAGATAGAATCCCAGGTTTATGTTGCGAGCACTTTCGATCCCCATAGATCGTCGTAAGGGGAGTCGTCTGCCTTTTTCATTTTTATTTGACTATATCTTGTATTTTTAGTTATCCGAGCTTTATGCTTTTTTGTTATATAATGAGAGAGAGAGAGAAAGAGAGAGAGAGAGAGAGAGAGAGAGAGAGAGAGTTGATAAATATATTTAGTAAGAGGTAGTTATTATTTGGTTGATAAATAAGTCCCCGCCGTGTTTTTTTTTTTAAATTTTGGAATCTGTTCTGTTTTCAATTCTATTTTGCAATCATTTTGGAATCTATTTGATTTTTCGAGTTAAATAAGTTCATTTTTTGTTTATTTTCAGATCATTAAAATAGACAAATAATAGACAAATAATAAAAATGTCTTATTTCAAAACCAATATGAAAATATCTGGAAGTTTCAGGCCGAGAGCAGGCTCAAAGCATTTCCTCGAACAGTTGCAATGAAGAGACGCTCATACATGCAAGTCAATTCATGTTGGTCCCCGATGTGGTGCGTCATTAATAGACCAAGGCTTTTGAGCGAGTCCCGCGTGGCGGGGTCTATCGCTCTACTCGTTTCCACGGCGATCAGATAGAACAGAAATTTGTTGAGAACAGTGTATTTTGATCACTTGCCGTCCTCTGCTGGTACGGCTACATGGCTTTAGGCTACATGGCTATAGGCTACATGTCTATAGGCTACATGGTTATCGGCTACATCGATTTAGGCTACAGGGCTTTAGGCTACATGGCTGTAGGCTACATGGCTGTAAGCTACATGGTTGTAGGCTACATGGCTGTAGGCTACATGGCTATAGGCTACATGGCTATAGGCTACATGGCTGTAGGCTGCATGACTGTAGGCTAAATCGCTTTAGGCTACATGGCTGTAGGCTCCATGTCTGTAGACTACATGGCTATCGGTTACATGGCTTTAGGCTACATGGCTATAGGCTACATGGCTGTAGGCTACATGGCTATAGGCTACATGGCTGTAGGCTCATGACTTTAGGCTACATGGTGGTAGGCTACATGGCTATAGGCTACATGGCTTTAGGCTACATGGCTTTAGGCTACATGGCTGTAGGCTACATGGATATAGGATACATGGCTATAGGATACATGGCTATAGGCTACGTGGCTTTAGGCTACATGGCTATAGGTTACATGGCTTTAGGCTACATGGCTGTAGGCTACATGGCTATAGGCTCCATGGCTGTAGGCTCCATGTCTACAGCCATGTAGACTATATCCATGTAGCCTATAGCCATGTAGCCTAAAGCCATGTAGCCTACAGCTATGTAACCTACATAGCTGTAGGCTACATGGCTATAGGCTACATGGCTGTAGGCTCATGGCTTTAGGCTACATGGTTGTAGGCTACATGGCTGTCGGCTACATGGATTTAGGCTACATGGCTGTAGGCTACATGGCTATAAGCTACGTGGCTGTAGGCTACATGGCTGTAGGCTACATGACTGTAGGCTACATGGTTATAGGCGACATGGCTGTCGGCTACATGGATTTAGGCTACATGGCTGTAGGCTACATGGCTTTAGGCTACATGGCTATAGGCTACATGGATTTAGTCTACATGGCTGTAGGCTCATGGCTTTAGGCTACATGGCTGTAGGCTACATGGCTGTAGGCTACATGGCTGTAGGCTACATGGCTGTAGGCTACATGGCTATAAGCTACGTGGCTGTAGGCTACATGACTGTAGGCTACATGGCTGTAGGCTACATGGTTATAGGCGACATGGCTGTCGGCTACATGGCTGTAGGCTACATGGCTATAAGCTACGTGGCTGTAGGCTACATGACTGTAGGCTACATGGCTGTAGGCTACATGGTTATAGGCGACATGGCTGTCGGCTACATGGCTGTCGGCTACATGGATTTAGGCTACATGGCTGTAGGCTACATGGCTATAGGCTACATGGCTGTAGGCTACATTGTTATAAGCTACGTGGCTGTAGGCTACATGGCTTTAGGCTACATGACTTTAGCTACATGGCTGTAGGCTACATGGCTATAGGCGACATGGCTGTCGGCTACATGGATTTAGGCTACATGGATTTAGGCTACATTGATTTAGGCTACATGGATGTAGGCTACATGGCTATAGGCTACATGGCTATAGGCTACATGGCTGTAGGCTACATGGCTATAAGCTACGTGGCTGTAGGCTACATAGCTTTAGGCTAATGACTTTAGGCTACATGGCTGTAGGCTACATTGCTTTTAGGAATTGTAGGCGCTTTTTGCAATTATTTTTGTTTCAATAAGTATTTTACTAAATTTACCTATTTTTAAAATTATCGTTGTTCTTACTGTTTATTACAGTAATGTGTTTTTATGAGAGTTGCTGGGTAGCGTGTAAATGTTCATGGGATGGGGGAAGAACTAAAGACCCTTGCTTTCAAACCAAGGACTGTTGTTTACATTTAGAGGAGGAGAAATCCTTCTCGACTGGGGCATTTTTACATTTTTGTCCCATCTTAAGTTCTTCTTTTTATGGAGCTGGATATCGCTCCACATAAAAAAACTGACCTTGCGTTTCACTTTATCTTCGTTAACAGGCAAGTAAATATGTATTTTTATTAGTTGGTTTTTAAATTGATTTATTCGTTATTAATTATTTGTTCTTATTTTTAATAATAACACATCACTCAATAAGTCCCGGACCTAACTAATAAAAAAAACTTTTAAGCAAAATACGACTTAAGTCATCAACATAGTCTCTTTCTAATGTGATACACTAATGCCAAATCTACTCTAACATTTCTGTGCCTTTTTGTGCAAAGATGTGTCTTTGGCCTAAAAATGCCCCAGTCTCCGATATCTCTTCTTCATTGGAGCTAAATCTCTTTCCCTGGAGCATTCTTTTGTGGTTTGAAAACCGCCAGTAGTCGCTGAGGGTGAGATTAGGAGAATGTGGTGGGTTCAGAAGCAATTCAAAGTGAAATTCATGTAGTTTGCCATTGTTGCGATTGACTTTTGACACGGTGCATTGTCTTGGTGAGAAAGCAATTCTATCTTCTTCATTTGAGGCGGTTTTATGGCGATCTCTTCCTTCAAACGTACTAATAATGCTACGTAATATTCGCTATTGATGTAATGTGTAGACGAATAATCAGGCGGGACTCAAATGGTGTCACGTGCTATTTGAAGCTTAATACTTTATAAAAGTCATATAGAATGTTAATTAGTGGCGCCATCTATGTGCCAGGCCCGGGAATTATTGAGTGATGTGTTAGATACTTTATAGATATAACTATATGGCGCTGAGCATAATATTTCCTCTCTTTTTTTTTTTCAGCAAATGAGAAGATACTACTGCTTTATAATGGTTCAACTTATATTGGTAACCGTTTACACTGGAATCGTTCGTTTTTTCACATGCCGAGTTGGTACAACCAGTTTGCCTTCCGCGATAGCAGCCAGCCCGACGTCTGATGTTTATAACACCTCTCCATCAAGTGTGCTCGATACATGGAACCACGATTTCGTAATAAGTGGACAAAATATCTGCCGAAATACCAAGCCCTATTTGTTACTGCTCATTCTCACGATACCTAAAAATGGCGATAAAAGAGACGCCATTCGCGAAACTTGGACGAGGGTAAATGAGTGGCCGAATTTCAAAGTCAAAATCCCAGTCAAAACCGTTTTCCTATTCGGCAAATATGCAGACGACAAAGAAAACAATCTAGTCGTGAAGGAAAACGACAAATATGGCGACATAGTCGTCGGCGACTTTCTCGACAGTTATCGTAATTTAACTCTGAAGGTTTTGATTGGGCTTTACTGGGTAAGACGCTACTGCGCAGGCGCAAAGTTTGTAGCGAAAATTGACGACGACACATTCGTTAACATGCCACTGTTATACAAGCATCTAGAAGCGATACCCCAAATGAAATCTACGATCTTGGGGTACCTGGTAATAAACTCTCAGCCAGAGAGAAAGGGTAAATACTACGTGAGCCATAAATCGTACCCGTTTAAATTCTATCCACCTTACACGACGGGTAACATGTATATCGCCAGGTCGGAGACGTTTTTCGCCCTTTTAGACGTAGCCCCGCGAGCGTCAGTGATAGACATGGAGGACGTATTTATCACTGGCATTCTTGCCAAAATGGCAAATGTAAGCCACCGGGCGTATCCGCGTGGAATGTATTTCCCCAGGAAGTCGGCGGCTGCTTGTGAATTCGTGAAGAACACCAAACTCTTCAGCAAGGATTATGGCGGGAAAGATGTTAAAGAAGCGTGGAAAGTGATCAAAGAAGGTAGAAAGAAATGTTAACAATAGAACTGTTTATGACAAAAAAAAAGTTACTTGGATCCCTTTATATATTACGGTGAATCGGGGCCTTTCTATATCTTACGGTTATTTAGACCCGTCTGTATCTACAGTTAATAGGGTCCTCATTTATCAACAGTTTAATGGGGCAACTTTGATCAACAGTTAATGGAGTCTAATTTATCCGCGGGTAAATTAATTTTATCTTAATTACCCACGTTCAATGTGGTCCCTTTTTATCCTCGATTAATGGGGATCTCTTTTTAATTGGATCTCCATTTTTTTACAACTAATGGATCCCCCCACCATTATTCATATGAAATATCATCGATATTCATCGTTTCTGTATCCAATAATAAAACATCCTTGACCTTTTGTCTATGAGCAAAATGTAGTATCTGTTCTGATACTAAACTTCACCTTTTCTGTTCTCGAGAAGTGAAGGAGAAATCCTTCCAGATTGAGGCAATTTTTTTTCCAATCCAGAGTGACCCTTTTAGGGGAGTTGGATTCCCCTCACATTAAAATCCGACCATGTGTCTTACTCTACTCTCGTGGGGAGGCAAGTAAATATGAACAACACATCCTAAAGTTTATCTTTGTAGAAGAATCAGTTGACGAAATCATGGAGAATTATGTATTAAGATTATTCGAACTACTGTTATCATATTGGATGTTATACTTACAGCGTTTCGGCTGATGTAACCCCCGACCTTCTTCAAGGTCATCTGGTCGAATTCGGGAATCTGTATTGAATTTCGAATGGAACCCTTTATTTAATCCGCGAGCAAGCTACCCTCGTGGATTAAGTAAAACGCTGGAAGAATAACATCCAATGTGAGAACAGTAGTCCGAATAATACAAACAGTTCTTATTATCAATCGTCATCTAAAAAATTCCGTAACATGAATATGGCAAGAGAGATCTTCTTGGCTAGACTGGCTAGACTGTCTTTCTCTTGTGACCACTTTTGACATTGGTAGCTGCGCCCAGCCGATTTAATCATAAATTGAGGAAACGATCACGCGATGCGTTAAAATAATAATGTATTATGCATACATTTATTAAAACATAAGTATTCTTCAAAATACATACCATCGTTGCCCACAACTTTCTGCAACGAACTGCAAGTCTTCGGATTTGGTCAAAGAAACAATCCTTCCTCATTGAATCGAAAGATTATTGACAAGCGTCTTCAACTTGATCGAATTACTCAAAACCAACGACTCTTCACGGAAAGTGGCATACCGCCAGAAAAACTAGCAACAATATTGAATAATTTCTATCACATCCACCTCATTCGTCCAGACATTGCTCCATCTGACTACCGTCTATTTCAATAAATGTAGAACTTTCTGAAATGTTGCCGATTCGAGTCTTTCGATGAAGTTAAAGAAACCTGTAAAGAATTTCTCGATTCAAAGCCGAAGGATTGCGAAAAATATCCGCTGACCCCACGAGAGTCAGGAAGACTCTGATCGTGTACTAGTATGCATTTAGTGAAAATGCTATACTGAGAGAGAGAGAGAGAGAGAGAGAGAGAGAGAGAGAGAGAGAGAGAGCCCTACGAAAGGTAGGTCTTAACAATATATATATATATATATATTTATATATATATATATATGAAGAGTTCGAATGCAAAACGCGATAAATCCAATTTGTCTAAATTGAGACATTGAACAATACAAGGACAAATATACATTTAGTCTAGACTTCGCCTAAAATCTCATTTTGATTAAAAGTCAAAATAAATTATGCCGGTATCATATTAGGTAAAACATAATTTTCAGATGTAATCCAGTGTTGAGATACAATACTTTTTGTAGTGATAGCTTCGTAATTTTGAAAATGGCGTTTATCGCGTTTTGCACTCGAACTCTTCATATATATATATATATATATATATATATATATATATATATATATATATATATATATATATATATATATATATATATATATATATATATAGTCTACGATAAAATCAAAACTACTATGGCAAATTTAGTAGACAGTTTATAGACAGATATACTTAGTAATCTCAGAAGGATCTTGAACAATATATGTAGACTAAGATTTTCTATAATTTTAATCGGATAAGAATGTTACACCCCCCCACACACACACATATATATATATATATATATATATATATAAGAGGAGATTGTAGTTTGCTTGAAGCATTGCTGGTAAATGTAAGTGTAAATTAGTCGTCCAAGGCTATAGCAATGCGATGTGGTTGCCGTGAGATGGAAAAGTGAAAAGAAATAAACGCAGGGAGAGAGTGAAACTCAAAACGATTTATTAATAATTTCACGAAAACTGATTAAATACCAAATAGTATTTTTTTTTTTTTTTTTTTGGTAAGTAACAGATCGGCAAAGGGTAATCTTAAATTTTCGAAAGAACAACTTTCATTATCAGAAGACAACAATAGAAGACCGAGAGGATCGGAAAAACGTGGAAAAACAGGTGTCAGATCATCGTATTACAGGGGAAAACAATTGGGAGTAGGAACGCAGAAAACGTCAAAATTCAATTAAGCAATCATATAACTAAGGTTAAAACATTATAAACATTAGTTTAGTAATATACCAATTTTTTTAAAATTTTATTATGTTTCATTTTAAATGACTCATCAATCTTTATTTATTTATTTATTTATTTATTTTTTTTTTTTTCATTTATTCTCTTCAAATCTAAATTTAAATTCGCTGTCAAAGGGAGATAACTTATTCTAAATAATATGTTCAGACTTTAGAAATGAGATTGGAAACTTGAGAAGGAATTTGAGTTGTGAAGTGGATTAGGAACGCAGAAAACATCAAAATTCCATTAAGCAATCACATAACTAAGGTTAAAACATTATAAACATTAGTTTAGTAATATACCAATTTTTTTAAGTTGTATTATGTTTCATTTTACATGACTCATCAATCTTTATTTATTTATTTATTTATTTTATTTTATTTTATTTTATTTATTTTTTTTTTTCATTTATTCTCTTCAAATCTAAATTTAAATTTACTGTCAAAGGGAGATAACTTATTCTAAATAATATATTCAGACTTTAGAAATGAGATTGGAAACTTGAGAAGGAATTTGAGCTGTGAAGTGGATAAAAGCCAAGGATGGGACCTTTTTTTTTTTTTTTTTTTCTTTTCTCTATTTTTTTTTAAATTTTATTAGCAGGGGAAGGGGGGGGAATAAGAAGAGAGAGGATTATAAAAAAAAAAAAAAAAAAAAAAAAGGTAAGTAAGTTGTGGGTGGGAGTGTGAGGAGGTGGGAGTGTGAGGAGGTGGGAGTGTGAGGATGTAAGAATCAGAGGATGAAGGGAGATGACAACTCGAATCTCTGCAGGAATCTCTTTGTCCACTACAAATCCGCACTACCCCTCAAATCCAAAATTAGTTACGCACAAACCGAAATCACCCGCATACAAAACAAATGCTCTTCTTCTTCCGATAAAACAACACACACCGAAGCCTTCCACCAAACTCTATTGACCAACGGCTTCCCGCTAACTACCATATCTAGCCTTAACAACAACAGAAGACGTAGACACCACACTCTCACCAACACATGCTTCCTTAAACTCCCCTTCTTTAGCGACCGTATCACTTCTGCTATCCGCAATGCCATACGTAGTGAGAACCTTAACATACAACTTTCTCACACAGGCACCTCTCTCCGACAACATTTATCCAAAAAAAGCCACTACACCCCAGACCCCTGCTCTCTAGCTAGTTGCCCCATCCCCAACTCTGGCCTCTGCCTCCGCACATATACAGTATACAACCTGCAATGCTCTAAGTGCCAAAAATTCTACATCGGTAGTACCGTTAGGCCTCTACACCAACGTATTAAAGAACATCTAAACACCCACATTTCCTCCTTCCATAAACACTTAATTTCATGTGGCAACACACATCGCTCCATTAGTGTCCGCATCCTCAACTCTGTCCGCAATATAGGCCAGCTTCGAATTTCGGAAGCTATCCTCATCTCTAAATTTCGCCCTGCCTTGAATAACAGATTCGAGTTGTCATCTCCCTTCATCCTCTGATTCTTACATCCTCACACTCCCACCTCCTCACACTCCCACCTCCTCACACTCCCACCCACAACTTACTTACCTTTTTTTTTTTTTTTTTTATAATCCTCTCTCTTCTTATTCCCCCCCTTCCCCTGCTAATAAAATTAAAAAAAAAATAGAGAAAAGAAAAAAAAAAAAAAAAAAAGGTCCCATCCTTGGCTTTTATCCACTTCACAGCTCAAATTCCTTCTCAAGTTTCCAATCTCATTTCTAAAGTCTGAATATATTATTTAGAATAAGTTATCTCCCTTTGACAGTAAATTTAAATTTAGATTTGAAGAGAATAAATGAAAAAAAAAAAAAAAAAAAAAAAAATAAAATAAAATAAATAAATAAATAAATAAAGATTGATGAGTCATGTAAAATGAAACATAATAAAACTTAAAAAAATTGGTATATTACTAAACTAATGTTTATAATGTTTTAACCTTAGTTATGTGATTGCTTAATGGAATTTTGATGTTTTCTGCGTTCCTAATCCACTTCACAACTCAAATTCCTTCTCAAGTTTCCAATCTCATTTCTAAAGTCTGAACATATTATTTAGAATAAGTTATCTCCCTTTGACAGCGAATTTAAATTTAGATTTGAAGAGAATAAATGAAAAAAAAAAAAAAAAAAAATAAATAAATAAATAAAGATTGATGAGTCATTTAAAATGAAACATAATAAAATTTTAAAAAAATTGGTATATTACTAAACTAATGTTTATAATGTTTTAACCTTAGTTATATGATTGCTTAATTGAATTTTGACGTTTTCTGCGTTCCTACTCCCAATTGTTTTCCCCTGTAATACGATGATCTGACACCTGTTTTTCCACGTTTTTCCGATCCTCTCGGTCTTCTATTGTTGTCTTCTGATAATGAAAGTTGTTCTTTCGAAAATTTAAGATTACCCTTTGCCGATCTGTTACTTACCAAAAAAAAAAAAAAAAAAAATACTATTTGGTATTTAATCAGTTTTCGTGAAATTATTAATAAATCGTTTTGAGTTTCACTCTCTCCCTGCGTTTATTTCTTTTCACTTTTCCATCTCACGGCAACCACATCGCATTGCTATAGCCTTGGACGACTAATTTACACTTATATATATATATATATATATATATATATATATATATATATATATATATATATATATATATATATATATATATATATATCAAACTGCCACGTGCCAGCATGAAAGCTACAACACTCGGACTTACACAAAAAAAATTAGCACATTGCCATCGGGAAATTTGTGATCTCGCATCGGCGTCGCCGATCGGAAAATATCGATAATGAAAAAAAAAAAGAAAATAGTTTCTTTAAATACTGAAATTGACATGTTTATGTCGTAATAAAAAATAATAAATGTTTCCTTTATTGAAAAAATCTCGCATCGCGTATCTCGTTTTTAATCTGATTCATTATATATATATATATATATATATATATATATATATATATATATATATATATATATATATATATATATGTATATATATATATATATATATATGTATATATATATATATATATATATGTATATATATATATATATATGTATATATATATATATATGTATATATGTATATATATATATATATATGTATATATATATATATATGTATATATATATATATATATATATAATATATGTATATATATATATATATAATATATGTATATATATATATATAATATATATATATATAATATATATATATATATATATATATATATATATATATATTGTTAAGAATTTAGAATCTTACATCGGTATACTTAAATGAACCTTCCTTCTTGTTAGTTATAAAAGCTCTATTAAAAAACAAAACAAAAAACCGCCTCCATATCATGATGTATAGTAAATATATATTAAAAAGAGAAAAACATTTAAAATAGCAATCGTACACTCATTCCCCACATAAGTAAAGAGATAAAAAAGATACTAAACGTATGAACGTTCCATTTCGACTATCCCCCTTCCATAAAAGAAAGGGAGAATAAATGAATAAACTTTTATTGTTGAACATCAAGTTACTGATTACTAATTTCAGAACGGGGTCCTGTTCAGGTGAGTTGTTAATCAACCGCCTACGTGCTAATAAAAAGAAGTTATAGTCATTTCCGGAAGTGGCATTCGGCGCACAAGTCTACGCATGTGCGGAAACAACCCAAAACCTCTGCCCGAAGAAAAAAAAATCAGTTCCAGATTTTGAGACGCTCAAAAACACCAAATTGTGATTTCTTCCCTTTTGAGAGAAAATTATATTTCACCAGAAAGAAACAAATGCATCTAAGTTGTTTTATTGAAGAATCACCTGAACACAATAAATGAACATGTATTTGAAGAGTTCGAGTGCAAAACGCGATAAACGCCATTTTCAAAATTACGAAGCTATCACTACAAAAAGTGTTGTATCTCA
This sequence comes from Sepiola atlantica, assembly GCA_963556195.1. NCBI lineage: Eukaryota > Metazoa > Mollusca > Cephalopoda > Sepiida > Sepiolidae > Sepiola > Sepiola atlantica. The sequence goes on along the minus strand of OY744532.1, from coordinate 10,373,947 downwards.
ACACTGGATTACATCTGAAAATTATGTTTTACCTAATATGATACCGGCATAATTTATTTTGACTTTTAATCAAAATGAGATTTTAGGCGAAGTCTAGATTAAATATATTTGTCCTTGTATTGTTCAATGTCTCAATTTAGACAAATTGGATTTATCGCGTTTTGCATTCGAACTCTTCATTTTTAACCCAGAATTAGCAAGCTCTGAGAACACGTGGGTCATTACATGATAACATTTTATTTTCACCTTAATAAAAATCCGACTTTTTGTGTCGCAGAAAAAGACCAGATTTCAAAGACGGTAAAATATTAACATCCATTACTTGCCATACAGTTAACCTGTCAATAACTTTGTGGTAGTTATACAGTTCTATATCCCAGTAATCCAGAAGTTTTCATCTGAATCAACTACAGTATCATTTTCCTGGACTTATTTCCTCTTCGACAAAATTACGCCAAAATATAATTGGACATTGTCCATTGGGATTTTTGAATATATGAACATTATATTTCATCCAAAAAGTATAATACTATTTTGAGTTAATTGAATATCATCTAAAATAATTACATATCTTATTTCATTTTTATTATGGTTGTTCTTTGTTAAAGATGGCAAAATATGTTCAAACCCAACCAAGTTGTTTTCTTGCTTTGTTATATACACCTTTCCTGTTAATAAATTCTACATTTTTATACAATCTTTTGCATCGACTCGTGTTTTCTTTACGTTTGTCTTTTTGAATTCCAGCCGATCCCTCAAAGAGAATAACATAGTTTTAATTTTTATGGGAAACCGGTAAATTCACAGCTGTATATTGAGGAAATGCGTTACCCTTCAGGAGTCACGGACCTGCAGATATATAACCATTGTTGGAATATAGCAGGAATTCTTTGTCTCCGGGATTTTTTTTGGAAAGAATTGCACACTTGTGAAGTAACAATCGAGCCGTGAAATGCAAACTATCCTGTAATAATTTTTTTTCGAAGATTTAGTTAAGTCAAGAAAGGACACTATTATCGAGAAAGGGTAGGGTTTAGGATTGGATGTCAGACAATCCATGCGACAAAATCAATTTATTAGGGTCGTATCCGAGCACATGGTGGAAAACGATATTTTCGGAGAAGCTTGTGTACATATCCTAATAATAATATAAAGACCAGTTTGAATTCTCCGCCGGACTCGCCTTTTTCCTCTCTGCAGCAAAAGTTTTGATTACAGACAATAGATGATGATGACTAAGAGGTGTGGCCCACTGCGACGATGACACCGGCGAATGCAGCGTACTGGACGATGATGATGATGATGGTGATGAAATGTAACACACAGCGATGATGATGATGGCAACGGCGAAAAGTATATTGAGAACACTGAAGTAAGTGACGATGGATTTGAAAAGAACAGATTTTAAAGAAACGATAACGTTACATATGCGATTTGGTGGGCTTGAGCAGAGAAATACAACATGGGTTCCACGGGGCAGCGTGCGGTTCCTAAGAAGTAAAGAGAGGAGAGAGGGAAAGAGAGAGGAAAAAGAGAGAGAAACAGGATGTCAGCGAATTGTAAGTACCTTCGTGTTTTTATGATTGAATAGTTAATTGAAAGACTTACGAAGTGAAATTAAGGTAACACAATGAGGAATGAAACACACACACACACACACACACACACACACACACACACGAACTGTTAAGAAATTCAAAATTTAAAAAATTTAAAAATGAAAAGGATACACAAAACCGCACAACGTACTACTATAGAAAAAAGAAAGGAAAAAAAACGAAACATACACATGAACTTAAAAAAGAGAAAAGGAAAACACACACACATGAATTAAATAAAAATAGACGTTAAGCCGCCGATTAAGTGTTAAAATTATCATCGTTTATTCGCTGTTTAAAATTGGCCGAGCGGTTAGAGACGCCGGATTTGAGTTGAAAAATACTTGTAGTCCGGGATTTTGAATCGCAAGACCGATAGTGAATAGTCATATCTCTATGCTGATGAGCCACGATTTAAAAAAAGGACGAAACGTATACGTACATAGATAATAAACAATAACAAATATTTATTATATCTATCTATCCATCTATCTATCTATCTATCTATCTATATATATATATATATATATATATATATATATATATATATATATATATATATATATGAGTTAGCATGAAAATAGAGTGAGATGCCGTAACAGACACACACGCAAAGTATAAAAAATACAGTCTTGAAGGACACACAGAAAGTTATTTTTTGTACTTTTTTTGTTTTGTTCTGCTCAATTCTTTGTTTAATTTACGGGTTGTTTTAGCGAAGGAAGGGAGAGTTACAGATAGCGTTGGCGAAGGAGAGAATAAATAAATTAAAATGAGGAAAAGAGAAAGAGAAAGCAGGCGATGGTCGTAATCAGGCCATCAAGGAAATGCATGATTGTCGTTTCGTACTTGTTTGTCTGTTGTTGGCCTTTGGCTAATGATCAAAGTGTAGTATCTGTTCCGATGGATACTGCACCCCATAGACTGGTATTGTCTTGGCCTCCGGGGCTTGATTTACGCCGGTCTATGGGATTGTCCTGTGCAGTTCTAGGAGGTCCACCCTCCCAGGCTTCGCCTCCCCTCTTTGGGGAGGAGTAAGTTTATTGCTTACTGTCTGAGGCGCCCCTACCGGGGAATGCCGACGGGGCTGCCCAGGCAATTTTTAAATGGCCAGAGTGCTCACCTCTCGAGCGCTGGCTTTTAACCCCACTTTCTCGACCCAATCTGTGGTCACATCTTACTTGTGGGAGTAGGATAAATCTGGCCTTGTGCCTAACTCCTAGCGAAGGAGTAAATACCTTGTCTGTTGTGCGGCTTGGTGACACTTGGCTGATGTGAAAAAATGTAATTTTGGTGTTTTATTTTTATTTTCTATTTTGTTTTTGAACGTAGGAAACGATGATTGTTTTGTCTCTTTTTTTATCAGTAATTGAAAAAATAAAATAAAAATCTTTTTTTCCTTGCATGTTCTTGTCTTTAATACAAAATTGTGTATAATTGTTGTTCTTGGAAATTAACCAAAGAGAAGTTTTTTTTTCTCTTAAAGTTGAAAAAGTTATTTAAAAAAAAGTTAATTAAGTCGATGTTTAAATTCAGGTCAGCTACGCAACCAATTTCAGGTGTATGGATTGAATCATGTATTCTGGTACTTGGCGGTAATTAATTTTGTTTATCGAGAGGTCGGACGTGAATTTAGGATGCCCCGATGGGGGGTTCGATCCCCTCGATTGAATCTCAGGTGCTCATCGTATATGCAGGCTCAAGGGAGTCAAAGAGATAATCGGTTCGCGGTATGGTAACCACCACGTGGATTCGGTTGTGCTTAACTACTTGAACAAAGGAGCTACGCCCCACCCACATACAGATAGAAGCGAACAGAGAGTTGAATGACAGAGGATAGTCATTCTGTGGTGACCACAAAAGGTAGTGGTCAGCTTTATGGATGTTTGGGAACTCATCAATTGCATTGATGAATCTGGTGTGAATGATGTTAAAATTTAAGTTGTAGAAATGTGGTCCTATCTTTGGATTTGGGATGTTGGTCGACCTGTGCGCGGCGACAACTCTCCACCCTCCACGACGTAGATAGGATCACTGAAAGGGTACGATTGGAAAATGATGCAGCGTCGGGAGCAAATGGAACCATGAATGGGGTCGACTTAAAGGAAAGTGCCTTGTTTTAGTATCCTTTGATAATAGTGAGGTAGGAATTGAACCGGGTCGAGATCCGATGTGTGATGGTGTGGAAAGTGACATCCCACCCCTATGTTGCAGTGTAGTTAGGACCATGTGGTGGGTCAATTAAACAGAGTCCGGAGTTACTGCTCTCTCCGAGGAAAGGGGTTGGTGTTAGTTGGGGTGTAGTGTTTTTTTTTTCTCCGAAAGTTCGAACCGGGTGTGCTGAGGTGTCTTGAACTTCAGGTCCAGATGTAGTACTTATGGATAAAGCGTAACCTAAGACTAAATTCGTAGGCTGACCATATTAGATGACATGTTAAAAGGAGGGCTTTCTGTTTTTTGTTCCCCTTATTTCGCGGTAATACGCGTCAGTTAGATTAATTGATAATCGGTTGTATACCGATGCATTGGAAGAAAGTGTATAGGTGTGAGATGAGTGCCTAGGTATTGTATGCAGATTCCCCGTGGGGCCAGGTTATAGGGCAGTGGAATATTTTCACCCCCTCCTGTAAAAGGACTTATGCCGGCGTTTGGCGATGCATAGTCTACATTAACAAAAGAACTCGCGTTACGCTTGGATTAACAGCTCCCCCAAAATGGAGGTAATCTTCACTGTACACATTTATTCCAAGAGTCACTATCAGAAAACCCATGCCGATATATTTGGATGGTAAAGAATTAATCAACAAGTTAAGAGGTTTCGCCAGGCAGACCCGGTTTCGCTGCAAAAAATTGTTGTTTTCAAACCCCGAACGACTTTCATCAATTATCCGAACATCGTCGCCTCAAGTCAACTGCATATTTTCAACTACGACCGAAACCGAAATTTAAGAAAACACATTTGCGAAAAGATCTTCGTTCTCCCCACAATATATTTACAAAAGCTAAATAACCTTCTATTTCACGTAAACTTTGTCCCATCCTTCTGAAGAACATTTTGCTTCCCATGCCTGTATTACATACATGAACACTTTCTGCTCCCCAAAATCATTCTCTCCCCGAAACCAGAACATTGTCTACCTTCAGACTCGTACTTTGACATTTTGTTTGTATTTTTATCATCCCAAAAGAACATATAATTATCTCCAAACCAATTTTATTTCTTTTCCCCAACAGTATCTTGTTTTTTCCCTATTCTTTTTATTGTGTTCTCTTCGTTCACATCCACAGCCAATAAACATCCTATTTCCATATAATCTCTTGTGTTATTAGTTTTCATTCAGCGTGTTGTGTTTATTCTTAACTTATCTGAAACCCAAAGTGGAGTTTAAGACGGAAAATCCAATTTTTTTGTTATCGTCCTTTTACTCCCGTTTGAACCCAGGAGTTTATTTAGTTTGTGCTCGGTAATAACGCGTTCTTTACGTAACAATATATACATATATACTAGCTGGACACGTCGCCCGGCGTTGCCCGGGAGAAATAAAAAAAGAACAAATTTAAATTTGTCAACATCCGTCAGAACGCAAATAGGTCACATCGGACAATTGTAATGTTCGGTTTGGAATTGTTGAAGGGGGATAGGAGGAAGAAAGGAATAAATGAAGGAAGGAGATGCGGTTGTAGGATATTTCCCCAGAATTTTTATTTTTGATTAAACACCGGCTCGGTCTATGATACTAGGCACTTTTAAAATAAAAGAGGCCTATAGAGCACTATTAAAACCATTAGGCATTGACATTTTTTGTGAAGAAAGAAAAAAAGAAAAATGAGCACTATTGAAACACAAATATAATTACGGTGGCCTGCAGAGCACTAATAAACAATGTGTGTTCGAATAGAATTGTGATATTCACAATAGTTAAAGTACTATGTATTACATTGATCTAATAGTTAAAGTGCTATATATTACATTGATTTGTTTTTAAATTAATATTTAATTACGTTGAATTAAAAAAAAACCGTAGTCTTCCCTTCCCCCATCCCACGTTTGCGAAAGTTTAACAATGTAAAAAAAAGTTTAACAATGTAAAAAAAAGTTGTCGACTGAAATTGAACGCGAAAACTCTCGGTCTTATATCTACGTTCGTAACCACCGGACTACGAAAGCGAATACAACACCTATTGAAAAATAGGTCAATTAAACGAAGCCTGTAAGCTGGCATGCGTTTTATGTTACGATCCGCCAGAAGGCGACCAAATGTAGGGTCTACCAGTCACACGTTTTGGGTCATTTCTATACGAAGAAATCGAAATTTTTTTCTTCCAATTTTTAGATATGCGTGTGCAAGGTTTAGGATTCGGAAAATGTAAACTTTATGAGTCTGTCGAGTATCTTGACATATATTGACTTAGTTTGGAAGTCAAGTCGCTGAAAAAATTGTAGCCGCCATGTGAAATAATTAAACACTGTAAGAAACTATGTTCGTTAATTGCATTCCCTAAAAACAGGAATGAGTATAAATGTATACATATTACGTAGAAATAACGTAATCCAATATTCTCGAAAATCAGTGGAATTAGCGGGAGCGCCTATTGAATGTGAGCGTAATGTTCTGTATTATGTAGTAAATTAATAGCAGACAAATAGGAAATATTAACAGAAACTTTTTTGAAAAGTAGACGTTGTTTATTAGTACTCGGTGTCGATGGGGAGAGTGTCAGAACTGAAGTGTTAGGGAGAAATGTTTTTGCTAACACCTATATGGAGTATGTTTAAAAGAGAGTCGAAGATGGTGGGGCAAAAGTAATAATAAATTTATTAAAAACACGCTCGAGTGAATAAGCGTAATATAGTTGTGGAGTTAGTAGCCTGCGATGCATGTAATTATTTTCCTATTCTTCAAAAAGGTACAGGAGAAAATCGTCTTAACGTATATATATATATATATATATATATATATTATATATATATATGTATATATATATAATATATATATATATATATATATTATATATATATATATATATATATAAATTTTAAGTAAATAATATTAAATTATTGTTACCTACATACGCTAGCGTTTCAAGCTTTCGTTTTCATCAGTGTAGGGAATGATAATCTCAGACGGTCGTAAGGTTCGAACCCAGTTACAGAATAACTCTAGACTCCGCAAGCAAGCGTCATAACCAAACGGCTACGAGATATTACCACGTCAAAGAAAGGGAATTAAGTTGTATTTATGCGAAGGGAGGCACATATAGAAAGACTGTCTGTAGAGTATTCAACGAACGTTGTCGGAATATACCATTTGTGCAGATATACAGAATGACTCCAAATAACAATGTTCCATCTTCCAATGACGTCAGCAGAAGAAATGTTTTCAATGAAGATTAACAGAGTATTTGATAGAGTATTGCCAACCCATACGAAATCAGGAGGTAAAAAAATGCTTCAAAGTTGAAGAAAAAGTTTTCTTTCAGATGTTCAAAAACAATAAATCTTACTGGGAAACAGGGATACTGAATAAACGGATTAAAAACATGATTTACATGGTAAAGGGATCCAAGTTTACCCATGAACCAGATTAAGATACATGAGCCAGATGAAGAAATGATATTAAGTGTCGAGAATAATACCCGAGATGAAGAAACGATATTAAGTGTCGAGAATAATACTCCAGATGAAGAAATGATATCAAGTGTCGAGAATAATACTCCAGAGGAAGAAATGATATTAAGTGTCAAGAATAATACTCCAGAGGAAGAAATGATATTAAGTGTCGAGAATAATACTCCAGATGAAGAAACGATATTAAGTGTCGAGAATAATACTCCAGAGGAAGAAACGATATTAAGTGTCGAGAATAATACTCCAGATGAAGAAATGATATTAAGTGTCGAGAATAATACTCTAGATGAAGAAACGATATTAAGTGTCGAGAATAATACCCCAGATGAAGAAACGATATTAAGTGTCGAGAATAATACCCCAGATGAAGAAACGATATTAAGTGTCGAGAATAATACTCCAGATGAAGAAATAATATCAAGTGTCGAGAATAATACTCCAGAGGAAGAAATGATATTAAGTGTCGAGAATAATACTCCAGAGGAAGAAATGATATTAAGTGTCGAGAATAATACTCCAGATGAAGAAACGATATTAAGTGTCGAGAATAATACTCCAGAGGAAGAAACGATATTAAGTGTCGAGAATAATACTCCAGAGGAAGAAACGATATTAAGTGTCGAGAATAATACTCCAGAGGAAGAAATGATATTAAGTGTCGAGAATAATACCCGAGATGAAGAAACGATATTAAGTGTCGAGAATAATACTCCAGATGAAGAAATGATATCAAGTGTCGAGAATAATACTCCAGAGGAAGAAATGATATTAAGTGTCGAGAATAATACCCGAGATGAAGAAACGATATTAAGTGTCGAGAATAATACTCCAGATGAAGAAATGATATCAAGTGTCGAGAATAATACTCCAGAGGAAGAAATGATATTAAGTGTCAAGAATAATACTCCAGAGGAAGAAATGATATTAAGTGTCGAGAATAATACTCCAGATGAAGAAACGATATTAAGTGTCGAGAATAATACTCCAGAGGAAGAAACGATATTAAGTGTCGAGAATAATACTCCAGATGAAGAAATGATATTAAGTGTCGAGAATAATACTCTAGATGAAGAAACGATATTAAGTGTCGAGAATAATACCCCAGATAAAGAAACGATATTAAGTGTCGAGAATAATACCCCAGATGAAGAAACGATATTAAGTGTCGAGAATAATACTCCAGATGTAGAAATAATATCAAGTGTCGAGAATAATACTCCAGAGGAAGAAATGATATTAAGTGTCGAGAATAATACTCCAGAGGAAGAAATGATATTAAGTGTCGAGAATAATACTCCAGATGAAGAAACGATATTAAGTGTCGAGAATAATACTCCAGAGGAAGAAACGATATTAAGTGTCGAGAATAATACTCCAGATGAAGAAACGATATTAAGCGTCGAGAATAATACTCCAGATGAAGAAACGATATTAAGTGTCGAGAATAATACTCCAGATGAAGAAACGATATTAAGTGTCGAGAATAATACTCCAGATGAAGAAATGATATTAAGTGTCGAGAATAATACCCCAGAGGGAGAAACGATATTAAGTGTCGAGAATAATACTCCAGATGAAGAAACGATATTAAGTGTCGAGAATAATACTCCAGATGAAGAAACGATATTAAGTGTCGAGAGTAATACTCCAGAGGAAGAAACGATATTAAGTGTCGAGAATAATACTCCAGATGAAGAAACGATATTAAGTGTCGAGAATAATACTCCAGAGGAAGAAACGATATTAAGTGTCGAGAATAATACTCCAGATGAAGAAACGATATTAAGTGTCGAGAATAATACTCCAGATGAAGAAACGATATTAAGTGTCGAGAGTAATACTCCAGAGGAAGAAACGATATTAAGTGTCGAGAATAATACTCCAGATGAAGAAACGATATTAAGTGTCGAGAATAATACTCCAGATGAAGAAACGATATTAAGTGTCGAGAATAATACTCCAGATGAAGAAACGATATTAAGTGTCGAGAATAATACTCCAGATGAAGAAACGATATTAAGTGTCGAGAATAATACTCCAGATGAAGAAACGATATTAAGTGTCGAGAATAATACCCCAGAGGGAGAAACGATATTAAGTGTCGAGAATAATACTCCAGATGAAGAAACGATATTAAGTGTCGAGAATAATACTCCAGAGGAAGAAACGATATTAAGTGTCGAGAATAATACTCCAGATGAAGAAACGATATTAAGTGTCGAGAGTAATACTCCAGAGGAAGAAACGATATTAAGTGTCGAGAATAATACTCCAGATGAAGAAACGATATTAAGTGTCGAGAATAATACTCCAGAGGAAGAAACGATATTAAGTGTCGAGAATAATACTCCAGAGGAAGAAACGATATTAAGTGTCGAGAGTAATACTCCAGATGAAGAAATGATATTAAGTGGCGAGAATAATACTCCAGATGAAGAAACGATATTAAGTGTCGAGAATAATACTCCAGATAAAGAAATGATATTAAGTGTCGAGAATAATACCCCAGAGGGAGAAACGATATTAAGTGTCAAGAATAATACTCCAGAGGAAGAAATGATATTAAGTGTCGAGAATAATACTCCAGATGAAGAAACGATATTAAGTGTCGAGAATAATACTCCAGAGGAAGAAACGATATTAAGTGTCGAGAATAATACTCCAGATGAAGAAATGATATTAAGTGTCGAGAATAATACTCTAGATGAAGAAACGATATTAAGTGTCGAGAATAATACCCCAGATGAAGAAACGATATTAAGTGTCGAGAATAATACCCCAGATGAAGAAACGATATTAAGTGTCGAGAATAATACTCCAGATGAAGAAATAATATCAAGTGTCGAGAATAATACTCCAGAGGAAGAAATGATATTAAGTGTCGAGAATAATACTCCAGAGGAAGAAATGATATTAAGTGTCGAGAATAATACTCCAGATGAAGAAACGATATTAAGTGTCGAGAATAATACTCCAGAGGAAGAAACGATATTAAGTGTCGAGAATAATACTCCAGATGAAGAAACGATATTAAGCGTCGAGAATAATACTCCAGAGGAAGAAACGATATTAAGTGTCGAGAATAATACTCCAGATGAAGAAATGATATTAAGTGTCGAGAATAATACTCCAGATGAAGAAATGATATTAAGTGTCGAGAATAATACCCCAGAGGGAGAAACGATATTAAGTGTCGAGAATAATACTCCAGATGAAGAAACGATATTAAGTGTCGAGAATAATACTCCAGATGAAGAAACGATATTAAGTGTCGAGAGTAATACTCCAGAGGAAGAAACGATATTAAGTGTCGAGAATAATACTCCAGATAGAAGAAACGATATTAAGTGTCGAGAATAATACTCCAGATGAAGAAACGATATTAAGTGTCGAGAATAATACTCCAGATGAAGAAACGATATTAAGTGTCGAGAATAATACTCCAGATGAAGAAACGATATTAAGTGTCGAGGGTAATACTCCAGAGGAAGAAACGATATTAAGTGTCGAGAATAATACTCCAGATGAAGAAACGATATTAAGTGTCGAGAATAATACTCCAGATGAAGAAACGATATTAAGTGTCGAGAATAATACTCCAGATGAAGAAACGATATTAAGTGTCGAGAATAATACTCCAGATGAAGAAACGATATTAAGTGTCGAGAATAATACCCCAGAGGGAGAAACGATATTAAGTGTCGAGAATAATACTCCAGATGAAGAAACGATATTAAGTGTCGAGAATAATACTCCAGAGGAAGAAACGATATTAAGTGTCGAGAATAATACTCTAGATGAAGAAACGATATTAAGTGTCGAGAGTAATACTCCAGAGGAAGAAACGATATTAAGTGTCGAGAATAATACTCCAGATGAAGAAACGATATTAAGTGTCGAGAATAATACTCCAGATGAAGAAACGATATTAAGTGTCGAGAATAATACTCCAGATGAAGAAACGATATTAAGTGTCGAGAGTAATACTCCAGATGAAGAAATGATATTAAGTGGCGAGAATAATACTCCAGATGAAGAAACGATATTAAGTGTCGAGAATAATACTCCAGATGAAGAAACGATATTAAGATAGTGTCGAGAATAATACTCCAAAGGACGAACTAATAGATGTCTTGTTCGACGCATTTGAGATAAACATCCCGCAAACAGGTACTGAACAACAAGGGACAGCAGAAAGGTGATGAAGGCGCTTGCACGGTATGAAAAGATTACGGATTCCATAATCAACCACAGAAAGTCCAACGGCCTGCGGTTGGATGCATGCTTCGCTTCCTAAACGTTTTAACTTGTCTGATGGTCCTGTCCGAATTCTTGGTGTGTGCTTCAGACCTGCTTGAGACGAATTGGCCGGAGGTATAGTCAAAGGTTGAAGAGTCAATTCGGTCTCGGTTTCGAAGGAAAATTTCCTTAAAAGAATGGCTGCACTTTCATTGTCTGCGAAACGCTTAGCGGTTTTCACGCGTCTACTTCTCTCGCTTCTTTGGAAGAGAGGAAAACTGTGGGTCCACAGTCTGGTCTGTACTCAACATCCGTGTGAGGGAGTCTTGGAGATGCCTGTCTTTGCAAGTCATCAACATGCGTCTCCTGAGTCGAACCATGACAGAGATGTCTACGTTCGGTCTTGTGGTCGAGAACGCCTTTCCAGACCTCACTCTCAGCCCATCGCACGAGGGCCGTCGTGGACCGAGGGGCGAATCGCCGATCTTCATCGAGTTCCGAGCCGTGCCCAGAAGACTTCCTCGGTCCAGTGACCATTCACAGTCTAGAAACATGAGATTTAGTGGAGGCTTCTATTAGAGCGACTGGGATAGTCTGTGGGAGAGATCCGCTCTCAAAGGAGTTGGACGCCAGGCTAGGGATATCACAACTCTGATTACTCTCTGACCTCACGATTGGTCCGGACCGCGTTATCCGTCAATGGCATAAAATACAGTGCTAGCATGTCCGGCATGTATTTTTGTCTGTGCTAAGACACAGATTAGAAAGAAACGTCTTAACACGCCTTTTTCACTTGTAGCAAACGTCGGCAATTCTGAAGATATGTCAACTATGTGACGGCTCGCATCGTTCCTGATCGGTAGGTATACATGGATGGAGCATACGTGATTGGGACTATATAGTTAGACAAATAATTTTCGGCACACTGTCACGCTTAAGTTTTAAAATAGCATTTTCATAAGACTGTCACGCTTAAGTTTGAAATAGCATTTCTGTGATTCTGTTACGCTTAAGATGTGCGTGCATTCGATGTTGAGAATATATATGCACATCTCAGACGCGATTGTATCAGGGAGATGGTTTACGAAGATCATGAATAATAAAGGTCAAAATATCGATCCCTGGAGCATGCTCGTCGATGTGTCGTGCTTAAGGTTTAAACAATATTTTCGACTGTCTGTTGTGCTTAAGTTTAAAAAAGAAAATTGCTGGTATTCGCGATAGCATGTTTTTAATCTGTCGCGTTTTATTTTAAAGAAAGAGTCTCTCTAGTCTGTTACGCTTAAGCGCTAAAGCTCAGGTTCATCGGTCTGTCACGCTTAATTTTTGAAAAAGCATTTTCGTCAGTCGCTAGGTTTGTGTTCTAAATTACATGTTCGGTCTGTGACGTTTAATTTTACAAACATTTCTGTCTATCTTTGAAAAATATTTTTGTCGGTTAAGAAAAGGAAAAAAAATTATTTGACCCCCTCCCCCAATTTTTTCATCCTCCCCCATACATATAAATATTATTAATGTAAAAGGAAAAAAACAAAAAGATAAATAGTAAAAAAATCAAATACAGCGAACACGATTAGTTAGTTAAATGCTCTCGAGATGAAGTTTACGTAAATTAAATTCATTACAATGTGTGTGTGTTTTTTAAGTAGTAATTTTTAAAATTTAAGTTTAAAATAGTTTGTTCATCGGTCTGTTACGTTAAAGGTTAGAAACAAAACAAAAAAAACATTTATTTCTGTTTCTGACGCTTACATTTGAAATAGAATGTTTTTCGCCTTGTCGCGCGTTAGTTTGAAGAAAATATTTTCTTCTCTGATTGTAAATTTTAAAATTTCAGTTTTGTCGATGTTTAGCGCTTAAGTCTGAAATAAATAAAAAAAAATGTCCGTGAGTCCGTTATGGTTTACTTTGAAATATCAGTCTCGTTGGTCAGTTGCTGTTATATTTGACGAAGCAGAATCTTCGGTCTGTGACGTTTTAGATTGAAAACATTTTCGTTCTTCTGAGACGCTTCAGTTTGAAATAGCATGTTAATGGGTCTGTTTCACATCAGTTTGAAGAAATTTATTACTTTGTGACGCTTCAGTTTGAAATAGCATGTTAATGGGTCTGTTTCACATCAGTTTGAAGAAATTTATTACTTTGTGACGCTTCAGTTTGAAATAGCATGTTAATGGGTCTGTTTCACATCAGTTTGAAGAAAGTTATTACTTTGTGACGCTTCAGTTTGAAATAGCATGTTAATGGGTCTGTTTCACATCAGTTTGAAGAAATTTATTACTTTGTGACGCTTCAGTTTGAAATAGCATGTGAATGGGTCTGTTTCACATCAGTTTGAAGAAATTTATTACTTTGTGACGCTTCAGTTTGAAATAGCATGTTAATGGGTCTGTTTCACATCAGTTTGAAGAAAGTTATTACTTTGTGACGCTTCAGTTTGAAATAGCATGTTAATGGGTCTGTTTCACATCAGTTTGAAGAAAGTTATTACTTTGTGACGCTTCAGTTTGAAATAGCATGTTAATGGGTCTGTTTCACATCAGTTTGAAGAAAGTTATTACTTTGTGACGCTTCAGTTTGAAATAGCATGTTAATGGGTCTGTTTCACATCAGTTTGAAGAAATTTATTACTTTGTGACGCTTCAGTTTGAAATAGCATGTTAATGGGTCTGTTTCACATCAGTTTGAAGAAAGTTATTACTTTGTGACGCTTCAGTTTGAAATAGCATGTTAATGGGTCTGTTTCACATCAGTTTGAAGAAATTTATTACTTTGTGACGCTTCAGTTTGAAATAGCATGTGAATGGGTCTGTTTCACATCAGTTTGAAGAAATTTATTACTTTGTGACGCTTCAGTTTGAAATAGCATGTTAATGGGTCTGTTTCACATCAGTTTGAAGAAATTTATTACTTTGTGACGCTTCAGTTTGAAATAGCATGTTAATGGGTCTGTTTCACATCAGTTTGAAGAAAGTTATTACTTTGTGACGCTTCAGTTTGAAATAGCATGTTAATGGGTCTGTTTCACATCAGTTTGAAGAAATTTATTACTTTGTGACGCTTCAGTTTGAAATAGCATGTTAATGGGTCTGTTTCACATCAGTTTGAAGAAATTTATTACTTTGTGACGCTTCAGTTTGAAATAGCATGTTAATGGGTCTGTTTCACATCAGTTTGAAGAAAGTTATTACTTTGTGACGCTTCAGTTTGAAATAGCATGTTAATGGGTCTGTTTCACATCAGTTTGAAGAAATTTATTACTTTGTGACGCTTCAGTTTGAAATAGCATGTGAATGGGTCTGTTTCACATCAGTTTGAAGAAATTTATTACTTTGTGACGCTTCAGTTTGAAATAGCATGTTAATGGGTCTGTTTCACATCAGTTTGAAGAAATTTATTACTTTGTGACGCTTCAGTTTGAAATAGCATGTTAATGGGTCTGTTTCACATCAGTTTGAAGAAATTTATTACTTTGTGACGCTTCAGTTTGAAATAGCATGTTAATGGGTCTGTTTCACATCAGTTTGAAGAAAGTTATTACTTTGTGACGCTTCAGTTTGAAATAGCATGTTAATGGGTCTGTTTCACATCAGTTTGAAGAAATTTATTACTTTGTGACGCTTCAGTTTGAAATAGCATGTGAATGGGTCTGTTTCACATCAGTTTGAAGAAATTTATTACTTTGTGACGCTTCAGTTGGAAATAGCATGTTAATGGGTCTGTTTCACATCAGTTTGAAGAAATTTATTACTTTGTGACGCTTCAGTTTGAAATAGCATGTTAATGGGTCTGTTTCACATCCGTTTGAAGAAAGTTATTACTTTGTGACGCTTCAGTTGGAAATAGCATGTTAATGGGTCTGTTTCACATCAGTTTGAAGAAATTTATTACTTTGTGACGCTTCAGTTTGAAATAGCATGTTAATGGGTCTGTTTCACATCAGTTTGATGAAATGTATTACTTTGTGAATCTTCAGTTTGAAATAGCATGTTAATGGGTCTGTTTCACATCAGTTTGAAGAAAGTTATTACTTTGTGACGCTTCAGTTTGAAATAGCATGTTAATGGGTCTGTTTCACATCAGTTTGAAGAAATTTATTACTTTGTGACGCTTCAGTTTGAAATAGCATGTTAATGGGTCTGTTTCACATCCGTTTGAAGAAAGTTATTACTTTGTGACGCTTCAGTTGGAAATAGCATGTTAATGGGTCTGTTTCACATCAGTTTGAAGAAATTTATTACTTTGTGACGCTTCAGTTTGAAATAGCATGTTAATGGGTCTGTTTCACATCAGTTTGAAGAAAGTTATTACTTTGTGACGCTTCAGCTGAAATAGCATGTTAATGGGTCTGTTTCACATCAGTTTGAAGAAAGTTATTACTTTGTGACGCTTCAGTTTGAAATAGCATGTTAATGGGTCTGTTTCACATCAGTTTGAAGAAATTTATTACTTTGTGACGCTTCAGTTTGAAATAGCATGTTAATGGGTCTGTTTCACATCAGTTTGAAGAAATTTATTACTTTGTGACGCTTCAGTTTGAAATAGCATGTTAATGGGTCTGTTTCACATCAGTTTGAAGAAATTTATTACTTTGTGACGCTTCAGTTTGAAATAGCATGTTAATGGGTCTGTTTCACATCAGTTTGAAGAAATTTATTACTTTGTGAATCTTCAGTTTGAAATAGCATGTTAATAGGTCTGTTTCACATCAGTTTGAAGAAATTTATTACTTTGTGACACTTCAGTTTGAAATAGCATGTTAATGGGTCTGTTTCACATCAGTTTGAAGAAATTTATTACTTTGTGACGCTTCAGTTGGAAATAGTCTGTTAATGGGTCTGTTTCACATCAGTTTGAAGAAATTTATTACTTTGTGACGCTTCAGTTTGAAATAGCATGTTAATGGGTCTGTTTCACATCAGTTTGAAGAAATTTATTACTTTGTGACGCTTCAGTTTTAAATAGCATGTTAATGGGTCTGTTTCACATCAGTTTGAAGAAATTTATTACTTTGTGACGCTTCAGTTTGAAATAGCATGTTAATGGGTCTGTTTCACATCAGTTTGAAGAAATTTATTACTTTGTGACGCTTCAGTTTGAAATACCATGTTAATGGGTCTGTTTCACATCAGTTTGATGAAATGTATTACTTTGTGAATCTTCAGTTTGAAATAGCGTGTTAATAGGTCTGTTTCACATCAGTTTGAAGAAATTTATTACTTTGTGACGCTTCAGTTTGAAATAGCATGTTAATTGGTCTGTTTCACATCAGTTTGAAGAAATTTATTACTTTGTGACGCTTCAGTTTGAAATAGCATGTTAATGGGTCTGTTTCACATCAGTTTTAAAAAAATTATTACTTTGTGACGTTTCAGTTTGAAATAGCATGTTAATGGGTCTGTTTCACATCAGTTTGAAGAAATGTATTACTTTGTGACGCTTCAGTTTGAAATAGCATGTTAATTGGTCTGTTTCACATCAGTTTGAAGAAATTTATTACTTTGTGACGCTTCAGTTTGAAATAGCATGTTAATGGGTCTGTTTCACATCAGTTTTAAAAAAATTATTACTTTGTGACGTTTCAGTTTGAAATAGCATGTTAATAGGTCTGTTGCACATCAGTTTGAAGAAATTTATTACTTTGTGACGCTTCAGTTTGAAATAGCATGTTAATGGGTCTTTGTCACATCAGTTTGAAGAAATTTATTACTTTGTGACGCTTCAGTTTGAAATAGCATGTTAATGAGTCTGTTTCACATCAGATGGAAGAAATTTATTACTTTGTGACGCTTCAGTTTGAAATAGCATGTTAATGGGTCTGTTTCACATCAGTTTGAAGAAAGTTATTACTTTGTGATGCTTCAGTTTGAAATAGCATGTTAATGGGTCTGTTTCACATCAGTTTTAAGAAAGTTATTACTTTGTGACGCTTCAGTTTGTAATAGCATGTTAATCGGTCTGTTTCACATCAGTTTGAAGAAAGTTATTACTTTGTGACGCTTCAGTTTGTAATAGCATGTTAATGGGGTTGTTTCACATCAGTTTAAAGAAAGTTATTACTTTGTGACGCTTCAGTTTGAAATAGCATGTTAATGGGTCTGTTTCACATCCGTTTGAAGAAATATATTACTTTGTGACGCTTCAGTTTGAAATAGCATGTTAATGGGTCTGTTTCACATCAGTTTGAAGAAAGTTATTACTTTGTGACGCTTCAGTTTGAAATAGCATGTTTATGGGTCTGTTTCACATCCGTTTGAAGAAATTTATTACTTTGTGACGCTTCAGTTTGAAATAGCATGTTAATGGGTCTGTTTCACATCCGTTTTAAGAAATGTATTACTTTGTGACGCTTCAGTTTGAAATAGCATGTTAATGGGTCTGTTTCACATCAGTTTGAAGAAAGTTATTACTTTGTGACGCTTCAGTTTGAAATAGCATGTTAATGGGTCTGTTTCACATCAGTTTGAAGAAAGTTATTACTTTGTGACGCTTCAGTTTGAAATAGCATGTTAATGGGTCTGTTTCACATCAGTTTGAAGAAATTTATTACTTTGTGACGCTTCAGTTTGAAATAGCATGTTAATGGGTCTGTTTCACATCAGTTTGAAGAAAGTTATTACTTTGTGACGCTTCAGTTTGAAATAGCATGTTAATGGATCTGTTTCACATCAGTTTGAAGAAAGTTATTACTTTGTGACGCTTCAGTTTGAAATAGCATGTTAATGGGTCTGTTTCACATTAGTTTGAAGAAATTTATTACTTTGTGACGCTTCAGTTTGAAATAGCATGTTAATGGGTCTGTTTCAAATCAGGTTTAATACACATTTTCGTCCGTCTATGATGCTAACATTTTGAATAGAATTTCTATGTCTGTCGCTCTTCTGTTTAATAAAACAGGTTCGTTGGTCTGTTTCTTTTATTTGAAAACGTTTCTGTCGGTCTGTAACGGTTAAGTTTCGAAAAATATTTCTCAGTCTATGACACTCAGAAATGACAAGTTAGAAATATAAATTTGTTAGTCTGTTCCTATTAGTTAAAAAATATTTCTTAGTCTATGACACTTAGAAATGACAAGTTAGAAATATAAATTTTGTTAGTCTGTTCCTTTTAGTTAAAAAATATTTCTTAGTCTATGACACTTAGAAATGACAAGTTAGAAATATAAATGTTGTTGGTCTCTTCCTCTTAGTTTAAAAACAAAACAAAAACATTCTCGCTAGTCTGTAGAGATTAATTTTTAAATAGATTGTTCGTCTGTCTTTCTTTTTTAATTTGAAAAAAAAACAATACATTTTTTTGCCAGTCTGCGACGCGTATGTTTAAAATAGCATTTTCATTGGTCTATTAAGCTTAACTTAAAAATAGCATGTTCGTCTGTTAGGCTTAAGTTTGAAAAAAAAGAAAGATCTGTCAGTTTATGACGTTGTAGTTTGAAATAGAATTTACATCACTAAACGTGTCGAAAATATATTCGACGCCAAGGGGTATCCGTATGATCAGAATAGGTTCGGGTGCAAAACGTTGCGAAATATTACAAGTCGCGACCCCACTCTGTCAGGAGTCAAGTAACAAAAAGAAAGATTCACAAGATCTTCTAAGAACGTAGGAACACTCTTGCCGTATTGTTGTTGTTGCCAGAATGTACAACAACAACCGAACACACCTCCTCCAGAGGAAAGAAAATGCTCTTAAATATGCAAATTACTTTCCTCAGGTGGAAGGTATAAAAACAGAGTTAAATCATTCCTCGCTTTTGACTTGAAGACATGTAAGTCGATTAACTTATTTTTCTCACAAACGCGTATATTGTCTGGACGCTTGTTATGTATAGCCATCCTTGTTCGACCATCAACCTGAATTTCATGAATATGCTCGTCCTATAAGCCTTATTTGTTGTTGACCTAAATGTGTTTTCCCACCATTCATGTCTGCCTAGGACATTACCGTATAAAGGACAGGCTCACCATTCTCAATGTGTACAATTATTTATATCGAAATGTTCCACTTACATAAATTATCCGCAATGTATACACGATATATTGTGAGCAGACGTGTAGTTACCTCACCCGGAATATATTTCGCGTCCCAATAACAACTATTTCGCAAAATGTCGAAAATATATCCGACGCCAAGGGGTATCCGTATGATCAGAATAGGGTCGGGTGCAAAACGTTGCGAAATATTGCAAGTCGCGACCCCACTCTGTCAGGAGTCAAGTAACAAAAAGAAAGATTCGCAAGAGCTTCTAAGAACGTAGGAACACTCTTGCCGTATTGTTGTTGTTGCCAGAATGTACAACAACAACCGAACACACCTCCTCCAGAGGATAGAAAATGCTCTTAAATAAAAGGTAATCATTCATATGCAAATTACTTTCCTCAGGTGGAAGGTATAAACAACAGAGTTAAATCATTCCTTGCTTTTGACTTGAAGAAGCCAAAAGCAACCGGCCCGTCTCTGATCCATGGCAATCCCATGACATGTAAGTCGATTAACTTATTTTTCTCACACACTCCCGAAAAAGGAAAAACAAAACAAACATTCAGAGAAAAATAAGGGAAGCCATCTCAGACCTGAAGCATCACCGTAACCCTGGCAGGGGACAAACAGGTACTAGACCACGTCACAGGCCACCTGGAGGCAACAGTAGTTCGGGGTATCCTCATTCAGTCCCCTAGTTAATACTCCACTGTCGGATGTAGTTTGAGGTCCTACCCATGACCGAAAAACTTATATGTGAAGTAGGCTAGGCCTACCTCGTCGCCTTTTTCGTGGAGCACATTCCGGACAGTACCACTTCTGCCTCTCTGCAGGAGGCACTTCCATTCCTATGCACCCGAAGTGGTACCACTCATTGCAGAGGTCGCAACCAATCATATTTTGATCTCCCTGGGGAGAGTTGCATATTGGACAGAGCCAAACTTCAGCCCCATCTCCGGAGGACAGAGGCAAATTGACGTCACCAGTAGGACTCTCGGAAGAGCAAGGGGGAACAATTTCAGTCTCACTCTCGATGTTAGGGAAGATTGACAGTTCCATTGGGTAAAGATGTTTTAGTGAGTGCACTCGTACCGGACCATCGCCCTGTCTGACACGCGCTGATCTGATGACACCATCATCTCCCTCAAACAATTCTACAACGGTTCCCAGTATCCAGAAAGGTCTAGGTTTGAGGGGGCTCTTTATAATTACTACATCGTTCACCTTGAGTCGGTTTCTAAATGGCACGCGGGAGCGTCCGACAGACATTTCTCTCAGACTCAGGAGATATTCATGGTACCAAATACGCTGGAACTCATTCAACCAAACGTTTCTCTGTTCCATAGACTCTATTAACCTTCTCCGGGTAGGAGGAACAGAATATGAAGGAACACTTTCCTCTAAGTGTAATAGTAATCCAGGGTTTTTGTTTGGTCTCAGAAACATATTGGGAGTAAGGGCCTCTAATTCTCTGTCCGTTGCTTCATGGTAAGGGTTTTTGTTGGGTCTCAGAAACATATTGGGAGTAAGGGCCTCTAATTCTCTGTCCGTTGCTTCACGATAAGTCAGGGGACGATTGTTTACCGCCCTCTCAATATCAGAAATGATCGCCAGGAGAGAAAAGTAATTCACATTGCCCCGGCCAACAACCTTGTAGAGGCAAGTCTTAATAGTCTGGATGTATCTCTCGCAGGCTCCGACGAACAAAGGAGAAAAGAGTGGAATAGTCTTAAGTTGAATATGGCATGTGCAAAATTTCTCCTGGTACTCGTGGTATACAGAAAGCCGACTGAACAACCTTCCACTGCCCAGGAAAGTCTTGGCATTGTCACAGTATAACGTAGAAGGAACGCCAAACAGGTTGGTGAAGCGGACCAAGGTCTGAAAGAAGGATAAGATGCTCATGTCAGGCACCACCTCAATATGCGCCGCTTGTACGCTTAGGCAGGTGAAGAGCAGTAGATACATCTTTTTTTTCAGAAGCTCCCTCTCTAACCCAGATGTGTCCGGTAAAGTCCATCCCAGTGTTCTTGAAGGGCACTTATCACTCCACACGTGAAAGGGGTAGGCTTGCAACATTGGGAGGCAGTACGGGTCTGGCATTGAATCTTCTGCATGTAGTGCAGTATGCCAGAGCCTTCCTGACGGCTTGTCTTCCTTGGGGAATCCAATACCCACTGCGCCTCAATTCAGTTAGGGTAGATCCAGTGCCCAAGTGTGAACATCTTGAGCGGCAGTCCATAATGATCAATTTTGATATGTGGTGGTTCTTGCCCAGCAAAATGGGTTTTTTAACCTCATATCCCAGATGAGGGGACCTATTGATTCGGCCACTGGAACGCATCAATCCATCCTTATCAATGAATAGGTCGAGATCCTGAACCAAACGAGGCAAAGACTTTCCATGTGGATCCCGAAGAAACTGAAGCTCCTCTGCAAACGTCTGGCGCTGCATAACCTTCATCAGATAGACTGAGGCCCTTCTTCCACCATTCCCACCAAGTCCCCGAAGTCTATCAACAAATTCATACACAAGTGTTGTAACCCTCAACAGATGTGCAAATCCAGAAAATCGTTCCAAAGCGATGATGGAGGGATATTCTTCTTCTAAAACAACTGATACATTCACAGACCCGTGCATAATTTGTTGACTTCGTCTGCTGAGACAAGGTAAATCTTGAGCCGGCCAAGGGTCTCCCATACCACGCAACCAGGCAGGTCCATGGCACCAAAACTCGAGATTGGATTCAAACTTCCTTATTGACATTCCCCTGGTGATGAGGTCCGCAGGATTTTGGGTAGTATGAATGTACTTGAAGCAAGGTGTCAGGCCAAATCGGTTCTTCAAGTCCCCACTCAGTTGAATAACATCTCGCAGTCTATTCCTTGCAAAAATGTTCTTGCTGGTCATAGAATGGGAAAGAACCCAGGACAACACCACCTGAGCATCTGTTGCCACGTACAACTTGGAAGGCAAAAAACCCTTGCAGCTGTTTAAGATAACAGGCAGACACTTCAAGGCAAGATACACTGCCATCAGCTCCAGGGTAGGAAGGCTTTTACTCTTCCTGAGAGCGATCTTAGCCTTAGCAAATACCAATTCCGACCGATGATCCTGCACAACATAGGCAACAAATCCATAAGCCTCTGCCGTGGCATCGCAGAACATAAATAATTCTCCAACCCTATCCTGTCTGAAGGCCTGCCGATCGAAATGAATAAGACTCAGCCCACAGAGATCTTGCGCAAGACTTCTTCATCGAGACCGGAACTCTTCTTGGACCTGGTCGTCCCATCCTAACCCTTGCTTCCACAATTCACCAATGAGAACTGGACTCCGCAATGTCACTGGGAGGCAGAGGGACAGGGGGTCAAACAATTTAGCTGCTTCAGACAGGATCCTTCTCTTGGTTGAGGCATCAGCATTGGGATCAACAAGTGCAACACGGATTTTTTCCAAAAGGGGATTATACTGATAGCCCAAAACTTTCTCCCACTCACTGCCATGGGTACTCAAGGTACCGTCGTGGTTCATCTGGTCTCTAAGGGATAGACAATTAGAGTTACATGACTGCAGCTCAAATCCACCCTTCTGTAGTCGTTCTCGGGATAGAGAATATAAATCTGTGAGCCGTCCAGGATTCGATTCAGTTACCACCAAATTGTCCACGTAGAAACGATCCTCCATCATGGTTCTACAAGGATCCGATGGAAACTGGGTCGTATGGAATTTTAGTATACAGCCCAGAATAAAAGGGCTAGAAACAAATGCAAAAATGATGGTGGTATAGCGGAAACAACGCAGCCGGTCTCCATCCTTGAGAAAGAAGCAGAATCTGTTTCTATCAGCCTCTAATTCCAGGCGGATCATCAAAAAGGCATCTCTGATATCCGCCAAGAGAACTTATTCATCCATCCGGAAAGACAGCAACAGGTTCAGCATGTCACTTGTCAAATTCACACCTGGATAGGCTGCCTCGTTTAAAGAGACAGAGTCACCAGTCTTCAGGCTACAATTAAAAACAGGACGTAATTTGGTTGTAGATGTGGGGTCTGTTTTAAGAACAGGCCGATGTGGGATCCAAATGTAATCCTTAAAACGATGGGGAGGCACAAATATCTCCTCGGTGATGCCATCTCGCTCCTGCTGACGAAACACCTCCAAATATTCCTGATATATCCCCTTCCTCTCCAAGTTTCGTACCACACGGTCCAAAATACGCAGAGATACAGCATGGTTTGATGTAACCATAGCTAGCTTATCCACATGCCAAGGCAACTCAAAGTAATACTTCCTGTCCCTCAGGACAATAGTCTCCTGGAATCTATTTATTTTCTCCTGGTCATAATCGGAGAACCCCTCTTGCTCGGGAAGCCCAAAAGATTCTACGCTGAACATCCGTTCGAGTCCCCGCTGGACCTGGCTGTCGGGAAAGAAGTCAGCAAGAGGGTCCATGTATGTGGCTTTCGATTCCAAAACGAAACACAAGTTCGACGACTCAACTGGAGCAGTATGACGCAATACAGGGTGGAAGGGTAGACGAGCACCCTCACCAGGCAATGACTGGTCAGCAGAACGGAAAGAAAGATTTTACCTCACCAAAGGGTACCATTCCTGCCGGGATCGAAACGGCCCACCCTTGCAGACAGGGTACTAACTGCAAAGCACCCAAGCATCTGATGAGGTCAAGTCCAATTATACCTCTGATTGAAACATCACAAGAACTCCGGTCAAACATTCCGGCAAGGGAGTAGTTGGCCTCCCGAAAATCATCCAATAGAGAATCCAACTGTGGTATGTGGATTGACAGATCCAACATTTCATCCACCAGGACTGGGAAGGGCTGTGCATGTCCAGTACCTAAATCAACGTGCAAAATCACTTCTCTGAATCGCTTTTCACATTCTCCTAACAGTGTGGACAGCTTTAGGTCACAGTCAAGGCTGAAGGATTCCAGGCATCCCAAGGGTTTCAACACGTCTCCTGATAAATATATGCGTCCGCTTCCAGTACCCAACAGACAATTAACAGAAACGGTTTTGCCGTTTCTACCAAAGGTCACACATACTATGGGTGGTAGGTTACATGAGGCTCCAAAGTCAGAAGCTACCTGATAGGAGGTATCCTTGTGAATATATGTGTTTTTAGATCTCACAGGGAGGTTCCTGGAAGAACTCTGATCAATATTAACATGAGGTCGGAGTATATCACTACCCTTGATCAACAGTCGCTTAACGGCTTAACCGGTATCCCTTAGAATGGAAGACAATGGAGGTATCCTTCTCCCAGACAGCTGAATCACCTCTCCCTTCAGCTCTCGGGGAAACTTAGAGAAGAGTATTTTAGCAAGGAGTCGTGCTCCAGCAGAAAGATCGTCAGAGAAGTCGCATGCGAAGGATCTTCCTAATTCGTCGAGCAGTGATCCCGTTCTCGACAAAAAACGCCCAAGGTCAGAATAAGATCTTTCACGTTTGGGAAGGTAGTCAATAATGTCCTGAAAAATATTATCGATAATTTCATCGACATCAAAATACTCAGTTTTAAAGACATTGAGGGCAATTTGGTAATTCGAGTTAGTCACATCAAGGTGGTTGATTAACAGTAAGGGTCTGTCAGACAGGGAACACTTAAGAAAATTCAACCTGTCGGCATCGTTAGCCATACTTGCTACGCAATTCTCAAAGCAAGTCAAAAAATTCTGAAATCCCATTCGGTCTTTTTCCATCTCCAGCCCACTGAAGGTGGGTCCCACAATTTGGACTTGCGGAGGTTTCACCGTGAAGGAGGACATACGGTTGCCTGACGGGAAATCAGTAGCACACGGAGAAAGAGTCCTATCTGGAAAGGAAGTAACATCCACTGGAATAAGGACTGAAGCAATTTCTTCCAGTTCTCCGTGGAAAATCATCTGCTCAGCCAACCAACCCTCTTCTATGTTCTCTGCGTCAACTCTGGAAGATGGAGAAAGTTGCATCTTGATTACCCGGATCTCGATTTCTGTTATGTATTCTAGGATTTGGTCCTTCAATACCGAGAACATACAAGCAGTAAATTCTCCACGACATTTTCTCAGTCTGGCACGAATTTTGGTTTTCAGAATAGATATCTGGTCGTGTAGGTGATCCGACCCGTCTGCCATAACGTGTAAACACAATATCACAGCAAAAAAAAAGGTGAACAGAGGGGAAACGCGTCCCAATAACAACTATTTCGCAAAATGTCGAAAATATATTCGACGCCAAGGGGTATCCGTATTATCAGAATAAGGTCGGGTGCAAAACGTTGCGAAATATTGCAAGTCGCGACCCCACTCTGTCAGGAGTCAAGTAACAAAAAGAAAGATTCGCAAGAGCTTCTGAGAACGTAGGAACACTCTTGCCGTATTGTTGTTGTTGCCAGAATGTACAACAACAACCGAACACACTTCCACCAGAGGAAAGAAAATGCTCTTAAATAAAAGGTAATCATTCATATGCAAATTACTCTCCTCAGGTGGAAGGTATAAAAACAGAGTTAAATCATTCCTCGCTTTTGACTTGAAGAAGCCAAAAGCAACCGGCCCGTCTCTGATCCATGGCAATCCCATGACATGTAAGTCGATTAACTTATTTTTCTCACAAACGCGTATATTGTCTGGACGCTTGTTATGTATAGCCATCCTTGTTCGACCATCAACCTGAATTTCATGAATATGCTCGTCCTATAAGCCTTATTTGTTGTTGACCTAAATGTGTTTTCCCACCATTCATGTCTGCCTAGGACATTACCGTATGAAGGACAGGCTCACCATTCTTAATGTGTACAATTATTTATATCGAAATGTTCCACTTACATAAATTATCCGCAACGTATACACGATATATTGTGAGCAGATGTGTAGTTACCTCACTCAGAATATATTTCGTTTGACCAATATATTCAAATCTTCTCGAGCACAATTTGAAACGAAATATAAATAAAGCCTATTAAGAGCTAGTATCATTTTAATATAGCATACCGAGTGCTATTATCATTCTTAATATATCATATCAAGTACTATTATTATTCTTAATATAACCTATCAAGTTCTATTATCATTCATTATATAGCCTATTAAGTGATATTATCATTCTAAATATAGCCTATCAAGTGTTATCATCATTCTTAATATCTTCTTCTAATCTAATATATAAAGTAGAGACGATTTTTCCCCTGTACCTTCTCGGAGTATAGGAAAATAACTACATGCATCACGGGTTACTAAACTCACCACTATACTACACTTATTCACTCGAGCGTGTTTCAGTAAATTTGTTAGTATTTTTTCTACCTAACACTAAATATTACATTTGTTCCACCATCGACGTCTCTCCGAAAAACCAACTCCATATAGGTGGTAGCAAACACTTTTCTCCCTAACAATTCTTTACTGTCACTCTACTCATCGACACCGAGAACTAATACATACAGTTTAATTTTCACAAAACACCGGTTCTTATTTAGTATTTGCCTGGTATTAATTAACTACATAACATAAAGCAATACGCAAAGACTTAATGACCACTCCCGTTCACTACGATGATTTTCCGCGAATATCAGATTACGTTATTTCTAATTCTACCTATGACTTCTACATTTATATTCATTCCGGAATTAAGCGAATCAAATTAACGAACACAGTTCCTGCAACATTTATTCATTCAACATGATGGCTGCAAGTTCTTGATCGAATCGACATCCTATTTAATTCAATAAGCGCCAAGATACATTTTCAAAATCATACACCTTTAACACGCATATTATAGAAAACTTGCCCAAATCCAGTCATTTTCATCGACTACAAATGACCTAAACCGTGTCATTGCTGAATCTTAACATAACACGCATGCCCATAATTAAGCTTAGCTTAATTGACCTATTTTCACATGTACTTTTAACTCGAAACTGTGGCGCAGTCGTTAGGAAGGCAGGGTTCGTGATCGCCAGTTTCAGCGTTCGATCCCATTCTACTCTACCACTTTTTTCTTTTTTTAAAAATTTATAACATTCGCCAACACGATAGGGAGGGGGGTAGAAAAACAACAGACCGTTTCTTTTTTTATTCGACGTCATGCAATAGGTAGTACTTTCTCCCGTGCAACGCCGGGCGACGGGTTCCGCTAGTAGAATATAAAGTGCTATCTTTATTCTTAACATAGAATATTAAGTGCAATTATCCGTCTTATCATAGTATATACAGTGCAATTGTAATTCTAAATATAGAATATCACGTGCTATTATCATTTTTATTATAGAAAATTAAGTATTAGTATTATTCTAAACATAGCATATCAAGTGCTGTTATCATTTTTGATATCGCCTTTCAAGTGCTATTATTATTCTAAATATAGCCTATCAAATGATATTATCATACTCCCATTAAAAAAAATTGTTTTCAATCTCTATCGCTGCAGACGAAGCGAGAGGGAGGAGACAAAAAGAGAGGAAGAGAGAGAGAGATGAGGAGAAAGAAGGAAAGAACGACAGATAGTACAGTCGTCGCTGTTCCCAGTCCTCAACATATCTCGGGTGACAGTCCGTCTGATCTCTGACTTCATCCTACGCATCTGACACTGGTATGCTGACATGTTTGAAGTACAGAGCGGTTGCGATTCCTGTATGTCTCCCCGCGAGGGAAATTCAAGCTAGTTAAAAGGTCTTTTAAATATGGGGAATTGCAGCTCCCCCGAAAGGGGTCACTATATTTGTCACAAGTACTCTGTATCTCAGCACAGAACGATCAGTCTCCTGTGCATCAGGAGTAAATTGTTCAAATCTGTAATGAGTCAAGAAGTTGTCAACCGCTTACACAGATCTGATGGAGATAAGCATTTTCTTTTATTTCCTATTTTTATTCTTTACTCTTTATTTTATTTTTTTTCCATGTTCTAGTACTCACCTTTTTCTAAATGTGGCTTATATAAATGTACTTAATTCTGTGTTTGACTTAAATGTGTTTAATTATTGATATATAGTGCCTTATGCCCTGTCTATTGATTTCCCACTGAAGAAATCTTGGAATCCCATGCTGACTGACTAATTAATCTAGTTCTTTCTAATGTACCAATATTAATAGACGAGGCAGGCAGTCATAAATTATTTCTTTCGCTATATTAAAACATATATTCCAAACAATCCCTAAAATACCCGGCCAATGATAAAGAGAAGAATACATTAAAAAATATAGAAATCACGTCCTTACTTAGATAGTAAAAAAAAGGAAGAAAAATGCTTCAACTGCTTGAAAAGATACCCCCCCACACCCCACCCACCCCGACGCCAAATTTCTGCCACTTAAAATGACTCTCATTTCGAGACGAAACGAGCGACTGAAAAGGTCCCCTCAAATCTGATGGAGATAAGCATTTTCTTTTATTTCCTATTTTTATTCTTTACTCTTTATTTTATTTTTTTTCCATGTTCTAGTACTCACCTTTTTCTAAATGTGTCTTATATGAATGTACTTAGTGCCTTATGCCCTATCTATTGATTTCCCACTGATGAAATCTTGGAATCCCATGCTGACCTGTAGTTTTTTTTCTTTAAATTTATTTATTAACCTGCGGGGGCCAGGAAATACCCGACTAGTAAACGGGCGCAGGCTATTTTTACCCCTCTCGGAGTGTTGGACCCGTAAGACCTTGTAAGGCTATCCATCTAAGAGAAGGAAATCTCTGACAAAAAAACCTTGCTACCAGCTATTTACGCCGTGGCAGTAAACCTTTGGGGAGGGAGGCCTCCTTAGTCTTGATCGACAACCTTCATAGAGTTGGAATCTCGAACAAAATATCCGGTTTGCAAACCTACAATTGCTTAAGGAGTAGATAGATTCTGCCTATCGCCGGTCCTTTCACTCCTTCTTTGTTTATTAGTCAGGCGCAGAGGTAACAGCACAGGGACCCCTCTAAACACCCAGTGCCTAGCCTTGTTTCCTTACTAGGACAATGAACGCCGTTCTTCTTCTCTCTATTTGGGCAACCTGGGGAAAATTTTCTCGTCACTAAGTCTTACATGACCAGTCTGGGTCTCTCCTGTTCCGACAGGTTGAGGGTACAGGTTAGACAACTTGTCTGGCTGCTGTTTCCGACTGATAGGAAGGAGCCCAAACTCTTGGGTAGCGCCAGGAACGGCTGCTCCATCATCAGTTGCATAATACCGTGGGTAGTTGTATGTGCCATGTCGCGCATGGAAAGGGACCCTGCAATTATCTCCGGTGGGCTTTCCCGAGGCCACGACCCCCATGGACCAGGTCGTGACTAATGGACTGGTTGTGTGAGCTTATTGGCACTAAACAAGTACCCACCTTGGCCAACCCACTCTATAATCAAAACAAACATGTCATTACAAAAAAATAAAAGCAAACCTAAACCAGACACCCAACAAAAACACTCTCGCCTCCGCCCTTGAGGCTCTCCTTCACAAATATCCGGGGACTTAGAACCAACATAAACGACGTAGAAACCTTCCTCCTGACAAACTCCCCGGATATCCTAGCTCTAAGTGAAACTTACCTTCAATCCTCAATCTCCTCTCACCACTTTGACATGACTGACTACCCCCCACTCTACCGTAAAGACTCTGACAAACATATGCACAGGCTAGGAGTTTATGTTCGGAACACCCTCCCCCTGACTAGAGAACATAGGTTAGAATCAGATGACCAAGACTACATGTGCTTTAGATTGACTATACATCACAGCGTCAGTTACTTATATTTATTATACCGTTCCCCGTCGACACAGGACTGTACTCTGCTAAACTCTGTCTCTGAAAGCATAGATAGAGCACTCTTAATTGACTCGAATGCCCAGATACATGTATTTGGGGATTTTAATGCCCACCACCGCGACTGGTTGGGATTCTCCAGCCTTACTGACGCAGCCGGCAACTCTACGTATAATTTCTCCTTAGCTCACTCCCTCTCTCAGACTGTAAATTTTCCGACCCGCATCCCCGATCAAGT
Organism: Sepiola atlantica; assembly: GCA_963556195.1. Lineage (NCBI taxonomy): Eukaryota > Metazoa > Mollusca > Cephalopoda > Sepiida > Sepiolidae > Sepiola > Sepiola atlantica. Next base: position 10,343,519 of record OY744532.1, on the reverse strand, counting down.
AGACCAACAAGCCTTTTCTTGACCTCAATGTCCGAGGCTTGTGTGACGGGAATGCTGATCACATTGTGCTAATGATACATATCACCCTAAAAAGTCGTCCAAAAGCTGATGAACTGTTGCTCAAAACAACAAGATACTACAAGCAGGCTGATTTTGAGTCAATCAGAGATCACATCAGTGACGCCCCATGGAGAGAAACCTTCTCACTCCCTACCGACCAGTGTGCAAACGAATTAACTGAATGGGTCAAAGCAGGCATCGAAGCATATGTCCCCATGCGAAAATTCTTTAGCAAGCCCCACTCTCCCCAATGGTTCACCTCGGAATGTGCAGCTGCCATTTCTAAGAGGCAACAAGCATTCCGTAAATTCGGCCGCCATAAGTCAGCTACTAATAGACATACATTTATAGAGTCAAGAAATAATTGCATGGCCGTGATAGGTGAAGCGAAGAGAAGGTATAATGAGTTAACAAAAAAACGCATCCAGTCACAGAAACTAGGTACTCGTGATTTCTGGAAAATCTACAATAGTGTAGTGAATAATGGTCAATCAACGATTCCCCCACTATCAAACCACAATGATGTCGTATGCACAGCCACTGATAAGTCTGAACTACTTGCCCAGCGCTTCGCTTCTAACTCTACTTTAGACTCAGATAACCACCCCCTCCCCAAATTGCCATTGTGGACCGAAGCCACACTTGATAACCTGGTCATCACCCCATCCCAGGTCAGAGACATCATAAAAAACCTTGACACCGATCTTTGCTAAAATCTTCGAATCCTTAATCAATCTAGCGATAGTAAGGCACTTAGATAATGCTAAACTTATATCTGACCGCCAGTATGGATTTAGAAAAGCACGATCTACTGCGGACATCCTAACGGTCATCTCTGAACGCATGTATCAT
>OY744532.1:10325107-10337607 GCA_963556195.1 Sepiola atlantica | reverse complement strand
GCTTTATGTGCTTGTTTTGGAACCTTTCCTTAACAGGCTAAGGGTGAATCCGGTCCTGCGTGGAATTACTTTGGCAGGTGCTTGCACCACGTTGAAGTACTCCGCCTATGCCGACAACTTGACTGTGCTTGTAACGAGCAATGCCGAGATTAGTGTCGTCGACAGAGAAATCAGAATGTATGAAACGGTGACAGGGGCCAAAATCAACTGCAATAAGTCTATTGGCTTGCGCATTGGTGCCTAGAAGGGTGTTTCCTTGCAGGGACCCTTTGGCTGGACAGATGAGCCTTGCAAGATACTCGGCGTCTGGTTTGGTCCTGATCTTCAGCTGGAGAAAAATTGGTCGGAAGTCCTGAAAGCGATTAGGGTAGCAGCTGGTCTGTGGTCCTGCAGAAATCTTTCGTTAAAGGGGGCAGCGGAGGTGTGTGCTTCTCACATTTATCCGATCATCCTTTATCGTCTTTCAGTGCTCCCACTCCCGTCGGATATAGTGCTGGAGATGCAGCGGGATCTGTTCAAGTTTTTGTGGCTTGGTAAGGCCCCTACGGTCCGTCGCGAGATTTGTTTCCTTCATCCTTCTGAGGGCGGTCTGGCTATGCCTAGCACTGAAATTCGATGCCACACTCTTAGGCTGTTTTATCTAGACCGAATGAGTACACAATCTGAGGGAAACGGTGTCTTTTGGGAGGAAGACACCAAGAAAGCCTTTTCTGGCTTTGAGAAGTGTGCACTTGGATGAGGGGGAGGCACACAGGTTGCTCCGAAACGAGTGCTCCTTCTATCGCGAATGTAGACATGCGTTGAAGTTCCTTTCAAGGGTGACAGAAAGACTCTCTGACACTCTGCTGTTGTTTCGAAAGGCATTATATCGGATAATGGTGAGAGGGACTGTCCGAAATGATAGGCCTGAGGGTCTCGCTTTGACGAGGGGGGAGCTCCGCTAAATCTGGCCTTGGGTGCCTGGGTCAAGGTGCTTTGACAATGACGAGGCATCACTGACCTGGCTGACGATTAGGAATGCACTCTGGGTAGGTAAGAGGCTTCATTCAGCACGCTTGAGTAATTCTCCGACTTGTGTCAGATGCGGCGATGAGGACGAGACCATAAGTCACGTTTTCGTTTTTTGCCGCATCGTCGTGCCGCTGATTAAGCTTGTTGCAGGCTAAATGGTTCGTATTCTTAACGTATCGTCTTTTGACCTGGAACCCATTAATGTATGCAACAACTGAGCTCCGACAACTGATAGGCAAAAACGGTTTACGTTTTTAAGCTTACTAGCTATTATGAGAGTTACGATTTGGAAGACTAGGCGCAAGACAGTCTACGGAGCTGAGACCTTCACTTCTCTCGACCTTATTGCGATTTTCAAATATTACCTGAAGGCTCGCATTAGGGCCGAGAGGGTGAAACTCTCTTCGGCAGATTTTGGTGAAAGATGGGTGACTGGAGCACGACTGTGTAGAGTGGCTGGCGCTAGATTAGAGTGGTATCTGGACGTGCCTTAAGCAGAGAATATTGGGTTCAGGAAACGAACTATGCTTTAATTTTAAGTTAAATTTAGACTTATTTTAAGTTATTTTCTGTTTAATTTTCTGTTGATGTTTAAGTTCAACAATTTAGCTAGTGTATGATTGATTACATGCCCCCTTTTATTTTGTCCTCATCCCACTCCCCTTTTTATTTTCTGCCCCACTCCCCTTCCCTCCCCAATTAGGTGACTGAGTGCCAGATTTGTCGGAGATGCAGGTCACCCTTCGATATTTTCGAAGGAGGAGTTCTGAATAAAACGTTGGGGTCTGCATCAACCACCTTTTTTCGAGTTTTCGATTTCGACCGGCAAATCGGCATCTCTGCAACATTTCAATAACGGGGGGGGGGGGGGGGCTTTTACTAACCTTTATTTCTTTTGCATTGTAAATATCATATTTTGTATATATAATTTTTAGTCCCACCCCCCGTTGCATATTTCTTATATGGGGTTTAAGTAGAATTTCATGGTATGAATTCTTATGGGGAGTAGCGATGGATGTATGGTATGAATGTGGTATTATGGCGAATGATGGTCATGATTGAAACTAGCTAAGTTGAGTTTTTTAAGTTAGAGATGACCGATCCTTTCCCCTCCCCTTTTTTGGCCTTGTGTCTAATTTTGTGTACAAGTTTAGGCGAATAAATATTTAGTACATTTACGCACTCAACCACGAAGGTTTACGTTGGATATTACTTTGGCGAATTTCTTTTTTTCCGATTAGTAAGTGTGCGACATTTTTTTTTTGTCAGTTTGTTTTATTTTTTAAACTTTAGACTGTTATTATTATCGTTGAATTTTGTTGAAGGGTTTGTTTTTGTTTCTTTCCTCACGTTTTTTTTTCCACGATTTTTTTTTCGTTTTTTAAAGTTATTAGTGCATTATGGCTACGCCTATCCAGACCACTAATAACGTGGAAAATATTGAAATGACCGAAGTTGGGTGGACCAAACCACCAAAGATAATTATCAACGTGAAGGAATTTATCGAGAAAACCAAAGATTATGCGCACTTGATAACCGAAAACGGATTACTAATTGATATTCCAAAACTGGAAGAGATAAAAAAAAGAAGTTTGGTTATGTTCGTCGTCGATAAAAAAATCAAGAAAACTATTCGAGCGTCGGCTGATTTGATATGCAAATTGTTGGCTACGACTGGGTACAAGCCTCAGCGTATAATTCGATGTCGCGGTTATAATACGTGGAACACGTTATTTCCAAACGAAGAAACGTGCCTGAAACTGTCACAGACGGAGATCATAACTCAAGAATACATCTTGAGAATGGAATACATGGGAAAGCGACGAACGGCGGTGGCAATTTTCAATGTGCCGTTTCATGTGGATGGAGAACACCTCGGGACCTTCCTCATGAAATTTGGTGAAATCACCAGTGTAAACTTCGATGAATACCCGGGAACTTGGAACTTTGAGATCCTGCTTGACAAGACAGCATTCGACACGATACCCTATTATATTCAAATAGGGGAAGAAAGGTTACATGTAATAGTGGCCGGTAGGAAGCCGGTTTGTTGGACCTGTGAACAGGTGGGGCGTCTAACATATGACTGCCCTCAGAGAAAGCCAGCATCTACAAATCCAAAACCAACTGTAACTAGGAAAAGAGTCGGCCAGCATTTAGGGGTACCACTGACCCCAAAAGTAGCGTCACCCCAAAGTCACCTGCTCATGTCCCACTTTCGGAGGAAGAGTATCAAGTATTGCCCGATGAAGAGGGGGGTGAATTGTTTTTAGTACCTGGGAAAAAACACCTGGCCGGGAAACTTTGGATAAGATAAGAGAGGAAGAAATGCTCTCAAATGATCCCGGCAAAGAAAGCTACACCGCCGCTAAAAAATAAAAAAAAGTTAGACAAAGAGAGAGCCGAGAAGGAAAAAGCAAAAATACCCCTTCCCCGAAAGTCCGAGCCCGCAGTCCCCCACTAGTTCAGCCACCCCAAAAATTAATCCCCAGACTAGCCCTAAACCCCCCAAAAGACCCCATACTCTGCATAAAAAAATAGACCAACCCCCAAACCGATGCCCCTCCAATCACAAGCACTATTAAGGATAGGGAGTATAAATTAATCCCTTTGTCACCAACCAAAAAAAAAAAACGTCCCCAAGACCTTCCCCCTTTGTCTCCCCATAACATATCCCTAAAAGTACTCCTCCTGCTTCCCCTAGAAAACAGCCTTCTCCCATTCCACCACAACGGGAAATCAATTCACCCTCACCCTCCCCAATGGAAGACATGCCTCCTCCACCAACCCCTGTAGCCCAGAAGAGGCAAAGAAGCCCCTCACTTGAAAGGACAAGGAAAAAGACGGCATTTCTGCCTGGCAATGATTTGTGCGTGGTAACTGAAGGCCAGGAGAATGCCGTTAGAGGCATTAAACACGCTGATGTCAAGAAGTTGCTTGGGTTTAGAGAAGTGGGGGGTAAATCCGTAGAGGATCCCCTCAACTTTCCCCATGCAAAACACGTATTGACAGTTATAAAAAGGAAATCTGAGGCCAAGGGACTTTGGCAAATGCTGGGGGAGGCAAATAATATTTTCAAATTAAAAGAGCCTATGGCAATTTAAAAAAATGATCTACTTGATTGTATGAGCCAGGATTATGTTGGGAGGGCCCCCGTTTGGTTACACCCATCCCTTTACCGAATAGCAAAGCTAACATATCCCTTAGATGTTGGCGACATCTCACACACCGGAGAGATTACAGAACAGATGGCCATGCATTCTTTTGGGGGAGCCGTCGACATCCTGACCTCGTCAATGTTCGTTTCTGGAACGCAACCCTAAGATATTCTCAATGGCTCTATTTCTAGCAAGTTTGAATGTCCGGGGGCTGAGGGCCCACTTACGTAAATTTCGTATTGCACTGGACCTTCAGCAGCTTGGAGTGAATGTATGTTGTATTCAGGAAACCCACTTGGTTTCAGGCGACCATTTGGGTGCGTTGGCTAAGCGTTTTCACGTTTATTCAGCGTACTTTGATTCTCGCTCAAGAGGTGTATCCTGGCTGGTAAGTAAATCATTAGATGCGTCGTGTGACCCTTGCTTCATGGATCCGGAAGGAACGATATGTGTTTTGGATGTTACCATAAAGGATAAGGCATTTAGGATCATTGGGGTTTATGCGCCCAATCGCCGCAGTGAGCATGCTCCCTTTTTGCGGCGGATCGATCAATTCATGAATACATCTCGGACGGTTATTTTAGCAGGGGACTGGAACGCGGTCTTGGACCCTGATTTAGATCGTAACATGGATAAGGGAACTAACTATGATGGGGATGCTATAGTATTTCACGAATTCCTCGATAGGCTCGATCTTATCGATAAATTCCGGAATGAGAAGCCCCTGGATAGAGTATGGACTTGGACAGCTAGGCGCGGCTCCGGTTCGGGACAGCTCTCGAGTTATCTCGACCGGTTCTTAATTAGGAGAGTCGACGTAGAATTATTACAATGTCCAAGTTTTCATAACATAGTTTACTCGGATCACAGACTCGTTCGGGTTCGAGTAAACTTAGATAGACCTAAGCCTAAATTAGCGGGTTACTGGAAGCTCAACACCTCGTTGTTCGAGGTGACATGCTTCCAGGAACAATTAGAACTAACCCTACAGCGGAAATTGACGGGGCTATCATTTGGAATAGGAGGTGGAATAGTCTTAAGGATTTAATTAGGTACTTTACTGCCGATTTTAGCAGAAGACTCAATCTAACAACTAGGGCAGTTAAAGTGACACTAGAATCTAGATTAGGTCGGGCGGTGGAGGTGGGTGATAGCGTTAAAGTTAACATAATTAAGGCAAAGCTGGCGTCCTTGACTACTCAAGAACACCAAGCATTAGTAATTAGGGCTAGGTTAAAAAGATTGCTCATGGAAACATCAAATATGGCCGCTGAAATGCGTGCAGAAGAATGTAGACAAACTACCGATCGACATATCGCCCGTGTCTCATTGCCGGATGGGCGTCTCGTGACTACAAACGAAGGCATTCTGGAGGCGTTTCGTTCTCATTTCCAGGATCTCTTTACCAGGGAGCCCGGTTTGTCATTAGCACATTTCGACCCTTATTTAGCCGACTTTTCTCGTCTCGAGGCGACCGAAGCGGCTAGGTGCGAAGGTTGTATAACAGAGGATGAAGTTCGGGAAGCCTTAAAGCGGGTAGACCTTAACAAGTCTCCCGGGATCGATGGTTTGCCCTACGAGGTATATTTGAGGTTGTCGCACATTTTTGTACCCTTACTGACTGCTTTATTTAACTCATGGTTTAGGAATGGGTCTATCCCCAAGCACTTGACCATAGGTATTGTGAAGTTGTTACGTAAAAGTCAAAACTGGTAGGGATGGGTTAGATAATTTTCGGCCCTTAACGATGCTAAATGCAGAGTTAATGATTTTGGCCAAGATCTTAGCCAATCGACTGCAGCCTGTGTTGGCTCGTCTTATAAGCCCTGAACAGACTTGTGCTGTAAAGGGAAGGACGATTCAAGATAATTTGCACTCGATACGTTTGATCTTAGATAAAGTCGACACTGAAGCCGCGCTGATCAATTTAGATCAGTCGAAAGCATTCGATAGGGTTGACCATCGGTACTTGGAGGCTGTTTTGTCTGCGGCCGGTTTGGGCCCGCAATTTCGCTCCTGGATTCGCCTCTTGTATGCGAACCCCGTGGTACTGGTAGAGGTGAATGGTATGAGGTCTGGGCCCTTCAGTTTATCCAGATATCTTTGTCAGGGATGTCCACTATCACCGATGCTCTATGTGCTTGTGTTGGAACCTTTCCTTCACAGGCTAAGGGTGACTCCGGCCCTTAATGAGATTACTTTGCCTGGTGGTTGTACCAGATTGAAGTACTCCGCCTATGCCGACGATTTGAATGTGCTTGTAACGAGCCGTGTTGAGATACGCGTCGTCGACAGAGAAATCAGAATGTATGAAACGATAACAGGGGCCAAAATTAACTGCGAAAAGTCTATTGGCTTGCGCATCGGCGCCTGGAAGGGTGTTTCATTGCAGGGGCCCTTCAGCTGGACAAACGGACCTTGCAAGCTACTCGGCGTCTGGTTCGGTCCTGATCTTCAGCTGGAGAAAAATTTGTCGGAAGTATTGAAAGCGATTCGGGGCGCAGCTAGTCTGTGGACCCGTAGAAATCTTTCATTAAAGGGGAGAGCGGAGGTGTGTGCTTCTCACATTTATCTGATCATCGTTTATCGTTTTTCAGTGCTTCCACTCCCGTCGGATACGCTGCTGGAAATGCAGCGGGCTCTTTTCAAGTTCTTATGGCTTGGTACGGCCCCTATAGTTCGTCGCGAGATTTGTTATCTCCATCCGTCTGAAGGCGGTCTAGGTATGCCGTGTATAGAAATCCGTCAGCACACCTTGAGACTATTCTACCTAGATGGAATGAGGTCACAAACTGACGGAAGCGGTGTCTTCTGGGTGGAAGACACCAAGAAAGCATTCCCTGCTTTTAAAAGTGTACACTTGGACGAGGGGGAGGTACATACGTTGCCCCGAGGTGAGTGTTCATTTTTTCGCGAATGTAGACACGCTTTGAAGTTTTTCTCAAGGGTGAAAGAAAGCCTCTTTAACACCCTGCTGATGTCCCGAAAGGCAATATATCGGGTCATGGTGAGGGGAACCTTTCAAGATGTTAGGATTGAGGGGCTTGGTTTATCAAGGGGGAGCTACGCTCAATCTGGCCTTGGGCGACTGGGTTAAGGTGTTTTGATAATGACGAGGCATCGTTGATCTGGCTGATGATAAGAAATGTCCTCTGGGTCCGGAAGAGGCTTCATTCAGTTCGCTTGGCAAATTCGCCGACTTGTCTTAGGTGCGGTGACGAGGACGAGACCTTGGTTCACGCCTTCGTTACTTGCCGTATAATCGTGCCGCTGATTAGGCTTGTTTCTGGATTCATGGTTCGCATTCTTGATGTATCTTCTTTCAACCTGGAGCCTATCCATGTATGTAGCAACTGGGCTCCGACAAATGATAGGATAAAACGATTTTTATTTTTAAGTTTACTAGCAGTCATGAGAGATACGATATGGAAGACTCGAATGCAGACAGTCTACGGAGCTGAGACCTACGCTCCTCTCGACCTTATTGCAATTTTCAAATATTACCTGAAAGCCCGCATTAGGGCCGAGAGAGTGAGACTCTTTTCGGCAGATTTTGGTGAAAAGAGGGTTCGTGGTGCACGACTGTGTAGAGTGACTGGTGCTAGAATAGAGTGGTATTTAGACGTACCTTAGGTAGAGGATTTTGGGTTGCAAAACCGAACATTGACTTTTTAAGTTAAGACTAGGACAGTTTTTTTAGTTATTATAAGTTTAATAACTTAGCTAGGGTGTGAATGATTTCATTATGCCCCCCTTTTTTTAGCCCGTCCCCACCTAGGTGACAGAGCACTAGATTTGTTAGGATGCAGGCCACCCTTCGGAATTTACGAAGGAGGTGTTGTTAATAAAGCGTTGGGGCCTGCATCAAACCTTTTTTCGAGTTTTTCGTTTCGACTGGCAAATCTGCGCATCTGCCACAGTTTAGTAACGGGGGGTCTTTTACTAATTTTTTTTTCTCATTGTATATATTATCATTTTTTGTACATAGTGTTTTATCATACCCCCCCCTCCCCCGTTGCATATTTGTAAATATGGGTTTTAAGTAGGTTATTCATGGAGTGATCTCTTTTGGTGATTGGAGATGGATGTACAGTATAAATGTGGTATTTTGGTGAATGATTGTCCTGCATGGAACTAGCTAGGTTAAAAAGTTAGAATCGGACCGATCGCTTTCTCCTTCCCCTTTTCTTTGGCCTTGTGCCGCATTTTGTATGATTTTTTTAATTGTGCAAATAAATATTTAGTACATTTAGGCACTAGCACTGCCAACACTGACTTGTGTATAATTTCTCTGTTCAATACAATTCATTATATCTCTAAACCCGTTGTTCTTTTATTTCATTGTTGGTACCCCTAAACGGGTCCACAACAACTGGCGACGAGTGATTCGTAAAGGACTTCGTTGGAAACACCTTGGACCTTGTAACCTGTGAGTGATAAACTAGTGTCTACAACACGGTCAACCTTCGAAAAAAAATTCTACCCGTTTGAAAAAAAAAAAACCCTGTGCTTTACAATTTTCGGGAAGATATTGGAAATATCGAATACATTCAAATTTGGGACGACTGGCAAGAAATAACCAGTTTAAACAATTACTGGACGAAAAAAAAAGTAAGACAGATTTTACTATTTGTGTTCTTCGTATTTCAATACGAGATTTTACCTCGTGCAACAAATGAAATTGGAATACCATGTGCTTATAAAACTGAAAGGTTTGAAAAAAAGAAACTCCATACTACAAAAACCTTTTTTCGTGTCTGATATAGTCAAACGTATTTTGCGAACAGACTTGTTACTGTAAAATCGTATAGTCGAAAAAAAAAATCTGACAAGTAAAACCAAGTTACTTTCTTGAATAACTAGTCATTTTTTTTATATAGCGGTAAAAGCCATTACTTGCTATTTTGCATTCTCAGCCTACACTGAAAGGCAAACGGACTTATTGGAAAAAAGAGTTTCAGATGCGAACAAAAATACAAATAATTTATTAAATTAATTACCCAATAAGCCGGATTAATAAAATCGTTTTTTTTTTCTCAAAGAACTTTGAAAAAAAAAAAGATTAGCAAATGCCGGTCGACTTCGAGACCCGAATGACTCAGTGATGAGAAGGGGTTGAGTTTGTTATTAAACAGTAAGCATTTGAAAAGAAAAAATAGTGAAGGACTATTTGTGACTTTAATTCTTTTTCAAGAAGTATTTTTTTAGAAGTAGTGAATGACTATTTGACGTTGTTTTTAGTGCTTTTCAAGAAAGTATTCATGGAAGATTTCTCGAAACAGGTATTGGAGATGATTAAATTTCAATCAGAACAACAGAAGGCAAACGATGAAAAATATCTTGCTCTACAGAAGGCAAACGATGAAAAACATTTTGAGGAAAAGAATTTAGCACAAAAGCGAGAAGATAGAAAATCTTTAGACGAACAATTGATTGGGATAAAAAAATTACAATTAGAGCAACAGACTCAATCAGAGAGAAAATTTGAACAGCTTGCACAAGCAATGATAAATACGACGAATGACGACAGCGACGCGTTCAACCAAAATGCAATATGATCAGCTATAGAAACCTTCAACTATGTGCCTGAAGAGGACCTAAACTTCGAATCATGGTACCGTCGATATCAGGATTTTTTTGACATTTATTCTAGCACATGGTCGGAAAAGAAAAAGGTTCGTTTAGTTCTTCGTAGACTAGGAACGGCAGAGCATACAAAATTTGTCGATTATATTCTGCCGAAGAAAACGGGCGAACTATCTTTCAAGGAAACCATTAAAATGTTAATGGAACTGTATTGCCCCCAAACTAGTTTATTCCACAACAGGTGGAACTGTATGAACCTAACACGAAAAGAAAGCCAGGATTACTCAACGTTTGCTTCGATCGTCAATAAACATTGTGACGACTTTAAGTTATCATCCTTGACAGCGGACAATTTCAAAGTATTAATATTTGTTCAAGGGCTCGTCTCGCAAAACGATGCAGAGTTAAGAAGACGTGCAATAAGCAAACTTGAAACCGAGCCAAATTTAACATTGCAACAACTGGCCGAAAGCTGTCAACGACATATTTCCGAGAATAAGGAAGCTAAAGAAATAGAGGAAGCAGCAAATTCTAATATTAAAAATGTTCGTCGTTTTTCAAAAAAATCATACTCTTCGAAGGAAAAATTCAGGAAGGATTTGCCTCAAAGGTCGGATGAAAAATTGCCAGAGCACCCTTGTTGGGGTTGCGAGGACCTACATTGGTACCAGAAGTGTCCTTTTAAATGAAAAAATTGTGACAAATGCCATAAAATGGGACACAAAGCCTCACATTGCAGAAGTAAGACTAGAAAAAAAGTTACATAAAAACAACTAGAATCAATGGTGGCAACCTAAACATACGAAAGTATGTTACGGTAAAAATGAACAATCAAGATGTTAAACTACAGCTTGATTCAGGGTCTGACCTATCAATTATTAATATTAATACCTGGAAAAAGATCGGCAGACCGACTATGCTACGCACAGATAAAGTGGCTCGATCGGTAACCGGAGAGAAAATAAACTTTGAGGGGGAAGTCATTTCAAAAGTGACACTAAAAAATAAGACATTAAAATTACCATGTTCGTAATGAAAGATACAGGAAATTTGTTCGGTTCAGATTGGATTCAGCACTTCCAGCTCTGGGATTCGCCGATAAGCGCCTATTGTCAACGAATAGAGAACTTTTCTGCTGAAGCAGAAAAATTGAAGAAGGATTTGAAAGAGTCATTCCCCAAGGTGTTTCCTAATGAATTAGGACGCTGTACTAAAATGAAGGCGAGTTTTGAACTAATTGAAAATAAGAATCCCGTTTTTAAGAGAAAACGAAGTATACCATTTGCCTCTCTTGAAAAATTAATGCAGAAATAGACCGGTTGGTGGAGAAAGGTATTTTAACACCAGGTGACTACTCGGAATGGGCGGCCCCAACCGTCTACGTGAAGAAAAAATCTGGAGAGATCAAAGTGTGTGCCGATTTCTCAACCGGTTTGAACGATGCGCTGAAATATTATCACTATCCTCTGCCGACACCAGAAGAGGTTTTCACAAAATTAAACGGTGGAAAACTGTTCTCAAAAATTGACTTGAGTGAAGCCTATCTGCAAATACCTGTAGAGGAAGATAGCTCTAAGCTTCTCTGTATTTCGACACACAGGGGACTACTAAAGTTCAATCGTCTCCCTTTTGGAATTAAAGTGGCCCCGTCGATTTTTCAGCAGGTAATCGACACGATGTTGAGCGGGCTCGATTCTTTGATCGGCTACCTTGACGATATCTTAATGAAAAGTACGAACGTCGGGGAGCACTGTGAGCACGTAAACAAAGTATTCGAAAGGATAAGCGATTTTGGTTTTACACTCAAGGAGTCAAAGTGTGAATTCTTTCTAGAAGAGATCAAATACTTGGGACATGTCATTGATAAGAATGGAAGACGTCCCGACCCAGAAAGATCTATAGCCATCAAGAATATACCCGAACCGAACAATGTTACCCAACTACAAAGCTTCCTGGGTCTCGCAAACTATTACGAAAAATTGATTCCCAGTATGCACAAATTGCGAGCCCCCTTAAATGAGTTACTTAAGAAAGATAGTAAATGGGAATGGTCCGCCGACTGTCAATCTGCATTCGACAACCTAAAAACGAAGTTAACTTCAGAATTATTTCTTACTCATTTTAATCCAGAGCTAAAAACTATTGTTGCAAGTGACGCCAGCTCCTACGGCATTGGGGCGTGCATTTTGCATAAAATGCCGGATGGCTCGATGAAACCCATCGTGCACGCTTCAAGAAATTTACTTCCTGCAGAGAAAAATTACTCTCAGATTGAAAAAGAAGCGTTGGGTATTGTGTTCGCAATGACCAAATTTCACAGGTATCTACACGGCCGTCATTTTATCCTACAAACAGACCATAAGCCACTTATCACCATTTTTGGATAAAAAAAAAGCTTGCCAACCTACACAGCAAACCGCCTACAGAGATGGGGTATAATTCTGTTAAATTATGACTTTGAGATGGAATTTTTACCGTCAAAAAGTCTAGGACACGCAGATGGTTTATCGCGGCTTATCCCAAAGTACACGGAACCGCTCGAGGATACAGTTATAGCATCACTTCGGTCTGAATATGACTATAGTAAAGTACTGTGTAACACAATAAAAGAGCTGCCAGTCACACTTGGCGATATACAAAAAGAGGCAAGAGAAGATAATTTTATTATCGAAATTAAAAATAAATTACAAACAGACGATGAGCAAACGGCAGAAGCTTTTTCAGTCTGTTGCGACACATTATTAT
>OY744532.1:10233577-10309907 GCA_963556195.1 Sepiola atlantica | reverse complement strand
TCTCTGGATTACCACCCTGTGGATATTTTTCACCTGGATTATTACCATTATTATATATATATATATATATATATATATATATATATATATATATATATATATAAAGTAAGTTGGGATAAATAAAATTAGTACATAATTTATATCAGTTCCAAGAATTCAAACAACGATAATTTGGCATACGATCGTTTCTAAAACATAGAATTCAAGCAAGAAAAACATAACATTTTAGTATTATTTAAAAAAAAGATATATATTAGCAGTGAATATAGGAAGCAGAACCTCTTATGTAATTTTATACCATTCTATTTGTAAGATTAATAAAGATAATAGTAATGAAAATATATAGGATACAGCAAACTGAAATATTTAAATACAGAATGAATAAAGTAGAATAAAAATTTAAAAAAATAGAAAATAAAGGATAATAATTAGAAATCAAATAAAATAAAGGTTAATCATTGAAATATTAAAATAATTTGAAAATAAAGAAAATCTACGGTAGAGAACATATATAAAGGATTATAGTATCATAAATTAAATGTTAAATTATTTATTTACTTTAAAAACTTGAGTACTTTCGGTGATATACACCTTTGTCAAAAGTATAAGCATATATAATTATTATAAAGGATTGTATTATCATAAATTAAATGAAGTAATAAAGAAAAAATAGTAATAATAATCTATAAGCCACATAATAAACTGGATGATGATATTTAAATATTTTAAAGATAATATGAAAAGTTACACATGTAAGCGTTGATGAAATGGCAATAATAAGGAGAATATTTTGAAAACCTGTAAGTATGTTTTTTAAATAAATTATTTATTTACTTTACTGTGTAGCACGCGGTTACGTGAATAAGGTAGTATGAAATGGCACACAGCAACATATCAACTTTAATCGTCGATAACATCAAGACGAATTTCAACTTGACTGCGATAAATATGTCTCAATCAATGAGGATTAAACGAAGAAAGAAGAGGAAAAAATATGCTTATACTTTTGACAAGGGTGTATATCACCGAAAGTATTCAAGTAAATAAATAATTTAAAAAACTTAATTAAATGCGTTGTCAAGGTTTTCAAAATATTTTTCAAAATATTCTCATTATTTTAAAGATAATATTAATTATTAATTATAATCAGAATAATAACTAAATAAACAAAGAAAAGTAACAGAAATACAGACATGTATATTAATTAACATATCATTAAACTATACTCAAAATAAATATAATAGAGATTATAGGAAGAATATAGAGAAAGTAGACAGAATCTAAAAATAAAAAATTGAAAATCAAAATTTTATATATAAAAAACAAGATTAAATATTATTGTAAAGATTAAAATTTGAAACTTAAATAAAAAATTAAAATTAAAAACAAAAATTAAAATTAAAAATTGAATATTGATTAAATTTTAAATTTGGAATATTTTCTAAAGCTAAATAAATTATAATAACATTTTATGATTATATACAACGAAATAAATGTTAAAAATTATGACAAACATACCATAAAAATAATTGAAAAAGAAATAGTTAAAAGGTTTTACAAATTATATTATACATCTATATCAATATGAACATACGTATAGATAAATAAATCAAAATCGCTTTGATACTAACACAAAAAATAACACCACAAAGAAATATATATATATATATAATATTTATAAGTAAATATTAAATATTTATTACCTACAGACATCGATGTTTCATGCTTACGCAATCTTCAGTGCAGGAAGCTAATTCCCGACGGTCTGATTCGCAGTCAAGAAAGTTACCAGTTGGCCACCAGAAATTAGCTTGGCATTTTAGGAGGAATTTAACTTTGTAAATACCAAGTCGGCGAGTATTCGCAGCAAGCGGCGCAGAGTGATCAACAACAACAAGTCGTGTTTAACTCGCAAGTAAGCTAGTAGTACTGCTTGTTATTAAATTCACTCAGAGTGCCTAGCCTTAGTAAATGGGGCTATATAATAATATGTATAAATAAATATTAAATATTCATTACCTACAGACATCGGTGTTTCATGCTTACGCAATATATATAGTAATAAGTAGTAAGACTATACATCTAAAACAAGAATAGGTTTATGGCTTCCAAAATTCATACTAGAATTGTTACCTGTGGCGTAACGGTTATAAGTGCCAAATAATAATCAGTTCTAAGTGACAGTCTTCTGGAGGTTGAAGGTTCAATCCTCAGTGTGGGCGATACTAAGAATACAATTACGAATTACTCAAAACTTCTACCTGGTTATGGCTGACGGAACTGGAGCAAGCTACCCCCGTGGGTTAAATAAAGGATTTCGTTCGAAATTCGGTACAGATTCCCGAGTTCGACATCTGAAAGGGGTCGGAGTTTACTAATATATATATATATATATATATATATATATATATATATATACACACACACATACATAATTTATTTAGATACTGTATATTACATATTTCAGCAATGTACCGCGGTTTCATCCAAAAGGGCAGATCCAGACATCTTTAGTAAATCTCTGTCTAAAGATGTCTAGATCTGCCCTTTTGGATGAAACCGCATTACATTGCTGAAATATGTAATATACAGTATCTAAATAAATTCCATGAGAAATGCCAGTATACTGAAATAATATGCCCTTAATAGGGTTAAGATGAAAATTCATATACACTAAATGTACAAAAGCAAGGAAATTCCCAAATGTTTACACTTTTATTGTCATTAAGGGTATGCGAGCACAACAGGGCTATGTATTTTACTGGTAGGAATTTTTCTTCAGCGCACCTCACACACTTCATCCACTCATGCATAGAGATTTATACTGTAGTGATGTGATAATGAAATGGCTTGGTTGATATGTAGTCATACCCTTAATGACAATAAAAGTGTAGAAATTTGGGAATTTCCTTGCTTTTGTACATTTAGTGTATATGGATTTTTTATCTTAACCCTATTAAGGGCATATGATTTCAGTATACTGGCATTTATCATGGAATGTCACTACTTTTGTAAAGGCTATGCCTCAAGGCAATGGTAATTTTTAAGGTTTTTTTTAATTTTCTGAAACTAAGGTATATGGTAAACTGAAATTAAAATGCCATCAACTAGGCCCTAACACCTCTATCTCTGCCAAAAATCAGCGGAATCCATCAAATAGTTGATGAGATACAAGGTGGCACACACGTACGTACGTACACACGGATAACACAAAATCACTCTTGACCTTTCTGGATCTCTGGGTTGCCTTGACTAATGATGCTGAAATTCTACACACTTATAGAACCTATCAAATGAAAATGTTGTGCAAAGTTTTAAATAATTTGGTTTATTGGTTTTTGAGTTATGACTGATCAAAGAAATTAGATTTCTAGCATAGGTCGTTTTTGAAGTCTATTAAAGGATAGAGCGCTATCGCGCCTCCCTTGATTATATTAGCTCTCTTATATGATCGAGCACTTTTTTTGATTTCTTTTCATATACAACCTGACACACTCATATATATATATATATATATATATATATATATATATATATATATATATAAGTAATAAGTATAAACACTACATATGTAAAACCAGAATAGGTTTCTGGCTTCCAAAATTCATACTATAATTGTTTACATGGACCCGTGGCGCAACGGATTAAGTGAAAAGTAATAATCGATGATAGTTTTTTGACGGTTCATTCCCCGCTTAACTGATACTAAGAATATAATTAATTATTTCAGATTTCTACCCGATCATGGCTGACGGAACAAGAGCAATCCACCCATCGTGGATTAAATAAAGGGTTCGGTTCGAAATTCCGTACAGATTCCTGAGTTGGCTATAAAGATTCCCTGGTTCGACGAAGAAGATCGGAGGTTACATCGGTCGAAACGTTCTAAGAATAAGATCCAAGATTGGAAAAATAGTCCAAATAATACAAATAATACTGGTTAACAAAATACTTTTTGCTCTGCAGTCCGGAAAAAAGTAGTTGATTCTGGGTAACTTCAAGTCACTGAATTCAAATATAAAGTCACTTTTTCCCAATCAGGTCAAGGTTTTTTGCTTTTGATATCGATATCTTTACTATAAGGTATTCGATTCGTTTAAGAAGACTGTATAATGTGCTTCTCAGCAAGTTTTCAATATTTCCAATAGAATTGATAGATTTTATATAAATCATATTAAGTAAGATTGTATAGTTTGCATAATTCTTGTAGATATTTTGATTAGGAGATTGTATTAGCATGAGCAGCTCTTTAGCGCTTGAAGTACATTTTGCATGTGATTCCCCTGCTGTTATGTAAGAAAAATATATTTAGTTAATATAGTTCTTTCAGCTTGATGTACGTTTCCTTTGAGATTTCAATTGGTAAAGTTATTTATTCTATAAATTGTTTAAACTCTTTAATTCGTTAGTTGCAGGTCACCAGAGCAAATCTTATTCCTGAAACAAGTTGTGCAATAAGCATGCGCACATCAAACCGGAAATGCTTGAATAATCCTGATGTGTTCTGTTATAGTTATCGTCAATTTACTTTGGTGGAGAACAGAATGAGAATTGACGATTTAGTAAAAAAAAATAGTTTGCATATTTCGAAGTGATTCTTAGAGATCAGAGCAAATAATACACTTCACATAGTATGAAAAGCTTGCAAAGAGGGATTGAGACAGTGAACTAAAAGTTCATGGAAATGTTTAAGATTTGGTGTGCAAATGGTTTGGAGGGGGAGGGACAAAACGATTATGATGATTGTTTCCTTTGTTGTGTCAACTTGAAAGGTGTAAACCGTGAAAATAGGAAGTCAATATCTTATCCAGATGTGATCCAGATTTCCAGATGTACCATCTGCTAGATGTGATCCAGATTTACAGATTACCATCTGCTAGATGTGATCCAGATTTACAGATGTACCATCTGCTAGAAAGCCAATGTCGCATAGTGTCGATTTACACACACCCGTGTTCACAACTTTGCCTTGCCTCCCCAAAGACACTATGGAACCGGATGATCAATGAAATTCAATTAAGGAATCTGCTGATCCTGATTTACATGCAGATGTAAGCTATCAAATGCCAAACTTGTTCAATCAGGAAGAACTACGCGATTTAATAAGACACTTGAATCTTTTAAAGGAATCGGAGGTTCTGGCATCAAGGCTGAAAGAACTTATTGCAGAAGGATGCAAAAGGCTGAGAGAAACTTATTTCAAAATAAACTTTATCGGAACCTGGAGAAAATTTTATTACGATTTTTATTGAAGAAGACAGCTTAGTTTACTGCAATGATATTGGAAATCTAATACAAATGAATGTTACTGAATACAAGCATGAAAATGGCGGATCTTTTTTGACAGCTCTAAAACGAGTTTTCAATATGTACTCTTACATAACGTTAACAAATATGCGTGTATTACTATTGGGCATTCTATGAAAATGAAGTAAGAATACCGAAATGTGAAACACGTTTTTGATAAATTGCGTTACTCAAAAATTACCCATTGCGAGCAGCAATGGGTAATTTTTGTAAGTTTTGAAAATGGTGAACTTTCTATTGGTGCAAAAGTCGGGTTATACAAAGTATCCTTACTTTTTGTGCCTGTGAGACAGCAGGAATAAAGCTGAACGTTGGGATAGGAAAGATTGACCTGTGAGAGAAACTTTGGAGATTGATGACTGTAACATCATTAATGAACAATTTGTTGATAAAAATGAAATGATATTATCGTCTCTTCATATTAAATTGTGGCTGATCAAATAAACCGCCAAGGCACTCGATAAAGACGGGAAGCGAAAAGCTTAAAGCTGGGATATTTGATAGACCTCGGATAAGGATATTGATCAAAGATCCAACATTCGTGTTTGGGAATCATTTGTGAATGTTGTTCAAGATTTTCGCGGAAACCACAAAGCTGACAACTATGAAGAATTAGTGAATACGATGCTCAATGATTTGAGAAAAAAATGGATCTAACTCCATAGCCATATTGATCGTTTCCCAGAAAACCTTGCTGATCTAAGTGACGAGCAATGAGAACGATTCCACCAGGATATAAGTATGATGGAGTAGAGGAACCAGGGGCGGTGGAATAGCCACATGACTGATTATTGGATCCTTAAACGTGATTGTGTAGGAAACCACTCGCTAAAATTCAGGAAACTAAGCTTTAAACTAAACGAATAAACTTAACTACGACTAGTTAATTGTAATTGTTTTCTCGATTTAACATTCTTTACTACATGTTTGATTCTTTTTTTACAAAATATTTTATTTTTCTGACTTTGACACTCACGTCTGAACATAATTGTTCTTCAAATAGAAATGATATTGATGTATAATCTATAATAAATTATGAGTAGTTTTTACTGTCTGGGAGGTTTGGTTTGGTAGTTTTGTTTTACGGCATATCAACCCTTTTTGGGTTATTTAATGCCGAATCTGGTCATTATAGTAAAAGTTTTTATGCTTCAAGTTCTTTATATCTTCAAATGTTTAATCATCGTTTTTGGTTTGGTAGTTTTGTTTTACGGCATATCAACCCTTTTTGGGTTATTTAATGCCGAATCTGGTCATTATAGTAAAAGATTTATGCTTCAAGTTCTAAAAATAAAAAAGGGGAGGGAGAAATTTTGGTTTTGGTTTTGTAGAACATAATTAAGTTTTACAAAAAAAAAAAAAAAAAAAAAAAAAAAAAACGTCAATGTAGGTGAATTTCGTCTCAGGGAGCCACAGGGCAGCCTGATCTGGTATCACCAGCTGTCTGGGAGGGTATGAGCCGATACCACTAGAAAATGGCGAGATTTTATTTCTTTAATTTGAGAAAATGGAAATTTATACGGTTCAAATTTCATTAAAATCTCAAAAAAAAATAATAATTCCATTTCCGGTACTCCAAAAATCTAACCTGACGAGAAAAAAAAAATGGACCCTTTTTTTTATTTTTTTAAATTTTTTTTTTATATTCAGCGTATTCACAATTATCTAAAATCACCTATTAACTTCTTGACAGTTAACTGTGTTGCTCAGTGTCATCAATCCTCATCTAAAATTTCGAAACATAATATCATAATTTTAGTACAAAATAAGTTGTTTCACTATGAATAATTTCCGACCATACATTAGGAAATTACTATAATCCGTTTGGAGCAAAGGGAACTCACATTCAGAGAGTTGACTAAGATTAGCTTTTATTATAGAAAATACAGTATGCGCATGCGCCTGATATTTATAGGCATAATTTCGGTGTTTAAGTCTTTTGTATAGGTCATATTAGAAAGCTTTCTATTTACCCGACATATTCTAGCAATAGTAAACATTCGTTCGTTGAGAGTGGACAAGTAAACCATGACATACTTTAGCGTTTTTGTTGACATATATTGCGTTCTCAACACTTTGGGGAGACAGACCGAATTGTGAATATGCTACGGCGATTCCCATTGGTTGATTAGTGAAGATTGGTTAAATACGCCTTCTCAATATTCTTTTGTCCAGAATTTCTGCGATATTCTCTGCACATTAAATTAATTGAGACCTAGATTATTAATGCGTCAAAAATCTCGCGGGCGAACGCTAAGAGGACATTTCTTGTGCGATTGTATGAATTATGACGAAAAATTATTCCTTCCCTGTTCAAAGGTCATCAAACTGAATGTTCTCAGAAAAAGCTAATAGCTTTTGAAAATGTATCCATGAATAATTACTTTCATTCTGCAATTACGTAAATTGGTGGTGGTGGTGGTGGTGGTATTATTAATTAATTATTATGTTATTATGTTTTGAGGCATGTCCGTCCGTCCACCCGGATTTTTCTCCGCAACCATCCATTGAATTTCTCTGAAATTTTGCATGAAGTTGTAACTTTCGTCAGGTTAGAAAGTAACATTCTCTGATTTTTTAACAAAAATCTGGTTAGCCCCCCCCCCCCCCCCCAGGGGTCAAAAGGCCCTGAAATGGCAAAAAAAAAACGATATTTTTTGCCCCATAACTCATCCATTCAATTTCTCTGAAACTTGGCCAAAATGTGGAGGCAATTGTTCCTAATAGAAAATAAGTATCGCTGATCTTGGAAAAAATCTGGTTCGCGCCCCCAGGGGGTCAAAAGCCCCCCAAATGGCAAAAAATGACCCTTTTCTCCCATAACGTTTGATCCATCCATTCAATTTTTCTGAAACTTGGCCAAAATGTAGAGGCAATTGTTCTGGATATAAAATGAGCATCCTTGACCTCAGAAAAATTATGGTTCGCGCCCCCAGGGGGTCAAAATGCTCCAAATTGCCCAAATTTATTGCATTTTACACTCGCCACATCGAGTCACATACAGAGGGGGACCACGCACGCGCGGCTTGTTATTATTACGAACGAGACCATGTGGAAATTCCACGATGCTCTCTACATCAATCTTTATAATTTACTGTTAATAATATTTCTTTTTGAATTAATAAATGTCTCTCGGGGTCAACGCTGAAAACAAAATTAATTATTTCTTATTCTGTAAAAATAATTGTCATTGTCAGCTAAATATTCTTTTAAAAAAATAAAACGAATATCTCTGTTCGTTATTTATTAATTTATTTATTTAAAATTGTTTAAAAAAATAAATATTCTGTCTTCTTATGGTAAAGATAATTGTCAGCTAAATATTCTTCAAATCAATAAAACGTATGTCACTTTTTGAATTGCATTTATTTAAAATTGTATTGATTTAGTCGACGGGACGACATCATTTGATTTTGGAACAATTTATTTTAAAATGGGTAAAGTCGGAATTTGTTTACCTTAGCGACATCAGATTAAACACCAATCATTAATTTGCTAATCGGACGATCTTATATTTTTTATCATTGGTTTTGTGATCTCATAATCATTGTTTTCTGCAGTTTCGTTTTTCCCTCGGTGTTACATCACTAACATTTTCTTCTATTCCTACTAATTCCACCTCCGAAAACCATTCTCTCCTAAGCATGTGTATTACTTGATTTGCTATCCTGTTTCGTTTATTCCTGCTCAGTAGACATGCGCCGTAGATATTGCATGTGATTCCGTAACCACTTCCTGTGAAGTTTCTTTTAAAATGGCAATCAATCACTATTTTCCTATTTTTCTTTATGGTTCATTTTTTCACACCAGTTGTCTTTATTTGCTGCATTGGTAATTTTTACATACCTATATTGGATCCGTAACATGGGATGTTTGTAACTAGGGATTTAGTACGTGGTCGATATATCCTGATACTGATTCTGTAAGTGTGTCTATTTATGATACGGGGTTCGGAATTAATTACAACTCGAAATTAATTTATCAATTTTATTTGTTATTCAACTAATAAATCTCATTTTATTTCTTTCATTTGCAAAATTATATTGTACGAATTAAAAAAAAAAGTTTTATTTCATTTTATCATCAAGAATTACGAAATTTCTAATTCTTAAACGACATAAAATTACTTCCGGTTTGTAATTAATTCCGTCACCCTAACCGGAAGTATTATGTATTTAGAAACTGTTCTTTAATAAAAGTTTAAAAGAAGAAAAAAAAAATATTTTAGCATTTTTATTTTACGTTTTATGAACAAATGACAATTGTCCGCTTTTTATTCTCTCCATTTAGTGAGCATACCTACCAATACTGAACCCGTTATTCTCAGCAGATGTATTGTATAAAAAAAAAATGCGGAAACAAAGCAAACAAAATTGATTTTATAATACTGGCAAAAATATGCTCCCTCTGATCGCATATTTTTTCTAGGCTGTAAGTATTATATAATTGTGACAGAACTACGTAGTTAAAGCAAAATAAATGTTAAAATATTATTGTTATAAATAAAATAAAAGTAAAGCACCTTATTTATAGATGTCAAGTGCGGACGCAGACCCCACAAATATTTTAATGAATAAAAAAGGTAAAACCTATTTCATTTTTATAGATGTGACCATAAACACAGGCACCACAATTTTTTTTAATAAATAAAATAAAGTCAAACGTATTTTCTTTTTTATAGATGTCAAACGCGAAAGAAAATAATAGGAAATTACAAACTGGCCGCCAGCGATTAAGGCATTGCATTAAAGTTCGATTTCAAGTCTTCAGTTTTACTTAAACTATTTAGTACTTTTGAAAGTATTTTTTTTTTAATTTTAAATATTAAGGATGGTTGTAATATATGGGAGGATTCCACCACGCACCCTTAAAAACGGTGGAGGTAATTCGTGCGAAGACAGTCTTATAACAGAACCGATACTACACTTATAAGTCGATTTTTTTTTTATTATGAATTTAAAAATGTCTAGTCACAAAAGAATACTTTTTATTGCTCCTTGGCCTTCTGGCCAAGATCAGAGTGTAGTATCTGCTCCGATGGATGCTACACTCTGTAGATTTGTACCGCCTTGGCTTTCGGGCCTTGATTCCGCCGGTCTGAGGTATTGTCCTGTGCAGTTCTAGGAGGTCCACCCTTTAAGGGATTAATTTATTGCTAATCGCCTGAGGCACCCCTACCGGGAAATGCCGACGGGGCTGCCCAGGCATTTTTTGTAGGCCAGAGTGCTCTTCCACTAGGGCACTGGTTTTTCAATCCCACTTTCCCGACCTTGTGTCACATCTTACCACTATGCGAGGTCAATAAATACCAAGCAAGACTGAAAAGTCTTACCCCCCCCCCCTTGGCCTTTTGGCCAAGATCAAAGTGTAGTATTTGTTCCGATTGATGTTATACTCTGTAGACCGGTACTCTCTTGGGCCGGTGCAGTTCTAGGAGGTCCCCCTCCCAGATTTGCCTCCCCTCTTTGGGGTGGAGTAAGTTTATTGCTTACTGCCTGAGGCGCCCCGACCGGGGAATGCCGACGGAACTGCCCAAGCAATTTCTAATAGGCCAGAGTGCTCCTTCTTTTGAGGCGCTGGCTTGACTCTCTCCATCTTCCGGCCTTGTGCCACACTTTCCTGCGGTGGGGAAAAACTAAATACCAAGACTTAAAGGTTGTGATGTTAATATACTTAGGAAAGATTCGCATTTATTCAGATTTAGAATAGATTAGATTGGATTGGAATATTAGATGAGTTAAATGCAATATTCTTCATTATTTCACAATGTATTTATTACGTTTTAAAAATTGACTGACGGATAGATATACGGGTCGACAAAACCCCTATTTATATAAGACTACTAGATTCGAATTCAAACAGTGCTTTCTTTTCGACTTCATAAATAGTTTTTGCAAAGTAAAAAGTTCCTTGTTTAGATGCGGCCTCTATTCCGATCTGAATTCCCGCTGGATTTGTATTTTAAAAATAAATAAAATAGAATTTAGTTGAAAATCAAATTAAAGTGATCCTAACTAACTAAACTCTCTCCCTCTCTTCTCTCTCCCTATCTCTCTCTCTCTAACGCTTTAAAACTCCCTCTTCCCTCTCAATAGTATAAAAAAAAAAAAAAACACATGATATAACGATATGTATTAGAAAAATCGGGCATTAAACAGCAGAGCGACAGTGCCACTCGCCAAAATATCTCATGTTACTATTTCTTTTAATGTTTTGATTGTTTGTATTTCCATCTATAAAAGCAATTTCAGTCAATGTGGTATTTTATCTACAGGGTGGGCCAAAATAAGGGTCCTATCTTTAAATTTGAATAACTTGAATTTGAATAACTTCCACAAAATAAAAGTTAAACTCACCAAACTTTATGTGTGTGTAGACTGACCCTTCCGAGATTTTTTGAAATAAACAAAACAAATTTTAGCCGAAAAACACTTCTTAAAACTTACAAAAACTAAAGTATTGTTTTTTACACTGTTTTGAGTTTGTTAAGCAAAAATAATGTTTTCTAAATGAGGGTACGTTCCTTAGGGCTAATACGGCTCATGCTTGCTTCGGAAGGGGTCCTTTACTTATTCTAAAAAAAAAAAAAAAATAAAATAAAAAAAAATAAAAAAAAAAATCAATAAATAAAAAAGTTATGAATTTTTAAAAATAGGACCCTTATTTTTGCCCACCCTGTATATTATAGAATCTTCCATTAAACAATATTTTATTTTATTTATTAAATAGGTTATCGTTTGTTAGCTGAGCCGCCCTCACCAGCTAAATTTGATAGATAATTTGCTACGGGCCGTTAACGTTCTTGTGACTTTCAGAAATGGTCACATCGCATGTTAATCTCTAACTTTGGTCACATCCAGCCCTCGTGGAGAGGCAGGTAGACAACAATCCGATTGTGTTATTTAACCAATAAACGCAGCTTGGTTCTTTACACCGTTGAAAATTCATGTTTTTCTTTTCGGAGTACAATGGACAATAATACTTGACTTCAATTCGAGCCAGAAATTGCGTTTTAATTTCGAAGACTCACGAAGTGAACATCGCGTCAGCCATTTTGGTTACATAAAAAACAAGTTTTAACGAGATTTAACGAATTTTAAACTTAAATTTGCAGAGGTTAAAACATAACTGGTCGATAATGAAAAAATAAAATAAATTGTCCAAAAGAAAATAACTGGGACGGGTAAAAAAAAAATCGGATACAAATTCAATTTAAAATAAATGAATTAGAATTTTATTTTAGAACAAAAACTACCATTTCAGACGAAGAATCGGTTTTATCCACCATTTTTATTAAATAGCAAACGAAATAAGCGAGATAGCCATTAACTATAGTAGGATTGAATAAGGATTTGTTTTTATTTTTTTTCTTCAAATAATTAGAATAACAAACATTTTAGAATATAATGAAGAAATGTTCGAGAAATATTAAGTCTAGTGGGGAACAGTTTACGTTAAACTTACATAGAAAACTGAACGCTCACCTAAAAACTCAACAGGTTATTTTTTAAAGTTATTATCTGATTATTTGGCGCTTGCTCGATATATATTTCTAATATTTAAAAAAAAAAAAAAAAAAAAAAAAAACTAGACGGATTAAGAAGGGTTAGCAGGTATCGCGTTTTTTTTTTTTTTTTTTTTTGTAATTCGATTTTGCGAAAGATTTTAAGATAATTGAATTGATCTTTAGGTTTTAAAAAGTATCGATCTTGGAGTTTACAAACCAAAAGGAAAACACTGATACGATTCAAATATCGACTCCTAATACGGTGAATGCAAAAACTTAGTTCTTCTACAGATCGAGACTCATTAATCGGCAATATTGGCTCGGTAAAATCTGGCAACAAGTTATGACAACCGACGAAAGACAACGCCCCCCCCCCTCTCCTTCAAAATACTAGTTTGTATAAGCTATTTTCTTTCTTTCTCGATTCGTTCGGAGGATTTATTTATTCATTTATTTTGGGTGGGGAGGGGGGGGTGAATGCCACAGTTTTAGGGTTAGTGGTAAGGTTAAGAGAGGTTTTCTTTTTTGAGGAAAGGGTTTTGTCTAGTTAACCGTTGATGCAAAAATGTAAATGTAAACCATAACTCTCGACAAAAGTATATCAAAGGACGGCACAAAAATAATTTGCCCGTTTTAATTTCAAAAGAAGACAACTTTGACTTGTCACTGCTACGAAAAACAGACAAAACTAGTCGTGAAAAAATTGGCCGCCTCATTTGGGAGTTAACATCTTCAATGAAGGTAAAAAAAGGTTATCTGAATATTTGGTGCTCATCTAATATTTTAAATCTTCGAAAGATTATCGAGATAGTAGTCCGAAGGTTAAATAAACATTAAATAAAAAGAAATTTAAATAAATGTAGGAGTCCACCGAAATTCCTTGACGTCAACGCCTTGGAAATTGGAAAAGGAATTTCGGTCAGTGGTTTTTGTGTTTATGCGTGGGTAACACAGGTAAATGGTATTGGCTTATTTTTCCCCCGGGTTTTAAACAAGGTCAACACTGGAGGAAAAGGGGGTGAATACACATGTGATCGAAATATCGGGTACTAATACAGTGAGTGCAAAAAGTATTTAACAAAAATGGAATCATAAATCATTACCTTTTTTAGCTGTTAACATCGGAAGATCCAATTGGTTTTACGTTGAAAATTGATGGTGCTTATTGAATTTACTTGTGAATATCTCAACCGCGGAGAGAAAAAGAAAGAAAAATCGCATCCAACAAAGCCTATATATTTCAGCCTGTTCACACACACACACACATATATATATATATATATATATATATATATATATATATATATATATATATATATATATACACACACACACACATACAGTGCACAGTTTCCACGTTATTGACCCATAGGCCCCGCCCACAAATCAATGATATCTCAGTTCATTTCTAAAATAAATACGGACCCCGATAAAATAATAAAAATTAAAAAAACCTAAAAAAAACAAACAAAAAAAAAACCCTCCATATTTCTATTGGTTTTAGCCCAACTTTCCTATAGAATTAATTGTTGATTTTAAATTGTATTTTTTCTTTCTTTCTCTTTTGTTGTCTTGGAATAAAGTGTACTTTCTTTTTAAAGTTTATACATTTGAACTTCTAGTGACATCGATGACAACCATTTTTCTTACTGACGATTATTATTCTTAAATTATCGACACTCGTTCATATTTGTTTTTAAATTCTTTAAAATGTATATAAAAAAAAAAAAATTTGTATCTAAAAAGAATGCTAAGGGTTATGTATTTTTATAGAATCACTCCCACCGACACTCGTTCATATTTGTTTTTAAATTCTTTAAAATGTGTAAAAAAAAACTTGTTTTTTGTGTCTAAAATGAATGCTTAAAGTTATGTATTTTTATAGAATCACTCCCATTTCAAATCGGGTAGTTTTTTTTAATGGTTAGCATTACCGTTAGGGTTAGAAATTGTTCTCAGAGCACTCGAAAATTCATAAAAACACACACATCATGTTTGAGACGGGAGTGATTCTATAAAATTACCAAAGGTTATATTTCGGGTAAAAAAAAAAACTTTTGTGCGTGCTGAGTCAATAACAGTTTGAAAAAGTAATTAAAACATGGGATGTTTTGGCGCATCTATCACCCAAGGCAACCCGACGTCCATTATGACGTCGTCCTGCAACGTCAAAGATTTTTTGGTCGGGATCAAAGTGTAGTATCTGTTCCGATGGATACTACACCCCATAAACTGGTATTGTCTTGGCCTTCGGGGCTTGATTTACGCCGGTCTATGTGTTTGTCCTGTGCAGTTCTAGGGGGTGCACCCTCCCAGGCTTTGCCTTCTCACCCTTTGAGAAGGGGTTTGTTTATTGCTAATCGCCGGGGAATGCTGACGGGGCTGCCCAGGCAGTTTTTGTAGGCCAGAGTGCTCACTTTCTCGGGTGCTGGCTTTTCAAATCCCACTTTCCCGACCTTGTGTCACATCTTACCTTGTGGGAGGAAGATAAATAAAATCAGTGATTCTTTTGTAAGCTGTGCTTCAAAGTATTAGCGGCTTCTTCATATGTTTTGTTTTGTTTTGTTTTCCAAATGAAATAAAAGTTTGAATTAAAAACACAGAAGAAAAAAAACATGATATACCGAAACGTCATATAGACTGAATAAATATTTTTTTAGTCATTTTCATATCATACATAAAAACAATATTTGAGAGTCAATTGATACAGCCTTTAATGATGTCTACGCGTGAGCGGGGTTAGAGTGAAGCAAGTGTCGCGCAATTCCGAACCGCACATTTCCTGTTTCATTTTTAAGATTTCCTTCTCCTAGACTAGAGTTTAGTCTGCCCTACTATTTAATTAATTAGTGCAAGTGATGAAATAACGCCGACAGTACTCGAACCTAGCACGCCAGACACTTAGTCGACGCCTGTAACCACTAGAACACGTCACTTCCATTAGTTATTAAAACTAAAAGTAATTAATAAAATTAAAGAAACACCCAACATAACGTTTCTAATAGAGCGGTCGTTTGTGACGTTTCAGTATAGCAAAAATGGCAAATAAATATCGCCCCCTCCCTTAACAATTACCCCCTCCCCCCCAAAAAACAGCAAGACAAAATGTCATATTAAAAAAAAAGATATGTAATAGAAAATGCTTATGAGCTCTCACACACACACACACACACACACACACACACATATATATATATATATATATATATATATATATATATATATATTAATATGCAATTCTGTATTCCTATACTTCGAGAAATCAGAAATAAAATGCAAAACTATGTAGAGAAATATGTTTTTTGTACATTAATATATATATATATATATATATATATATTTAAAGAAGTAGAGCTACCAACATTTATTAATTAAAAAAAAATGTTTATTATTTAACCTTTTGTATAAAAATAATTTTTGTAAAGTTTGGTGTTTACATTTTTATAACACTTGTTTCGAGCATGTTTGGCTCGCTTCAGATATTGTTTTGAAAACTATTGTAGTTTTGAAAAATATGTAGATTCAATCTTATTAAAAGTTTGGCGCTTAATATATCCAAGGCCTTTGACGAGGTCTGGCATGAAGGGCTTCTCCAGAAACTGCACTCATATTGTATTACTGGACAAATATTTAATATAAGTAAATCCTTCAAAACAAAAAGAAAGATCCAGGTTGTCCTCGATGGCTGTTTATCTAAGCAACATGATATAAATGTTGGTGAACCCCAGGGATCCACCCTTGGACCTCTACTGTTCCTGATGTACATAAATGGCATCCCTGATGTCATTGAGACTGAGATAGGAATATTTGCTGACGACACCACGTTCTACTCTCGTCATGTGGGCAAAACCGACGCGCTGAATTTTTAGACGGTTGTTGGTAAAGTCCTATTCATCCTGTCTGTGCATTAGTCCGATAGTGGAATTATCCGTTTCACAGGATTCAAAATGAAGTTTGTCAGTCAGAGTTCGATGTATATCAAAGTGTGAATTACGAAAACCTCTAGTTCCCTGGTTGATCAGTGTTTCGATAGGTTACAAAAATGGATTTAAAGCCGATATTTTTCAAGTATATAGTGTTGAAATGAATAATTTTGGTAAGAAATCCGAGTAAGAGAGCTCAATGTAGAAAACAGAGCACAAATAGAATATAGAAAGAAAAAATAACATCCACAGATTTTTTCATTTCCAATATGTAGCTGTCCCGTTAGCATTCTGAAGAGGTCAGGAGGTCGAAATAAATTATAATGCTGACAGTTACAATGTGTATGTGAATTTTTTCTTTCTATATTCTCTCTCTCTCTCTCTCTCTCTCTCTCTCTCTCTCTCTCTATATATATATATATATATATATATATATATATATATATATATATATATATATATATATATATATATTATTTGATGTATTCACATAAAATGTTATAAGGAGATATACTATTTTATGAATCGATTTTCAGTATTTACAGTGCTCAATACGTGAGTAGAGCTAGGTAGTAAGTTTTTAAAACATAGGTAGTAAGTTTTTAAAATATATTATGGTAATTAAGCTACACAGAGGCTTCCGCGTTTCATCCACAGAGGGAATTGTCAGGCTAAAATGCATGGAATTTGTTACCGTTTTATATATATATACGTGGTGTTTAGTCTAGCTAGCTAACCAATCAGATTCATTGTTATTCCCCCATGCGGGTTAATGTTTCCATTAGCCAATGATAGGGATTATCACAAACAAAAGTTCTTGTGGAATTATTTATTCTATATACCCTCACAAGTATATTTAATAATACAGATATCGGTCTATATAGAGATGATGGATTCACTATAATAAGTGATTCTAACAAGGTCAAAGGAGAAAACATCAAAAAAATTATATATGGAAATGAAAAATATAGGCCTAAGAGTAGAAGTACTTGCTAACATAGAAATAGCTCACTTTTTAGATGTAACTTTAAACTTAAATGAAAATGCTTACGAGCCATATTTAAAAGATAACACTAACCCAATATACGTAAACACAAAGTCCGATCACCCTTATCAATCATAAAAAAAGATTTCTAACTCTATCAAACATAGTCTTAGCAATAACTGTAGCAACGAAAAGTTATTTAAAAAGTCAAGCAATATTTACAATACAGCTCTATAGTCGTTGGTACCATGATATAGAAATGAAATATAAACAACAATACACCAATAATTATAATAAAATTAAAAAGAAAACGTAATATAATCTGGTATACACCGCCCTATAATCAGACGCTAAAAACCAAACTGGGCAAGAAATTTCTAAATCTCATCGAAAAACACTTTCCCGTAACCAATCCCTTGCATAAAATATTCAATAAAAATAACCTAAAACTGTTCTATAGTTGCTGTGAAAACTTACAAATAATAATTAAAGCACACAATAACAAAATACTAAAGGAGAGAACTAGAGAAAAAACAATAACATAATACGTAACAAAGTGACAAATATAGCAAAAATAATACTAAGTAGAACAAAAATATAACAACTACAAATAGTAATAACCCAAACCCTTATAGCAATCACCCAAATAGAAATGAAAAAGTTTGTAATGAAGAGAAAAGTTGTAACTGCAAAACTCGTGCACTTTGCCCACTACAAAATAAATGCCTAACCAAAAGCATTGTTTACCAAGCCACAATATCATCCAGGGAAAGCTCAAATAACAAAAAGTACTACGTGGGTATGACCACCCCATTTTGAAAAACTAGATATTACGACCACAACAGCACATTTAATGACAAAAAAGTACGTATGGTCATTATCGAAAAGAGGTGGAGAGTACTAGAAAGCTGGATGATTTGCCCCGGGAATGAAACAGAAATTTGCAATATAAATTCATAAGATTAGGCCATAAGAACGCTTAAACAACTCCATATGCGTAAATTACTTCTGGCCTTATATTTTTGACAGCACTGTTATATATATATATATATATATATATATATATATATATATATATATATATATATATATATATATATATATATATACAGGGTGGGCCAAAATAAGGGTCCTATCTTTAAATTTGAATAACTTGAATTTGAATAACTTCCACAAAATAAAAGTTAAACTCACCAAACTTTATGTGTGTGTAGACTGACCCTTCCGAGATTTTTTGAAATAAACAAAACAAATTTTAGCCGAAAAACACTTCTTAAAACTTACAAAAACTAAAGTATTGTTTTTTACACTGTTTTGAGTTTTTTAAGCAAAAATAATGTTTTCTAAATGAGGGTACGTTCCTTAGGGCTAATACGGCTCATGCTTGCTTCGGAAGGGGTCCTTTACTTATTCTAAAAAAAAAATTTAAAAAATCAATAAATAAAAAAGTTATGAATTTTTTAAAATAGGACCCTTATTCTTGCCCACCCTGTATATATATATATATATATATATATATGGTACGTCAATGAAAATTAGTAAGACCTGCAAATGGAAGCAAATCGGTATTTTCAGTTGTTCAAAACAAGGAGTAGTTTAGTTAATAAAAACATTTATTTTTCATCTCTTTCTTTCCTTAAACCAGGCTTTTCAAAGATTAAAATCTTATCATCAGAGGAAAAATTATGATTGATAAGTTGACAGGGTGGGACTGTCAAAGTTCCAAATTTGAAAAAGTTTTCTTTTAAAATTAAAAATTAAAGAAATTCAAAAAACTTCTTTAAAAAATGTTTCCAAAAGGAATCTGAATCCCTTAACCCCCCCCCACTTGTTAGATTACATTCTACTTCCGATCGCTTTTCGCTTTTTCTCTCTCCTTTTCTTTTTTCTTTTCTCGTTCTCTTCTCTTGTCTTTCTTTATTTATACAATTCCCAAATAATTTTGATACAGTACGACGATTCGTCTTTGAACCAGTTAGAGCTTTTTGCCTTGGAATACGCTTAACTGAAAACAGGAAGAATATTGTTTTCCTTGAAATGGCCGTTTTTATTTGATTCCTCTCCGTGGACAACAGACCTGAGTGAAATCGCCGTCGTTGGATTTTTATGCAGATTCCCCCGGATTTACCAATATTTCTGAGCCCTACGTTTTTTGGATTTCGTTATTGGTGATTCCCATGCCCGTCTGAACCTTTTGGAAACATTTTTTAAAGAAGTTTTTTGAATTTCTTTAATTTTTAATTTTAAAAGAAAACTTTTTCAAATTTGGAACTTTGACAGTCCCACCCTGTCAACTTATCAATCATAATTTTTCCTCTGATGATAAGATTTTAATCTTTGAAAAGCCTGGTTTAAGGAAAGAAAGAGATGAAAAATAAATGTTTTTATTAACTAAACTACTCCTTGTTTTGAACAACTGAAAATACCGATTTGCTTCCATTTGCAGGTCTTACTAATTTTCATTGACGTACCATATTTTTTGCTCTATCCAGTATATTGAGCTTTCCTTATTTCACAATAGGTCCAACTCTCTAAAAGTTTACCTTATATATATATATATATATATATATATATATATATATATATATATATATATATATATTTCATGATTTTCTTTTGTGTAGAGAATTTAATTAAGGCAATTGCGAAGGGAAAACATGTCTTATCTTTTATGATTAAAAGATACGAGAGGAAAAAAAAGAAAGAAAAGATGGCAGTCGACCGGTTTCGCCCACACTTAACGAGAACTGTATCGTGGGAATTTAAAAGGGAAGAATGTACACATATATATATATATATATATATATATATATATATATATATAAGAAGGAAAGATGAAGATAAAAAATTGCATAAAATTACATAAAATTGATACAAATTTTATTACATCGAATGTTCAGATGCAAGGAGTTAAACTAATCCTTAAACCATGTAATAAACGATATAATAAAATGGTTTGGTTGTTTGTTTTACGGCAGATCAACCCTTTTCGGGTAGTTTAATGCCGAATACGGTTATATTGGTAAGAGTTTTTATGCTTCAAGTTCTATATATCTTCAAATGTTTATTCATGGTGTTTCTTTGGTTATGTTTTACGGCATATCAACTTTTTCTGGGTTATTTAATGACGAATCTGGTCATTTTGGTAAAAGTTTTTATGCTTCAAGGTCGTTATATCTTCATATGTTTATTCATGGTTTTTGGTTTGGTTGTTTTGTTTTACGGCATATCAACCTATTTCAAGTTATTTAATGCTGAATCCAGTCATTTTGGTGAAGGTTTTATGCTTCAAATTCTTTATATGTTTAAGTATTTATTCGTGGTGTTTGATTGAGTGAAAGGGGAGAAAGGAGAGAGAGAGAAAGTGAGAGCGGAAAGGGGATGTGAGGGGAGGGAAAGGGGGAGGGAGGGAAATTGTTTGGGATTTTGCAGAACATGATTGAGTTTTGCAAAGAAAAAAACAATAAAATATCAACTTTTGTTGCATTTTGAGTCAGAAAGTCGATAACTTCAGACAGCCTAGTTCGGTAGCGCCAGTAAGTTCTATTTGACTCATAGATGAGGCCCTTACGGGTCTGAGTGGACCTGGGACCACATTCCCCACAGCTCCCAAATGGAGGCTTCACCACTAGATATCTTTTCAGGTCATACCTAGAAGCTATATAGCTATATATATATATATATATATATATATATATATATATATATATATATATATATATATATATATATATATATATATATATATATATATATATATATATTATAATATTTTTATAAATAAATATTAATTATTTAAATACCTAGAGACATCGATGTTTCATGCTAACGCAATCTTCAGTCTAGGAACTAATTCTCAACGGTCGGTAGGCGCGAACCCCGAACACAAATCGCCACTGATTCGTAGTCGGGGATCTTATCCATACGGCCATAGCCAATTAGTTAGTAAATAGAGAAGAACTTTAACTGTAAATAGCGAAAATCGGTGGCTATTTACCAGGCAGTTACAGTGATCTACGAAACGTCGTTCGGATCGTGCATATAGCTATTTGTACTGCTTGTTATTAAAGCTACTCGAGAGTGCCCAGCCTTTGTGGGAGTGGGCTGATAAACAATAATATTTTTATAAATAAATATTAATTATTTAAATACCTAGAGACATCGATGTTTCATGCTAACGCAATCTTCAGTCTAGGAACTAATTCTCAACGGTCGGTAGGCGCGAACCCCGAATATATATATATATATATATATATATATATATATATATATATATATATATATATATATATATATATATATATATATATATATATAATTATTTCCACAATCAGACAACGCCGCAGCCCACAACCTATGAAAAGAAACAAAGGTTTGTTTCTTTTCATAGGTTGTGGGCTGCGGCGTTGTCTGATTGTGGAAATAATTATATATATCATCTCACATTCAAGAAATCTAATATATATATATATATATATATATATATATATATATATATATATATATATATATATATATAACATTAAATTGACACTATCAATTATTATGATCATCCATCGGTACCTTCGGTTTCACGGCACCACTGGAAACTGAACCCGCAGGGTTAAAGATACCAAATGTGACCGATTCACCAACCAATGTAATGCTAGTGTGACTCGCAATGGTAATTCTCCGTCCGATGAATTAAAGAATTCTAAGTTTGACTAAAAAGAGGAATCTGTATATATTTTTAGAAAGACTCGTACTAAAAAGTTAAGGAAGCCTACAAAAATATTGTATTGATATCATAAATAAAAAAATAAATAAATGTTTAAAAATCATAATATAATAGAATACTTCATATTTTTTTAAAATATATATATATAAAGGAAAACTACATAGTTAAACAAAACACTGGTTTCTCGCGTTCATAATGGAAACGGAATGGTTAGACTAAATTTCGGTTGCTAACGTTTGATTAACGTCGCGTCGCTTAATATATAAAAAAAACACAACCGGACAAAGTATTATAACCAACGAAAATATCGCTAAAAAAACCCACACGATAGAAAAAAAATCTCCAGTTAGGTCAATATGTTATTTCTATTATAGAGCCGGAGTATTGCACCAAGACTTTTAATCTCTCCAACAGTGTTCGACTTCAATTTTACTTAAAGGAGCTTTTAATAATATCAAATTATATTTGTAATATTTTACCTACAAACCACGTCGTTTTGAGCTTTCGCCTCTCATCAGCGCAGGGAAATGAGAATCTCAAACGGTCACAGGGCACATTGAATCTGTAAGCGTCGCTCAATCTCTTAGACCACGGAAGGTTGTCACGTGATAACGGATAAATTAAGTTATATTTACACTGAAAGAGGCGAGTGTAAACATAAAGACATCCGATAGAACTCAACGACAGAGTCGGAATATTGCACCGAGGCTTCAAGTGAATATCTATTTTTAATATCCCCAACAGTGCTCGACTTAAATTTTACTTAAAGCGGCTTCTAATACACACACACACACACACACACGCATATATATATATATATATATATATATATATATATATATATATATATATATATATATATATATATATATATATATGTGTGTGTGTGTGTGTGTGTGTGTGAAAAGAGACGGACGGAAAACAGGTAAAAATGCAGGAGAAAAACAAAAACAAGAGATTTGACCGGTTTCGTTCGTGTTTACGAACGTCTTCAGAAGACGTTCTGAAGACGTTCGTTAACACGAACGAAACCGGTCAAATCTCTTGCTTTTGTTTTACTCCTGCATTTTAACCTGTTTTCTCTCCATCTCTTTTTTCACACATTTTGTCTACTACGGCATTTCATTTTCATGACTTATCGTGTACCTTACCTCATATATATATTTTATAACAAAAATATAAATTTTATAACATAATTTAATTATAATAGCTCAATAGTGTAAGGCCAGAGCTATGCTATATTCAATATTTTTAATGTAATTTTATACCATTTCAATGTTATAAACGACAGATTCACGTCATTTCATCAAACTTATTTTTTTATTCAGCATACAATTGTTTCGGCAAACACCAATATATTTGTACAATTAATTATCGAGTCAGCTCGGTACAATAGGTTGACATTTTCACCGATTTATGTAGTTGTTCATGTGGCAGCAAGGGTTAAGACGTCGGAATCTAAATTAAAAAACATGATAATTGTTCCGGGGGTTTCGAATCCTGCGACCGCTTTGAATAGTTCTCTCTCCCCTAACTCGATTTTGAAATGTGCTTTACGAAAACAGTCAATGTCAAACACTCCATACACACTTCAACCATGTTTGTGGCTCACGTGGCAGAATCTGTCAACCAAAGGCGGGGTAACTGAGATCCCATGGCAACTAGTCATGCAAAAATACATTAGAATAGCACTTTTTTAAAAATCGTTTTTGGTTTGGTGTAATAAAAATAAATCAACTTTTTGCTTTGTATCGGATACTTATTGCACCCACTGTATATATATATATATATATATATATATATATATATATATATATATATATATATATATAATTTTATTTGATATGCAAATTACCATATCACACGGTAGTCTTAAGGGTAGTTTATTATTATTATTATTATTATTATTATTATTATTATTATTATTATTATTATTATTATTTTATTATTTATTTATGTATATATAAGTAACATTTTAAGCTGAATTATTTCGACACTTGATTATTGGGGAAATGGTAGTTTTATCTGTACCATTGGAGAGCCATGCATATAACTGTCCTGTTTTTAAATCTCCGAAACAGTTACATGGTAAACAGCTGAAGATCCCCGTGTTAATATTAGATGCTTACGTTAAGGTCTCCTGCTTTTGTTTCACTGTTAGATACTTCATCCCCCTTTTTATTTTTATTTACTTTTATATATTATTTATTTATGAATTTTCCAACAAATGTTAAGTCTACACTATTTTGGATTTAGTTAGTTTCACTGGGAATTTAAACTGCATTTTCCTTTTTTTTTGTCTTTTTGTTTAAAATAACTCAAAGCTTCTTTAGACTATATATATATATATATATATATATATATATATATATATATATATATATATATATATATATATATATATATATATATATATAATGTGTATTGATCCAGGTAAAGTAAGCACCCACTGGATAAAAATCAAAAGCATTTCAACCGGTCTTATAAAGAGAGCTCAATATTAAATAGAGCTTTTATATATAATTATTTTTTATTTATACAGACATGTACATAATTCGTGACACTGGCATGTCGATGATATCGATCAACAGCTGTTAGAAACGGAGATCTCATCAGGAGGAAAGAAAATCTGATCCTCCCCCTCAGATCATTTTTGGAATGAATGAAGTGGAAAAAGAAGAAAAAGAAACGAAATTCCAAATTTAAGATTGGAAGGTTACGTGGTAATGTGAATAAATCGAACGCTGGAAATGATTATTTGTGGACTCATTTTAAAGATAAAAAGGGTCAATTCCACGTGCAACTGACTTACATCTTGGCACCAAATCAATAGGAAGGAGGCTTCCTTAGTTATGATCGACAAATTTCCTCGAACTAGAAACTCGAACAAAATATACGGTTTGCAAACCTAGAATTGCTTAAGGATTAGATGGGCTCTGTCTATCGCACAGCCTTTGCACTCATTATGTGTCTATTAGCCAGGCGCAGAGGTACCAAAACAAGGGTACCTTAAATACACTCAATACTTGTTTCATGCCTAAGGCAATTAACGCTGTCTCTCTTTCGCTCTAACTGGGCAACTTGGGGGAACTTTCTTGACACTATGTCTCACATGACTAGTCTGAACTGCTCTTGTTCCGACAGGTTGAGGATACAGCGTTGACAGCTTGTCTGGCTACTGTTTTCGACTGACAGCACAGGAGTCCTAACTCTTCTGTAGCGCTAAGAGTGGCTGCTCTATCATCAGTTGTATAATATCGGGATAGCTGCAGTGCCATGTCGCGCATGGAAAGGGACCCTGAACTTATCTCCGGTGGGTTTTCCCGAAGCCACAACCCTCATGGATAAAGACTCGGCTAATATGCTACTTGTGTGAGCTTACTGGCACCATACAAATATCCACTTTGATCACCCCACTCTATGAAATAACTAAAAATACTATTAGATTATTATACTTAACTGTACCTGATTTAAATAAGTGCATAATAATCTCTAATAATTACAAAATAAAAAAAACCCACCAAAATAATAGTAACCCGACAACTTTGTAACTGTAACAATAAAAGCGCGCGTTATCTTAATAACAGTTGCATGCGCAGTGACGTAATCTAAAAATGCATAGTTAAGCTAGAACACAATAATTTGAATAACACAGAAAGCGGATACGGTATCACCCTATATGATATTTACATTAGCAATAACAGCAACATCAATGTATCAAATAATAATTATACGGTACGAATTAACACTGAAAACAATACTAACACCACTAATATTAATACCAATAAACATAAGTTCACATACATAGGTTCAACTTCTTTAAGCATAGAATATCACACATCAAAAATCTAAGACACAGTCACAGTCATGCTATCCCACTTTCTAAATACATTTGTGACTTTAAGCGCAAACAACCGGATTGAATTATCGAATCTCAAGAATGGTTTAAAAACTTGTCTCCTCTGCGAATCTTATAATTCATTGAAATCCGATTCGAACCTATAAAATCGAGAGATCTTCTCATGGCAACATAGAAAAAAATCAAATATGACCAATATAAGACGCTATAGTCATTTATATCGGAATCTACCCTTCACCCTTCCACAATAATAATTAGAACTTGACTTGACTTTATCTAATTTACAGACAGAAAATCACTCGAACATTTTCTCTACTACTAGATGTTACACTACTCTGTTGCATCAGCTCCTTCTACGCCCTCACACGCACATACGTGTAGTACCGTGTAATTTTTAATATCGATCTTCCTATCAATGTATCATTACAACCATATATAAACAAAATTGAAGTTTTTTCGCAGTATATAAACTAATCGGATTTGAACTAACCCTACAATACATTTATTCTTAATTCGCTAATTAATTTTGTCTATGGTAGTCTATAAATAACTACATATATATGCATACATATGTATGTATGTGTGTATGTATGCTTATAAGTGTGTATGTGTATATATATATATATATAAAGTTATGATTAGCTAAGAGAACAACAAAGAAACAGGGATGAGTTATCCTATAGAAAACAGAACAATAGTATAGGAAATAGGAAGTAAAATCAACCGAATCTTTGTTTGTGAGAAGCCAAACGATTGGCTAAGAGAACAACAAAGAATCTGATTGGTTTACTAGCTAGACGTGTATATAAAAACACACGGCAAAACCAACTCCATGCATTTTAGCCTGCCGATCCCCCCTGGGATGAAACGCGGAAGCCTCTGTGTAGCTTAATTGCAATAAATATATTTTGAACTAACCCTACAATACATTTATTCTTAATTCGCTAATTAATTTTGTCTATGGTAGTCTATTAATAACTACATATATATGCATACATATGTATGTATATATGCTTATAAGTGTGTATGCGTGTATATATATATATATATATATATATATATATACACGCATATATATATATATATATATATATATATATATATATATATATATATATATATATATAGTCATCCACATACAGCCTGTTTCGCTGTTTCACAGTTCATCAGTGCGGCTAGACCAGTTAGTGTCTCAAGCCGGGATCGAAACGCAACCGTCGAGCTGACAGTCGGCGATGCTAACCCCTACGCCATCATGCGACACTGACTGAATGTAAGTGATATCTCAATGTAACGAAATGTAAACATTGCAAATGCCTGAGCTCGAAATTAGTTTTACCTAATGGCCGTTGACGATACCCTTACAAAAATAAGCTCTACCCGGAGGGAGCTTTTTTATAGTCATCCACATACAGCCTGTTTCGCTGTTTCACAGCTCATATAAAGTTATGATTAGCTAAAAGAACAACAAAGAAACAGGGATGAGTAATCCTATAGAAAACAGAACAATAGTATAGGAAATAGGAAGTAAAATCAACCGAATCTTTGTTTGTGAGAAGCCAAACGATTGGCTAAGAGAACAACAAAGAATCTGATTCGTTTACTAGCTAGACGTGTATATAAAAACACCCGGCAAAACTAACTCCATGCATTTTAGCCTGACGATTCCCCCCCCCCCCCGGATGAAACGCGGAAGCCTCTGTGTAGCTTAATTGCAATAAATATATTTTCATAACTTACTACCTAGCTCTAGTCACGTATCAAGCACTGTTGAAGTAAATACTGAAAATTAATACATAAAAAATTATATCTCCTTATAACATTTTATGTGGATACATGAAATAATAATATTGATAATATTGATAATATATATATATATATATATATATATATATATATATATATATATATATATATATATATATATATATATATATATATAAACTTGTTCTGTCTGCAATCCTTGTTTCGTATATGTGGGCTTATATACCTTATAATTAACCGTTCAAACATTTTTAAATATGTTTATATAATAATACAATATAACAAAAAATATATCTAATCTTTATTAACCCTATCTTCGAAAGTCTCTACAAAAGTAGGGATAAACATCTAAATACATACCGAACTAGATTTAATTTAACGGAGTCAAACGAGCTTCATTATTAACTTCCCTTCTACCCCGATAGATCTATTCTATCTTAGCTTAAATACAGTCTATTAGAATTCACCATCATTTGAACTATATTGCTGGATTTAAATTAATGACCATAAAATATAGATCTTTAGTCTATTTCATGAAAGCTAAATGACTCAACCATCGTCCCATCTAATATACTCGCTTATTGCTAACCCTTAATCTTAGTAGTGGTTTGGTTTAACTATTAAAACCGTGACTAAATAGGGATACAAAATATATCCTGAGGTCTGCCAAAATATAGCCATTCAAACCCCTTAACATTTAGAAAATTGATTTAAACTACCAATAGCTGATTTGAATGAAGTTCATCAGTGTCATTGAATCTGTCTTAATGCGACACAATTATTAAATATAAATAAGAAATACTAAACCTTTTAAATCAACTTCAGATATCATCTACCATACATCAAATAATTAATTAAATGAATAATTATGCAGTCATCTTTTGCTTCATAGCTAAGCATTCTGAATATTAAATATCTAGTTTTTCCTTAATTACAAACAGTTAATACAAAGTTCCCTCTCTTGCATCAATCTTTGATTTCTATCATAATTTAGTAGTTGTTGTTATTATTATCTCCACTAATTGGGAATTTTCAGACTATTGAATCAACATCCGGTCATGGAAATATTGGCCGAACCGATACCGGTATTTTTCTGTTTTTTCGGACTACTAACCACATGCTTTGAACTTCTTATGCACAGTTGTAATTATATTTTGTGGTTATTTTTTGTTTAACTCTTGTTTTTCACGTGAGATTTTTCACTGTTTCTTTTTAATTCACTTTTGACTAGCTGATCAAAAACGATCCGTTCCGATACGAATCAAACTTTACTATATAAAATTCGTTTCATATTATCATTATCTTATATATATATATATATATATATATATATATATATATATATATATATATTAACATAGTTCACCCCAAACAAGGCAGGCCGCCACTGTAGACGCAAGGGGATACTGAGAAAAAGGGTGAGAGTTTTTTTGGGGGGGAGGGGGGTCAACCTAAATTGAGAGCTGTGCAGCGAAATGTCTGTTTACATTAGTTTTAAATTTCTGCATGTCAGTACCGTCAGGAAAACAGGGAGCAGGGAGGGAGTTCCAGCGTCCAGCAGCACGAGGAAAGAAACTGTTGGAGTAGAAAGCTCTTCGACATCTGGGGACCTCCACAGTGAATGGATGAGATTTGGCAGATTGTCAGGTTGGTCTAGTGAATTTAAGTTCATCAGAGCACAATCCATTGAAGTACTTGTAAAACAGGTACAAAGAAGCAACATTGCGGCGGTGGGATAGAGGCTGGAGCTTTTTGGATAGTGAGAGACCTATTAAGTTGGCGACTCTTTTTTGGACTTTGTCTAAGAGGGAGAGACTAGTAGATGATGCACCAGCCCAGATGTGGCAACAGTACTCCATGCATGGGCGGATGGTGGCTTTGTAGAGATATAGGATAATGTCAGGTGTGAGAAGCTTACTGGCACGGAAGAGGGAGCCCACCTTCTTTGCAGCAGTCCTGGCAATGTCTTCAATGTATTTGTTCCAATTCATGTTATCTGTGAAAGTTAGGCTGAGGAGTTTGAATGATGAACTCTCAGGTAGGTTGTTATTTGCCATGACAATCGGTGGTTGAAGAGGTTTCTTGTAGTTATTGAAGGAAAGTAGCTTTGTCTTTGCGACATTAAAAGTTACCATCCATTTTTTACCCCAACCTACTACAGACTGGAGATCATTTTCTAATGATTCGGCCATTGCCTCAGATATGTGTGCGTCGGTTTTGCCCACATGACGAGAGTAGAGCGTGGTGTCGTCAGCAAATATTCCTATCTCAGTCTTAATGACATCAGGGAGGTCATTTATGAAAATCAGGAACAGTAGAGATACACCAGCATTTATGTCATGTTGCTTAGATGAACGGCCATCGAGGACAACCTGGATCTTTCTTTTTGTTAGGAAGAATTTGATTATATTAAATATTTGTTCAGTAATACCATATGAGTGCAGTTTTAGGAGAAGCCCTTCATGCCAGACCTTGCCAAAGCTTCGCCTGCCTTTTCCAGTGTATG
The DNA here is from genome assembly GCA_963556195.1 of Sepiola atlantica. Classification (NCBI taxonomy): domain Eukaryota; kingdom Metazoa; phylum Mollusca; class Cephalopoda; order Sepiida; family Sepiolidae; genus Sepiola; species Sepiola atlantica. The sequence goes on along the minus strand of OY744532.1, from coordinate 10,279,339 downwards.
ATATATGCGTTCAGCGATGACCGTTAGAGATATAGCAATTATAAAGATAAATGAAGGAAGAGAGATAAAGATATGCGGATGACAAATCTATTTCATCTTCGATTGTACAATGCAAGGTGTCCTCGGTAAAAAACAGTTTTATTTTTCTTTCCTTAAGCCATGATTTTCAAAGATTAAAATCTTATCATCAGAGGAATTACATATATGGATAACTTGGCAGGGGAATAGCCAAAATTCAAAATTTAATTTTTTTTAAAAACAATATAAAGTAATGGAAAGTAAAAGTGTGTGTATAAAAAAGGTTATCAAAATATGGAGTCTGTCCAGTTGGTGAATGTCCGTTGACAAAGTGTCCGGTGACGAAAGATTTAAAGATGGAAAAAGGATTTCGTGGAAACTGCGTTAGAAATGTTCAAAATGTAGTCAATCCAATCGAATAATGTTTAGTTCAACCGTAGATAAAAACACTTATTAAGATGTAATTTTGAGAATTAGGGGCATTTTAAAATACTTCCGTGGACCGCGAATGAAAATAGTTTTTAAGAAGTTGAGTTTAAAATATATATTTCAAGTAGGTCGTGGAAAATGTTAGTTACTTCGATCGAATCTATGGAATAAGAGAGAATTTTTCAGTCGAAGACGAGGCCAGTAAAAAGTGGGAAAGGAGTGGGAAATTAGGGAAGTGGGAAGAGAAGGTTTAGCGGATGGAACTATGGCTGATGCTGGGAGTAGGGTATGGGGAGGGCTTGTTCAGTTATAGCTCATCGCTAGTAAGCAACAATATAATGTAATTACTGCCAGTTTATTTGCTAGGCCTGGACTAGCTTCAGTTAGGAGTTGAGGTGGGGTTTCAATAAGCTAGTACAGTAGCGTTCTGGCCAGTAAGTAAACAGTTGGGGGGGGGGGAGGATCCCCGTATTTAAACGGATATTTTTAGACAAAATTATATATAATTCAGAAAGTTTAAAAGCGTTCAAATAAGGAATTAGGGCTTAGACGATTGGAAATCTGAAATTTACGTGTTTAAAGTTGTAATTATCCGGACATTTAAAGTATTTCAGAGTTTAATGTTTAAAGAATTTATAGATTTCCCAGTTAGTTAAATATTAGATGCGTGACTAAATGAGACACTTTAATATATAACTGATGTTAGGATTGGGAACGGCGTCAATATGTTTGCAACAAGTGAGTTCTAGTATAAGGATTATGGGGTGGGATAGGGTTGATTATGCAACCGAAGTGATGACATGAAGTATTGAAAGTACAGATAAATTTAGGGGGGGGGGCAAATGGGCCATTATATAAGTAACCGGGAAGCGCAGTTTAAAGGTGAGAGTTATGTAATGAAAAGCCTGGCTTAAGGAAAGAAAAATAAACATGTTTTTATCGAGTACACCTTGCATTGAACATATATATATATATATATATATATATATATATATATTTATATATATATATGTATATATATATATATATTATGTATATATGTATATATATATATATTATATATATATGTATATATATATATATATATATATATATATATATATATATATATATATATATATATATATATATATATATATATATATATATATAGGTATATATCGTATGAAAATATATCTTTGGTAAGTAAGCTACACAGAAACTTTCATGTTTCATTCCTGAAATAAATTATCAGGCTAAATGGTGGATGTATCGTTTGTGATTGCAGTTATATCTAAGTAGTGTTTACTCTAATTAACTTAACTAATCGGATTCGTTGGTATTATTACTCTCTATCTCTCTTTCTCTCTCTTTCTCGGGCTATTACTTACATTGGCCAATGGCTAGCTGTACTCACGTATTGAGGGAATTGTATACCGAAGGAATACATACTACACTAATCCCCCAAAGGAGGTGAAAGGATAGTATCATGACAAAGAAACACTACCCCAAAGAAGAAGTGTATGCCTGGGAGGATGTTATTACGACAACAGGACAGATAACTAGACCACCCCCCCCCCTCTCCAAAAAGAAAAGAAAAAAGAAGGCAATTCTGGGAGGAATGGTATCATGATCAACGAACATATACGACACCACACCCCCAAAAGAAGGTAGTAATGCCTGGTATGATGATATAATGACAACAGAACAGATACTACACTACCACAGAAAGTAAAGGTAATACCTTGAAGAGATAATGTAATGCTTGCAAGTATAGTATCATATCAGCAGAACAGATACTACACTATTCTCTCTCCCCCCCCCCAAAAAAAAAGGGAGAAAGTATTCCCTGGCTCGCAATAGTTTTGTCGATAGTAAAATGTCTGATGTCTCTGTGATGATGAGAACAGGTGTTACACTTTAATTTTAGCCACAACGCAAAGGGATACTACATTAACCCCTCCCCCAAAGGAAGATGTTGTACCCGGGAGGATTACCCCCAGTCTCTTATAAAAGGAGGAAGTAATTCCTGTGAGAGCAGTATTATGACAACAGAATCGATACTACACTAACACCCTTCATTAAATGATAATACAGTAATAGATAAAACCAGTTTTTTTTTCATTCATTTCAAAATGCCTAGTCATAAACAGTTCATTTTTTATGTTTCCTTTGTGTTTTGGCTATTGACAAACCTATTGCGCATATATAAGAAATATGACAATGAAAATTACAAATGTATGTTACAGAATATGAATTTATTACAAACTGTTTATAAAATAAATTTGCAAATTAAAGTACCTATAATTCTTTGTGGGTCTTTTCAGATTACTATATATACAATATTTCAAAATCTTACTTGTATTATAGAATTAAGTAAGCATAACCCGTTTTAATGTTCATATAGTTAGGATAAGTGAGAAAAAACCTCCGCATTTATCAATATATATATATATATATATATATATATATATATATATATATATATATATATATATACTATAAATATTTTAAATCAAATATTAAAGCGTTTTATATATATATATATATATATATATATATATATATATATATATATATATATATATGGGAAAATGAAAAAGGAAAACCAAAAAATGGATGTTTTTTATGTGTACATCAACGTTTCATTGCTATCATTTTCCAAATATTTCAAATATTTCACACCCTATCACAACAAATCCTCCCTCCCCCCTTCTCAACTATTTTCTCCCATACCCCTTCTTAAATTCCCTCATTTTCTCAAAACACTCTCTAAGACCATAACTTTCGCCCATCCACCAAAATCACAGCCCCCCTCTCTACCCATCCTCCTTTCCCTGCATACACCCCCCCATACACAAACATTCCAACTTACTTTTCCCCTTCAATCTTGACCGCAGCCATCTGGTCAAACACCTCCCCCCTCTTCCTCCACTCCCTCTCTGCCATCCACTTTACCCCTGCTCATCCCCCACCTCTTTCTCTTACCACCAGCCACAGTAGTCCTTGCTCACCCCATCCTTCCATTTTTTCCCCACTCATTTTTTTCAACATTCATTTCTATTTCTCCAACAAGTACGGACGTCCACCGAGTAGTGGCCATTATTTCATTTTATTTTTCCTCCCAATATGTCTACCCTACATGTATCTGTACTTGCATGACATTTTTTCTCTATTTTATCATCCTGATGAAGTCTTATAAATAAAGACGAAACGTTGATGTACACATAAAAAACATCCATTTTTTGGTTTTCCTTTTTCATTTTCCCATCACGTCGGATTACCTTCATCCTTCTCTTCCCATATATATATATATATATATATATATATATATATATATATATATATATATATATATATATATATATATATATATATATATATACCTTTTAAAACGTTCAGAATGCGGATAGAATAATTACGTTTTCAAACCAATGAAATGCTATTAATCCAATTGTTATTTTATACAGCTAATGCTATAATATATAACAGAGTTGATACCGTTCTTAATGTTATAATACAACCCACATAACCCAACATTACACCGGGTTTCATGCCTCTAAGAGACAATGGTCAGATGTTGCTTCTGTTGTGGTTTACTTCTTATGGGGATTATTTCAACGTGAACTCAGTGAAATGTGGTGTGAGATTTCTAGCTTTAAATAACGGATAACGGTTTCCAATTGCATTAACGATAAGCAATAATTGGAATCGTTAATTGAACCCCAGTGATGCCAAATGGAATTATAGGAAAATTGTGTTCCAAAATTCAAAATGGAAGATCCATTAGTTTAGGAGTGAATTTTATACATTAAAATATATAAGCATATACACTTTCCTTACTTTATATAAATAGAGGTGGCAGATATGTGTGTGAGAAATAGAACTATCTCCTCGAAATATGATAATATGATTTCAAGATAAATAAACACAGGTGTGGATAGTAAATTCGTTCTCCCCTCCGCCTTTTGGTCGAGATCAAAGTGTAGTATCTGTTCCGATGGATACTGCACCCTATAGACTGGTATTGTCTTGGCCTTCGGGGCTTGATTTACGCCGGTCTATGGGATTGTCCTGTGCAGTTCTAGGAGGTCCACCCTCCCAGGCTTTGCCTCCCCTCTTTGGGGAGGAGTAAGTTTATTGCTTACTGCTTGAGGCGCCCCTACCGGGGAATGCCGACGGGGCTGCCCAGGCAATTTTTGATGGTCAGAGTGCTCACCTCTCGGGCGCTGGCTTTTCAACCCCCACTTTCCGACCCGAGCTTGGGTCACATCTTACTTGTGGGAGTAGGATAAAAACTGGCCTTGTGCCTAACTCCTGGAGAGGAGTAAATTACTCGTTCTCAGATCAGCTGTGAATAATTCAATAAATAAGTGATCGTTCCTTTGTTACCAACGCGTGCTCTGTATATCACCTGTTGGCGCGCTGAACTGGACCCAACGCATTACGCTTTTGTAAAAAACCTTTCGGTCATTTAACAAATGAATAAATGCGAACATTGCACCCATTTCTCGTACGAACGGTAAAGTCAAAACGCGTTATTTCAAGTTAGTTCAACTTTACACAATAAACGCACCATCTTTTTTTTGTACATACTACTTATTCATGTGCGATATGATTCGCAAGGTTAATTAATTTGCATATTGGTTTTGAAAAGGGACATTTTATTAATTAACTATTATTTGTTATAATTTTTAATGTAATGATTCTTTTGCTTTTTATATAACCAATAGTTCTGCTCCACCATATCGTTTTATTTCCTGGACAAATATTTAGCATTTGTGTTCAAATGCTCCTTTCTTTAGAGGGGCCAACTTGATGTTTAACAAGTTGCGATCTATTTCTCGATTGCAAGTAAAAAAGCCAAATTCCTTCTTTCTTTCTTTTCCTTTCTTTACGATCACATTAAAAAATTTGCATAAAAATGACCAAATGTTTTATCTATATGAATAAATAAGACAGATTTTGCTTCGTGTTTACAACAAAGTTATGAATGAAGTTTTTATTATTTTTAATTAATGTTTCAAGTATTTCAAGTAACGAACTTTGCGAAGCGGTAGCGAGCCGGCAAAGCCAGCTAGTTTAACAAAACGTAGTATACCTTACAAGCTGTGACTACCAAGCGTTGCCCGGGAGTTTTTGTACTTTCATTTTTGTTTCGCTACATTAAAAAACAAACTATGTAGTTTGTTTTTTTTACCAAATTCTTTTAAAATATAATTTTGAAAGATAAATTTAGTTATTTACAATATCGCAATTTGATTATTACACCAAATTATTATAAAACTATAACTAATTTTGTAACATGAATGTCGATTTAATTTCTATTTTACAAAATTATTGGACGTAAATAGCTTCTAAAACTTTCTAAACTTTTTAATAGATGAGAATTTGCAAAGAATTTCTAAGCTATTCGGCATTATTATTTCGTACAAACTAGGTGTTCTCACATGAGTCATACACCGTTTCTTGGGGTCTTATTTACTCCTCCCCAGGAGTTAGGCACAAGGCCAGTTTTATCTTACTCCCACAAGTAAGATGTGACCCAAGATCGGGTCGGGAAAGTGGGGTTTGAAAAGCCAGCGCTCGAGAGGTGAGCACTCTGGCCATTAAAAATTGCCTGGGCAGCCCCGTCGGCATTCCCCGGTAGGGGCGCCTCAGACAGTAAGCAATAAACTTACTCCTCCCCAAAGAGGGGAGGTGAAGCCTGGGAGGGTGGACCTCCTAGAACTGCACAGGACAAGCGTGCAGTATCCATCGGAACAGATACTACACTTTGATCTTAGCCAAAAGGCCCCCAATAGACCGGCGTTTCTTGGGGTCTGTGTGACAACAAATCTCCTCAACAAGTCTTGGTATTCTTATAGCTGACGCACAATGTTTCCGTGACTTCGCGTCGTCATCGTTCGGCAGGTCTTTTAACCAAGAAACATTTGCTTATAAACAGTTCGTTTTCGTTAAAATAAGAAAAGAAAAGAAAACAAATTTGCTTAAAAACAGTTGTTGCGGTGTTTATGTTAAGAAAAAAATGACAAAAAATGTAAAAAAAAAAACATTGACATTTTTTAAAAAAACAATAACATTTGCTTAACAAAAAAACAAAAACATCTTTTGAAACTTTCCGGTGTAAAAACAAAATAACATTTTATTTAAAAACATTTGATTAACAATGGTTCCTTTGACAAAAAAAAAATAAAAACATCTAATTAATAACAGTTGTTTAGCTATGGTTTGTTTGTTCTTTCTTTTTATATATGTATTTTACTTTGATTTATCGGTTGTCAGTCTTGAATTTAGCGTTTGGCAGTTTTCGCCTCGTCAACTCTCGGGCGCTTCCGTAACCTGCCCGAACGTTGAAAACGCGAAGTCACGGAAACATGGTGCGTCATCTATAAGAGTACCCAAATTCCAATCCCTTTGCTTGTTTCGAGCACAATTAAAGGAGGATTAAAAGCAACCAACATTCCATGAAAAATGCCAGTATACTGAAATCATATGCCCTTAATAGGGTTAAGATGAAAATTCATATACACTAAATGTACAAAAGCAAGGAAATTCCCAAATTTTTACACTTTTATTGTCATTAATTAAGGGTATGACTGCATATCAACCAACCCATTTCATTATCACATCACTACAGTATAAATCTCTATGCATGAGTGGATGAAGTGTGTGAGGTGCGTTGAAGAAAAATTCCTATCAGTAAAATGCATAGCCATGTTGTGCTCGCATACCCTTAATGACAATAAAAGTGTAAAAATTTGGGAATTTCCTTGCTTTTGTACATTTAGTGTATATGAATTTTCATCTTAACCCTATTAAGGGCATATGATTTCAGTATACTGGCATTTATCATGGAATGTCACTACTTTTGTAAAGGCTATGCCTCAATACAATGGTAATTTTTAAGGTTTTCTGGAATTTTCTGGAAAACTAAGGTATATGGTAAACTGAAATTTAAATGCCATCAACTAGACCCTAGAACCTCTATATCTGCCAAAAATCAGCTGAATCCATCAAATAGTTGATGAGATACAGAGTGGCACATACATACGTACGTACGTACACACGGATAACACAAAATTATGTCTGACCTTTCTGGATCTCTGGGTTGCCTTGACTAATGATGCTGAAATTCTACACACTTATAGAACCTATCAAAAAAAAAATTTGTGCAAAGTTTTAACTAATTTGGTTTATTGGTTTTTGAGTTATGATTGATCAAAGAAATGAGATTTCTAGCATAGGCCGTTTTTTAAGTCTACTAAGGGATAGAGCGCTATCGCGCCTCCCTTGATTCCAGGGAGACTCTTTATCATCATTACATTTTACCATTGCTATGCTACCACTCAACAACATACTAAAAAAATGCATTCCGATGCAAATTAACAAAGACAAAGGAAGAAAATAGATAAGTTCAGGTATATGGATGACCTTCAGCTACTTGCAAAAAAACAAAACAACAACAACCCAAAAACAAAACAAAAAAGAGATAGAAACATTAATACGTACAGCCCAAATATTTAAACGGGACATACGAATGGAATTTTGACTGGAAAAGTGTGTGAAACTTGAGATGAACACGAGAAAATGAAAAACAACAACAATGAAGACATCGAACTACCAAATCGGAAGGTGATAAAGGCACTTGGGTAACACGATAATTATAAATATTTCTTTATTTTCTCAAAGTAACCAAAATATACCATTATTTCATTTAAAATAAATCTGAAGACTTCGGACTGAAGCTGTGATCGTGAGAAAAGTAAGTAAAAGATAGTTTCTACATGTTTTTAGCGTTTTTGAAATATTTTAAGAGTTTTTAATCCATGCATTATTTAATGTAATAATGAATTATTCTTTGGTTTGTTTTTAGACAATGTTGATCGTATCACAGTCAATAGTTTTCTTCGAATGTCCGGCTGGCTTGGCAGGCCGAGAGCAGACCAAGGCGTTTCCACGAATAATGGCGACAGAGAGGCGCTCGTAAAGCCAAGTTAATTCGCGATTGTCTCCGGTGTTGCGCGCCATTAATAGACCAAGGTTGCCGAGGAAGTCTCACGTGGCAGAGCCAATCACTCCACTCGTCTCCACGGCGATCGGTTGAAATAGAAATCTGTCGAGAAGATTGGCAAAAATTATAAATATTTGTGAATTATGGAATGGACAGAATCAACTATACAGAGATAAAAGAGAAGATTTGAAGAGAATACACGAGAAGAACAAGAACGCTTCTCGAAACTAAATTATAGGAATTTAATAAAAGAAAGAAATACTTGAGTATCAATCTCGCAAATTGTAATATTACCATCTGATTTCCCTCTTTATTTGGATAACCGTCCAGTGGTTGTCAGGGGCCACCGGTCTATTGCCCCACCCTTCGCAACTGCACAGATACCATATGTTCTGCGCCTTATTTGTTTAGAAGTAATGGTGGTTCAAAAAAGTGTAGTTCCAGCTTGACTACTTGAAGACGTCTGTGTGAATTTTGCAAATAAAGGCGGCCATTCAACCTCTGAATAGACACTAGTAGTAGTAGTAGTAGTAGTAGTAGTAGTACTACTACTACTACTGGTAGTAGTAGTGAGGGCGTGGTTTACAAATATTGGTTGCTAAGATACAACACGTAAACGTTTACGCACGTATAGAAAGAAAAAGAAAAATCAGCACAAAAAATAAAATTAATATTTATATTATTTAATTAAGCGATTAGAAAGATATTTTGAAGCTAATTCTTGGTTTCAAATTACGTTCATATTAAACGTTTTTGGTTTCAAATTGCTAAACGTTTACGTTACACTAGTTGGTTTCAAATTGCTAAACGTTCATATTAAACTTTTTTGGTTTCAAATTGCTAAACGTTTACGTTACACTAGTTGGTTTCAAATTGTTAAACGTTTACGTTACACTAGTTGGTTTCAAATTGTTAAACGTTTACGTTACACTAGTTGGTTTCAAATTGTTAAACGTTTACGTTACACTAGTTGGTTTCAAATTGCTAAACGTTTACGTTACACTAGTTAGTTTCAAATTGCTAAACGTTTACGTTACACTAGTTGGTTTCAAATTGCTAAACGTTTACGTTACACTAGTTAGTTTCAAATTGTTAAACGTTTACGTTACACTAGTTGGTTTCAAATTGTTAAACGTTTACGTTACACTAGTTGGTTTCAAATTGTTAAACGTTTACGTTACACTAGTTGGTTTCAAATTGTTAACGTTTATGTGAAACTATTTGGTTTCAAATTGTTAAACATTTACGTTACACTAGTTGGTTTCAAATTGTTAAACGTTTACGCTACACTAGTTGGTTTCAAATTGTTAAACGTTTACGTTACACTAGTTTGTTTCAAATTGTTAAACGTTTACGTTACACTAGTTAGTTTCAAATTGCTAAACGTTTACGTTACACTAGTTGGTTTCAAATTGTTAAACGTTTACGTTACACTAGTTGGTTTCAAATTGTTAAACGTTTACGTTACACTAGTTGGTTTCAAATTGTTAAACGTTTACGTTAAACTAGTTGGTTTCAAATTGTTAAACGTTTACGTTACACTAGTTGGTTTCAAATTGTTAAACGTTTACGTTACACTAGTTGGTTTCAAATTGTTAAACGTTTACGTTACACTAGTTGGTTTCAAATTGTTAAACGTTTACGTTACACTAGTTGGTTTCAAATTGTTAAACGTTTACGTTACACTAGTTGGTTTCAAATTGTTAAACGTTTACGTTACACTAGTTGGTTTCAAATTGTTAAACGTTTACATTACACTAGTTAGTTTCAAATTGCTAAACGTTTACGTTACACTAGTTGGTTTCAAATTGTTAAACGTTTACGTTACACTAGTTGGTTTCAAATTGTTAAACGTTTACGTTACACTAGTTAGTTTCAAATTGCTAAACGTTTACGTTACACTAGTTGGTTTCAAATTGTTAAACGTTTACGTTACACTAGTTAGTTTCAAATTGCTAAACGTTTACGTTACACTAGTTGGTTTCAAATTGTTAAACGTTTACGTTACACTGGTTAGTTTTAAATTGCTAAACGTTTACGTTACACTAGTTGGTTTCAAATTGTTAAACGTTTACGTTACACTAGTTAGTTTCAAATTGCTAAACGTTTACGTTACACTAGTTGGTTTCAAATTGTTAAACGTTTACGTTACACTAGTTAGTTTCAAATTGCTGAACGTTTACGTTACACTAGTTAGTTTCAAATTGCTGAACGTTTACGTTACACTAGTTAGTTTCAAATTGCTGAACGTTTACGTTACACTAGTTAGTTTCAAATTGTTAAACGTTTACGTTACACTAGTTAGTTTCAAATTGCTAAACGTTTACGTTACACTAGTTAGTTTCAAATTGCTGAACGTTTACGTTACACTAGTTAGTTTCAAATTGTTAAACGTTTACGTTACACTAGTTAGTTTCAAATTGTTAAACGTTTACGTTACAGTAGTTAGTTTCAAATTGCTGAACGTTTACGTTACACTAGTTAGTTTCAAATTGCTGAACGTTTACGTTAAACTAGTTAGTTTCAAATTGTTAACCGTTTACGTTACACTAGTTAGTTTCAAATTGTTAAACGTTTACGTTACACTAGTTAGTTTCAAATTGCTGAACGTTTACGTTACACTAGTTAGTTTCAAATTGTTAAACGTTTACGTTACATTAGTTAGTTTCAAATTGCTAAACGTTTACGTTACACTAGTTAGTTTCAAATTGTTAAACGTTTACGTTACACTAGTTGGTTTCAAATTGCTAAACGTTTACGTTACACTAGTTGGTTTCAAATTACTAAACGTTCATATTAAACTTTTTTGGTTTCAAATTGCTAAACGTTTACGTTAAACTAGTTGGTTTGAAAATGCTAAACGTTTATATTAAACTTTTTTGGGTTTCAAAATGCTGAACGTTTATATTAAACTTTTTTGGTTTCAAATTGCTAAAGGTTTATGTTAAAGTTTTTGTTTCAAATTGCTAAACGTTCATGTAAAACTTTTAGGTTTAAAATTGCTAAACGTTTATGTAAATCTTTTTGGTTTCAAATTGTTAAACGTTTATGTTACACTATTTGGTTTGCTGAACGTTACAGTTATGTTAAACATTTTTGTTTCAAATTGCTAAACGTTTATGTTAAACATTTTTGTTTCAAATTGTTAAACGTTAATGTTAAACATTTTTGTTTCAAATTGTTAAACGTTTATATTAAACGTTTTGGTTTCAAATTGCTAAACGTTTATGTTAAACATTTTAGTATCAAATTGCTAAACGTTTATGTTTAACTTTTTGGTTTCAAATTCTTAAACGTTTATGTTAAACTTTTTGGTTTCAAATTCTTAAACGTTTATGTTAAACTTTTTGGTTTCAAATTCTTAAACGTTTATGTTAAACCTGTTGGTTTAAAATTCTTAAACGTTTATGTTAAACTTTTTGGTTTCAAATTCTTAAACGTTTATGTTAAACCTGTTGGTTTAAAATTCTTAAACGTTTATGTTAAACTTTTTGGTTTCAAATTCTTAAACGTTTATGTTAAACTTTTTGGTTTCAAATTCTTAAACGTTTATGTTAAACCTGTTGGTTTCAAATTCTTAAACGTTTATGTTAAACTTTTTGGTTTCAAATTCTTAAACGTTTATGTTAAACTTTTTGGTTTCAAATTCTTAAACGTTTATGTTAAACCTGTTGGTTTCAAATTCTTAAACGTTTATGTTAAACTTTTTGGTTTCAAATTCTTAAACGTTTATGTTAAACCTGTTGGTTTAAAATTCTTAAACGTTTATCTGAAACATTTTCGTTTCAAATTCTTAAACGTTTATGTTAAACTTTTTGGTTTCAAATTCTTAAACGTTTATGTTAAACCTGTTGGTTTAAAATTCTTAAACGTTTATGTTAAACTTTTTGGTTTCAAATGCTTAAACGTTTATCTTACACTATTTGCTTTGCTGAACGTTTCGTTTATGTTTAACTTTTTCGTTTCAAGTTGCTAAACGTTTACGTTAGACATTTTGTTTCAAATTGTTAAACGTTTATATTAAATGCCTTGGTTTCAAATTGTTAAAAGTTTCTGGTAAACATTTTTGTTTCAAATTGTTAAACGTTTATGTTAAACTTGTTTTTCTCAAATTGCTAAACGTTTATGTTAAACATTTTCGTTTCAAATTGTTAAACGTCTATGTTAAACTTTTTCGTTTTAAATTGTTAAACGTTTATATTAAACGTTTAGGTTTCAAATTGTTAAACGTTTATGTTAAACTTTTTCGTTTTAAATTGTTAAAGTTTATATTAAACGTTTAGGTTTTAAATTGTTAAACGTTTATGTTACACTATTTGGTTTCAAATTACTAAACGTTTATGTTTAACATTTTTGTTTCAAATTCTTAAACGTTTATGTTAAACATTTTGGTTTCAAATTCATAACCGTTTATGTTACACTATTTGGTTTGCTGAACGTTACGTTTATGTTAAACATTTTTGTTTCTAATTGCTAAACGTTTATGTTACACTATTTGGTTTGCTGAATGTTACGTTTATGTTAAACATTTTTGTTTCAAATTGCTAAACGTTTATGCTAAACATTTTTGTTTAAAATTGATAAACGTTTATGTTAAACATTTTTGTTTCAAATTGCTAAACGTTTAGTTTAAACATTTACGTTTCAAATTGCTTAACCTTTATGTGAAACATTTTCGTTTCAAATTGCTAAACCTTTATGTGAAACATTTTCGTTTCAAATTGTTAAACGTTTATGTTTTACTTTTTGGTTTCAAATTTCTAAACGTTTATGTTCAACTTTTTGGTTGCAAATACTAAAACGTTTATGTTACACTATTTGGTTTGCTGAACGTTACGTTTATGTTTAACTTTTTTGTTTCAAATTGCTAAACGTTTATGGTAAAGTTTTTGGTCTCAAATTGCTAAACGTTTATGTTACACTATTTGGTTTGCTGAACGTTACGTTTATGTATAACTATTTCGTTTCAAATTGCTAAACGTTTGTGTAAAACATTTTTGTTTCAAATTGTTAAAGTTTATGTGAAACATTTTTGTTTCTAATTGTTAACGTTTATGTTAAACTTTTTGGTTTCAAATTGCTAAACGTTTATTTTACACTATTTCGTTTCAAATTACTAAACGTTTATGTTTAAAATCTTTGTTTCAAATTGTTAAACGTTTATGTTAAACAGTTTGGTTACAAATTGCAAAACGTTTATGTCAAACTTGTTTATCTCAAATTGCTAAACGTTTATGTTAAACTTTTTCGTTTCAAATTGTCAAACGTTTATATTAAACGTTTAGGTTTGAAATTGCTAAACGTTTATGTTAAACTTTTGGGTTCCAAATTGCTAAACTTTTATGTTAAACGTTTTTTTTCTGAAATTGCTAAACGTTTTGGCTTCAAATTGTTGACCGTTAATATTAAACGTTTTGGTTTCAAATGGTTAAACGTTCATATTAAACTTTATTGGTTTCAAATTGCTAAACGTTAACGTTACACTAGTTAGTTCTAAATTGTTAAACGTTTATATTAAACTTTTTTGGTTTCAAATTGCCAAACGTTTATGGTACACTAGTTGGTTTCAAAATGCTAAACGTTTATTTTACACTATTTCGTTTCAAATTGCTAAAGGTTTATGTTAAACTTTTTGTTTCAAATTGCTAAACGTTTATGTAAAACTATTTTGTTTCAAATTGTAAAACGTTTATGTTAAACATTTTTGTTTAAAATTTTTAAACGTTTATGTTTAACATTTTTGTTTAAAATGTTTAAACGTTTATATTAAACGTTTTGGTTTCAAATTGCTAAACGTTGATTTTAAGCATTTGTGTTTGAAATTGCTAAACGTTTATGTTAAACTTTTTGGTTTAAAATTGTTAAACGTTTATATTAAACGTTTTGGTTTCAAATTGTTAAACATTTATGTTAAACATTTTCGTTTCAAATTGTTAACGTTTATGTGAAACTATTTGGTTTCAAATTGCTAAACGTTTATGTTAAACTTTTTGGTTTAAAATTGTTAAACGTTTATATTAAACGTTTTGGTTTCAAATTGTTAAACATTTATGTTAAACATTTTCGTTTCAAATTGTTAACGTTTATGTGAAACTATTTGGTTTCAAATTGCTAAACGTTTATGTTAAACTTTTTGGTTTCAAATTGTTAAATGTTTATGTTACACTATTTGGTTTTTTAAACGTCACGTTTATGTTTAACTTTTTCGTTTAAAATTGCTAAACGTTTATGTTACATATTTTTGTTTCAAATTGCTAAACGTTTATGTGAAACTTTTTCGTTTGCAATTGCAAAACGTTTACGTTAAACTTTTTGGTTTTTAATTGTTAAACGTTTATGTTAAACTTGTAGGTTTCAAATTGTTAGACGTTTATATTAAACATTTTTGTTTGCTGAACGTTACGTTGTTTTTAAACATTTTTTTTTTAATTCCTAAACGTTTATGTTAAACATTTTTCTTTCTAATTGCTAAACGTTAATGGGAAACATTTTCGTTTCAAATTGTTAAACGTTTATGTTAAACATATTCGTTTCTAATAGCTAAACGTTTATGTGAAACTTTTTCGATTGATATTGTTAAACGTTTGTGTGAAACATTTTCATTCTAAATTGTAAAACGTTTATGTAAAACCTTTTGGTTTCAAATAGTTTAACATTTATGTTAAACTTTTTCGTTTCAAATTGCTAAACATTTATGTTAAACTTTTTCGTTTCAAATTGTTAAACGTTTATGTTAAACTTTTTGGTTTAAAATTGCTAAACGTTTATGTTAAACCTTTTGGTTTCAAATTGTTAAACGTTTATGTTAAACTATTTGGTTTTCTGAACGTTACGTTTATGTTTAACTTTTTCGTTTAAAATTGCTAAACGTTTATGTCAGACATTTTTGTTTCCAATTGCTAAACGTTCATGTTAAACATTTTTGTTTCAAATTGTTAAATGTTTATATTAAATGCTTTGGTTTCAAATTGTTAAAAGTTTCTGGTAAACATTTTGGTTTCAAATTACTAAACGTTTATGTCAAACTTGTTATTCTCAAATTGCTAAACGTTTATGTAAAACTTTTTGGTTTCAAATTGTTAAACGTTTACGTTAAACTTTTCGGTTGAAATTGTTAAACGTTTGTATTAAACGTTTAGGTATCAAATTGTTAAACGTTTATGTTAAACCTTTTGGTTTCAAATTGCTAAACGTTTATGTTAAACATTTTTGATCTAAATTGCTAAACGTTTATGTTAAACTTTTTGGTTTCAAATTGTTTAACGTTTATATTAAACTTTTTGGTGTCAAATTCTTAAACGTTTATGTTAAACATTTTCGTTTCTAATTGCTAAATATGTATGTTAAACATTTTGGTTTCAAATTGCTAAACCTTTATCTGAAACATTTTCGTTTCAAATTGTTAAACGTTTATGTTTAACTTTTTCGTTTCAAATTCCTAAACGTTTATTTTAAACTTTTTGGTTTCGAATTCTTAAACGTTTATGATACATTATTTGGTTTGCTGAACGTTACGTTTATGTTAAACATTTTTGTTTCAAATTGCTAAACGTTTATGTGAAACATTTTCGTTTCAAATTGCTAAACGTTTATGTTAAACTTTTTGGTTTCAAATTGCAAACGTTTATTTAACGCTATTTGTTTTCTTGAACGTTACGTTTATGTTAAACATTTTTGTTTCAAATTGCTAAACGTTTATGTGAAACATTTTCGTTTCAAATTGCTAAACGTTTATGTTAAACTTTTTGGTTCCAAATTGCTAAACGTTTATGTTAAACGTTTTTGTCTCAAATTACTAAACGTTTATGTTAAACGTTTTGGTTACAAATTGTTAAACGTTTATATTAAACGTTTTGGTTTCAAATTGTTAAACGTTTATGTTAAACATTATCGGTTCAAATTGTGAAACGTTTATGTTAAACGTTTTGGTTTTAAAGTGTTAAACGTTTACTTTAAACTTTTTGGTTTCAAATTACTAAACGTTTACGTTAAACTTTTTCGTTTCAAATTGAAATCGTTGAAACTCTTCTACCCTAAATTTAACACATAAAACTTGAATACAATTGATATAATCATCATAATCTTTGGGGCATTCAAAAAAAGAAACTTTTAATAAACATTTGATTATTTTTATAAAAGGTATCAGCTTACGAAAAAGGTATAATTAAAATAAAATTCATTATTTACATTTTTGAACCATTAAAGCGACACACTTTTATCGTAGACATTTTCACGCGTAACTTGTACTTACATGTTTAAAAATTATATTAAAAAAAAACCAATTAATTATCTAATCTTCATAAAATTTTAAGTATTTATTCACTTTTAAATGAATTTATTTAAAAAATGTTTTTTTTGTTAAATATATTAGGGGAAATATTTGTCGTACTCCACCTTTTATTTTAGTATCCACAAGCCGAAAAAAAAATTGTCCCTTTAATTTATTTTGAGAATATTTTAAAATTAACCTAACGGATTATAATATACTAGCAGGGCCCATGTCCCGGCGTTTCCCAGGGTGGAATATAAAAGAATGATTTAACTTTAAAAGTAATATATATTTGATTATCAATTCTGAGAAAAAAATCCGAAAAGAAACCCCTGTAAGTTATATAGGTGATTAAAATAGGATTTAAATTGTTGTCAAAAAATTACCTCCCCGCCAGAAATAATTAATAATTTTAACGCAAATAGGTCACAAATCGATATGTAAAGAAAAGAAAAGAAAATGTTGCGGCTTTATTGCTGTCGGCCTGGATATACAAGTAACCCCAAATCAATGTGGCCAGAAAAACAGAATGAAACACAAAATAACAAATTTGTAATAATAAAAAAAATAGCGATTTGTGACCTGTTTACGTTTGATTTTTTTTACTATCACACTCGGCGTAGTTGACCCAAAAGTAAAAACTAGATTCTACTTTTGGAAGGTTATTACATGTAAACTGCCTGAAAGAATATCCGCAGAAAAGAAATTAAAAAATGAAATAAAGTATTTTAGTTTTTAGTGTGAGAGATCAGTTTCCTATATGAATTTAACATAAATTGCGTACCCACTTCCGGGTCATTTAGCGGTAATATGGAGACGTGAAACAAAATTTGTTTTTCGATACTTTAGGGAATCAAAATTTGTACTAGATGGGGGTAGGTGTGTTCGTTAATTAAGCTTATATTATTGTATTAGATAGGGGGGCATTTTTTTTGGTGGAAAGAATATTTAATGTTTTAGCATACATTTTGTTCTGGACCCCAAATAAATTATTTTGTGTGTGTAGATTGTTGGTGGGAGTGAGGTATAATTTCTTATGTGCTTTTTAGGAATAGGTATCCAGAAATAGCATTGTTACGAAGGTAATTCTGACTTTCCGGAGAAAGTCGAATGAAGTTCCGATGCTTTTACACAATAAAACCAAAGTCAACCGACTTTGCAAACTAAAATGGGGAAGGTAAGGGTTAGTTTACGGATAGGTATGGGTTAGTTTAGGCTTAGGGTAAACAAAATTATAAAAGAAAAAGTTCAGTTCGTATTGTGTAGATTGTTCGGTGAAGTTCGTTATTGTCCCTTTTACTTAGAGAAACGCAAATATTTTTGGGGGCAAGTGGTCGCTAGTTACCCCCCCCCCTATTCTAAATTTTTTTGTATCAAATTCCCCCCACCCATTTACATTAAAAAAAAAATTGGATGAGTTAAAAAAAAAATTTCCCCACCCCAATTTTCCCGTCTTGAAATTGAGAACCAATTCGGTTATATGTCTCGAATCATCACTAACTGGTCAGTAGTGGGTGCTCATTTTACGTTAATTCTATATAGGAAAGTGATCCACCACCTTAAAATCTGAAATATTTAATAATTATTTTAAATTTCTTTTTTAGTGATTTTTTTTCAGGCTGTTTACATGTACTCGCCGATAAAAAGTAGGGTGCTTTTATCGATCCCGAACCTGCTTTCGTGACGTTCGACTCGGAAGCGTTCGGCTGTTCTACGCAAACGCCCGAGAGTTGACGAGCCGATTTGTACCAGACGACATTTTTGATACGGTGCTGCGTCTTATGATAATAATTTTTTGCTTGTTTTTTTTTATGGTTACGGTTAGGAGTTAGGGTTTAGGGTTTAGGGTTAGGGTTAGGGTTAGGGTTAGGGTTAGAGTTTAGGGTTAGGGTTAGGGTTAGGGTTAGGGTTAGGTTTAGGGTTAGGGTTAGGTTTAGGGTTAGGGTTAGGGTTAGGGTTAGGGTAAGGAATTTTTTAAAGAAACAAACAAAGAAAATTAAACATATTTACATGAATTTTTTTGAAAGAAACAACAGGAAAAAAAACATAGCGAGGTTACTGTTATAAAATGAATACTGTATTTTTATTTACAAGGAATTTTTTTGAAAAAAAAACCGAAAAAAAAACGTACCAAAATTACTTTTATCACGGCATATTTTTTTAATTTTATTATTTATTTTTACTTGCTCGCGATGATACTGCAGTGCAAAGTGTTCGTAATTCATTTTGTGCGCCCAACAACGCCTACACCCAGACCATACGTCCCACCTTCACTGCGACGACGCATATTTGATCATTTTCATTCACTCTCTCACCCCAGCAAAAGAGCCACCCTGAAAATGATCAGTGACAGATTTGTATGGCCTGGGATGAACAAAGATGTCAGACTTTGGGCTGGCAACTGCATAAACTGCCAGCGTTGCAAGGTCTACCGACACACCAAGTCCCCAATAGGAACATTCAGCAATCCTGATGCCAGGTTCTCTCATTTGCATATAGACATTGTTGGACCCCTGCCACTTTGCCAGAACTACTGCTATCTACTAACGATTATTGATCGATTTTCCCGTTGGCCCACTGCAATCCCATTAAAGGACATCTCAGCAGATACAGTGGCCAAAGCAATCTTGAAGGAGTGGATAGCCACATACGGTGTACCCGCAGTCATTACGACTGACAGAGGCACACAGTTCCAGTCGAAACTTTTCGCCGAGTTCAACCTACTCCTGGGCACCAAGCATATACGGACGACGGCATATCATCCCTGTTCCAACGGCCTGGTCGAGCGATTCCACAGGCACCTAAAAGCATCTCTTGCAATGAGGCCAAACACAACCAACTGGGTTGATAACTTGCCTCTGGTCCTATTGTCAATTAGGAATGTCGTAAAGCAGGACTTGGGTTGCACACCGGCTGAAATAGTTTTTGGTACTACATTATCTTTGCCCGGACAATACTTTCATAACAAAGATAATGTACACCCTACAACTACATTTGTACAGGACATAAAGGCAAGGATGTCGAAACTACACTTCACCCCTACACGAGAAGTATCGAGACAAATCCACATACCCAAGACGCTATTTGACAGCGAATACGTATTCGTCCGCGACGATGCGGTGAAAAAGCCTTTATCACCACGCTACCAAGGTCCTTACAAAGTAGTTAAACGGGCAGAAAAATTTTTCACCATTACAAAAAACGGCAAGAATGACACTGTTTCCATTGACAGATTAAAACCTGCTCTAGTGGAAGAATCACAGTCAAGCCAACAGACACACAACTCTCACACAGATTCCGACACCACAGAGGAATCGAATGCTCCATGTGACTATGCCCCACCAGAACAAAAGACAAGATCTGGTCGGAAAATAACATTCCCACACAACTTCAAAACTTACATATACTATTAGTAACATACAAACAGTTTCAAAACTTTCTCACAAATACACTCGAACACAATCAAAATAACCTCCGAACTTCTATTCGTTCAACAACAACAGTAATGAGAACATTTTCACCGCACAGACCCACTTGTGCTTATTCATCAACAACTGCACAGACTCACTTGTGCTCACTCATCAACAACCGCGCAGACCCAAGCACCAAACATTCCCGGACAACACTGACAATTCAACGTTTGTTCATCAGCTCTGCATCACGCAGACTAATCAACATGAACAACGCCACCAACAAGTGCAAATTCACTTGCACTCAACATTTTTCGACCGCAAACTCACTTACGCTCAAACTTGATGCAGATCCAAACAACACGCAGATCCACATGCGTTACAAACACTCAATTCCGCAGACGCACTTGCGATCAATCATTCAATTCAGATAAAAAACGGAAATAAGTAGCGTGCACACTACTTTTTCTAATCTTCAACAGCAAAACAAACATACCCACAAAGAATGCTTTTCATCTACAACTGTACATATTGAATAATATTTTCATATTTTTCAATCTGGGGGGGAGTCCTTGTAGCAGTTACCTCCTCCTTTCAAAACATAACTACACCGGTTTGCCGGTAGGTGGCGCTTTTTCACCGACAGGTGGCGCCGTAAAGCGACACCAGAGTTATCTGCCCTTCGGACTATAAGAGCCGGTGCAAAACGGAAATTCTCCCTCTTCCTCACCGACCTGCCTCGGCAGGCAGACGCTGACACTAGCGTTCCGTTTCACTCTTCTCTGCTCGGCAGAACGACGTTAATACACTAGCGTTTCGTCTCACGCTTTTCTTCTCAATCGGCATAACAACTACCAACACACGTGGGCAAACAACGATAAGAGTTCTCAACCCATTTTCTTTGTGTACGGCTTTCAAAGACTTTCCTCTCGCCGGATTCATTTCCTCTTATACCTTTTCAAGAACTGTTTTTCCATCGACACACATGCATACATCACACACTTCATCATTCCACGTACACACACGTTCAATAAACGTTATTTGAACTAATTCATTTTTGTTTATTAATTATTACTCTGTCTTTGCATGCAACAATTGCTTGATTTACTGAACACGTTTATAATCGGGGAACACGACCCTCGATCCGAACAATTTTGGGTTTATTTTCTTCAAAAAAACTTCCTGGCAAAAATTCCGTCTTCGAAAGCACTTATTTTCAATTTGTAACAAAGTTATCGGCTGCTCGCTGCTTCGGCTCGTCAACACTCGGTCGTTTGCGTAGGACAGCCGAACGATTCCGAGTCGAACGTCACGAAAGCTGGTTCAGGATCGATATCAATACCAAAAGTAGATTTCAATGTTTTGAGGGCGTTGTACGAATTCCTTATTTCTTCTTCGAATTCAAGATGAAGTAACGAATATAAGAAAACCCGAAAGGGAAAAAAATCTTTAAACGAAAATCAAACTCATCCACCCATTAACTTTGCTGGATTATTCACGGTATTCCGTTACACCATAGCAAAAATTGAATATCAATAATTTTTGTATCGATCATTTGTTTTCTGGTATAGTTTTTTACTCTGTCATAAATGAATTACGGCATTATTTATTCATTGTTCGTTAGATAAAAACAATTGACCGTGAATAATCCATCAAAGTTAATCAATGGATAAGATTGATTTGTATTTTGCTTTCGGGTGGGTGATATTCGTTACGTCATCTTGAATTCGAAGAAGAAAAAAATAATTCGTAAAAAAATGTTTTATTTGTATTTATGATTAAATTTATGAACACAGACAACAACAAACCTAAAAGAAACACCGATAATAAACATGAACAGCAATATTCTGATTATTGTCTTTTTGGACATCCATACTAACTAAAGCTAAACGTACAAATGCCCTTTCTGGAGCTATCGGCTGTTATGCCGTTTTACCGCATTTTTATTGGAGTTTTTTACATTTATTTTTGCCGCACGTTTTAACGTATTGTCTTATCTAGTGTGTGGAAAAAATCAAAATAATAAACCGTGAAAAGTACGATTGTCGTTATGCCTGAAAAAATAAAATCAGTTGTAAGAAATACTCAAATGAATGTTTATTTAACATACGTATTTATTTAAGAAAAACACATAATAATGTATTTTGGACTATAAACTTTCATTCTAGCCAGAAAGTACGTTCGGAGGGAAAGTATAAGGCTTCAAAATCACTTTCGAATCATTTTACGATACGATGAAATCGCCGTGGCAACCATTCTTTTTAAAATGGATAATACTACAAACGGTATTTACCGATACAATTGGTGTTGTTCATTTATCCAACCACTATCCCTAAGTCGAGCTTGACGTATTGCCACACTAGACATTCTTCGATAAACACATGAGTCATGATACTTGACTTTTGACGGCACTTCTGCAGTCTTTATGAAGCAGCAGATTTTCTGTCCTTCTACTGAAAATAAACGGAAGTAATTCAACCGGAAGTGACTTATTTACAACCTATAAAAAATGCAAGACTGGTTTGTTTTTGGGTAACAATTAACAATTTCTTTTTTTTATTATATGAAGTAAAAAGATTTTAAATAAAAAACCCTAAACCCTAACCCTAACATTAAGAAATCAGGCGGTGTGCTGTAAAAAATCTATTGTTTTTTGCGGCTGGTTCCTCCGTGAGCATTTCCAAATAAATCCATCACTTCCATTGTGGCTTGCCATCTGCATCTGTCTTTGACATGACGGGCATGTCCGACTGCAAGAAATCAGGCGATGTGCCTGTAAAAAATCTATTGTTTTTTGCGTCTGGTTCATTAAATTACCAATGTCGCGAAGATTCAACTCATTTAACTACATTTTCTAAAAACTAAATTCTACTTCAACTCCCGGTAAATTCAACTTCCGGTGAATTCTGAATGAATGGTACTTGGAGAAAAAAAACAGAACTCTTCAATTTCGATTTCTTAATCGGCAGCTGCTTCATAAAGACTGCAGAAGTGCCCTTTTGACGTATCAAGATTCAGTTAAGCATCACATTATTTTCTGTTCGCCAGTTTAAAGGTTTTAAAATCGCTCTCGAATGTGCAAGTCTAGGATGTAATCATTGTTTTCGGACATTTTTTCCACGGTATATTCTTCGTATCGTGAAGAGATTCAAAAGTGATTTTTGAAGCGGTTAAACTCACTTTGAACCATAGTTTATGGCTAGAAGTAGAGTTTATGATTAAAAGATCGATTATTATGCTTTTTTTAAAATAAATATGTAGGTGCTTATGCTGTTTACAGACCGGGCTATTTTTTAGATAGGATTTTCAAGTTAAATTCAATTTTTACGGTACCTTTTTTTGTGAGAGTAAGTTTGGTAGGATGTAATGTAGAAAATTATGTAATCGGGTAAAAAATAATAATATTGCATTTATTTAATACCTTCCCCCATTTCAATTTATTTAATTTAAATAATTAAATGTTTTATTTAAAATGCAATGTGAGACAAAATCCTCTAATTTGTCTTCATCTTTCTAAATTTCTTTTTTTTCTTTAACTTTAATATTAATGCTAAAAATAAAACTATGATCAAAACTTATATTAAAACTGTGATAAAAAACTATGATCAAAACTTATATTAAAACTATGTTCACAACTGATATTGAAACTATGATCAAAACCGATATTAAAACTATGATCGAAACTGATATTAAAACTATAATTAAAACTGATATTAAAACTATAATTAAAACTGATATTAAAATTATAATTAAAACTGATATTGAAACTATGTTCACAACTGATATTGAAACTATGATCAAAACCGATATTAAAACTATGATCGAAACTGATATTAAAACTATAATTAAAACTGATATTAAAACTATAATTAAAACTGATATTAAAACTATAATTAAAACTGATATTGAAACTATGTTCACAACTGATATTGAAACTATGATCAAAACCGATATTAAAACTATGATCGAAACTGATATTAAAACTATAATTAAAACTGATATTAAAACTATAATTAAAACTGATATTAAAACTATAATTAAAACTGATATTGAAACTATGTTCACAACTGATATTAAAACTATAATCAAAACTGATATTAAAACTATGATCAAACTGATATTGAAACAATAATAAAAATTGATGTTAAAACTATAATTAAAACTGATACTGAAACTATGTTCACAACTGATATTGAAACTATGATCAAAACCGATATTAAAACTATGATCGAAACTGATATTAAAACTAGAATTAAAACTGATATTAAAACTAGAATTAAAACTGATATTGAAACTATGATAAAAACTGATATTAAAACTAGAATTAAAATACGGACCGGGTTTTAAACGGTTAGAATATTTTTACAGAGATTTCAATTGGCAATCTTATTAATCTTATCGTCGAGGGGACTTTTTTCCTTTGTAAGTGGTGACTAATTAGCATAAAAATCACGATGTAACAATCGTTTAGCGTATTTATACTAGCAAGCGGCGTTTAATCCCGCTGCAGGTTTAATAGGATTTGTAGAAACGTATAGTTTTTTTTCAATTTTGACGTCTCGGGGGTTTATAAATGAACATGGAAGAAGACGGCCATATTGAAATCATATGTAGCGTCTGTGTTTACTGTTCTATAATGTTTGCTTATACAGGGGAAAAATGGATACTCATTTAATAGTACGTAATTATTAAAACAGATAAGAGTCCAAACCACGAAATGTAAATGAAAATAGCCCAGGAGGTCCTGTTGACGTTAAATTAACTTTACAAACGCCCCCCCCCCTCATCCCCCACATTTTTTTTTTGTTTAAAGAATTATGCCTTTTCAACAAATATAATCTAGAATCCGAAAAGATGTCGCTTAATTGATTAAAAAGCAACAAACAAAAGGAATCAGTAATAAAAGACGCCCCCCTCTGTAATTCTGTTTGATCTTACGCAAAACAAATGCGTGAAATAGATCAATAACATATTGTCTACATTGCACCTACTTTCTTCTGTATACGTAAAACTATTGTTTATAAATGGAGTCGGCTATACCGTGTTATCGGAGTCTGAGTAGGTGCTGTTCGTACCAATTGAAGACACGTCCTGGACAATCAGTACGACAATGCATTTGTGCTGTCGGACTGAGGTATGGTTCTGTTGTTCAGTCCTAGGAAGTCCACCCTCCCGGGCTTACTTTTTATCTGGGAAAGTCTGAGGCGTCTGAGGCGCACCTACCGGGGAATGCCGACAGGGGCTGCTCGGGCATATTTTTCTAGGCCAGGGTGCACTTCACCTAGCGCGCTTTTCAAAACCCCCACGTGAGTCTAACCCTAACCCGCAGAGAAAGGTAAATAAATACACCGTGTCATCGAGAAAGGTATCATGCCACAATTTACTCACGCTCTCGATAAGCAAAATAGCAACTTGCGTTCAATTTAAAGTATGAAACATATCGTTTAAACTAAGCATTGTGTGTCGGTATTAAGTAACCCCAAAAGAGTTGATATGCCGTCAGACAGACGAACTGTACCAATTAATGAAACATTTACGACAAGTGTAA
This sequence comes from Sepiola atlantica, assembly GCA_963556195.1. Classification (NCBI taxonomy): domain Eukaryota; kingdom Metazoa; phylum Mollusca; class Cephalopoda; order Sepiida; family Sepiolidae; genus Sepiola; species Sepiola atlantica. The sequence goes on along the minus strand of OY744532.1, from coordinate 10,253,672 downwards.
ACGCTCTGTCAAAATGACGAAAAAAATACTTCACCGGTATTTGCACTAGTATTCATATTCGTATAAAATAACGTTTCAATCGGCGAAGTTAAAGAAATAGTAGTAGTAGTAGTAGTAGTAGTAGTAGTAGTAGTAGTAGTAGTAGTAGGCCATCGTCGGTTGTGTCCGACTATGAATGACACTTGCAGATCTAGTCGGGTTGTTTCAGTATTTACAAAGTCTTGTCAGTAATGCCAACGCCCCAAAGGGGCATACAAAATTAACCTAGGCATTTCTTGCTGTGGCCGAGAAGGCCTATGCTCGCCTTGCAGTCTCTTCCACAGTTGCAACAGGTGAAGGAGGAGAGTGGATGAGGGATCTCACTTGCTTTTGCCCTTTCTTTCCTCCTTGCACGCTTTTCAGCGGCTTTCGTCTTCCACTTTGCTTTCCCGATGCCAAGCTGTCATTTGAGGGGTTTTTCCCCATTCATCCCAAGATGACGGATCAATGTCAAGGGCCTTCATGTCTCTGGCAGACATCCCTGTATCTTAAAAGGGGGGCACCCACGGTCTCTCTCCCCCTTTTTAAAATTTCTATAAAGGAGATCTTTGGGAATTCTGCTATCAACCATCATCTGAACGTGACCAAGCCATCTCAGTTGACGTTGCCTCACCAGTGTGTACATGGATTTCAGACAAGCTATTTCAAGCACCTCGACATTTGTCTTTTTGTATTTCCATCTGATACCAAGGATAAAACGCAAGCTTCTCGGATGGGATATCTGCAACTTTTCCTCTTGTTCAGCATAGGATGTGCATGTCTCACTGCCGTGCAGCAGGATGCTTACAATGCAAGCACTATAGACTGACATTTGTGTGCTGTCTTTTGGTAAGGAGTTTTCCCAAACTCGACCATTTAGCTTAGACAAGGTTCATGCTGCTTTACCAATACTTTTGTTGATTTCTGTATCCAACGAGAGAGATTCTGAAATGTTTGAGCCAAGATATGGGAAATCTTCAACAACACCTGGCTCATAGTTGTCAATTTTGATAGAAGGCTTGTCAGTTGAGCCCTGTGACAGTATTTTTTTTTGGGGGGGGGGCTAATGATTAGGTCGAAATCCTTACAGGTATCAGAGTTACGATTAATAAGAAACTGAAGCTCCTCAGTTTGAGTAGCAATTCCTGCATCATCAGCATAAATTATATCCCTTAGCATGGCTTGTCTTACCTTAGTTTTTGCTCTGAGTCTGGAAAGGTTAAAGAGGCACCTATAAGATCTTGTCCTAAGAAGAATGCCTTCATTTGCATCACCGAAAGCATGCTTCAGAAGCATTGAGAAAAAGATCCCATTGCAAATGTCAAATGGTTCAGACAGGTTCCCATCAAATTTTACTGTCTTTTTCATATTCTGGTGGAATGATCTAACGAGACTCAGGAGCTTTAGAGGGCAGCCAATTTTAGAAAGTGGTAAATGTAGCCCTTCGCGATTGACAATGTCAAATGCTTTTTGAGATCAACAAAAGCAATCTGCAACGGCATATTTTGTTGTCTTCATTTCGGTTGAAGTTGTTTCAATGAAAAGATCATGTCTACTGTTGATCTCCCTGCCCTGAAGCCACATTGAGACTCAGGATCGACACGTTCAGCAAGCGCCTGTAACCTTACAAGTAGTACCCTTGCATAAGCCTTGCTCACAATACTTAGGAGAGATATGCTCCTGTAATTGGTGCAGTCACTACGATCACCTTTGTTCTTGTAGAGAGTTCACATTTTGGTGTCTCTCATGTCCTGTGGTACTTCACCTTTTGCCCAGCAAAAACAAAAAATATCATATATGGGTTTCAGAAGGACTGTCTTACACTGACGAGATCAGGGGGAAATCTCGTCATTACCTGGAGCTTTGCCAGGGGCCATCTGATCTATAGCTTTATTTAGCTCAGATATGGCTTGCATTTCACCAAGCCCATGCAAGACACTGAGTCGTTCAATTGCAGCAAGTGCGGACTCAGAAATTTCACTCGTCCTTTTGTAAAGGTCAGAGTAGTGTTCTTTCCAGCGATCCATCTGTTTCCCTTTGTCAGTAATAACTTCCCCAGAGGAGGATTTCAGGGGGCGGACTTGCTCTGAGTAGGATCCGTAGCAACCTTTATGCCCTCATACATGGCCCTGATCTTGGCTATGGCAGATGCATTTTCAATGCGATGAGTAAGCTTCACCCAGTATTAATTGTCCCTCTTTGCTAAGACGGACGAACTGTACCAATTAATGACACATTTAATACGAGTATAAACCCTCTGTCAAAAATGACGAAACAAAAATGCTTCGCCAGTGTTCGCACTAATATTCATATTCGTAAAATAACGACTCAACTGGTAAAGTTAAAAAATAAATAAGAAAGAAAAAGGGAACAGGTCTCAAACTGAAAAGCTTGAAAAGGAAAAGATGAAAGACAGAACCACGTATCAATCGGTATAGAAGGAGGAAATGGGGAAAAAGGAAAGAAAACGCCTCATTGTGGAAATAGAGTGAAGGATTTCTTTCTGAGTTCATTTTAGACGACAAGGAGTTGTCGAACTTACTATTTGCTTTCTCTCTTCTCCTGAATACTTGAAATGGCTTCGTCTGGCAGTATTTTTACTTGCTAACTTTTGCATGGTCGGTGGATATTTATACATATATAAATAAATATACATTGGGTATTGTATTCCGGTATTAAATGACCTCCAAAGGAGTTGATATGCCTCAAGACAGACAAACCAAATTATGATTTTTATTTTTTCTTCAATCGTCAAGGATTTTTAAAGTAGGTATTTTAGTCGCGTAAAGGTAAAAGAAAAGCGCATTGGGGTCAGGGGCCACCAATGTCCCCTATCAGCGGTTAGTTTTCAAATAAATAGGGCAGCGTAACGGGTAGGATGGGTGTGGGTGAAGGGAACCCACCCACATGAGAATATTAAGAAAATAAATAATGAAAGAACTGGTTTGAGGTTTTTTCTTTATTCTTTCGTAATCCAACTCTTATTTGTTGAAATCTGATTGGTTATCTGACCATTTCCCTTAGACGGCATATTTGAAAGCAATAAATGTCGAACTCGCCCAAACCGGTTCTTTGGACTAAGATGTGTCTTCGCGGCTATATAATAGACATAGTCCGTCGGTTTGTGCAGATTGAATAGGAAGTTTGAAATCGCATTTAAGTTGGTCTCTTATGCTTATGCTTGTCCGTCACGTTTAGTTAAAAATAATCTTTTAGTTTCTCCGTCACGCTCAGTATGAAATAAAATTTCAGTTAATTTGTTACTCTGATGCTTGAAACAGATTTTTAGATATTCCGTCACATTTATGTTTGAAATAATTTTTTAATGTGTCTGTCATGCGTAAGTTTGAAAAAGAATTTCAGTTTGTCTGTCACGCTTATGTTTTAAATATCATTTTAGTTTGTCCGTTGCGCTTGCTTACAATAGATTTTTAATTTGTCATGCGTAAGTTTGAAAAAGAATTTCAGTTTGTCTGTCCCGCTTATGTTTTAAATATCATTTTAGTTTGTCCGTTGCGCTTGCTTACAATAGATTTTTAATTTGTCATGCGTAAGTTTGAAAAAGAATTTCAGTTTGTCTGTCACGCTTATGTTTTAAATATCATTTTAGTTTGTCCGTTGCGCTTGCTTACAATAGATTTTTAATTTGTCATGCGTAAGTTTGAAATAGAATTTCAGTTTGTCTGTCCCGCTTATGTTTTAAATATCATTTTAGTTTGTCCGTTGCGCTTGCTTACAATAGATTTTTACTTTGTCATGCGTAAGTTTGAAATAGCATTTCAGTTTGTCTGTCACGCTTATGTTTTAAATATCATTTTAGTTTGTCCGTTGCGCTTGCTTACAATAGATTTTTAATTTGTCATGCGTAAGTTTGAAAAAGAATTTCAGTTTGTCTGTCACGCTTATGTTTTAAATATCATTTTAGTTTGTCCGTTGCGCTTGCTTACAATAGATTTTTAATTTGTCATGCGTAAGTTTGAAAAAGAATTTCAGTTTGTCTGTCCCGCTTATGTTTTAAATATCATTTTAGTTTGTCCGTTGCGCTTGCTTACAATAGATTTTTAATTTGTCATGCGTAAGTTTGAAATAGAATTTCAGTTTGTCTGTCACGCTTATGTTTTAAAACTCATTTTAGTTTGTCCGTTGCGCTTGCTTACAATATATTTTTAATTTGTCATGCATAAGTTGGAAATAGAATTTCAGTTTGTCTGTCCCGCTTATGTTTAAAATATCATTTTAGTGTGTCCGTTGCGCTTGCTTACAATAGATTTTTAATTTGTCATGCGTAAGTTTGAAATAGAATTTCAGTTTGTCTGTCACGCTTATGTTTTAAATATCATTTTAGTTTGTCCGTTGCGCTTGCTTACAATAGATTTTTAATTTGTCATGCATAAGTTGGAAATAGAATTTCAGTTTGTCTATCACGCTTATGTTTTAAATATCATTTTAGTTTGTCCGTTGCGCTTGCTTACAATAGATTTTTGATTTGTCATGCGTAAGTTTGAAATAGAATTTCACTTTGTCTGTCACGCTTATATTTTAAATATTATTTTAGTTTGTCCGCTGCGCTTGCTTACACTAGATTTTTGTCATGCGTAAGTTTGAAATAGAATTTCAGTTTGTCTGTTACGCTTATGTTTTAAAACTCATTTTAGTTTGTCCGTTGCGCTTTCTTACAATAGATTTGTAATTTGTCATGCGTAAGTTTGAAAAAGAATTTCAGTTTGTCTGTCCCGCTTATGTTTTAAATATCATTTTAGTTTGTCCGTTGCGCTTGCTTACAATAGATTTTTAATTTGTCATGCGTAAGTTGGAAATAGAATTTCAGTTTGTCTGTCACACTTTTGTTTTAAAACTCATTTTAGTTTTTCCGTTGCGCTTGCTTACAATAGATTTTTAATTTGTCATGCATAAGTTGGAAATAGAATTTCAGTTTGTCTATCACGCTTATGTTTTAAATATCATTTTAGTTTGTCCGTTGCGCTTGCTTACAATAGATTTTATATTTGTCATGCGTAAGTTTGAAATAGAATTTCACTTTGTCTGTCACGCTTATATTTTAAATATTATTTTAGTTTGTCCGCTGCGCTTGCTTACACTAGATTTTTGTCATGCGTAAGTTTGAAATAGAATTTCAGTTTGTCTGTTACGCTTATGTTTTAAAACTCATTTTAGTTTGTCCGTTGCGCTTTCTTACAATAGATTTGTAATTTGTCATGCGTAAGTTTGAAAAAGAATTTCAGTTTGTCTGTCCCGCTTATGTTTTAAATATCATTTTAGTTTGTCCGTTGCGCTTGCTTACAATAGATTTTTAATTTGTCATGCGTAAGTTTGAAAAAGAATTTCAGTTTGTCTGTCACGCTTATGTTTTAAATATCATTTTAGTTTGTCCGTTGCGCTTGCTTACAATAGATTTTTAATTTGTCATGCGTAAGTTTGAAATAGAATTTCAGTTTGTCTGTCCCGCTTATGTTTTAAATATCATTTTAGTTTGTCCGTTGCGCTTGCTTACAATAGATTTTTACTTTGTCATGCGTAAGTTTGAAATAGCATTTCAGTTTGTCTGTCACGCTTATGTTTTAAATATCATTTTAGTTTGTCCGTTGCGCTTGCTTACAATAGATTTTTAATTTGTCATGCGTAAGTTTGAAAAAGAATTTCAGTTTGTCTGTCACGCTTATGTTTTAAATATCATTTTAGTTTGTCCGTTGCGCTTGCTTACAATAGATTTTTAATTTGTCATGCGTAAGTTTGAAAAAGAATTTCAGTTTGTCTGTCCCGCTTATGTTTTAAATATCATTTTAGTTTGTCCGTTGCGCTTGCTTACAATAGATTTTTAATTTGTCATGCGTAAGTTTGAAATAGAATTTCAGTTTGTCTGTCACGCTTATGTTTTAAAACTCATTTTAGTTTGTCCGTTGCGCTTGCTTACAATAGATTTTTAATTTGTCATGCATAAGTTGGAAATAGAATTTCAGTTTGTCTGTCCCGCTTATGTTTAAAATATCATTTTAGTGTGTCCGTTGCGCTTGCTTACAATAGATTTTTAATTTGTCATGCGTAAGTTTGAAATAGAATTTCAGTTTGTCTGTCACGCTTATGTTTTAAATATCATTTTAGTTTGTCCGTTGCGCTTGCTTACAATAGATTTTTAATTTGTCATGCGTAAGTTTGAAAAAGAATTTCAGTTTGTCTGTCCCGCTTATGTTTTAAATATCATTTTAGTTTGTCCGTTGCACTTGCTTACAATAGATTTTTAATTTGTCATGCGTAAGTTTGAAAAAGAATTTCAGTTTGTCTGTCACGCTTATGTTTTAAATATCATTTTAGTTTGTCCGTTGCGCTTGCTTACAATAGATTTTTAATTTGTCATGCGTAAGTTTGAAAAAGAATTTCAGTTTGTCTGTCACGCTTATGTTTTAAATATCATTTTAGTTTGTCCGTTGCGCTTGCTTACAATAGATTTTTAATTTGTCATGCATAAGTTGGAAATAGAATTTCAGTTTGTCTATCACGCTTATGTTTTAAATATCATTTTAGTTTGTCCGTTGCGCTTGCTTACAATAGATTTTTGATTTGTCATGCGTAAGTTTGAAATAGAATTTCACTTTGTCTGTCACGCTTATATTTTAAATATTATTTTAGTTTGTCCGCTGCGCTTGCTTACACTAGATTTTTGTCATGCGTAAGTTTGAAATAGAATTTCAGTTTGTCTGTTACGCTTATGTTTTAAAACTCATTTTAGTTTGTCCGTTGCGCTTTCTTACAATAGATTTGTAATTTGTCATGCGTAAGTTTGAAAAAGAATTTCAGTTTGTCTGTCCCGCTTATGTTTTAAATATCATTTTAGTTTGTCCGTTGCGCTTGCTTACAATAGATTTTTAATTTGTCATGCGTAAGTTGGAAATAGAATTTCAGTTTGTCTGTCACACTTTTGTTTTAAAACTCATTTTAGTTTTTCCGTTGCGCTTGCTTACAATAGATTTTTAATTTGTCATGCATAAGTTGGAAATAGAATTTCAGTTTGTCTATCACGCTTATGTTTTAAATATCATTTTAGTTTGTCCGTTGCGCTTGCTTACAATAGATTTTATATTTGTCATGCGTAAGTTTGAAATAGAATTTCACTTTGTCTGTCACGCTTATATTTTAAATATTATTTTAGTTTGTCCGCTGCGCTTGCTTACACTAGATTTTTGTCATGCGTAAGTTTGAAATAGAATTTCAGTTTGTCTGTTACGCTTATGTTTTAAAACTCATTTTAGTTTGTCCGTTGCGCTTTCTTACAATAGATTTGTAATTTGTCATGCGTAAGTTTGAAAAAGAATTTCAGTTTGTCTGTCACGCTTATGTTTTAAATATCATTTTAGTTTGTCCGTTGCGCTTGCTTACAATAGATTTTTAATTTGTCATGCGTAAGTTTGAAAAAGAATTTCAGTTTGTCTGTCACGCTTATGTTTTAAATATCATTTTAGTTTGTCCGTTGCGCTTGCTTACAATAGATTTTTAATTTGTGATGCGTAAGTTTGAAAAAGAATTTCAGTTTGTCTGTCCCGCTTATGTTTTAAATATCATTTTAGTTTGTCCGTTGCGCTTGCTTACAATAGATTTTTAATTTGTCATGCGTAAGTTTGAAATAGAATTTCAGTTTGTCTGTTACGCTTATGTTTTAAAACTCATTTTAGTTTGTCCGTTGCGCTTTCTTACAATAGATTTGTAATTTGTCATGCGTAAGTTTGAAAAAGAATTTCAGTTTGTCTGTTACGCTTATGTTTTAAATATCATTTTAGTTTGTCCGTTGCGCTTGCTTACAATAGATTTTTAATTTGTCATGCGTAAGTTTGAAATAGAATTTCAGTTTGTCTGTCCCGCTTATGTTTTAAATATCATTTTAGTTTGTCCGTTGCGCTTGTTTACAATAGATTTTTAATTTGTCATGCGTAAGTTTGAAATAGAATTTCAGTTTGTCTGTCACGCTTATGTTTTAAAACTCATTTTAGTTTTTCCGTTGCGCTTGCTTACAATAGATTTTAAATTTGTCATGCGTAAGTTTGAAATAGAATTTCAGTTTGTCTGTCACGCTTATGTTTTAAATATCATTTTAGTGTGTCCGTTACAATAGATTTTTGTCGTGCGTAAGTTTGAAATTACAGTTTAGTTGGTCTTCTACGCTTAAGTTTGAGATAGAATTTTAATTTGTCTGTCAGGCTTATGTCTGAAATAGTTTTAGTTTGTCACGCTCAAGTTTACAATTGATTTTAGTTAGTCCGTCACGTTTTAGGTTGAAATAGATGTTTAGTTTGTCCGTCAAGTTGAACATTAAAAACATGCTGATTGAAACGACGCATCTTAACAATATCCGTTGTTTTCGTTTTTCTATTTTCAGTTTTTGTTGAGCTTAGGTTTCTCTTCTTTCTTTCTTCTTATCTCGACGGTCGTTCGATAAAATGGCGCTTACAGGTTTTGACGAGAAAGGTATGACAATGAAAATAATATTTACTCCCTCGCTCAAGTGCCCCCTTTTTTTTCTTCCTCCGCCTTTCTTCTTTAAAACCTTTTTTCCTTGTGTACCTTTGATTACTTGCTTTTTAGTGGCAATGTGTCCCTACTTACCTCCCACCCTAACCCTAACCTCTTCACACGCGAGGGCAGAGTTAGACACAAAGTCGGTATTTAATGTGGGTAAAATCCAGCTCAATACAAAATGGATCATTCTGGATTGGGACAAAAATTAAAATTGCCTCAGTCTAGAAGGATTTATTCTTCACTGACCGAGGACATGAAAAGATGATGTCTAGTATAAGAACACATACTACACTTTGCTTCTAGCCAAAAGGCTAAGAAATGTGTATTATATGATACATCATGATCATTCAAATTACCCCTTTTCATATTTTTGCAGATTAAAACTTGAATAAAAGTTAATATGTAGCGAAGTAGAGATGCGATACGAACGAACGTACAAACGTTACTAGCTTGTATAATTGTGTAAGCTACTCTCTTTCTTTCTCCGTTAGTTTAGCTTACTCTGTCCTTTTCATTTCTTCACTTCTGTACAGAGTGGAAATGGGGAGACTGATCATAATGTTTGAAGCATTCAAACGAATAAACACTAAATAAACTCCTGACTAATTTAAAAGTTAAGTTCAGCCTCCGAAAATAATGATGACTAGAACCGAAAAGTGTGTTTACACTTTAGAACCATTAAAGCAATCACTTTTAACGTAGCGCTTTTTACGCGCAATTTGTACTCACGTGTTTAAAAATTGTTAAGTTTTCATAAAATTGTCGATAATTATTCTCGTTTGTACGAATTTATTTTTAAAATGGATTTTACGTAAAAACATATTAGGAGAAATGATGGTTGTACTCCACTTTTTATTTAAGAATTCAATTTATCAAAAAATGGTTTCGTTCAAATTGAAATAAAATACTGATATTATTTTTCAGCCTCTATACTTTTGTAAGAAGGCGATCCTTGTGGTGCACCGGTGAGGTTTTATTTACTCCTCCCCAGGAGTTAGGCACAAGGCCAGTTTTATCTTACTCCCACAAGTAAGATGTGACCCAAGATCGGGTCGAGAAAGTGGGGTTTGAAAAGCCAGCGCTCGAGAGGTGAGCACTCTGGCCATTTAAAAATTGCCTGGGCAGCCCCGTCGGCATTCCCCGGTAGGGGCGCCTCAGACAGTAAGCAATAAACTTACTCCTCCACAAAGAGGGGAGGCGACGCCTGGGAGGGTGGACCTCCTAGAACTGCACAGGACAGGCGTGCAGTATCCATCGGAACAGATACTACACTTTGATCTGAGCCAAAAGGCCAAGAGTGCTGGTTTTCCCCTTGGTTTTACCAAAATATGAACAGAGAGTAACAGGGAATCGAGCACGTCGCACGCGTTCCACGAACGTCCTACAGAATTAAGGATATTTGGCTTGTACATATATCCTTACCCTACCTTGTAAGGTAGAGAACAACTACTACTCGTGATGTTATGTTGATGTTCTTCATAAATCTCAACTGTAAATAAATGTGTTAATTGTACTTAATTTTAGTTTCGTCTCTTATTCGTTCTGGTGATGGATATTCAGGGATGTACCTTTAATACAGGACTGTGAGATAAAAATAACTTTATATCGCCAACACTTTATATAACGTTAAATGTTCGCCTTATTCGAATATATTTTATTTAGATTTAATTAAATAAAATAGGACGGAGGTCAATAAAAAATACAATATATATATTAAAGGAATTAAAATCTCTTAAAATTAACTTTTGTGCAATTTCTTTTTTCTTTCCAATTAAACAGATTATAGGATGAATAATATTACGTTAAGGTAATTTAATTTTCGTACGTACGTTATCACCCTCCAATTTTCTTCAAAGAAGTGATCGCCAGATCGCCGAAAATGCAATGCAATATGCAAATTTAAAAAATTCATCTGATGTCGCATGTGTCGAACATGAAACTCGAACTAAAATGCAATTTCGTGGCTTTCGGACTAGAATTGTAGTATCTGTTCCGATGGATACTGCACGCCTGTCCTGTGCAGTTCTAGGAGGTCCACCCTCCCAGGCGTCGCCTCCCCTCTTTGGGGAGGAGTAAGTTTATTGCTTACTGTCTGAGGCGCCCCTACCGGGGAATGCCGACGGGGCTGCCCAGGCAATTTTTAAATGGCCAGAGTGCTCACCTCTCGAGCGCTGGCTTTTAACCCCACTTGCTCGACCCGATCTTGGGTCACATCTTACTTGTGGGAGTAAGATAAAACTGGCCTTGTGCCTAACTCCGCGAGGAGTAAATAAACATCTGTTCTGTTCAAAGATGGTGCAATTATATCGCAAGATCTCCGTTCGCGCCGGACGTCATAAAGTGGAAATATACCATAAACTCCCACAAGGGTTTTGGAAATAGGCCTCCATAAGCAAATATATTCTCAAACTACATCAACCAGAGTACTTAGATAAATATGTTTGAATTTTTTTAAATATGGAAATCGCTCCAGACAAGGCATTAAGCCACTTGATGTAAGGAGCTAAAAAAATACTACTTCAAGATAAAATAAAAAACTAGCAAACGATAAGCGTTAGATGGATAGATTCCGACCTAGAAAACAGCAATTCTTCCCCCTTTGTCAGAAACATCGTTCATTGAATGTGAGGACTAAAGGACAAAATAAGGGAAGCGAGAGTTACGAGGCTGCCGAAAGTAAACTCAGGGTCCACTTTCTACTCTCATCGAACAAAGGGGTTACAATGATATCGTGGGGTCTTCATTTACGCCAGACGTCCATAGAATGGAAATATGTCACATATTCCTTTTAATCAGGGCAGCAATAGACAACAGATTAAGGATAAAACTATGGAATTTCCACGGGTCCCCTTAGTAGTATATATTAATAAGAAAGGAACTTAATTTTTTTTTCCAAACATAAATAAATGCATTAAAACAATTATTCTCCACAAAACATCGGATACTTCCCGTCTATTTTTGTTGTATATATTTTCTGAAGAATGTGCTCTCCACGATACACGGAATGGCCGCGCGGGACCGATAGATCTTGGCCTGACCGTCCTTGATTCTTTGCATGACTTCCCGTCACGGGTTTAATTTGTGAGAGGTGGTAATATTCGATTTGCTCAAAAAGTTAGTTTTAATTGATGTTTGTGCTTGTTATTTACTTTGGGTATCTTTAAGAATGATCAGTACAGTCGCGGACGGGGTCCAAAAAACTAACGAGAACGGGGTTATAAAAATAAATATGCAACAAGTGAGTTTAACCTACGTCGAGAAGAGATATTTGTCTACTTACCTATGATATTTGTTTGTATTTTGACGTACTATAAATGGGGTTTTATTAGATGTAAAAAACATTTCTTGTTCATTTTTTACTCGTTTTTTTTTTAGACAATATGGCGTCTTGTGCTCACTTACGAGCAAGCGCCATTTTTTTTTTTTTGGAAGTTAGTGTTACAAAACTATTGATTTCTACTAAATAGCAATTGACACGGGTTATAAATACAAACAAATATCACAGGTCAGTTTTAAATTAACTTTTATCGACGACAGTTACTTTTATTTGTTGTATATTTGTTTTTTTGAGCGTTTTCAGCGTACTGATCATTCTTAAAGATACCCTTTATTTTTAATGTGGAATTTTAAGCCATGAGAACGTCGCTGTTCGTGAACAGATCGAATGAAATGGCGCTTTTCATAACGAGTCAAAACATGATAGAATTAACAACAATGGAAGTATTATTCACTGACTTCAATAAGTCCAGGGCATTTACTTTCTTCCATTCCTATTGACTGTTTTACCATGGCCACCTAAAACTAGGACAAGTTTTATGGGCTGAGCGTCGTGGTACATTAGTGAATAGGTGTGCGAGGCGAGTGAACGTGAGAAAGATACTAGCTAGTGTAGGAGCGCGGACCTTAGCTTAGTAAGACGTTGTCTTAGAGAAAATGCTAAAATTCACGCTTACATTTAGAGTGTGTAAAAAATAGATAAAACATGGAAAAACATGTATGAAAGTTAAATGAAAGATAAAGCATGCATGAGTCGGAGGAAGAATAAAACGTAGTTTAAAGGTAACACAAAATATTTATATATTTACAAATTACAGAACATTAAGTGTTCATTTCAAGTGTCCAGTTAGAGAAATGATAAATGTTCATGCCTGTGATTTATGAAGGTGTATGTATGTGCGTAGTGTAACTATGTGTCGAAGTGTGTGAATGTGTGTGTCGCCTTTTGTTCGTGGTTGTACGAATGTGTATGCGTGAGAGTTGATAATTCGTTTAGCCATTTGTATGTGTGTGTGTCTTTGTCAGCAATGTGTGGTTGTATGCGTTGAAGAATGATAGGAGTGTAAGCTTTTGTATATGTCTGTGTGTGGGTGTTTAGTAGTCAGCCGACGCGCTGACACCCCTCGCCCAAAGGCGAGAGGTAGACAAACTTGTATTCTCTAAAATAGAGAGGGAAAAAGAGGAAAGGGAAAAGAGGCAGATTTTGTTGCGCAGTCTGCTTTTATATTGTTTCACAGTGGTTTGGCGGACGTAGTTCAGAGCACCACATGTGATCAACATTTTTTTATTTTTTTTGCGCCTTTTCATTAGGCTTTCTTTTGGGAACTGATTTTTATGGCCCCAGTTTGAGCTTTTGTTGTTGATATGAATTTGGTATTGCTTTCTGTGTTTGTGTTTACGCCATTTCTGGATAAGATAGAGAATGTCAATCCGATACTAGTATAAGCTAATCCTTTTCTTTCTCCATTCGTTCGGCTTAACCCTTTTTCCTTTTCAATTTCCCCCTTTTTGTACTGAGTACAAAAAGGACGCCATTGAACCAATTGCTCTGTCGACGTCTGCATTATCTCACATGTAGATGTGCACTCTAAAACGAGAAGGATTCCCGGCTTGTCTTGGAGTCTCTGAGAGTCAACTAGTTTACATATAAACAGCCAATCAATAACCAAAAAGTGCGTTTTCCAGTCTGACACCCCATGTCGCCGTTACTTCATGGAGATGACGAAACAACAACAGCAATAACAACAAAAACCACAGAGGAAGTACCAAAAAATCGCTATCTACGCCTAGCAGCACTTAATGACTACAGCTGCTCTCTCTACAATTACAGCCAATGAAAAAGGTAAACACACACACACACACAATGGAACTCTCAACAAACACATATAGACTGTGGACCAATCAAAAAATAGCTTTGGTTTCTGTCGGGCTGAGGTATGGTTCTGTATTATTCTAGGAGGTCCACTCTCCCAGGCTTTACCTTTTCTCTGAGACGAGGTTAGTTTATTACTAATCAATTGACTGAGGTGTCCCTACCCTGAAATTTCGACAGCATTTTTTGTAGTACAGAATGCACGTCACCTAGTACGTTAGTTTTTTTCAAAACCTTATTTTACTTACTATGCGTCTCACCTTCTACAGAGGAGATGAAAATCATACAAAGTTTAGTAGAAATTACCGTTATTATTATTTTCCTACTAATTATATCAACGTTCGATACATTCACCGACCAACTGTTAAGTTTTAACTGAGTATTATTGGCATCCTTGTTGTGCCCAATGATCAACACATACCGAAGCATCGTTCGATCATCAGCAGACTTCTTTTATCTGAGAACACAATGTGGGGCGAAAGAATGCGCACCGTATGAATCACCGACCACATCCTACGATAATTGGAGAACTGGGTCAAGTGGTTTATACATAAGTTTAGTTAAGAGCGGGGGGTTCATGGTTGTTATGGCAACCTCTGAATAATAGTCGATGAGATTATAAAAACTAATCGATATATTTATTTGCTGCTAATTGTCACACTACATTAACAACACACAACATAATGTTTGCACAATATCACAGATTCGTAACAATCTGTAGATTTCATCAATACATCTCATTCACAAAAAGGATAAGTCTTTATCGACAAAGATATGGCGGACATTTTAGAAAATGGCCGCCATAGCTATCACTTAGACGATGGCTCTTAACCTAGATTGGTTCAAAACATAATGCACGATAGGTTCAATGTCACTCCAATATAGGTTGCGTTGATTTTACATTTTTCTTTTCATTTTATCTAGATTATCATCTAAATCTGTCCATTGCACATCATGCAGCCCGCGAGCTGCATATGGTCCGCGAGCTGCATGCTGCCCGCGGTGTTTTCTGGTATAAAAAACATTAAACAAAACAATAAATAAGCTTAATTTTCGCTTCAAAACATTTCTTTCGAAGCGCGTATTAAGTACATAAATAAATAAATAAAAATATTTCCACGCAACTCTATGAGGGGATCTGTCCGTCAGTCGGTTGGCCGGTTCATCCGCCAGTCTGCCACGCTTCAGTTTGAAATAACATTTTCATCGCTAAACGCGTATGTTAGATGATTGATCGCATTTTAATTGTTCGTCCGTCTTTCGCACATCCCTTTGATGGGGGTCTATGGTTGTTGGTAGCCTCTCTCGTTGTCTGGGGCTGACGATGTAGTTTCGAACCGGTCGTTAGAACTAAGCTGACCCGTGAAAGAAATGAAGGCAACAACTGTTTAATCTTGGATCCATTTCACTAAGAATTGCTTCTGGTTTGATCATCTAAAGCAGTGGTCCCCAACCGGTGGGCCGCGGACCGGTGCCGGTCCGTAGACCAATTGGTACCGGGCCGCGTAAGAAATACAGTTTAGAAATATAGCTTGCATACATGTGCGCAGTTTTTAAAGCTCTTTATCTCAGTTTGTACGCTTTGTCATAAGATTAGTCATACGCTTTGTAAGCTTAGTCACTAGTGTTCTCATTGACTTGGTGTTCTAGTAATGTTAAAATGTTCATGCACTTTATATTCGTTTTCTGGTGTACCTGTATTTTATTTTGAAAGGAATGTTTAAAGTAAATTTTTAATGTAAACTTTTTAATGATATATTTATTATTATTTCGAGGCTTTTATTTTCATGTTATGTTGTTGGTACGATGCTACATGTAAGTTGCAAGTAAACAATCTACCCCCGGGCCGCAGTAAAATTGTCTAACGCTTACGGGTCCGCGGCAACAAAAAGGTTGAGGACCACTGATCTAAAGGGTCTAAACGCTACTATCTATCCGGACTCTGCATAATGTCCCTTCTCTCTTAAACTCAAATCTGATTCAAATCTATATATTTATCTATCTCTATCTTTATTTAGTCACCGACTAGATCAACAAATCTTTTATCCTCTAGCGCATATCGGGATACACTAACCACTGAGCCAAACCTTCTTCATCAAATTAACTAACCCTCTAAGAATATCCCTAACCTTAACCCTAACACTAACCCTTTAAGATTACCCCGAAAGCATATACCGCTAAGTCAATATGTAACATGTTCAAATTTCAAATTGCATTTTCAAATATAAACGTGTTATTTTCAAATAGCATTTTCGTTCATACGTCACCTATAAGTTTGAAATACAATTTGTAGCGTATTTCTATTGGTTTTATTAAATGCGTCTACGTATAACTTTAAGAACCTCTGTATGTCAGTCGGTCAATCACGCTTCGGTCTGAATAACAGATTGAATGGACGCATCTTAAGAATACCCATTCTAGATTTTTGTAATACCACATACTGTGTTGAATAGTGATATCTCTATAGTCGTTTTATTCAACTTTTTATTTACCTCCCCAGGAGATTAGGTACAAGGCCAGGTTTATCTTACTCCCACAAGGTAAGATGTGACCCAAGCTCAGGTCGGGGAAGTGGGACTTGAAAAGCCAGCGCCCGAGAAGGTGAGCACTCTGGCCATTAAAAATTGCCTGGGCAGCCTCGTCGGCATTCCCCGGTAGGAGCGCCTCAGGCAGTAAGCAATAAACTTACTCCTCCCCAAAGAGGGGAGGCAAAGCCTGGGAGGGTGGACCTCCTAGAACTGCACAGGACAGTACCTCAGACCGGCGGAATCAAGGCCCGAAGGCCAAGACAACACTGGTCTACAGAGTGAGCATCCATCGGAACAGATACTACACTCTGATCTTAGCCAAAAGGCCAAGGAGGATTTTGTGTTGAAGTGAATTCAACTTTTATAGCTGGAATTCACGTATGTTGCTTCGTCTTTGTCTTCGACAGAATTACATTCTTTTTGGAAGAAGTTTTTATTTGCGTGAGAACATAGTCAGACATCATTTAAAGAAATCGGAGAGAGATCCATATACTTTGTTATTCACACTTGGTTAAAAGAGAGAGAGAGAGAGAGAGAGAGAGAGAGAGAGAGAAAGAGAGAGAGACAGCCAGAGAGAGAGAAGAGAAAGAGAGAGGGGATGTTTACGTTATTATACTAGACCATTGCGTCACTCGCCCTGACCCACCCCATTAGTGTTGGGACGAACACCTACATTTTTGCGTCCACTCATTTTGAGCGGGAGCTCACAATACACTTCGGAGAATGATATTAGATCTCCATTTCCATTTTTCCTCGGGGTTATCGTTCTTACCCCACAACCAATCTGTCGCCATTCTCATGCCTTCATATATAACAACTGTAGTAAACTGTATTGTTGATTTACTGATTTTCGATTGTTATGTATTTATTAATTTTCTGTATCTGGACGTGTAATATTATTTTCTATTCAATTTTAAGCCAATGCCTTTTCTTCAATTAATAATCACGAGAGTTGGACGGAAGAATACCTTAACGGTCAATCGACGTTCATCTTAAATTGTTTATATTTTGTATATTGATTTTACATCTCCTTCAATACATTCGGATTCTTCCGAATATTTCATAATTTTTTGTGTAAACGAAACGGATTCTATTATTTATAAATCACACGAGAATATAATTTATTGTAATTTGAAAACGTGTTTACAGAATTATTTGGCATCTAATTTGCATGAACTATTTTTAAATTCTTATTTAATAAATAGTTTTTTTCTCTTCGTCGGTTTTATTTTATCATTTTGCTCACTATAATAAATAGTTTTTAACAAAGTATAGTCAAGTGTAAAAATCTCTTATTGATTAATCTATTATACCAAATTAAGTCGGTCGCATTTTCCTAGTTAGACCTAAATAGCAATGCACCTCACAAATCGATATTTGATTCTACCTAGCCAATTTTTATTTATTATTATTTCACCATGTTCATTGCAATAAAAACATACTTAGCTTCAGTTTATTAAAAAAAATATTCCAACTCAGATTATTGGTAATATGGAGAATTTTTTTTATTAGTGACCTAAATAAATAAAATTCCGCTTACAACATTAATTTTTAAAAATTCTACATTGTTCTATCTATTTTAGCTATTAGATAAACAATTATATGTGTTTACATTAACTATTAAACTTTTTTTTATTCAATGTGTTTGTATACCAATATTTGTAAGTAATATAATTTTCATTCAAAACAATTCTTAAATCGTTGCTCCCATGGCATTCTAGCACAATGGATTTCACACTATGGACGCGCCCATTTTTTGAATCGTTATTAATAGCTTTCGTTTAAGGCGAGCTTATTCTTATTTATTTACATCAGTCATTTAACAAATCTTTCAGACAAAAATGTTTTACGTTCTCTTGGAAATAAAGATTACAATATTCGGCAGAACTTACAAAACCAGTTTCAAACGAATTTTATAAATTCTTTCGGATGGAGATAAATACACAAAATGTACATTTTTTTTTACTTTGTGTTTCTTCTGATTGGTGAATGATGTTGCTAGACACGCGTGTGTGAACTGAAACATTTAGCTTTTATTTTCATTGCATAAAACATCGGCACGAGGCATGTGATCCACTCCCCTCTCGCAACAACCGGTCACTGTCGCTCTCACGCGCGAACACTTTCTCTCGTGTCCTGAGCTTGTGTCACCGCGTTGGTTGATATGGCGTCGCCAAATTTTGCCCGTCTTCACAGGACGCCAGCGCTGATGAAGTCCAACCCCTTGTAGAAGACTGGTGTGATTCAAGCGCCTTCGTCGCCTGAGCAGTACCTTCCCCATGTTGTGATTATTTGATACAGTCCTGATTCGTTACGGGGCGGCCCACCAACGAAGGGAGGAATAGTACATGTAGAAAAAAAACAGTAGATGAACAAGCAGTTCAGGGTATTAACAACACAACGATATTCATAATTTTGTTTGAATATAGGAATACATATATTTCTTTAAGACTTGTATTTACAAGTACTCAAAGTCTTTCGTAAGTAAAATGGCTAATTGCCTCTGGTTCTGAAAGTAGCATGGGGTTTCAACTTCGACTATGTAACTCGCTAAGTTAATAGACAACCGACATAAATGGCTTTTTTCTCGGGGCTTAGAAAAACAATTTACTCAAAGGAGGGGGGGCGAACGGCAGTTCTAAACTAAACTGAATCTCGTCAGATCTAACTAAAAACTGTTCTGATAAATTCGCGCTTCGTCACACTTTATATATCCAGACAGAGTTACTCGACATCATCCGGTCGAATTCCACTTGCCCCCACCCAGCAAACGATCCGATTGGTCGTCCGCTCACATCAGTCCACTTCGGGGGCTGGATCCTCTTTGTCAATCACTCGCCCTCTTTCTCGATGTTATCAGCCGCAACTTGGGCAATACCCCATCATAGCGTATCTTCTAGCGTCACATTGTTCTCACCGCCTCTGTTGGCCTAGATTCCGGTGTGAGCCAGTTCGTACAAGGAAGAAAAGACAATTTTGCGCTGAGTTTCCGAGACGACGTGACGAGGAAAATTCAAAACAAAATCGAACAAGCTTGGTTTATACGCTGCAGGGATGGGAATGTACTGTTATTTGCAGGTAGAAAATTCTTCGGCTGACAGATTTAAAATATCCAGAGATGGCTGGTCCAAAACCAATCGACGAAGGTTAATGTCCTCAGACGAAAAAAAAAAACACTGAAATACATTTAAAAAGGTTTTTTATCCCGACGTGGCAACGCTACAAACGTTAAGAGAGAGGACGGTATTGCTAGCTAAGTATGTGAATCTACCAGTTTGCGTCTCGCCTAAGAAAGGATAGGGAAGGGATATCTCCAACAATGAATATCCACGTTAAGTGTCTGCGTAGCTGCAAAGCCAACGATCAAGCAACTTGACTAAACGTGGTTTCCAGTCTGAGGTTGAAGTCAGTAGTACATGCGAGTATGAGCTGTTGCAAGCGTGGGGTGCAGGTAGGTATGCACTGTTGCAACTGTAGATGAGTAGTCACCGTGTATGCACTGTTGCGCGTGAGGAGAAGTGCATGTGTGTATGCACTGTTGCGCCTGAGAAGTGCATGTGTGTATGAACTGTTGCGCGTGTAGGTCAGTCTCTATTTTAAGTAAGTTACTTCATAGCATTCAGCGTGTATGGGGTTGGTGTTACTTCATAGCATTCAGTTACTTCATAGGATTCAAGAAATACTTACTTCATAGCATTCAGTTACTTCATAGCATTCAGTTACTTCATAGGATTCAAGAAATACTTACTTCATAGCATTCAGTTACTTCATAGCATTCAGTTACTTCATAGGATTCAAGAAATACTTACTTCATAGCATTCAGTTACTTCATAGCATTCAGTTACTTCATAGGATTCAAGAAATACTTACTTCA
>OY744532.1:10216077-10228577 GCA_963556195.1 Sepiola atlantica | reverse complement strand
TCATGTAGCAGTGCATGTTTGACCAACGGGCTCGGCACTCACCTCTGCGTGTGGATGTCTTCTATTTGCTGCTGACTTATCACGCTCATGTAGCAGTGCATGTTTGACCAACGGGCTCGGCACTCACCTCTGCGTGTGGATGTCTTCTATTTGCTGCTGACTTATCACGCTCATGTAGCAGTGCATGTTTGACCAACGGGCTCGGCACTCACCTCTGCGTGTGAATGTCTTCTATTTGCTGCTGACTTATCACGCTCATGTAGCAGTGCATGTTTGACCAACGGGCTCGGCACTCACCTCTGCGTGTGGATGTCTTCTATTTGCTGCTGACTTATCACGCTCATGTAGCAGTGCATGTTTGACCAACGGGCTCGGCACTCACCTCTGCGTGTGGATGTCTTCTATTTGCTGCTGACTTATCACGCTCATGTAGCAGTGCATGTTTGACCAACGGGCTCGGCACTCACCTCTGCGTGTGGATGTCTTCTATTTGCTGCTGACTTATCACGCTCATGTAGCAGTGCATGTTTGACCAACGGGCTCGGCACTCACCTCTGCGTGTGGATGTCTTCTATTTGCTGCTGACTTATCACGCTCATGTAGCAGTGCATGTTTGACCAACGGGCTCGGCACTCACCTCTGCGTGTGAATGTCTTCTATTTGCTGCTGACTTATCACGCTCATGTAGCAGTGCATGTTTGACCAACGGGCTCGGCACTCACCTCTGCGTGTGGATGTCTTCTATTTGCTGCTGACTTATCACGCTCATGTAGCAGTGCATGTTTGACCAACGGGCTCGGCACTCACCTCTGCGTGTGGATGTCTTCTATTTGCTGCTGACTTATCACGCTCATGTAGCAGTGCATGTTTGACCAACGGGCTCGGCACTCACCTCTGCGTGTGGATGTCTTCTATTTGCTGCTGACTTATCACGCTCATGTAGCAGTGCATGTTTGACCAACGGGCTCGGCACTCACCTCTGCGTGTGGATGTCTTCTATTTGCTGCTGACTTATCACGCTCATGTAGCAGTGCATGTTTGACCAACGGGCTCGGCACTCACCTCTGCGTGTGGATGTCTTCTATTTGCTGCTGACTTATCACGCTCATGTAGCAGTGCATGTTTGACCAACGGGCTCGGCACTCACCTCTGCGTGTGGATGTCTTCTATTTGCTGCTGACTTATCACGCTCATGTAGCAGTGCATGTTTGACCAACGGGCTCGGCACTCACCTCTGCGTGTGGATGTCTTCTATTTGCTGCTGACTTATCACGCTCATGTAGCAGTGCATGTTTGACCAACGGGCTCGGCACTCACCTCTGCGTGTGAATGTCTTCTATTTGCTGCTGACTTATCACGCTCATGTAGCAGTGCATGTTTGACCAACGGGCTCGGCACTCACCTCTGCGTGTGGATGTCTTCTATTTGCTGCTGACTTATCACGCTCATGTAGCAGTGCATGTTTGACCAACGGGCTCGGCACTCACCTCTGCGTGTGGATGTCTTCTATTTGCTGCTGACTTATCACGCTCATGTAGCAGTGCATGTTTGACCAACGGGCTCGGCACTCACCTCTGCGTGTGGATGTCTTCTATTTGCTGCTGACTTATCACGCTCATGTAGCAGTGCATGTTTGACCAACGGGCTCGGCACTCACCTCTGCGTGTGGATGTCTTCTATTTGCTGCTGACTTATCACGCTCATGTAGCAGTGCATGTTTGACCAACGGGCTCGGCACTCACCTCTGCGTGTGGATGTCTTCTATTTGCTGCTGACTTATCACGCTCATGTAGCAGTGCATGTTTGACCAACGGGCTCGGCACTCACCTCTGCGTGTGGATGTCTTCTATTTGCTGCTGACTTATCACGCTCATGTAGCAGTGCATGTTTGACCAACGGGCTCGGCACTCACCTCTGCGTGTGGATGTCTTCTATTTGCTGCTGACTTATCACGCTCATGTAGCAGTGCATGTTTGACCAACGGGCTCGGCACTCACCTCTGCGTGTGGATGTCTTCTATTTGCTGCTGACTTATCACGCTCATGTAGCAGTGCATGTTTGACCAACGGGCTCGGCACTCACCTCTGCGTGTGGATGTCTTCTATTTGCTGCTGACTTATCACGCTCATGTAGCAGTGCATGTTTGACCAACGGGCTCGGCACTCACCTCTGCGTGTGGATGTCTTCTATTTGCTGCTGACTTATCACGCTCATGTAGCAGTGCATGTTTGACCAACGGGCTCGGCACTCACCTCTGCGTGTGGATGTCTTCTATTTGCTGCTGACTTATCACGCTCATGTAGCAGTGCATGTTTGACCAACGGGCTCGGCACTCACCTCTGCGTGTGGATGTCTTCTATTTGCTGCTGACTTATCACGCTCATGTAGCAGTGCATGTTTGACCAACGGGCTCGGCACTCACCTCTGCGTGTGGATGTCTTCTATTTGCTGCTGACTTATCACGCTCATGTAGCAGTGCATGTTTGACCAACGGGCTCGGCACTCACCTCTGCGTGTGGATGTCTTCTATTTGCTGCTGACTTATCACGCTCATGTAGCAGTGCATGTTTGACCAACGGGCTCGGCACTCACCTCTGCGTGTGGATGTCTTCTATTTGCTGCTGACTTATCACGCTCATGTAGCAGTGCATGTTTGACCAACGGGCTCGGCACTCACCTCTGCGTGTGAATGTCTTCTATTTGCTGCTGACTTATCACGCTCATGTAGCAGTGCATGTTTGACCAACGGGCTCGGCACTCACCTCTGCGTGTGGATGTCTTCTATTTGCTGCTGACTTATCACGCTCATGTAGCAGTGCATGTTTGACCAACGGGCTCGGCACTCACCTCTGCGTGTGGATGTCTTCTATTTGCTGCTGACTTATCACGCTCATGTAGCAGTGCATGTTTGACCAACGGGCTCGGCACTCACCTCTGCGTGTGGATGTCTTCTATTTGCTGCTGACTTATCACGCTCATGTAGCAGTGCATGTTTGACCAACGGGCTCGGCACTCACCTCTGCGTGTGGATGTCTTCTATTTGCTGCTGACTTATCACGCTCATGTAGCAGTGCATGTTTGACCAACGGGCTCGGCACTCACCTCTGCGTGTGGATGTCTTCTATTTGCTGCTGACTTATCACGCTCATGTAGCAGTGCATGTTTGACCAACGGGCTCGGCACTCACCTCTGCGTGTGGATGTCTTCTATTTGCTGCTGACTTATCACGCTCATGTAGCAGTGCATGTTTGACCAACGGGCTCGGCACTCACCTCTGCGTGTGAATGTCTTCTATTTGCTGCTGACTTATCACGCTCATGTAGCAGTGCATGTTTGACCAACGGGCTCGGCACTCACCTCTGCGTGTGGATGTCTTCTATTTGCTGCTGACTTATCACGCTCATGTAGCAGTGCATGTTTGACCAACGGGCTCGGCACTCACCTCTGCGTGTGAATGTCTTCTATTTGCTGCTGACTTATCACGCTCATGTAGCAGTGCATGTTTGACCAACGGGCTCGGCACTCACCTCTGCGTGTGGATGTCTTCTATTTGCTGCTGACTTATCACGCTCATGTAGCAGTGCATGTTTGACCAACGGGCTCGGCACTCACCTCTGCGTGTGGATGTCTTCTATTTGCTGCTGACTTATCACGCTCATGTAGCAGTGCATGTTTGACCAACGGGCTCGGCACTCACCTTTATGACATTGTACCATTTGCGAGATACTCGTGTCAGCTGGTCGGCAAGGTTGCAGTATCAGAGGACCAATGTTACGCTGACTACTAGGTCATACTCAGCGACTAGACTCTTCAAGGTGTCTAACCTTCGTCTTATCGGCATCTCACTTGCTGCCTTTGTGCATATTATTGCTTTCCCGGTCAGCGTGTCGGACACCCAGTGATAGACGCATAGCGAGTCAGTATGCAGGTGCAAACTCTTTGCTTGCCACTATAGTGCTAGGTTAATACCTTTCATCACAGCATCTAACTTAGCCAAGCAGATGTGCTAGACGCTGTTCGCAGACCGGAACCAACATCTTCATCACAACTTCATCTTTTTCCAACAGGACTGCTAACGCTAGTGAACTGGCATCAATCAATACGTTAATTTCTTCTCCATTGACATACCACTCTCCTCGGGCCGGGTCCTCGTGTGTTGCTCTCTCAACACTTTCTGCAATCATTCGGGCGAGAAGGGTATCACTTGTTTGATCGTCACACCCTTTGGTTACCGCATTCGCCCCGCGTTGTTATCACGCGCACTGCCACGCAGGCCAGCCACACACAGGCAGGTCCCCCACAAGTTTTCCGCACATGGAAAAATGATCCATCTTGTGAAAACATCAGGGATGCCGGAGATCACATTTCCTCGTTTCTATCGCATGATGCCATCTTCTCCCTCCCCTTGACGTCCAGGCCCAGCACGCGTGCTTCGTGTCAAAACCGCTTTGGGTCATTGAACTTCAGGCGAAACCTGAAACAAACGACGCCAGCTCAATCTTTTCTCTTTTTATCTCGCTGAACACTCGGTGTGGTCCCAACTAGTCACTTCTACTTTACTCTCTCACCCGGAAAGAAAGTTCCCCACTCATTTTACTTCAACGAGAATTCACCCATGTAAAGGATTGCTCATTTGGATCAGTGAACTCTCTTCATCGCACAAATATAACTAGATTCGATTAGATTAGCGAAACGCTCTGGGTTCAATCCCCGATGGACGGCACACGGCGCGACCCTCTTTTTCCTTGTGGGCCCACATGGCTGCTACATTTATAGTTAAAGAATGTTAATTTAGGAAAGTTTATGCAAATTCGTGTTTTAATAGGAAAATATCTGTGAATAAGTTAAGGATATGTATGTCTATCTATTTGTTAGTGTCAATATGCGTGTGCGAGTAATATGCGTATGTGAGTATTAGAAAGCATGGGACTGTGTGGGGGCCTACCTTGTTTTGTTAGTGCGTGTTTGTGGGTAGCAATTTTCTTCTGCCCGCCTGACCTCTTGTCAGTGCGTACGAATATGTGCGCGATATAATAAGGCTTGTACGTGAGTTTCTTTTTGTTTCGACCCCCGGCCTAAGGCGCGTGGGTGCGTACGTTTTTAAGTCCTTTTCTGATGTTTGTCGGCTTAGGTCTCTGCTTTTGCCTGTTCAGTTTTCCATTTTTATTGGGGTTTCTTATTTCACACATGCTTACTATATTTTGGGTTTAAATCGAGCAAGGTTCATTCTTATTGGCCGAAAATTCTGATTTAGCGACATGAGTAAAACTCTTCATTTGCTTTTGAAACGAACTGGAGAAAGTTATAGTGGTTGCTATTCAAGCCAGTCGCTTTTTGGTGTTCGTTCGAATCGTATCTCTCATCACTACAAAGGTGTGAGTCGAACGTGTTTTTAGTATAATCTGAAAGTATTACACGAACGTGTTTGTTTACAAATCATTTGAAAGTGTTTATTACATCATGGATAGCCGTAGGTCGGATAGCGACTACATCAGCTAGCGTCGATTTTGAAAGAGGCGAACCGGTGCGGTCGAAGGACAGGAAAGCTTGCAAAAACAAACTGGTTCCCCCAAAAAATGGCAGGCACAGATGGCATATAGGGTCAAATTCAAAGTATTAGGTTAGATAGGCCAGACACAAAAGAGATAGGAGATTACACGAGGTGATAACGTCACGTTTGTCGGATGAACAAAGACAAAAGTTTTAGAAATCAGTTCGTGATCTGAATGGGCGTTTAATAATAGGATGTAATACTTTAAAAGAATCGTCCGTGGAACTTCACGCGGGGCGGATCGTCGATAAGGATGTAATGTTTTCTGAATTAATTTATTGATAAATATAGCGTTGTTATAGGTCATTCTAAAGCGCGTTTTTCGCTCTATCGAATCGTGTTATTCGTTTCCATTTTTAATCTCTTCATTTATTGTTTTTGCAGACTTTTCTACAGCATGGACAAAATTGAAATCCGCACGATATTCTTGTTCCAGTTCAAACTAGGCCGAAAAGCTGCCGAGACAGCTCGTGACATCAATGATGCGTTTGGCCCATGAACAACTAACGAACGTACGGCACAAAGGTGGTTCAAGAAATTTCGCAATGGTGACGAGAGCCTCGAAGATGAAGACGGTCAAGGCCGGCCGACTGCGGTTGATAACGAAGATCTGAAAGCCTTAATTGAAGCCGATCCTCGCTAAACCACACGAGAGTTGCTGATGAACTCGAGGTCGACCACTCAACATCGTTCGACATTTGAAGCAAATAGGGAAGTCAGAACAGCTGGATAAATGGGTGCCGCACGAATTGAACGATAATCAAAAAAAATCGTCGTTTTGAGGTGTCTTCTACGCACTTGCTGCACATTTCTCAAGCGAATCGTGACGTGTGATGAGAAGTGGATCCTCTACCCTTCCAAAACACATGTCATCTCAACCTGCACTTAATTCGCGGATTCCACCTAGGTCACAATTCATACTAGCTAACTTAAGCATTCTTCTAATTATAGGGCCCCTTCTCAATCCAACATACACACTTTCACACTATACAACGATTGACAACATCAAACTATTTGTAAACAAACACGTTCTGTAAACACTTTCATACTATACAACGATTGACAACATCAAACTATGTGTAAACAAACACGTTCTGTAAACACTTTCATACTATACAACGATTGACAACATCAAACTATTTGTAAACAAACACGTTCTGTAAACACTTTCATACTATACAACGATTGACAACATCAAACTATTTGTAAACAAACACGTTCTGTAAACACTTTCATACTATACAACGATTGACAACATCAAACTATTTGTAAACAAACACGTTCTGTAAACACTTTCATACTATACAACGATTGACAACATCAAACAATTTGTAAACAAACGCGTTATCTAAACACTTTCAGGCTATGAGAAGTGTCTGTTTACAAATAGCTTGATGTTGTCAACCGTTGTATAGTGTGAAACTGTTTACAGAACGTGTTTGTTTGTACAAATTCTCAACCGAACGTGTTTGTGTATAGTTTTAAAATGTAACCGAACGTGTTATTTTACAAATAGTTTGAAGTTGTTAATCGGGAGCATTTTTGGATACTCTCAAACTGTTACCCGAATACGTCTGCTTACAAAACAGTTCAAAGGTGTTAACCAAAGTCTTTGTTTACGTTTCCGATGTGTTAACTGAACGCGTATGCATATAAGAACACTGGTTTACAAAGAAATTGAGGCGAACACAAAAATACCCGTTTTTACCTAATTTGGGGTGCTGAATTCAAATTTAAAATCTGTTTTTAGTCATCACGTCTAGTTTTTTTTTTAGATATGCACAGTGTGCATTTTGTGCATATACGGTACATAAAGGCGTATATGCATTCAGTGTTAATTCTAATATTGTGAGACTTATGGCTTATATTTTTTAATTATTATGCACTAAATGTAAGCGATAGCATCACATTATATATAAATATATATATATATATATATATATATATATATATATATATATATATATTTATATATATATATGTATATATATATATGTATATATATATATATATATATATATATATATGTATATATATATATATATATATATATATATGTATATATATATATATATATATATATATATATATATATAGTTATATATCAAGACCGATTTTGTCAGTTAAGGCAGCATGTCTCAATCGTGTGTGGGGACTTCAAAACAGTTGCACAGCGTCGAACCATCACTCCCCTCCTCAGAACCGCCTACTTTCACTATTTTGACTGTAAAATTGGTGATCAGGACAAGTTTTGGCCTCCACACATCTGTTGTAAACCCTGCTACAATGGACTAACTGCATGGTTTAATGGCAAGAAAGAGGCTTTCAACTTTGCAGTCCCGATGGTTTGGAGAGAGCAACGAAGCAACGCAGATGATTATTATTTTTGTCTAACTAATATAACTGGTTTCAATGCATCTTCTAGGAAAAAGATCAAATATCCCAACCTTCCATCTGCCATGAGACCCGTTCCCCATTCAGATGATCTTCCTGTACCCACATCTCCAGTAAATAAGGATCTTCTTTCCTCATCAGATGAAGAAATGTCTTCAAGGGAGGATTCTGTCGAGTCAATATCTTTGGAAGATATTGAGTCTACATATTCAGGAACAAGCGGCAACGAGCCACACTTGATCACGCAAGAATACCCAAATGATCTTGCTCGTGATTTGTATTTGTCAAAACAGCAGTCAGAGCTCTTGGCTTCTCGGCTTAAACAGTGGAACCTAGTCCAGGAATATATAAGGATCACCAGTTTCAGGAATCGGAACAAAGACCTTGCTTTTTTTTCGACATGGAAAACAAGTTGTGCTACTACACAAACATACCTGGCTTGTTCACGTCCCTTGGTTTGTCACATAATCCTTCAGACTGGCGTATTTTCATAGACTCTTCCAAGCGAAGTCTCAAGGCTGTGCTTCTGCACAACGGGAATAAATATCCCAGCATTCCTATTGCGCACTCTGTCCATCTAAAGGAGTCCTATGACAACATGGAGCTTCTTTTAGAAGCTATTAAGTACAACGAGTACCAGTGAAGTATGTGTGGTGCCCTCAAGGTCATTGGTCTTCTTATGGGTATGCAAGGTAAGTACTGGTTTTTTTTTCTGTCTATGAGATAGTCGAGCTGTATCCCAGCATTACAAGCAGAAAAAACTATAGGTCTAGAAGCACTCCTGTTCATGACGAACACCGCGTCGGCACACCCAAATTAGGAAAATAACACCTATCCCCATTCTTGCCTCAGACCAAAATCTTTTTTTGCAAACCAGTGTAATTCGAGGTGTTGGCTAAATGGACTTTTTAGTGAATTATAAAATATTAGTATTATTATATACATATTTTCATCGTTACTTTAACTACAACAGCTAGTTATTGGTATAGTTTGATAACTTCATAATTAACAAATTTACTGTGAACTTTCAAACTCAAACAGGAATTGGGGATTGGATCAAGGGACAAATAGCGTTCCCTCCTGATTGTCACTATTGTTGGCAGAGACAATACAGTAATTACAACTTTCTCACTTTTAAAAACTCACTCGATATTAATCCATTTCTTTTGTATTTTTATTTTTCTATTGAAATGTATTCTCTTGTCCCTTTTATTGAATGCTATCTATTACTTTCTGTGTACAGTTCACGGTAATTATTGAATAAAATTGATAACCTCAGTATGAAGCGTCAACCCCTTTTTCTTCAACGGCCGGCATGTAGTTAGAATTAAAACTTGGCCTACTTCATCCTGTAAAACCAGAACAATCACATGCGTATAACTTCAGGTCGGCAAGTACAAATTGTAGGCAATTGCTACAATTCATGAAGACTATCTCTCCTTACGTTAATCGAATAGGATTTTTTAATAAAATATGACTTAAGAAAATCTGGGCTTGTGCGCCATCCACTAGTCTCTCCTTATGAGACAAGGTCCAAAAAAAAAGAGTCTCTAATCTGATAGGTCCCTCACTATCCACGAAGCTTCAGCCGCCTGTCCCATCGCCGCAATGTTGCATCCTTGTGCTTGTTTTACAAGTACTTCAATGGGA
Source organism: Sepiola atlantica (assembly GCA_963556195.1). NCBI lineage: Eukaryota > Metazoa > Mollusca > Cephalopoda > Sepiida > Sepiolidae > Sepiola > Sepiola atlantica. Next base: position 10,218,982 of record OY744532.1, on the reverse strand, counting down.
TGTGCCTCGATGAACTTGCTGCTCGTATATACACTCGACCAAACCGACAATTAGCTAAATCCCATCCATTCACTGTGGAAGACCCCAGATCCCCCTCCCCCGACGTATATACACTCGACCAAACCGACAATTAGCTAAATCCCATCCATTCACTGTGGAAGACCCCAGATTCCCCCCCCCCCGACGTATATACACTCGACCAAACCGACAATTAGCTAAATCCCATCCATTCACTGTGGAAGACCCCAGATCCTCCCCCCGACGTATATACACTCGACCAAACCGACAATTAGCTAAATCCCATCCATTCACTGTGGAAGACCCCAGATCCCCCCCCCCCCGACGTATATACACTCGACCAAACCGACAATTAGCTAAATCCCATCCATTCACTGTGGAAGACCCAGATCCCCCCCCCCCCCCGACGTATATACACTCGACCAAACCGACAATTAGCTAAATCCCATCCATTCACTGTAGAGATTTCCAGATGCAAGATAGTCTTCTCCTCTAATAGCTTCTTACCTAGAGCTGCCGGCCTTTGGAACTCACTTCCTGCTCCCTGTTTCCCCGAATGTACCAACATGTAGAAATTTAAAACTAATGTGAACAAGCATCTCGCTGCACAGCTCCCAATTTACGATGATCCCCTAAACTTTCACCCTAATCTTCAGTAGCCCCTTACGTCTACAGTGGCAACTTGCCTTGTTTTGGGTCAACTCAGTTAAAAGAAAACTGCATTTATGTCATGTTCAGATGAACGACCATAGATGACAACCTGGATCTTTCTTTTGGATAAGAAGGATTTAATTATATTAAATATTCGTTCAGTAATACCATATGAATGCGTTTTCATGAGAAGCCCTTTATGCCAGACCTTGTCAAAGCCTTTGAATATATCAAGCGCCACCACCATAGCTTCACCTGCTTTGTCCAGTGTATGGTATGCGTTCGGAGATGACCGTTCAAAATCTGCAGTAGACCTTGCTTTCCAAAATCCATACTGGTGTTCATAAAGAAGGTTCATTAACAAGGTCCCGGACTATTACTAGATTGATTAAGGATTCAAAGATTTTAGCAAAGAGCGGGAGTAGGCTGATGGGGCGATAATTCTGAGGGTCAGTTCTATCTCCAGAATTCTTAAAGACTGATACCACAGAGGCAATTTCCCAGCTATTATGGAAGAAAGATTTTGCATGGCATTTGTTGTAAAGTTTGGAGACGACAGAGGCCAGTTCAGCAGAACATTTCTTTATTACTATTACTGCTATAAGATCAGGCCCACACGCTTTGGAGGTGTCAAGGTTTTTTATGATGTCTTGGACAGGAGATGGGGTGATAGTCCGGTCATACAGTGTGGCTTCAGTCCGCAATGGGAAACTTGGGAGGGAATGGTTTGCTGAGTCTAAAGTGGAGTTTAAGGCAAAACGCTGGGAAAGTCGTTCAGCCTTATTAGTTGCCGTTCAAACGACATCATTGTGTTTGGGTAGCGGGGGAATTGTTGATTGCCCATTGTACACCACATTATTGAAGATTTTCCAGAAATCACAAGTATCTAGTTTCTGTGACTGACTGCGTTTTATGGTCATTTCTGTATACCTTATCTTTGTTTCATCTATAACAGCCTTACAATTATTTCTTGACACTATAAGTTTCTGTCTATTTGTAGTTGATTTATGACGGTTGAATTGTCGGAGTGCTTGCTGCTTCTGAGCAATAGCAGCTGCACAGTTCGAGGTGAACCATTGTGGAGAGTTGGTCTTGCTGTAGTATTTTCGCATGGGGATATGTGCTTCAATGCCTTTATTAACCCATTCGGTTAACTCATTTGTGCACAGATCAGTAGGGAGAGAAGAAGTGTCACTTCATGGCACGTCTCTGATGTGATCTCTGATGGATTCCCAATCGGCCCGCTTGTAGTATCTCGTCGTTTTGAGCAACGGCTCATCAGATTTGGGACGAGATTCTAGGGTGGTATCAATCATTACCACAATGTGATCAGCGTTCCCGAGCGGGCTATGGGCATTAGTCGCACAAGTCTCATGCTGTGAGGTCAAGAACAGGTCGAGGAGTCAAACTTGTTGGTCCACACGATCAGGGAGGCGGGTCGGGAAAGTTACAGTCTGTGAGAGGGGGTGCTCTCTGGAGAAACCATACGTGGAGTTACCAGCTGCGTCTGTATAGCTGGAGAATCCAAGCTAGTCACGGTGATGTACATTGAAATCCCCAAATACATGTATTTGGGTACTCCAGTCAAGTGAGAGTGCTTTATCTATGCTTTCAAAGACAGAGTTAAGCAGGGCACAGTCCTGGGTCGAAGGAAAACGGTATAATAAATATAAGTAACTAACGCTGTGCTGCAAGGTTAATCCAAATAACATGTAGGCCTGGACATCTGATTCTAGCCTATGTTCTGTAGTAACGTGGAGGGTGTTCCGAACATAAACTCCTAGCTCGTGCATATGTTTGTCAAAGTCTTTACCATAGAGTGGGAGGTATTCAGTCATGTCAAAATGGTGTGAGGAGATTGAGGATTTTAGGTTTGTTTCACTTAGTGCTAGGGTATCCGGGGAGTTCACTATGATAAAGGTTTCTACGTCATTGATGTTGGTTCTAATCCCCAGATATTTGTGAATGCTGGCCTCAATGGCGGAAGCGAATATGTTTGTTGGTGGGTGTCTGGTTTAGGTTTGTTTCTTTTTCTTTGTATTGTCATTTTGGTTTTAGATAAAGTCGGTAGGGCAAAGTGAGTGGGTGTTTCGTGTAAATCAGCTCACACATCCAAACCATTAGTCGAGACCTGATCCATGGGGGTTGTAGCCTTGGAAAAGCCAACAGGGGATATATGTAGGGTTCTTTTCTATGCGCGACATGGCACACACAGTTACCAACGATAGTATACAAC
>OY744532.1:10083577-10211077 GCA_963556195.1 Sepiola atlantica | reverse complement strand
CACCACCCCAATTTTGTCATCCAAAAATTGAGAAACAATTCGGTTATACATTTACCGCTAACTGGACAGGAAGTCGGTGCTCATTACTCGTCAAATTTATATAGGAAAGTGACCCCCTCCCACCTTCAAATCTAAAATATTTTTTGTTATTTCTTTTTTTGCCGATATTTTTTCAGGCTGTTTACATGTAATCGCAAAAAAGTAAAGTTTGTAGTTTTTCAGGGGTTAAACTTTGTCGGGTGTGGCATAAAGATTTGCCCTAAATTTCTGTCAATCACTGTCATTCCTATTTCAGTAACGTAAATTACCGACTATCGATTCCTTTTGTTATATTTTATTCATAAGTGATACTTTAATAGTTAGTTTTAAAGTCAAATCATTCTTTTATATTTCACCGGGACACAGAGCTAGCCTTAAGTTCTATGCAAGTCCATAATAGTTTCGTACAAAATGTACAAATAGGAAAACGAAATAAGTATAAAAGACAAATATATATATATATATATATATATATATATATATATATATATATATATATATATATATATATATATATATATAGGGTGGGCAAAAATAAGGGGCCTATTTTTAAAAATTCATAACTTTTTTATTTATTGATTTTTTAAAAAAATTTTTTTAGAATAAGTAAAGGACCCCTTCCGAAGCAAGCATGAGCCGTATTAGCCCTAAGGAACGTACCCTCATTTAGAAAACATTATTTTTGCTTAAAAAACTCAAAACAGTGTAAAAAACAATACTTTAGTTTTTGTAAGTTTTAAGAAGTGTTTTTCGGCTAAAATTTGTTTTGTTTATTTCAAAAAATCTCGGAAGGGTCAGTCTACACACACATAAAGTTTGGTGAGTTTAACTTTTATTTTGTGGAAGTTATTCAAATTCAAGTTATTCAAATTTAAAGATAGGACCCTTATTTTGGCCCACCCTGTATGTATATATATATATATATATATATATATATATATATATATATATAGATAGAGAGAGAGAGAGAGAGAGAGAGAGAGAGAGAGAGAGAGAGAGAACAAGAGAAAGAGAAAGAAAGAGAGAGTGTGGGTGTGTGGGTGTGTGGGTGTGTGTGAGAGAGAGAGAGAGAGAGAGAGAGAGAGAGAGAGAGAGAGAGAAACCTATGGTTGAACTTTAAAGAAATAAGTATTAGTTTCGTAGTAAACACCTGTGAGCTATTATTTTGTTTTTTTAATTCCCTGTAGCGGATTTTCTCCTGCTGTTTGTGACCTATTTGCGTGAAGACGTCATCTGTTCTCTTGTCTTTACAATAGTGAAACTTTACGAAAAAAAAAAATAGTTTGTAACGCCTCCATCTCCGGTAAACGGAACGAAGGAAGAAGATAATTGTTTTTCTGGTATAAATATGTTAACTTTTAACGAAAAATGGGTATCCGCTTTTGCAAACCAACAATGATCCATAAATGATGGCTTGTAAAATGTGGTAACGCAAATAGGTCACAAATCCGACGATGACTACAATGTAATGCCCTAGTTTAATGAAAACGTAATGAAATCGTTCGCGGCTAATTGTGGAATAGGTAAAATCGTGATGGAATGTTTAAAAATAAGTAAATATCATATTTTCAATTAAGAGGAAAAAAGAAGTAGTAAGTTTAATGAAAATAAGCGTAAAAGTGTAATCACGTTGAAATTGAAAAAAAGGTGCTTTGTTACATTAGGACCCGAGCTAATTTTGACCCCGTCGTTAGGGTTAGGATGAGAGTCAAAGTAGAGGTTAGGGTTAGGGTTAGGGGTTGGGTTAAGGTTTAGAGTTAGGGTCAAAGTTAGCATGGGTCCTAATGTAACAAAGTACAAAAAACTTATGAAGAAGCGAGAAACGACGCCACTTATGAAATACGAACTAAAAACACTTTAAAAAAACAAGCCGCGCATGCGTGGTCCCCCTCTGTATGTGACTCGATGTGGCGAGTGTAAAATGCAATAAATTGGGGCAATTTGGGACATTTTTGACCCCATTGTACCCCCTGGGGGCGCGAACCAGACGTTTTCTGAGGTCAAGGATGCTCATTTTATATCCAGAACAATTGCCTCTACATTTTGGCCAAGTTTCAGAAAAATTGAATGGATGGATCAAACGTTATGGGAGAAAAGGGTCATTTTTTGCAATTTGGGGTCTTTTGACCCCCTGGGGGCGCAAACCAGATTTTTTCCAAGGTCAGCGATACTTATTTTCTATTAGGAAGAATTGCCTCCATATTTTGGCCAAGTTTCAGAGAAATTGAATGGATGGATGAAAAGTTATGGGGCAAAAAATGTCATTTTTTGCCATTTTGACCCGCTGGGGGGCTAACCAGATTTTTTTTCAAAAATCGGAGAATATCACTTTCTAACCTGACAAAAGTTACAACTTCATGCAAAATTTCAGAGAAATTCAATGGATGGTTGTGGAGAAAATCCGGACGAACGGACGGACGGAAATGCCTCAAAACATAGGTCCCCCGATTTTGTAAATCGGGGGACCAATTAATAAATATGCTTATGTCAATATATCAGAAGTGTGAGTATAAATTTTCTGGGAAACAAATAATAGTATATATATATATATATATATATATATATATATATATATATAAGGTTAATACAACAAAAGATATAAGAGGCAACTAATATATTTAATTGGTGAATATCCGGATAAAAATGAAGCTCAATATACTGGATAGAGCATTAATAGCATTAGATTAAAATGAAAGAATAAAATAAGGTGGGAATCAAATTTTATTACAATTCAAAGTTCAAGCAAAGTAATTGAAAGTCCTTAACCCATGGGTTTTCAAAGAAAATTCTTCTCGTCAGAGGATCATTACCGCAGTGGAATTACAGCGAGTAAACAAAACTTTACTTTGAAAACATAAAGATAAAAATATAATAATAATAAACAAAATTAATAATAAAATTAATAAAAACATAAATAAAAAAATAAAAATATATGATGATGATATAAGGTATGTAAGTGTATCTAATGTATGTCCTGACCTTTATACAATTCTTACATATAAAGTAGGATGAGATGTTCCCATTTGCCGTTGACGGGTATAGATTCTAATCAAAAGCTACATATAAAAACCTGTTTCGTACGCGATTTATGGCCACTATTTATACGTGTTTTTTTTAATTGTTTTAAAATGAAATGTATTAAACATTATACACTACGTTTCACGTCTGTTGCTTCTACATAAGTGCATCAGTTTTCATCCCAATTACTTCCATGTTTAATATGTTGCATATGGCGAAACACATTTGCAGAAGGATGCACAATAATCAAATAAATGACAAAAGATATTCTTACAAAAATAATGACAACTTTCTCTCCAAATTTCCAGCACTCTTCACTTTTTTTGAAAACCATTGCAAATCATCCGCTTACCATTGATTTTTCGCTAGCAACAACCGTTGATTTGGGAATTAGGGCGGCAATAAGACTCTCCAAGGTTCCGGTACTCTCCGAGCCCTTCGAGTAGAGGACTGGTCGGTGCACTCCCTCTTCGGTCTTTTTATCCTCCTTGACCCAGTTTTTTGTTGTACCAGCCAAAGTACGTTGCTGTTCTTTATTCGTTATGAAATAATGCAAACATTTAAATGTCTATTCATCATGAGCCGGGTTTTTGATCACTCCTAGAGGGCGAAGCTCTCTCTAGCTTCCTTTCACTTTGTTTTGTCCCTAGCTAGGCGTGACCATGTAAGACCCAGTTGGCTGTCAGGGTCGTCTCTCCAACGGGTTATTGGCCTTCATCTTAGTCTTTTTTATTGCCTCGGGGTCCGTTCTGTCGCTCTAAGTATCCGCCTGTTGTCTGTATATCGCTAACGGTAACCTTCCCATCTTTATTTAGCCGTTCGTATAGTGATGATGATGTCATTTACGCCAGTTTGCTGTCTGATCCAAGTGTCTTTTTCTTTCTCGTAGACTGATGCCGAGCCTAAGGCGTTCCATTTTGAACTGTTCCACTCTTAGCCTTTCTTTTGCTGCATTATTAAGGTTTGGTTTAGTAGTTTTGTTTTACGGCATATCAACCCTTTTTGGGTTATTTAATGCCGAATCTGGTCATTATAGTAAAAGTTTTTATGCTTCAAGTTCTTTATATCTTCAAATGTTTAATCATGGTTTTTGGTTTGGTGGTTTTGTTTTACGGCATATCAACCCTTTTTGGGTTATTTAATGCCGAATCTGGTCATTATAGTAAAAGTTTTTATGCTTCAAGTTCTTTATATCTTCAAATGTTTAATCATGGTTTTTGGTTTGGTGGTTTTGTTTTACGGCATATCAACCCTTTTTGGGTTATTTAATGCCGAATCTGGTCATTATAGTAAAAGTTTTTATGCTTCAAGTTCTTTATATCTTCAAATGTTTAATCATCGTTTTTGGTTTGGTGGTTTTGTTTTACGGCATATCAACCCTTTTTGGGTTATTTAATGCCGAATCTGGTCATTATAGTAAAAGTTTTTATGCTTCAAGTTCTTTATATCTTCAAATGTTTAATCATCGTTTTTGGTTTGGTGGTTTTGTTTTACGGCATATCAACCCTTTTTGGGTTATTTAATGCCGAATCTGGTCATTATAGTGAAAGTTTTTATGCTTCAAGTTCTTTATATCTTCAAATGTTTAATCATGGTTTTTGGTTTGGTGGTTTTGTTTTACGGCATATCAACCCTTTTTGGGTTATTTAATGCCGAATCTGGTCATTATAGTAAAAGTTTTTATGCTTCAAGTTCTTTATATCTTCAAATGTTTAATCATCGTTTTTGGTTTGGTGGTTTTGTTTTACGGCATATCAACCCTTTTTGGGTTATTTAATGCCGAATCTGGTCATTATAGTGAAAGTTTTTATGCTTCAAGTTCTTTATATCTTCAAATGTTTAATCATGGTTTTTGGTTTGGTGGTTTTGTTTTACGGCATATCAACCCTTTTTGGGTTATTTAATGCCGAATCTGGTCATTATAGTAAAAGTTTTTATGCTTCAAGTTCTTTATATCTTCAAATGTTTAATCATCGTTTTTGGTTTGGTGGTTTTGTTTTACGGCATATCAACCCTTTTTGGGTTATTTAATGCCGAATCTGGTCATTATAGTAAAAGTTTTTATGCTTCAAGTTCTTTATATCTTCAAATGTTTAATCAGGGTTTTTGGTTTGGTAGTTTTGTTTTACGGCATATCAACCCTTTTTGGGTTATTTAATGCCGAATCTGGTCATTATAGTAAAAGTTTTTATGCTTCAAGTTCTTTATATCTTCAAATGTTTAATCATCGTTTTTGGTTTGGTGGTTTTGTTTTACGGCATATCAACCCTTTTTGGGTTATTTAATGCCGAATCTGGTCATTATAGTGAAAGTTTTTATGCTTCAAGTTCTTTATATCTTCAAATGTTTAATCATGGTTTTTGGTTTGGTGGTTTTGTTTTACGGCATATCAACCCTTTTTGGGTTATTTAATGCCGAATCTGGTCATTATAGTAAAAGTTTTTATGCTTCAAGTTCTTTATATCTTCAAATGTTTAATCATCGTTTTTGGTTTGGTAGTTTTGTTTTACGGCATATCAACCCTTTTTGGGTTATTTAATGCCGAATCTGGTCATTATAGTAAAAGATTTTATGCTTCAAGTTCTTTATATCTTCAAATGTTTAATCATCGTTTTTGGTTTGGTGGTTTTGTTTTACGGCATATCAACCCTTTTTGGGTTATTTAATGCCGAATCTGGTCATTATAGTGAAAGTTTTTATGCTTCAAGTTCTTTATATCTTCAAATGTTTAATCATGGTTTTTGGTTTGGTGGTTTTGTTTTACGGCATATCAACCCTTTTTGGGTTATTTAATGCCGAATCTGGTCATTATAGTAAAAGTTTTTATGCTTCAAGTTCTTTATATCTTCAAATGTTTAATCATCGTTTTTGGTTTGGTGGTTTTGTTTTACGGCATATCAACCCTTTTTGGGTTATTTAATGCCGAATCTGGTCATTATAGTAAAAGTTTTTATGCTTCAAGTTCTTTATATCTTCAAATGTTTAATCATCGTTTTTGGTTTGGTGGTTTTGTTTTACGGCATATCAACCCTTTTTGGGTTATTTAATGCCGAATCTGGTCATTATAGTGAAAGTTTTTATGCTTCAAGTTCTTTATATCTTCAAATGTTTAATCATGGTTTTTGGTTTGGTGGTTTTGTTTTACGGCATATCAACCCTTTTTGGGTTATTTAATGCCGAATCTGGTCATTATAGTAAAAGTTTTTATGCTTCAAGTTCTTTATATCTTCAAATGTTTAATCATCGTTTTTGGTTTGGTGGTTTTGTTTTACGGCATATCAACCCTTTTTGGGTTATTTAATGCCGAATCTGGTCATTATAGTAAAAGTTTTTATGCTTCAAGTTCTTTATATCTTCAAATGTTTAATCAGGGTTTTTGGTTTGGTAGTTTTGTTTTACGGCATATCAACCCTTTTTGGGTTATTTAATGCCGAATCTGGTCATTATAGTAAAAGTTTTTATGCTTCAAGTTCTTTATATCTTCAAATGTTTAATCATCGTTTTTGGTTTGGTGGTTTTGTTTTACGGCATATCAACCCTTTTTGGGTTATTTAATGCCGAATCTGGTCATTATAGTGAAAGTTTTTATGCTTCAAGTTCTTTATATCTTCAAATGTTTAATCATGGTTTTTGGTTTGGTGGTTTTGTTTTACGGCATATCAACCCTTTTTGGGTTATTTAATGCCGAATCTGGTCATTATAGTAAAAGTTTTTATGCTTCAAGTTCTTTATATCTTCAAATGTTTAATCATCGTTTTTGGTTTGGTAGTTTTGTTTTACGGCATATCAACCCTTTTTGGGTTATTTAATGCCGAATCTGGTCATTATAGTAAAAGATTTTATGCTTCAAGTTCTTTATATCTTCAAATGTTTAATCATCGTTTTTGGTTTGGTGGTTTTGTTTTACGGCATATCAACCCTTTTTGGGTTATTTAATGCCGAATCTGGTCATTATAGTGAAAGTTTTTATGCTTCAAGTTCTTTATATCTTCAAATGTTTAATCATGGTTTTTGGTTTGGTGGTTTTGTTTTACGGCATATCAACCCTTTTTGGGTTATTTAATGCCGAATCTGGTCATTATAGTAAAAGTTTTTATGCTTCAAGTTCTTTATATCTTCAAATGTTTAATCATCGTTTTTGGTTTGGTGGTTTTGTTTTACGGCATATCAACCCTTTTTGGGTTATTTAATGCCGAATCTGGTCATTATAGTAAAAGTTTTTATGCTTCAAGTTCTTTATATCTTCAAATGTTTAATCATCGTTTTTGGTTTGGTGGTTTTGTTTTACGGCATATCAACCCTTTTTGGGTTATTTAATGCCGAATCTGGTCATTATAGTGAAAGTTTTTATGCTTCAAGTTCTTTATATCTTCAAATGTTTAATCATGGTTTTTGGTTTGGTGGTTTTGTTTTACGGCATATCAACCCTTTTTGGGTTATTTAATGCCGAATCTGGTCATTATAGTAAAAGTTTTTATGCTTCAAGTTCTTTATATCTTCAAATGTTTAATCATCGTTTTTGGTTTGGTGGTTTTGTTTTACGGCATATCAACCCTTTTTGGGTTATTTAATGCCGAATCTGGTCATTATAGTGAAAGTTTTTATGCTTCAAGTTCTTTATATCTTCAAATGTTTAATCATGGTTTTTGGTTTGGTGGTTTTGTTTTACGGCATATCAACCCTTTTTGGGTTATTTAATGCCGAATCTGGTCATTATAGTAAAAGTTTTTATGCTTCAAGTTCTTTATATCTTCAAATGTTTAATCATCGTTTTTGGTTTGGTGGTTTTGTTTTACGGCATATCAACCCTTTTTGGGTTATTTAATGCCGAATCTGGTCATTATAGTAAAAGTTTTTATGCTTCAAGTTCTTTATATCTTCAAATGTTTAATCATCGTTTTTGGTTTGGTGGTTTTGTTTTACGGCATATCAACCCTTTTTGGGTTATTTAATGCCGAATCTGGTCATTATAGTGAAAGTTTTTATGCTTCAAGTTCTTTATATCTTCAAATGTTTAATCATGGTTTTTGGTTTGGTGGTTTTGTTTTACGGCATATCAACCCTTTTTGGGTTATTTAATGCCGAATCTGGTCATTATAGTAAAAGTTTTTATGCTTCAAGTTCTTTATATCTTCAAATGTTTAATCATCGTTTTTGGTTTGGTGGTTTTGTTTTACGGCATATCAACCCTTTTTGGGTTATTTAATGCCGAATCTGGTCATTATAGTGAAAGTTTTTATGCTTCAAGTTCTTTATATCTTCAAATGTTTAATCATGGTTTTTGGTTTGGTGGTTTTGTTTTACGGCATATCAACCCTTTTTGGGTTATTTAATGCCGAATCTGGTCATTATAGTAAAAGTTTTTATGCTTCAAGTTCTTTATATCTTCAAATGTTTAATCATCGTTTTTGGTTTGGTGGTTTTGTTTTACGGCATATCAACCCTTTTTGGGTTATTTAATGCCGAATCTGGTCATTATAGTGAAAGTTTTTATGCTTCAAGTTCTTTATATCTTCAAATGTTTAATCATGGTTTTTGGTTTGGTAGTTTTGTTTTACGGCATATCAACCCTTTTTGGGTTATTTAATGCCGAATCTGGTCTTGTTTTCTTCTCTTTTTTGTTTCTTTCCCCTTTTAATATCTGTTTCTATTTAACCCATAGTTGGGACCCTAACAGGTACTACCACTCCGGGTCAGGGTGGACCTGGGAGCAATGGTAATTAAGAGGAGGCTCCACATTCCCCAAAGTCCGTAAGCCGGATCTCACCATCGGATGTAGTTTAAGGTCATATCCAGGACCGGGAGTAGGGTAGGAAAAATAAAAATAAAAAAGGGGAGGGAGAAAGGGAGAGGGGCTGTTGTTTTTGTTTTTGGTTTTGTAGAACATAATTAAGTTTTACAAACAAAAAAAAAAAAAAAAAAAAAAAAAAAAACGTCAATGTAGGTGAATTTCGTCTCAGGGAGCCACAGGGCAGCCTGATCTGGTATCACCAGAGCATTATTAAGTGTCCATGTTTCGCTACCATATGTCATAACAGGCATGATGTATTCATTGAATATTTTCCGTTTAATTTTCATAGTGAACTTTCTCTTTTTCATGATGCTGTCTACTTTGTAAAAGGCTGTCAACCTAAGCGCAATTCGCCGTTTGATTTCAGGCATGATATCAGTGTTGCTTCTCACCATCTTCCCTAAGTAGATATAGTTGTCAACTATCTCGACATTTTCACCGTTCACTATGGCTGTTGATTTTGTGGCATATTTGTTGAACATCACATTGATTTGTATAGTCTGCATTTTAAGGCCTGGTGATACCAGATCAGGCTGCCCTGTGGCTCCCTGAGACGAAATTCACCTACATTGACGTTTTTGTTTTTTTTTTTGTTTTTTTTTTTGTAAAACTTAATTATGTTCTACAAAACCAAAAACAAAAACAACAGCCCCTCTCCCTTTCTCCCTCCCCTTTTTTATTTTATTTTTAGAACTTGAAGCATAAATCTTTTACTATAATGACCAGATTCGGCATTAAATAACCCAAAAAGGGTTGATATGCCGTAAAACAAAACTACCAAACCAAAAACGATGATTAAACATTTGAAGATATAAAGAACTTGAAGCATAAAAACTTTTACTATAATGACCAGATTCGGCATTAAATAACCCAAAAAGGGTTGATATGCCGTAAAACAAAACTACCAAACCAAAAACGATGATTAAACATTTGAAGATATAAAGAACTTGAAGCATAAAAACTTTTACTATAATGACCAGATTCGGCATTAAATAACCCAAAAAGGGTTGATATGCCGTAAAACAAAACTACCAAACCAAACCGCATTTTAAGGCCAACTATATAGCTAGCATTGGGAATGTCATTATGAATATCTTCTTATTCTTGAGGTGACTTATGACAATGACATCATCGGCAAATTCTGGATGGGCAAGATATTCTCCGTTTAAATTGATCACCGAATCTTTCAGGCAGAATGTAAAGAGGTTTGGTGAACTGTTGACATCTTGTCTAGCACCTCTTTCTATATTGATCTTTTTGCTATCCTGTTGGAGCTTTAAGGTTGCTGTGGCTTCATCGTAAACGTCTTGATACAATTTGATGTAAGCGCTGTCCACTCCTTGACCTTTCAAAGCTGTGAACATAGGCGTGAATTCGATGGAGTCAAATGCTTTTTCATAGTCTACAAAGGCAAAGCAAAGTGGTATACGGTGCTCATTAAGCTTCTCTTGGAGTTGGATTACAACTTAAATGTGGTCCATGGTGGGAAATCTATGTCAGAAACCAGCTTGTTCTCTGGGTAAGTTTCTGCCAAGTGTGTTTGCATCAATTTTGAGAATATGGGAGAATACTTTGTAAACAACCGAAATTAGACTTATTGGCCTGTAGTTCTTAATATATTCCAAGTCTCGTTTCTTATGGAAGAAGGTAACTGACACATTCTTTCAGTCGCTAGGCATTTTACCTTTGTTGTATGCGCGTGTGAGAATCTTACGATTGGTTCACTCTCATCTTGGAGAATGCCTGCCGTAATTCCATCTTATGGAGATGTGGCCCTCTTTAGTTTTTGATTGCGGACTGCACTTCAGACGTTCGTATGGGAGGGTGTAGCGTATCAGCTTCTTTCAATGCGATGATGTTGTTTCTCCCAATGCATTGTTTCTTTTTAGTGGCCTGAAGATAGGATCTTGGCATGGTATATTCCAATCTTTAAGTTCCAATGGCAACCTGTTTTAACTCAGGGATTCTTATCACTGTCTGCTCTATTGTCAATCCTCTTGCTACATTGGATGCTGACTCCAAGGCTGCTGGGAGCTGAGGGACTTGTTTTGTTGGTGTCTGTCATTCAGGGAGTTTTGCCATAGTCGCCACGCTATGCTCTGTGGTTGACGACGCTATTTGCCCATTGCTAGCTGTGTCTCCATTATTATTTAATAATTTTAGAACACAATAATTAATACTTATAGAAAGTTTTAAAAATTGGCTAAATAAAAACCTATATGGTGTTCATGGGTGAGAGCAAGAGTATCTTTGGTTCCTCAATTTTCGCGGAGAAAAACCGAGACATGAATCCCGCTAGTACATTATAAATAAATGCAATATAAAAATATGTTTTATTAATTTAATTTGGGTTAAATGTTGTCTTTATTTGAATCTTTTCTGGTGAACGTTTGCCAGACGGACTTTTATCTATGTTGGTTTAAGATAAGTTTTTTGTAATCCATTACTCCCTTAGCTGTCCTTTAACGTTTTTTGCACATAATCTATTATTATACTAAAGCTGAGTTAATCAACGTTTGTTTCCCTAACGATTTTCCCTATATATGTTAATTAGACAAACCTTTTCAACTTATTTTTCATATGCTATTCGATTACTTATGTTCTAGTGATGTAAACAAATGACAATTTATTTTTTTCTGTCTCATCGTCTGATATTATGTGTACTTTTTGGTCAGAAAGTTAGCGCAGTTACGCTAGCTTGAAGAAAAAAAACATTTACTTGGACAAGGAAAATTCTAATTTTCGAAAGCTTAGATTAAAATAAATATTATTAATTTTAACAAATACATTGTTACGGTTTTCTTAAAAATAAGTATTTTTACGAACCTATGTTTTAAAATATGTCTACACCTTTCCGCTGATTAAAAAGTTTTATTTGCGTGCAATTGTTTCGGTCCTACCTCACAATTCTTTTTAATGAATTTATTCCCTGTATTTACTGAGTTTATATGACAATGGTATTACAAGAACCGCTGTGTTATAGAAAAAATATATTTTAGAAAATTATTAATATATAGGCTGATTGGAAAGTAACGCCCTATACTCGTACGTTATACTCGTAAGTAAGTTATTACTCGTAAGTTATTACTTGTAAGTTATTATTTGTAAGTTATTATTTGTAAGTTATTACTTGTAAGTTATTATTTGTAGGTTATTACTGACATATAATTCTTACAAGAAAGCTTATGAATTATGCGTTATTTTTTCTCCTTTAGTCCTCACATTCCACAAATGATGTCTTTGATAATGGGGAAAAATGCTGTTTTCTGGGTCGGCTACTGTTTTCAATACTCTCATAGTATTCATCACCATTCATCTGTCAATCTATCCATCTTGTTGACCCTAGTTTTCGAGTGGCTTTTTAGTCTTGATAAGTGTTGACTCATTAGTAAAGAAAAAGAAAAAGGGGAAAAAGTTCCTTGTGAAATCAGTTGATGCGGTTTCCAAGCAGCTTTAGAAGCTGGTGGCGATTGCTAGTATAAAAGGTACCCCACACGATCCTTCCTGGTGACGGCACCAAATGTAAAACACAACTGGTACCCCACACTCTTCATCCTGTGATCTGTGGGTATCGTCGTCGGCCACTCACGCACAGGTGTTTGATATCCCGGTCGCGGTGCCGAGTAAACCAGATACCTCACTCTGATCCGGTGTCACTGAACCACTTGTAGCATAGGTGGTCCACTTGTGTCTTTATCTCGGTACTCACACGTCTGGTCCTCGGCGCAGGAATCCTTCTAGACTGTGAACACCCTCTTTGGCCTGTGATGTCGTAGCGGCAGAAAAAGAAAGATGGGTCGAAACTCCCCTCGGTCGGATGATGATGATCCCGTGATTCTGTGAAGGCAAAGTTACACAAGCAGAGCAAATAGACAACAGGAATAATTCAACAAACTCAGCGGTTTCCTTTTGTATCCAATTAATTATTAAAAACAATCAAAAGGAAGGATTAATTTTACACTTGAATTTTAAAGTCTCTTACTTCGATAATATGTCTTCATTTACTAAGCTATCTCGTCTCTCTCTGCGTGTGTGTGTGACTCGCTTTTACAACTGCAAAGCCTTAATTGAGATATAACTTGTCTACTCAAAACGGTGGGGGGGATTGCTCGCCACTAGCCGGCGAACGTCGACACGTCTCACCCGGCCGAGTGCGTGGCTCTAACTGATCGTCTACTCCACACAAAATTCTTTCTTCTCCCAGAAAGGCATATTATCACACCTTTTCTTTCTCCAATCTATTTCTCTATTCCCTCTTTCTCTCTCGGGGCCAGGGTGGGGTATACTGACTTACTCTCTCTCCCTCTCCCTTCTCCGAGTCTTTCTTCATCTCTGGGTGGTTTGGGGTTGAGTGGCACGACAATTGAAATTCTCCATTCGGGTTTTTTTCTTTCCTCTTATCGTAAAAGACTTATTCTCTTTCTCTCTCTATGGGGGAGGGTGGAATGACCAAAAGACTCTTGACCAAAATTGTACAGCCGTTATCAACATTCCACCTCCCTGGCCAATGTCCTCCCATTGTGTATGGATAATTATAATTGACAGCTTACACGCTTTTTCCCAGACTTTTCAGCGCCGTTTCTCGGCTTGTTTCCCGTAGTTGATTTCGTGTGAATATATACTAGCTTCAATTCTCTACCTCGATTCTACGTAGGGCTTGATTTTCTTGCCACACTAGCACCCATATCTAATTTTGAATAAAATCCCATGCTATACACTTTCTTATATTCGTTTCTTGTAAAAAATATATTTCAGTAATAAATTACGAGCACTTAATAATAGGGAGTTACTTTCCAATCACCCTGTATATATATGTGAATGGTTATTTCCACACTGATGATTCCGGGAGGATAAAATCTATACGTATGTAGATAATATTTAAATATTTATTATTAAAATAATTATTAGTAGCCACTTCTCAGCTGGGCGCTTTAATTAATAGATAAAAGTAAAAGCCGTCAAAAACTACAATGCATGCCCCCTCACTGTTGAAAACTGTTATGACGACCGACTATAGCTGTCCGCTTCCATTGACAATATATAGGATTCATTTCTCATCTAGTTAGTAGCCATTTACATTAGCCTCAGGGTTAGCGTGCTCGGATTTGGAGTTATATCTGATTCTTGTTCCGGAGTTCGACTCGTGCGACTGGCGGTAATGGTTATTTCTACACTGATGATACCATAATATCGTAATTAAATATAAGCAAATAATGATAATAAAATTAAAAATAGAAAGAAAAAGAAATATAATCTGGTATACACCGTCCAACAATCAGATGCTAAAATCTAAACTTGTCAAGAAATTCCTAAATCTCATCAAAAACACTTCCCCGTAACTAATCCCTTGCATAAAATATTCAATAAAAATAACCCTAAGCTGCCTTACAGTTGCCGCAGAAACTTAGAAATGATAATTAAAGCACACAATAACAAAATACTAAATCAGAGCTGTAGAGATAAAAATAATGACAAAAAACGTAAGAAAGTAATGAATATAGCAACAATTAAAATAACACTAAGAAGAACAAAAATATAACTATTAGAAATAGAATAACCCAAACCCTAATAGCAATCACCCAAATAAAAATAAGAAAGTTAATAATGAAGAGAAAAGCTGCAACTGCAGAACTTAGACACTTTGCCCACTACAAAATAAATGCGGAACCAAAAGCATTGTTTACCAAGCCACAATATTTACAAAGAAAGCCCAAATAACAACAAGTACTATGTAGACATGACTATCTAAAACCAGATATTACGACCACAAAAGCACATTTAATGACATTAAACGCGAAATAAAAACAGCACTAGCGACCGACCCATTACTGGGAGCTCAAAAAAAAAAGCGGACGCTCGCCAATAATCGAATAGAAAATAGTACGACATATAGACTTTTATATGACCCGTGTAGATTATGGCTGAATGAGAAATTTGAAATCCTCTAATTTAAAGACCCCAAAACCTGTTAAACTGTAGAAGTAAAATAGCAAACAACTCTTTAGACAGGATAAACTTTACTTTAGGATAGCATAATACATAAGAAAAATAAAATAATTAAATAAAACTAAACTAACACCTAAAATAGAAATAGAAGAAGTACTCCAAGCACACACGTGTTAAAATAAGGTCACCTATTAATTCGACACATTCACAAAAAAGTGTAGTAATCCCTCTACAAAACAGAACAAAATAATAGGAAGTAAAAGTCAGCCGAACCTTTGTTTGTGAGAAGCCCTGCCATTGGCTAATGGAAACATTAACCCGTGGAAAGGAATAAAAATAATCTAGTTGGTTAACTAGCTAGACTAAACACCACGTGTATATATTAAAAAAACCGGTAACATGAATTCCAGGCATTTTAGCCTGACGATTCCCTACGGTGATGAAATATGTAGCTTAATTCCCATAAATATATTTTCATAATTACTATATATAAATAAATATATATATATATATGTATATTTATATATATATATGTATATATATATATATTTATATATATGTATATATATATATATATATTTATATATATATATTTATATATAGTACTAGTATTATTTTGTTTGTAGAAGTTAATCTCATGCTTTACCGTGTTCATGTAATTGTTTTCTATAAAAAGTAGAGTTATATTTTAGTATGGGTTTTATTTATACATACATTTTGGCTACAAGTTGAGAGTAAACACAGAAGTTGTGTTGTGATCAGGTTAGATCTTTGAAGAAAAGAATCATAGGGATAGAAAAAATTGTTTATTAGTGTCCGGATTTTTATTTCCTGCATGAGTTTAATTAGTTTCTGGAGTATTAATGCTCTGACTAAAAAGTGTAGTAGATGTTGGGGTTATTCGGTGTTTGTGTTTACTAGTTCAAGTATTTTTTTACTGAGTCAAGTAGTACTCGCTAAGGCCACTTAACTAAAATGTGCAGTAGGTGTTGGGGTTATTCAGTGTTTGTGTTTATTAGTTCAAGTATTTTTTTACTGAGTCAAGTAGTACTCGCTAAGGACACTTAACTAAAAAGTGTAGTAGGTGTTGGGGCTATTCAGTTTTTGTGTTTATTAGTTCAAGTATTTTTTTTACTGAGTCAAGTAGTACTCGCTAAGGACACTTAACTAAAATGTGCAGTAGGTGTTGGGGTTATTCAGTGTTTGTGTTTATTAGTTCAAGTATTTTTTTACTGAGTCAAGTAGTACTCGCTAAGGACACTTAACTAAAAAGTGTAGTAGGTGTTGGGGCTATTCAGTTTTTGTGTTTATTAGTTCAAGTATTTTTTTTACTGAGTCAAGTAGTACTCGCTAAGGACACTTAACTAAAAAGTGTAGTAGGTGTTGGGGTT
Organism: Sepiola atlantica; assembly: GCA_963556195.1. NCBI lineage: Eukaryota > Metazoa > Mollusca > Cephalopoda > Sepiida > Sepiolidae > Sepiola > Sepiola atlantica. The sequence continues at coordinate 10,194,892 of OY744532.1, read as the reverse complement.
ATTCAGTGTTTGTGTTTATTAGTTCAAGTATTTTTTTACTGAGTCAAGTAGTACTCGCTAAGGACACTTAACTAAAAAGTGTAGTAGGTGTTGGGGCTATTCAGTTTTTGTGTTTATTAGTTCAAGTATTTTTTTTACTGAGTCAAGTAGTACTCGCTAAGGACACTTAACTAAAAAGTGTAGTAGGTGTTGGGGTTATTCAGTGTTTGTGTTTATTAGTTCAAGTATTTTTTTACTGAGTCAAGTAGTACTCGCTAAGGACACTTAACTAAAAAGTGTAGTAGGTGTTGGGGCTATTCAGTTTTTGTGTTTATTAGTTCAAGTATTTTTTTTACTGAGTCAAGTAGTACTCGCTAAGGACACTTAACTAAAAAGTGTAGTAGGTGTTGGGGTTATTCAGTGTTTGTGTTTATTAGTTCAAGTATTTTTTTACTGAGTCAAGTAGTACTCGCTAAGGACACTTAACTAAAATGTGTAGTAGATGTTGGGGTTATTCAGTGTTTGTGTTTATTAGTTCACCTATTTTTTTAGTGAGTCTAGTAGTACTCGCTAAGGACACTTAACTAAAAAGTGTAGTAGATGTTGGGGTTATTCGGTGTTTGTGTTTACTAGTTCAAGTATTTTTTTACTGAGTCAAGTAGTACTCGCTAAGGCCACTTAACTAAAAAGTGCAGTAGGTGTTGGGGTTATTCAGTGTTTGTGTTTATTAGTTCAAGTATTTTTTTACTGAGTCAAGTAGTACTCGCTAAGGACACTTAACTAAAAAGTGTAGTAGGTGTTGGGGCTATTCAGTTTTTGTGTTTATTAGTTCAAGTATTTTTTTTACTGAGTCAAGTAGTACTCGCTAAGGACACTTAACTAAAAAGTGTAGTAGGTGTTGGGGTTATTCAGTGTTTGTGTTTATTAGTTCAAGTATTTTTTTACTGAGTCAAGTAGTACTCGCTAAGGACACTTAACTAAAAAGTGTAGTAGGTGTTGGGGCTATTCAGTTTTTGTGTTTATTAGTTCAAGTATTTTTTTTACTGAGTCAAGTAGTACTCGCTAAGGACACTTAACTAAAAAGTGTAGTAGGTGTTGGGGTTATTCAGTGTTTGTGTTTATTAGTTCAAGTATTTTTTTACTGAGTCAAGTAGTACTCGCTAAGGACACTTAACTAAAAAGTGTAGTAGGTGTTGGGGCTATTCAGTTTTTGTGTTTATTAGTTCAAGTATTTTTTTTACTGAGTCAAGTAGTACTCGCTAAGGACACTTAACTAAAATGTGTAGTAGATGTTGGGGTTATTCAGTGTTTGTGTTTATTAGTTCACCTATTTTTTTAGTGAGTCTAGTAGTACTCGCTAAGGACACTTAACTAAAAAGTGTAGTAGATGTTGGGGTTATTCGGTGTTTGTGTTTACTAGTTCAAGTATTTTTTTACTGAGTCAAGTAGTACTCGCTAAGGCCACTTAACTAAAAAGTGCAGTAGGTGTTGGGGTTATTCAGTGTTTGTGTTTATTAGTTCAAGTATTTTTTTACTGAGTCAAGTAGTACTCGCTAAGGACACTTAACTAAAAAGTGTAGTAGGTGTTGGGGCTATTCAGTTTTTGTGTTTATTAGTTCAAGTATTTTTTTTACTGAGTCAAGTAGTACTCGCTAAGGACACTTAACTAAAAAGTGTAGTAGGTGTTGGGGTTATTCAGTGTTTGTGTTTATTAGTTCAAGTATTTTTTTACTGAGTCAAGTAGTACTCGCTAAGGACACTTAACTAAAAAGTGTAGTAGGTGTTGGGGCTATTCAGTTTTTGTGTTTATTAGTTCAAGTATTTTTTTTACTGAGTCAAGTAGTACTCGCTAAGGACACTTAACTAAAATGTGTAGTAGATGATCGGGTTATTCAGTGTTTGTGTTTATTAGTTCACCTATTTTTTTACTAAGTCTAGTAGTACTCGCTAAGGCCACTTAACTAAAAAGTGTAGTAGATTTTGGAGTTATTCAGTGTTTGTGTTTATTAGTTCAAGTATTTTTTTTACTGAGTCAAGTAGTACTCGCTAAGGACACTTTACTACATAGACAGTGAATTCTCTGATCGCGTATATTTTTATTACATACACGTGTACACGCTAGCAAATTTTTAATCTAATGCTTAGTCTCAAGTGAATAGCGATCAGATGGCATTGTTAGAATATACGTTATTTAATGGCCATGCATTAAGCAAATATCCCAAACATATCCATCTATGGAATCAAAAGCTCAGACTAAGTACTGTTCACACATTAATTCACAGCTGACATTGATTAAATAAAACAGTAATGTGTATTATACAAAACAATAAAGGGGTTGTTCTTACTCTACCTTTCAGATAGGAACATCGATTAACGGGGGGGGGGGGGCAGATTCTTAAGCTGGGTGAGCCTCGTGGGAAAAGTCCGACGACAATGAATTCTTAATACTCTCTAGTCCCTTTCTGGAACAATAATAGTCGACGGTGTCCAGGATCAGTGCGCTACCAATTCGGTTTCCTACAGAATAGTTTAGGAGCACATATTTGCATACATATAATATACATACCTATCTGTGTATACGATTATACTTACTGTACACGCGAAAATATGAGTGAAATTGTATGTGTTGATATACAAATGCATCTGTTGATGTCACTTGCACAGCAACGGATAAGTCTAAATCTTCGCCTTGGACTCCACAAACCACTATTTCCATAATTTCCTACGACGGATAGAAAGCACACTAAAGGATTTGATCATCACCCCTTCCAACGTCTTGGATATCATGAAAAAACCTTGACACCTAGAAATGGTGTGGAGCAGATCTTATCCCTGCTATAGTAATAAAGCAATGCTCTGCTGAGTTGGCCCCTGTCCTCTCCAAACTCTATAACAAATGCTTTGCCTAATATTGCTTCTCTAATAAGTGGAAGATTGTCTCTGTGGTACCAGTTTTCAAGATCTCCGGTGAAAGAACTGATCCGCAAAATTATCGCCCCATAATTCCCTTCTCGCCTTTTGCCCAAATCTTTGAATTATTAATCAATCTAGCAATAGCCCACCACCTTCTGACATACAGTATGAATTTAGGCAATCCCGTTCTACTGCAGATATCCTAACGGTCATATCTGAACACATATACCATACACTGGATAAGGCAGGTGAAGCTAGAGTGGTAGCGCTTGACATATCCAAAGGCTTTGACGTCTGGCATGAAGCCCTTCGCAGAAAAAAAAAATTCGTACGGTATTACTGGACGAATATTTAATATAATCAGACCCTTCGTAGCTAGAAGAAAGATCCAGGTCGTTCTCTATGGCCGTACATCATTACATTAACGCGGGTGTGCTCCAGGGGGTCGATAATTGGACCTTTATTAGCCCTGATCTTCATAAACGACCTCATTTATACAAGATGGATATATTTGCTGATTACACAACGTTCTATATTAGACATATGGGCAAATTGAACATACAAGGAAATGGCTGAATCCTTAGAAAATGACCTCCAGTCTATAGTATAATTGGGTCATAAATAGATGGTTATATTTAATACTACCAAGACAAAGCTCGTTTTCTTTAACAATTATGAGCAACCTTTCTAACCACCGATTGCCATGGATGATAGCAGCCTACTCGAGAGTCAAACGTTCAAGCTCCTCGACCTAACATTCACAGGCAAAATGAATTGGAACTAATACATAGATGATACTGCCAAGGCTGCTGCAAAGAAGGTGGACCCCATTCTACCGGGATATACAACTTCTTACACCTCCCAGTATCCTATATCTGTACAAAGCTACTATTCGCCCATGCATGGCGTATTGTTGCCACATCTGGGCTGGTGCACCAACCACTAGTTTCTCCCTCTTGGGCAGGGTACAAGAAAAAGTCTCTAACCTTATAGGACCCACACTGTCTACCAAGCTCCAACCCCTGTTTAATTGCCGCAATGTTGCACCCCTTTTTACAAGTACTTCCACGGAATGTGCTCCGATGAACTTATTACACTTGTACATCCTCAACGTAAATACCCACAATAAACCCGACGAGCAGCAAAATCCCACCCCTTCACTGCAGAGGTCTCCTTAGATCCCGGAAAACTTTCTACTCTTATAGCTTATTTCAGTTGGAATTTTCTCCCTGCTCCCTGTTTCTCCGACTGTACCAGATGCAGAGATTTATATGTAATGTTTATTTACTCCTCGCGGAGTTAGGCACAAGGCCAGTTTTATCTTACTCCCACAAGTAAGATGTGACCACAGCTTGGGTCGAGTAAGTGGGGTTAAAAGCCAGCGCTCGAGAGGTGAGCACTCTGGCCATTTAAAAATTGCCTGGGCAGCCCCGTCGGCATTCCCCGGTAGGGGCGCCTCAGACAGTAAGCAATAAACTTACTCCTCCCCAAAGAGGGGAGGCGAAGCCTGGGAGGGTGGACCTCCTAGAACTGCACAGGACAGGCGTGCAGTATCCATCGGAACAGATACTACACTTTGATCTTAGCCAAAAGGCCGAGGACCAGCTGTGAACAAAAGTATTGCTGCACAACTCCCCACTCATGATACCCCTTCGAAATCTGGCCCCTAATCACAGTAGTCCCTTACGTCTCGCCTTGGAGTGAATAAAAGCAAAAGAAAAAAATGCTTAATTCTTATATAGACCCCGTTTTGGGAAAGTCCTTCTAAATAGTCCAGCAATGGATACTGAACAAAAACGTTAACAGAAATATTCTCTAATGAAGCTTGAAAGATGTGACGCTTTGTTTGGCTGTGTATTATTTACTCCTCTCCAGGAGGTTAGGCACAAGGCCAGTTTTATCCTACTCCCACAAGTAAGATGTGACCCAAGGTCGGGTCGGAAAGTGGGGGTTGAAAAGCCAGCGCCCGAGAGGTGAGCACTCTGACCATTAAAAATTGCCTGGGCAGCCCCGTCGGCATTCCCCGGTAGGGGCACCTCAAGCAGTAAGCAATAAACTTACTCCTCTTCAAAGAGGGGAGGCGAAGCCTGGGAGGGTGGACCTCCTAGAACTGCACAGGACAGACCCATAGACCGGCGTAAATCAAGCCCCGAAGGCCAAGACAATACCAGTCCATGGGGTGTAGTATCCATCGGAACAGATACTACACTTTGATCTCGACCAAAAGGCCGAGTTTTGCTGTGTATAAACATATGGTTAGATTTTTTGTGTGTGGGGGTGGGGGTGGGAGGTCAACGCCATAGACAAGTTTATAGTCATTTAAAGCTAAAAACAGTAAAATCCCACCCCTTCACTGCAGAGGTCTCCTTAGATCCCGGAAAACTTTCTACTCTAATAGCTTATTTCAGTTGGAATTTTCTCCCTGCTCCCTGTTTCTCCGTATAACTACTGTTGATTCTTCGCGTTTGCTTCTCAAGTAATGCCATGAATCATTAATCAATCTAGCGATAGTTAATCACCTTGAAAATGCAAAACTTCTCTCTAACCGAGAGATTGACCGTTTTCGTTCGAATCAACGAACGTCTTCAGAAAAAGTGAAGGTTTGAAATTTATTGAAAAACGGCAAAACATAGGAAAGAAGACGCAAAAATGGGTTGTTTTTGACACGTAACTATTAGAAAAAAAAATATGCGGCGCGTTCGAAAAATACGTTAATTTGGAAAATGGAAGAGATAGAAGAAAAAGAAAAGGAAAACTGAAATGGCTCAATTGTACTATATGGAGCATTGGATTTTCTCGCTCATTTAGCTTGGTATCTGTCAAAACTTTAGAGAAAATTGAGTGTTGCTCTTAAATTGTATTTCTTGTCATGAAATAACATTTTAATTTACTTTTAAAAGTGTACTGAACTTTTATTAAATGTTTTAATCGTCGGTGGCCATTTTTTTTTGTATTTTTCTTGTATTAAAAATATTTTGACAAATTTTATTAGACTAAAAAAATGTTGACAGAAAAATAAACTCGGAACATTCTTTTTACACAAAAACACCGCTTTTAACGATTTTAAAAGCAAAAATGAAAAGGTTGAAACATACTGTTTAAAAAAAATGTCACGTTTCATTCGAGCAAATAAAATAAAGGGGATGATTAATAATAAGTTGTAAATCAAATTTTAAAAAATATTCTGAAATGTTTTTTTTCGTAGACCGTTTATTCTTACAGCGTTCGAATTCAATGAAAAATACATTTCTTTGCGAAATTACCGGTTAACAAAATTATACTTATAATACTATCGTTCTGATTGTAATTTGGTGTGTCCGCGCCGCAGGGATGTCTCTGGGAGGTCTCTTATCGTCCTGGCACAGCATCATACCAGCTCCCGGAGTAACAATAGTCACATAATCCCATCGTTTGGTTAAACGAGTCTTTGGCGTCAGTAATTCTCTCCAGAGAATTAATTAGCTGGGTTGGAGGGAGGCGTCGGCTGAAAATTTGAATGCTTGTATAAAGAAGCGAACAATCAGTTTATATGGAAATATATAATTTACTTTTTACATTCCGAAAAGCATATAAAACTCGAGAGTTGGGTCGCATGCGCCCGTTTTTATGCGAGGAAAAACACCAAGCTGCTTTCTGCCTCTCTCTATCTCTCTCTCTCTCTCTCGCAGTCACAAGTGTAAAGAGGGGGTATATTCCTACAAGAGAAAAGGAGAAACGAGTATACATATAACAAAGAAAGAGACAGAAAAAGAAAAAGAGAGCAATAGTAACTCATTGTATTAAGTTCACCGGCGATTCTGATTTTTTTACCTTTAGCGAAGTCTGTGTCGACCAACATCGATTTGACCCTCGGCCCCTCCGATGCGCTGTTAATCCAGCTTCTTGAAAAGAACTGTCACTCTGAACAGAACGAAAAGTTGATTGACGTCGCACAAAACTGTCTCAATTTTACTTGCCTCCCCACGAGGACACAAAAGTCAGATACAAGGCTTTTAAATGTGGGGAATCATCTTTGTGCCACATACTCAATACTCGCCGACTCAGTATGAATTACAACTATTACTAATGAAATAAGGTCGTTATTATTATTATTATTATTATTATTTACTCACTAGGCGTTATCACACTGGTAATCGTCAGTGATCGCCCACTGCCAACAATCTGTGGTATTCCCTGGAGTCTGAGTGACAACAAGTCTCCTCAGACTTCCAGTATGCTCCACCTCTTTTCGTTCATCACCGCTGATGACCTTGCGGTATTGCAACAGCCACCTACCACCGATTTCCCGCTGATAAGGGCCATTGCTCCCCTCTGGGGCCCGAGTGGCAACAAGCCTCCCCAAGGTCCCAGAGCTGTCCGCGCTCTTCCAGTGGAGGTCTGGTTTGCGCTTTCCCTCCTCGACCCTCTGTCCATAATTTTCGTGGCGTCAGCCTATGCTTGCGCCTCTCTCGTGCGGTTGTATTTTCCCCGGTTCTGTTGTCTTGTGCTTCCATGTGTTTGTTCTCCATTCGTTGCTTATGTGGGTTGGTTTCCGCATTCGAGGACATTTCTCAGGATTGTAGCTGTTTTGATCATTACTGTCCTTTGTATGGTCTCAGTTATCCCTTTGATTCCTATTTCTCCTAGTCTTTTCTCCATGTTTTTGGGGACTGTTCCTAGTGCTCCTATGATTATTGGTGTTATACTGACTTTCTTCATGTTCCATATTCCTTTCAATTCTCTGGCAAGTTCAGTATATTTGCTTCTTTTTTCCGTCTCTTTGATCTTCACTCTGTGGTCTGCTGGAACGGCAAAGTCCACGATTTTGCAGGATTTTTCTTTCTTGTTGATTATTATCATATCCGGTCTCCTTGCTGTTATGGGTTTGTCTGTTTGTACATTCATATCCCATATGATTTTGTGTTTTTCGTTTTCTAGTACAGTTTCTGGTTTGTGTTTGTACCGTTTTTTTGCATATTCGAAATTCAGTTGTTTGCACATTTCCCGGTGTACTTCTTTCCCCACGCTGACATGTCTGTTCTTGTATTCCCTTTGTGCTAGCTTGCTGCATTCACTTATTATATGATTTATCGTTTCGTCTCTTTGTCCACACAATCGGCATTTGCTGTTTTCCTGGGTTTTATCTATCTTTGCTTTAATAAAGTTTGTCCTAATCGCATTGTTCTGTGCAGCCGTCAGCAGAGATTCCGTTTCTCTGTTCAAGTGTCCTTTTCTTAGCCATGCCCAGCTGTTTTCATTGGCTTCATCGCTTGTGAGTCTTATAAAGCGTCCATGTAGTTGTTTTTCTTCCCACTTTTCCTTTCTTGTCTTTTTGTTTCTGGGTTCAGTACTTCCGGGGTTGTTTGTTGGGCTGGTGTCTCTTGCTGTGGTGATCAGTCTTTCCGTGTTCTGGGTTACATATTTCTCCAGCTCTTTTTTGGTGTCTTCTACACAGTCTTCTATACTTACCAGTCCTCTACCTCCTTCATTTCTTTTCATGTAGAGTCTGTCCGTATTGTCTTTTGGGTGCAATGCATTGTGCATAGTCATTAGTTTTCTAGTCCTTTGGTCAAGGTGCCTGAGTTCTTCTTTGGTCCAGCCTATGAATGGTCCAGAGTATTTTATTAGTGATACAGCCCATGTGTTTATCCCTTTTACTAGGTTTCTGCTATATAGTTTAGTTTCTAAGAGTTTCCTTGTTCTTCGTAGATATTCTTTTCCGATCTTCTCTTTCATTTCTGTATATTTGATTGTGTCTGCTTCCAGAACTCCCAGGGATTTATAACTATCTTGTTCTCCTAGCGCCCTCATCTCCTTTTGGTTGGGGAGTTCTATACCTTCTGTCGTCTCCAGTTTTCCTCTTTTGATCTCTAGCAGTGCACATTTTTCTATTCCAAACTCCATTTGGATATCCTGGCTGAATATCCTGGTTGTATTTATCAGCTTTTCCAGTTCTTTTTTGTTTTTTGCAAACAGTTTATGGTCATCCATGTACATCAGGTGGTTTATTCTTTGTTCTGTATCCGTAAACCTGTATCCGGCATCACACTTTCTGAGTATGTAGTTTAGTAGCATCATGGCTATCATAAACAATAGTGGTGATAGAGAGTCTCCTTGAAAAATGCCTCTCTGTATTTTTATCTAAGACAGGTATTGTCCTCCGGCTGTCAGTTTTAGTCTCCATGTTTCCATTGCTTTCTGGATGAGATTAATAATCCTGTCTGGTATCTTGTATATTTTTAAACATTCAATTATCCATGTTTGGGGATTCTGTCGTAGGCTTTCTTGTAGTCAATCCATGCCATGGTTATGTTCTTTTGTCTGCTCTTCACCTCCTTCAGGGTCTTTTGATCAATGTATAGTAGAACATGTGCCCCTCTTTGTCCTTTCCGGCATCCTTTTTGTTCCTCGGGAGCAGTCCACGTTTGTCCAGGGATTGGTAGATTTGTTCTCTCAGTTGTGCTGTGAGAGTTTTCCACATTATTGGTAGACATGTTATCGGTCTGTAGTTGCTGGGGGTCGTTCCTTTTTTGGGGTCTTTTTGTATTAAAGTTGTTCTTCCTTCCGTCATCCATTCTGGTACGTCTGTTTTGCGGATACATCCACTCAGTTTTTGCGCTAGTCTTTCATGCAGGGTCGTGAATTTTTAAAACCAGTATGCATGTATTCCATCGTGGCCTGGTGCTCTCCAGTTTGCTATTTTTCTTAGGGTTTTCTTGATCGTTTCTTTGTTGATTTCTGTTTCGGTTCCTTCTTCGATTTCCTGCAGTTCATCTTTCATGTTTTTCAACCATTGGGCATTCTTGTTGTGCTTTTTTCGTTCTTCCCATATCTTGCTCCAGAATTGTTTTGTTTCTGTTGGGTTCGGTTGCTCTGTTGTTGTTTTTTCTACATTTACGTTTTTGTAAAACTGGCTTTCATTGTTTTCAAAGGTCCTGTTCTGTTTGCTCTGTTCTGATTTGTACCTGTATCGTCTCAGTCTTCCTTCTATTACTGCTATCCTTTGTTTTATTTTTTCATGTTTCTCATTTAGTTTTCTCCTTGCGTTTCTTCTTAATCGTTTCATGTCCTCCTTCCTTCTGTTCACGGTTTTAGCTTCTTTCCGAAGTTTGGTGATCTGGGTTTCCAGTCTGATTTCCCATCCAGGTTTTGTTGGTCCTCTCTTTTGTCCATTCTCTTCGTTTCTTAGTTTCATACTTACCGATTTTGCCCCTGCATATATCAGGTTGTTTAGGTCTGTAATAGTTTCTGTTGGGATGTGTGTGAGGAGTCTGTTTACTCTTTCTGTTTCTGCTTGTAACTTCTTCGCTACTTCATTCCTGAGAGATGGGAGTTTTGTTTTGTTTTCTAACATGTATCGTCTAATGTTCTCCACTTCACTTGCTTCTTTTTCGTTGAGTTCTATCTCAGCAGGTTCTGTGGTTCCGCAGTCTTCTATCTCACCTGGTTCTGTGATTCCGTAGTCTTCAATCTCTTCAGTTTCAGTGTGTATGTTTTGCCCGTCTTCTTCCTGTGGTTTCTCCTTCGGTGGTGTTTCTTGCTCCGTTTCGCCATTAACCTTCTGTCTGATTTCCGTCAGTTCCATCTCCGAGAACCATCCTCGTTTGAGGATCTGTCTTGCTTGATCTGCTATCCTTTGTTCCGTTGTATGGTAGTCACTAGCAATTTCCCAGAGATGTTTCATTCGTTTTCAGTAGCCTCTTTCTGTAGGGTAGCGGCTTTTATAATAGCACTCCATCACCAGTCTGTTCTCTTTCGTGGTCCATTTCATTCTATATCTTTTCAGTTTGCTATTTTCGCTCTGGTTTTCTTGTCTCTGGTCTGTGTCCTTGTCATACCTGGAATCAGAGAGGTTACTTACCTGGTTCTTGTCCGTTGTCTTGTTTCTGAAATGAGAAAGGCCAACATTCGCAGGATGCGGACCGGGTCCCCCATGTTGGCTAACGAGGGAGCACCTGCCCATCATGACACTCAGGTCTTTCTCTTGAGTCCCACGGCTTGTATTGATATTATTGTGCATTATTCATATTTTTGGTGTGTGTGGCTACACCAGGCCCAGGCTTGTTCTGCCTGTGGTCCTGTCACAGGGATAGTGGTTGTCTCATTCATTTTAATGAGTGATATTGTGCACTATCACACACACAAAAAAATTATATTATATATATATATATATATATATATATATATATATATATATATATATACATATATATATGTTATAAAAGAGCATAGTATAAGTTTTCTTGGCTACTCCATGGTAGCAGATGCAGGGAGACGATAGGTTTCCCTCCACTTTTCTGCTTGTGTATTACAGATGTATTCTTGATTGCAGTGCTAGGAGATGGGGGGTTCGATTTCCGCTTCTACAAATTCTTTGTTAATTCAAACTTAATTATGTTAATTAGGGGCCGGTTTTTATCCAGAAGTTTGGGCAACAAATCTCTTTATTATTATTATTATTATTATTATTATTATTATTATTATTATTATTATCGGGTACTAAGGAGCTGTCGAGGGAGCTTTTAACAAAACCGGGGGGGGGGGGGCATCGAAGATTTGCAGTCTATTAAGAGCCACGAGTTTACAGGGTGAAAAATACTAGCATTGTTTGAGATTAGTAAAATGCTAAATACATTCAAAATGGCGGAACATGAAAAAAGACTTAGCTTTGAGGGGGAGACTAGCACATCTTCCGTGTAGATGGGATTTGATTGAGGCGGCCGCTTCGGAAGTGACCTTCTCAAACGAATTCATATCGGGTATAAAGGAACGGTCGAAGGAGCTTTTAACAAAACCGGGGGGGGGGGGCATCGAAGATTTGCAGCCTATTAAGAGCCACGAGATATTTATAGATTAATCGCTAAGAGATAGTTGGATACCTAAGTGAGGGATTATTATTATTATTATTATTAGTATTATTATTATTATTATTATTATAATCGTTATTATTATTATTATTATTATTATTATTATTATTATTTATCTATCTCCTTTATTTTATTTGTTCAATCAATGAAACGTGAAACTTTTGGTATTACTGTAGATCAAAATCGTTCTTTTAATCACCACCTCCCCACAAAAACTGAGATTCTACGTTTTAGCCGATTACGTGTGAAGACATTGATTTTTAGAAAAAAAATGTCTTAACGAACATAAAAAAATCAGTTTGATAAATTATCAAAACTAACTGATGTGGCAGTTGACCCAAAACCTGTTGATGAACAAAAAGTCACGAGAATACGTTTTTTTTTTCTGTTACTATTTTACAGGTGTCGACTATCTGTCAACTCTTAGCTATCACCACGCTCGTTTGCCAAAACAGCCAACTTGACCGTGTCAAGCTTATGACTCATCTCGCCGCATCGCAGATTCAATATTACCAAAATAAACAATTACTTCTTTTCACGAGATTACGATTTAATTTTCTACTAATTCTAGGGGCCTCTAAATTCCGTGGGGCTTTTTTTCTCAGGAAGTCGACACTGCGACATCCACGCCTATCCCTTTTTGTCAATGTCTCGTAATTGGCACTCTAAAATCTTCAGTCCGCAGTTCGGGTGCAACATCTGAAAGAAAAAGAAAATAAAATGGTTAAAATCAATAAAAGGGTCAATCTCAAGTTCAACATTATAATCGATGGTAGTAAAAACAATTAAACGACATGCAATAATTGTTCGTTTCTCTATCGATTTGGGCTCTCAACACTCCTTTACAAATTACACCTACCATCCTCTCAACTTTTTCGAGTTCACAGTTGGTCGGGTCCTGACCATGGGTTTCGTTGTTCTGGTGACCTCTTCAAGCTTATTCTTCCTAGGTGACCTCACCTTGCTCTTGGTCACAGGTACTGATGATATCCCACATAAGGGCCCAAGTTCATGTATACTGGACCCACCAGGGCAAGCGTCCAGGGCAAGCGTCACCAGATGGAATTTATCCTCAATCCAAGCATCCACCCGTCAGTGTGTTAGATTTAGTTAACGCCTGCCTCCGCCCTCGCATCCACCATACTGCGCGAATTATTAATACTACGACGACTACTACTGAAATCACTGACCAGACTATCCTAACGTCCACAAGTTACCCGGGAGAATTCCTTGACTACTCGTTCGCGTTAGTTTTCACTAATCAGAGGAAAGGCTCCCTGGCCTCAAATCTTTCGTGGGTTTGAGAGTAAGAGGAATGAAATCGTGTCCCAAAGGGCGCACAAACCATGGTTAACTGACAACCCTTATTGTCTTCATCAGAGGATAGAGAAAAATCGACAATGTAATTGTAAATATTATCGGCAACATTTAACTTTGAAAAGTTTACATAAAATAAAACAAAATAAACCCCAAAAGGTAAAGAGTCTTATGTAGAGATAAGAGCGTAGAGTCAGGGTAAACGCCGTCCAAAAACACGTAAAAAATAAAAACATCTGTTATATTGGAAATAAATGTTTGAAAAATAATAATTCTCAAATTGTTTAGGAATCCAAATGTTTGTGTTAAGAGGCTGATATTTAGACGGCAATTGGTAACGTCCGGTTTATCTTGTCCGTGCAGTAGTTTGGTATTGGAATTATCCGTTTCACAGGGTTCAGAATGAAGTTTGTCAGTTAGAGTTCGGTATGTATCAAAGTGTGCATTACGAAAACCTCTAGCTCTCTGGTTGATCAGTGTATCGATAGGTTATCGAGATGAAAAGAGTTTATCTTTGAAAATCCATGGATTAAGGATATGAAGCTCGTTGCTCTGAACTTTTGATGTTGTAATAAATATTGTATTTTTACAATTTTTTATTCTCAACTTTCATCTCTAGAATTGATTGCTCTATTCAGTATATTGAGTTTTATATTATCACGATAGATTATTATTAAATGATAATTCAATCATATTTAATTTAATTCAACATTTAAATATATATATATATATATATATATATATATATATATATACAAAAAAGTCAGTTTATATGAAGTGACGAAAAAATAGAGGAATTAAAAAAATCAATTTTAGAAATTTTTCAGGCATCAGCAAGATACGCAACTGCAATTGAAGAAAGAACATATCAAAAGAAAATGGAATTGCAAAAAAGAAAAGCTTCGAATAGAAGAACAATTTCAAGAACAACAAGCGGAATATCAAAAGAATATGGATGCGGAAAATGGAATGGCAGAAAAGAACAACAGAAAGAAAAGCTTTGAATAGAAGAAAGATTGCAAAGACAACAGAAAGAACAAAAAGGATATCAAATGAAAATGGAATCAGGAAAGCTGAAACAAATGAAAAGATTTGAGGAAATGTTTCTTCATAACCGACAGGAACAGAAAAAGTCATTCGAATTTTCGAATAGGTGTCAAAATAATAAAGATAAAAGTGTGTTTTCACAAAACACTATTTGGAATATTATTGATAATTTTAACTACGATTCTAACAACGAGGTTATGTTTGCTTTGTATTTTAGACAATACGAGGACATTTATAATACGGACTGTGCGAATTGGACCGATTTTTAAAAGGTTAGTTTGCTTTTAAGAAAGGTTAAACATACCAAATTCGTAAATTATATCTTGCCACAAAAAACTAGCGACCTTACATTTATTGACTAAATCGTTTAGCCTTAAAAAATCTCTTTTTCACAAAAGGTGAAAATGCATGAACCGTATGAGGAAAAACGACGAAGACTACACGACTTTTGCTAGCGTAGTTAACAAGCACTGCGATAATTTTGAGTTGTCGAAGTTTAGTGCTAACAATTTCAAATGCCTTATATTTGCGCAAGGATTAGTATAAAATACACATGCGGAAATCAGAAGGTCATTAAAAACTAGAAAATGAACCAGATTTAACACTCCAGCATATCGCAGAGGACTGCCAACGGTTTATTAGCGTGCGTCAAGATTCAAAAGATATTGAATAGAGTTGAGCGTCACATATCAGAAAAATCCACAATAAAAAAGGTACGTCACGAGCTAAATTTGATAGCCAAAAGAAAAATAATCTGCCCTCTAAACCGTGTTTCAGTTGCGGACAGCAGCATTGGTACAAAGATTGTCAATATAAAACGAAAAAGTGTTTGAAGTGCGATCGCGTGGGACACAAAAGTACGCACTGCAGAGTAAAAAATAAAATAAAGTTATATAAGAATCACTAAATGTGACGAAGTAGAAAATATTAGGAAGTTTGTTAAAGTATAAATATTAAATAGAAATATTAAAATGCAACTCGACTAAGGCTCTGATTTGTCAATTATAAATCTTTAAACATGTAAGAAAATTGGAAAGCCGACTTTACTGAGAACTAAAAAAGTAGCTAAAAGCATCACTGTAGAGCAAATCAAATTTGAGAGCGACCTAATAACTACAGTTACGCTATAACGAAAAAAAATTTAAATTCAAATGTTTGTGATGAACAATTTAAATAACATTTTAAGCACAGATTGGATGTCAAAGTTCCAATTATGAGATATGCCTATAAATTATTTCTGTAAACGTATAAAAACATTAAATGCTGCGGCAGAAAAGTTAAAGAAAGAATTGAAATAAAGTTATTCGGAAGAATTAAAATGGAAATTGTTCAGAAATTTTTTATGGTGGACTAGAAAGTGATAAAATATTACTGATAAAGCTGAATTTAAAATATATATTCAACCAGTTTCTAAAAAGTAAAATGCTCTATTCGCATCATTAGATAAGATTGATGAGAAAGTAGATTAAAAAGTGGATGTAGGATACAGCAAGTTCTTTTCACCAACAATCCACGAAAAGAAAAAGAAATTAAAATGTCTTGGTCGAATCATGAACGAAAATATCAAAAGATAAGATTCAGTGCGGGCGAGTACGTTAAAAAATATGCCAGCGCCGGAAAATGTATCGGCTCAACAAAGTTCTCTTAATTTTGCGAATTATTACAAAGTGTTTAGTCAAAACATACAAGATTTGCGAGCGTCTCTTAATGAGAGATTTTTATGAATAGAAAAATGAAAAAAAGATTGGGTCTGGACGAAAGAATGCCAGAACGCGTTTGATATATAAAAAATCACATCAGGAAAAAAACGTAAATTACGGATTGGCAGTCCTGGCGGCAGTCATTTGCCGTCGTTGGCGGTCCACATACCAGTCGAAGATCCGATCTTGACATTTAGTCTGGCAGAAACTAGTCCATTTCGGCATCCTTTTATCTATCATGCTGAGTTATTGTACTTAGTAGTCCGTCCAGCTGGGACATTAGTCCTGGGTAGTCATAGGAGGTCAACCCTTCCAGACCTTGCCTCCCCTCTTTAGAGTGGACTTATTTTGTTGCTAACTGCCTGAGGCTATTTGTAGGATGTCAGAGTGCCCTTTCTTTAAGGGGCGCTAGCTTGATTCTCCCCACCTTCCAGTCTTATGCCACATTTTCCTGCGGTAGGAAGGAAGTAAATACTCTCCTGGTGGCAGCCATACACACAGTATCAGACCCAGACTGTATATGCATATACATATATGCATATATATATATGCATATATATATGCATATACATATATATATATGCATATATATATATGCATATACATATATGCATATATATATATATCCATATACATATATGCATATATATATATATGCATATACATATATGCATATATATATATATGCATATACATATATGCATATATATATATATATATGCATATACATATATGTATATATATATATATGCATATACATATATGCATATATATATATATGCATATACATATATGTATATATATATATATGCATATACATATATGCATATATATATATATGCATATACATATATGCATATATATATATATGCATATACATATATGCATATATATATATATGCATATACATATATGCATATATATATATGCATATATATATATATGCATATACATATATATATGCATATATATATGCATATATATATGCATATACATATATATATGCATATATATATATGCATATATATATATGCATATACATATATATATGCATATATATATATATGCATATATATATATATGCATATACATATATATATGCATATATATATATATGCATATATATATATATATATGCATATATATATGTATATATATACATATATATATGTATATATATACATATATATATATATGTATATATATATACATATATATATATATATGTATATATATATACATATATATATATGTATATATATATACATATATATATATATGTATATATATACATATATATATATATATATATATATATGTATATATATACATATATATATATATGTATATATATATACATATATATATATATATGTATATATATACATATATATGTATATATATATATATATATATGTATATATATACATATATATATATATATGTATATATATATACATATATATATATATATATATATATATGTATATATATATACATATATATATGTATATATATACATATATATGTATATATATATATGTATATATATGTATATATATATGCATATATATATATGTATATATATATGTATATATATATGCATATATATATATATATGCATATATACATATATATATGCATATATATATGCATATATATGCATATATATACATGCATATATATGCATATATATATGCATATATATGCATATATATACATGCATATATATATACATATATATACATGCATATATATACATATATATACATGCATATATATATACATATATATACATGCATATATATATACATATATATATGCATATATATATATGCATATATATATATGCATATATATGCATGTATATATATACATGTATATATATATGCATATATATATGCATATATATGCATGTATATATGCATATATATGCATGTATATATATACATATATATATATGCATATATATGCATTATATATATAGATATATATATGCATATATATATGCATATATATGCATTATATATATAGATATATATATGCATATATATATGCATATATATATATATACATATATATATATGCATATATATATGCATGTATATACGCATATATATATATGCATGTATATACGCATATATATATATGTATATATATATGCATGTATATACGCATATATATGCATATATATATACGCATATATATATGCATATATATATGCATATATATATATGCATATACATATATATATATGCATATATATATGCATATATATATAAGCATGTATATATGCATATATATATATGCGTATATACATGCATATATATATGCATATATATATATGCATATATATGCATATATATACGCATATATATCTAAAATTATATTAGAAAAAAAGCGAAGGAATAATAAAGTTACACATAAGAATGGTATTTTGTAAAATCAATAATTAGAGTAAAACATTTATATTAAAACAAAACAATTTATTTGACTAAGACATTTTGTATGGCTATCAGTTACAGAGTTCATATTTTGAAGGAGTGAAAAGTTCCGTTTGTACGAACGTGTACGAGTGAAATGTTCGGTTTGTTTAAGCTCATATTTGTACAAATGTTTATATGCGAGCGTGTTTGATGTATTTTTGTGGCAATTGTAATGGGCGTGTGTTTGAAAGAATAGTTTGTTATTCGTGGTAGGAATTAAAAGAGATTACCTACTTTTTTACTTTTGCCTCCCCCACCTCCTCAGTCGAGCTGGTGGGGGAGGGGGAATCGACGATCTCGTCTGTGTGCGTTCGGCCAGAAAGCGGAAGAGAAGAGAGAGAAAAACGATTGTGTGACTTATTTTATAGGGAATCAAATCTTGCGTGGTCAAGCTGACCTGCTGGTCCCTGATTGGCCGAAATCTTCGGCCAACGTGCTTTAACGAGATCACCCCTGCTTCTCTATCTCAGAGATGAAGAAGGGCTGAGCAAACAAAGAAAGAAAAGAAGTCGCAACAAATATTCCCTGGCCGGTAGTAGCGTCTGCTACAACTATACATCATTGGATTCAATTTGACTCCGACCAAGTTATGGTAACAAAAAAATACTGTAATATTCATTTCTTTAAGGTCACCAGGGACACAATAAGTCCATAGGGATTAAAAAAAATAATAATACTCTTGAATTCTTATTGGTTGTTGTTTCAAAAACAACACTGAAATTAGGTCAAATAGTCAGTCAGTCACTTTTTTCTTGCTTTCTTCTTTTCTTTCTTTCTATTATATTGAACAAGTTGAAATGTCAAAATAATGTTTTACCCTTTTTACAAAATAAAAAAAACCCTATCCTTAACTAGTAAATTATCAACTTGAGTTATGTGGCCTTAGCCTCGTTTTCAATTTGTTTATAAAGACGGCGATTATACAGGGTGGGCCAAAATAAGGGTCCTATCTTTAAATTTGAATAACTTGAATTTGAATAACTTCCACAAAATAAAAGTTAAACTCACCAAACTTTATGTGTGTGTAGACTGACCCTTCCGAGATTTTTTGAAATAAACAAAACAAATTTTAGCCGAAAAACACTTCTTAAAACTTACAAAAACTAAAGTATTGTTTTTTACACTGTTTTGAGTTTTTTAAGCAAAAATAATGTTTTCTAAATGAGGGTACGTTCCTTAGGGCTAATACGGCTCATGCTTGCTTCGGAAGGGGTCCTTTACTTATTCTAAAAAATAAAAAATAAAAAAATCAATAAATAAAAAAGTTATGAATTTTTAAAAATAGGACCCTTATTTTTGCCCACCCTGTAGTTGTCAGTCGTTTTCATTTCAGTGTTTTACGTGTATGAAGGGTAAAAGTGGAGAATAGTTAACAGTCCAGAAATCATAAACAAAAATAAAAACAACAAATAATTTATAGTAAATGCAGTATCGACCCGTGTGGAAACTAAGATGTTTTTTATTTCAGAATTATATTGATGGGCCTTATCGACAGACGAAAAACAACATAGCAACTGAAGTGATTGCTTAATTTGCCTAAACTTAGGCGATTAAGTGTGGTTGTGCTTAGATACAAAAACGGTCCCCAGATTTTCGTCTGCAAACAGGAAGTCGCGTCATATTAAAGGCACCGCTTTTTCGTCCCCTTCCCATAAAAGTTCCGGGCAACCGGGAATGTCGAAGAATTGTATATATTAAGTAGGCCGGACTACCTCTGTCATATCCTACAAAATTCCCTCCTTACTTCGCTTTTCCAATTTTGGGGGGGGTTTTGTACGTATGCGTAACAAATGCTTCCAAATAAGTGCATATTTGATATATTTGGTTTATCGTCCGTAAAAAAAATCGTATGGCGTGCTGTTAATACGTCTGTTGTAACATCGGTTACGAATATACGTTGAGGACATAACAGCGTATGATCACATATATTTTGGAAGGTTAACATGTTTTAGCATGCACCTACCTATTTAAAAAATTGTGCGCCATGCTCTTTTGATCGTACCATTTTGGTGGGGGGAGTAGGGCACCAATTTTTGATGATGTATCTTATTCTTAATTAGTAGCGATTCGAAGATTTTAGAAGTAAATTCTGTGCCTTTATCGCTCCTTACTGTTTTTATATTTCCATACGGAGCAACGTCAGCTATAAACCTTTCAAAGGCTTCCACTGCGTCACTTTTACTTTTCAACATGTAGGTGACTATGAGACCGGAATAATCATGTATACACCCTAATACGTACTTAAAATCATCTTTTGCTATGGGGTCTATCGGTCCTGCTAGATCAATGTGTACTAGTTCGAGTATTTTTGTTGCTCGTTTGTCAGGTATTTTATTTTGAATTGGGGCATTTTTGCCTGTGGGCACACTTCACAATTAAATTGTTTCTTGTCACTAATTTGTATACCAGAAACGTTTTTTTCTAATTTAATTATATCGTCGATGTTGCAATGTCCCAGTATGCTATGCCACTTTTCTAGCGAATGTTTTATTTTCTTCAGAGAAGTTACATTATTTAAGTAATATAGTTTACCTTTCTTATATATATTAAATTTAGTTTCATTAGTATTTAATGTTGCAGAGTTAGGTTTAAATTCAACGTAAGCACCCTTTTCTGTCGCCGTTTGTACTGAAAAGATATTATTATAAAAAGAAGGTATATATAAACCGTTTTTTAAGATGTTTTCATGTATCCTTCCATTTGTATCAGTCATTTTAATAGAAGCATCCCCTCTTTTTAGTGCCAAATTATTGTATCGGCTTCCATCAGCTAGCTGAACAATATGGCGGGAGGAATCAAATTCTTTATCGAAGTTAACGAACTTGGACTCGTCGTTTAAAATATGGGTTGTGGCCCCACAATCGACTAATAAATCAAGATATGAAGAGTCACTAGCGTTATTAACAGAAAAAATATAAGAAGTGTTCTTATCTGATACGTGTTTTATCGCATTCCCTTCGGTGTTTGAGTGTCTATCTTGCGTTTTTCTGCAAAAATTTGTGTCATGTGTTCGTGTTTTGCAGTTTTTGCACCAGCATGCAAGTTTTCTACAATTTTCGGATTTATGTCCATATCGCCCGCATAAGAAGCATGATCCATTGAATTCGTTTTTGTTATATTTAGTCTGGAAATGGTTGCGGGTTGGCTGTTATATTTCTTTTCTCTCACACTCATTACTGCGTTTATGCTTTCGCCTTGGGTTTTTTCAGTTTCTTCGAAGTTTCTTAGAGCGGTTTTAAAGTTCTGGAATGTCATAGGTGTATCTCTCTGCGTTATTACCGTGGTGAATGTCTTATATCCACTCGCTAATCCCTTTATAATCATTGCGATCAGTAATCCATCGCTTATCTTTTCTCCGGCATTTTTTAAGAATGTGGCGGCATTTTCCGCTAGTCTGTAATATTTTCATTTGACTTTTTTTGCAACGATGTTAATTCCGTGTACAACAAAATTATTCTTGGCTTTCCACGTGACAGAAAATGTTCTCTTAGGATATTTAATGCTTTTCTGTCATCGTTATTCGCGTCTCGTATGATCAACGAAAGACTTCGGTCACCGAGGTATTGTACTAGTTCACCAAAAGCTTCGGCGTTCTTGTTCTGATTTATTTCAGCTTCGCTCCCTGCTGTAATGGTGCTGTACAGTTTTTGAGTCCGCATGTAGCCAAGGAACTTCACTTCCCATAATTCATACTTTCTTTCATCTCCCTGAAACATTAGTCTGTGGTTTGCATAGCTGGGCCCATAACCTGTTAAGCTTTGAGGGGTAGAGCGTAACATCGTGGTAGACTATGAGTCACGAAGACATAGAAGAAAAGACAAGAATAGAATGGGGTAACAATAATACGTGCGTATTGCACAACTTTTATTCTCGGACTGAAGATACAATTTTGAAAGAACAAATTTGGCGCATAATTTTCATGTAACGTGATACCTCTGCAGCGCAGTAATTATCACGTAGTGCGGTGATCAGGTCGATGGCCTTATCACCACTTGGTTGAGTGGAACTATATTCAGTTGACAATTCAACAGAATTTAATTTTATTTCGTTTGTTATAAATTATTTGTTTTTGTTATTTTTTTGTTCACGATTTCTCGACTTTTTGGATTTGGGTAAGTTTCTTTTTTTTATCTTTTAAGCCTGAAATTAGCGACCACCTAAAAATAATTGACCGCAAGTTTTTTTTTTTTACCCAAGTGAAAGTAACGAAACAAATTTTGAAATATCAAAACTTACAAACAGTTTCAAAAGTTTTAAACTATGCAGATCGATAGAAAAATTGATTTTCCATCGTTTGGTAAAAGTTATTTGTATATTTTGTTTATTTCTTATTACTCAGCAGTTAACTATACTACACTTTTGCAAAAAAAAAAGTCGTTTGGGAGTAATGTCGAACCCCATTTCATTCTAAATAATTTATGTGACTGAAATAGGAATTAACTCAATTAAGCGCCAATTTATCAGATTAAAATTGTTAAAGTTGGAAAATCGATCGCTTTCAGATTTGCCGTACTGATCATCAGTTTCCTCGATTTAACGACAATCTTGGAATAATACGGCGTGAACCAACTTTGCTCCCTTCTAAAAATGGATGCACAAATTAAAAAGAAACATTTCGCAAATAAATAACAGAAATTAACACAAAACACAAGCTGGAAAATAACAGAAACGTTGGTGCTTGTACAGAGCAGCGTGCAGATTAAATTATCAATACCACAAAAAAAAACAGTATTATATACTTACGCAGCAGATTTAAATAAGTATCCTCACCAAAAAGTAGGGAAAACTATCGAGTAGAATTTTAATAAAAAATTAAAATCAGTTTCATCGCATTTTGATTACTGCCATTGATTTACTACGTGTTAATATGACAGACTGGGTTACCTCCCCCTGAATTTCGTGTTTTTTCGCTCAAATCAATGGCCGATTAAATGATATAACGGATTTTTATTTTTTTATTAAAATTTTACTCGATAGTTTTTTCTAATTTTTGGTGTACAAACCTATTTTTGCTTGATACATGAGTATATCACAGATTTTTCCGGTTAATTTAATTGGAACTGTGATTTTCAGCGTTTTTCATATGTACGCTAATCTGTACAAGCACCGACACGCTATTGTCAGAAACTTGAGGCGCCACTACCAACGTTCTCGGAGTAAACGTTGAGATTGGCGTCGGGGACAGATTCTTTGAAAAGGCGATTAAAAATTGTGTATAAACGATAATTGTTTTTGTTTTTTTAAATTTTGTTTTTTAAGATTAGGACATGATGAGCGTTTTGGAGTTAAAATCAATTTAGTGTTACGTAGTAATAGAAAAAAAAACATTTTAACACCATTTTTATCGCCTATACACAATTTTTTTTATCGCCATCTGTCCCCGATGCCAATCTGAACGTTTACCGTTCTCGGCTATTTTTGTACACTCTCGGGGTAGCTAGATCCATCCCTCTCAAATTAAACTGTTTTATGCCTAAAATAGCTGCAATTGGAAAACAGGTCAAAACCGAAAACAAGTTTGATTTATTTATAAAAAAGCGGCAGCACTTTTTATACCCGCCGCACCTCGCCACCAGGCATTTGGCTCATGTGACTCAATCGCAGTCATTTTAAAATGGAGAATCGTCTTCATTATTTAAAATAAGCATATAATTGTCATTTTATTGCCCCCTCCCCCAATACATTTTTTTTTTCGATTTATTTTTATTTTGTTACATTTCGAAATAGAATTAAAGTTGATGGATTTTCCGCAATATCCTAAGTCTGCTCTCCAGTTAAATATATTATACTTTTCGGTGTTTTATTGCCCCCCCCCCCCCATACAATTTTTTTTCGGTTTATTTTTATTTTGCTATTTTTCAAAATAGATCTGGCTCATGTGACTCAATCACAGTCATTTAAAAATAGAGAATCGTCTTCATTATTAAAAATAAGCATATAATTGTAATTTTATTGCCCCCCCCCCTACGAAAATTTTATTATTCCCAAATATTGACTATTGTTCTGTGATAAAAATTAAAAGGGAACTTTAAAAAACAAAATACAAAGAAAGTTTCCAACAAGCAAAAAAAAACTTTGCAATTTGTTTTTAATAAATGTTTTGACTCATTAATACAAAGCTAACTTGTTCTTTTCATTTATATTTTGATTTCTTAAAAAATAGAAATATATTACAAATTAAACATCACAATAATGGCATATCTAAATAAATTTTAAAAACTTAGACAGTTTCAGCACGATAAAATATACAGGTCGGTAGATAATTAGACTCTACTGCGTTTGGTATAAGTCTTGTTAATGCTATTGTTATTTTTTCTTTTTAATTTTTCGACTGTTAACTTTTCTGCATTATATATATATATATATATATATATATATATATATATATATATGAAATACTGTTTGCTTTTTTAATTTATAATGGGTTTCTAAATAATAACGTTATTATTTCAGCACGGTCCTTAAAGTGCAAAAGTACCTAGAAAAGATTAAGTATCACATAAGATACTAAAAAAATTGTATTCGAGGGGGGGGGGGCAATAAAATGCCAATTATATGCTTATTTTTAATAATGAAGACGATTCTCTATTTTTAAATGACTGCGATTGAGTCACGTGAGTCAAATGCCTGGCGGCGGGGTGTGGCGGATCTATTTTTAAAAGTAGCAAAATAAAAATAAACCGAAAAAAAAAAATTGTATGGGGGGGGGGGGATAAAACACCGAAAAGTACAATATATTTAACTGGAGAGCAGACTTAGGAATGTGCGGAAAATCCATCAACGTTAATTCTATTTCGAAAAGTAACAAAATAAAAATAAACCGAAAAAAAAATTGTATTCGGGTGGGGGGTGCACTGAAATGACAGTTATATGCTTCATTTTAATAATGAAGACGATTCTCTATTTTTAAATGATTGCGATTGAGTTACGTGAGCCAAATGCCGGGTGGCGAGTGTAAAAAGTGCCACCCTGAAAAAGTTTCAAACGGGAAGTTTAACAGACTTACTTCCCCTTGCTGTAATCAAAACAATTTGTGTTTTTTTTTTGTCAACTAAAGTTCATTTGTTTTATTTACAAACAAATTAAAATAAAAACTATATCGATAGTAAGTTTTTAAATAAGACGGAAATGTGGATTTTATGAGGAAAATAATCTTAATAATTGGAGAGATATTTAATTATTGCTGATTTGTTATACAAATATGCAAACAAGACGGGTTGCTAGTTATGGTCGGGCCTCACGAGTATATATTGCGAGTAGTTACGGCAATTCGTTAAAAGGGTCTTTGCCGTCAGTGGCACTCAGTCGTTTCGCGTTTGAGCGGAATCACAATCAAGAGATTTCGGAGACGCAATTTTTCTAACCTCGTGGCTGCTGTAGCTCATTTTAGAGCACGGCGCCCGAAATCGAAAACAAAAGCAGACTTTATAACTTAATATACTTTTTTTAATGTTTTAGCTGACACACGTTTTAATCAAATATATAGTGTAAATATAATTCAGGATATTTTAAGTAGATTAACTAATTTATTAAATTGTTGTATCTAAAATTTAATGAATAAATATATCACACACTTTCTCTTAGAAGAATAAACATCATATTTAAGGGAGATAAGCGTTGGGCAGCTTGATTTGTCGATTTTCTTCTTAGAAAATCAACACGACTTTACCGAAGGCTGACTTCTTGATATTTAAAATTTTGAGACCGGAACCATTACAGTATTTGTTTTTTTTCGACCAAAGAGAAAAATCAGATTCCGATTTGATTTTTTTTAGCACGGCATGCAAACAGCCTGAAAAAGTTGGCGGTAAAAATACAACAATTATTATACGATCTAAAGTGAGGGATCATTTTCACATAAAAATTTAAGATAAAATGATCACCCATTTTCCGACCAGATAACGTATTTAAGGACATGTAACCAATTCTTTTTTTTTTATATATATATATAATTTAGAGGGATTGCCACTCGAACTTAATTTGGTAAGCATATAGTTCGACGTCGGAAACAGTTTATTTTAAAAGTTGAATAAAATTAGTGGATTGGCGATAATATATTTTTGGGCACTTGTGCACATTAGGAATTCGAGCTAATTTAATTGTTTTCATTTTAATGAAAATAAACTGTTCGTTTATAAAAATAAAAACACATTTTTACATAATGACTTCAAAAATTTTTTTTTACAATTTTAATTCAATAAATGTTCTATTAATTAATTCATTTATTATTTTGTGTTACTTTAATGTATTCCTAATGTTTCATGTTTGATTTACCAAAACGTTTCACTTCAATGATGATTGTCTTCCCTTGTCACCAACGGAAATCTTCAAAAATGAAAACAGTTAAGTTACCTCGAATTGCTAATTTCCATAAGTGCCTAGTTTTTTTTTTAGATTATGACATTGTTGGGAAAATATAAAATATATGTGAAATATCTCAAACATAAAGTATCTTTTCCTGGCTGTATCCTGAAGGGGGCCGAAGCAACAGTCGGGAGGGGAAAGGTTGCTAAAAAGAAATGCTCTCTAGCAACCCACCCAACATGTTCTATGTCGAGAACGGAGTTCTCGGCTAGAGTAAAGGTGCACGTTCCGCCATCCACTGAGCTGAAGGACCTGTATTTAATTGCTTCCCACTGCAGCAATGTGTGGCACAAGGCCGGAAAGTGGGAAAGAGTGAAGCCAGCGCCCCTAAAGAAGGAGCACTCTGGCCTAGCAAAAATAGCCTGGGCAGCCCCGTCGGCATTCCTCGGTCAGGGCGCCTCAGGCAGTAAGCAATGAACTTACTCCACCCCAAAGAGGGGAGGCAAGACCTGGGACTACCCAGGACAATATACTTCAGCCCGGCAGATAAAAGGCCACCGAAATGGCCCAGTTCCTGCCGGACTGATTGTCGAGAACGAATCCTCGACTGGTATTACCCCATCCCGACGTCCTCAATCAACAAAAGTTAATGAAAAACATAACGGAATGGAGCTGAATGACCTCAGCAAGAGAATGGCAGAATCTAAATTTATAGGGTAGTAACAACCTGTGCCACCCTATTTCAGACTCGTCCACTTCGCTCCTGGTGGTAACATTCCACCCTCCACCCCGAATGCATCAACTCCCATCAGTAGGCACAACCATTCACTTTTTTTTCACACACTCCCAACTAACACAACGTTTTTAAGTTAAAATCAATTTATTATTACATAGTAATAGGGGGGAAATATGTGTTAATACTTTTTTCGTCTTGAGTGATTTAAAAAAACATGGTGTCGGTTCCTTTTAGTTAAAATCTGGAGATTTTAACAAAAAGAAACCACATATTTACACATTTCAAACGTGTTTTTCTTCCGATCACATGCGTAATCCTAAATAGATTTTAACTTGAAATGGTTCCTCATTTAATCATATTTTTAAAAAAAACATAAAACCATTTTTATGGCTAAAATTTTTTTATCATATTGTTTACAGACGCTTACCCTTAATTTTTTTTTTTTTTACCGCCAATTTTTTCAGTCCATTTACATGTTTAGTGAACCCTATTTAGGGTTGTACTTTTATGGGGAAAGCCGGTTTTAGAGAAACAGTTTTAGGGGATACACGAGTGTGAGAGAAATGTTACATAGTAAAAAAACACACAAAATAATGAGTACAAAACCACAAGTTCACAAAATATATATTTTATATATAGTCTCGGAAGTTCTTTTAACCTTCAAAACTGGGAAGAAAAAAAAAAAAAAAAAAAAAAAAAAAAATTTTGTTGAAAGATTTTAGTCTAGTAAGTCAATCAATTTACTGCAATCACTATTTTAGTTTACTTCCAAGAATATACTCTAATATAAATATATTTTTATATATGTTTTTATATATAAGGGATCGTCAGTTGTTTACCATGAAAACTGTTTCGGGATTTTAAAAAACAAAACAGTATTTCTTTATCATGGCATCCCAGCAGTGTTGATCAGACACCACCTCCCTATTTAATAATTATTTTTTAATTTAAAAAGTTTACAAATATTTAATTTAGTTTTGCCTCCAGATTTGTTTTTCTAAAGTATTAAAATATAGTTTCCTTACCTGTGTTGTTCCTTTCAAAGTGGGTATTTACTATTTTACAGAACATCTATTTTATAGAGTTAGATGATTCCATTATAATAACCCCCCTTTTTTCCCTTGGTTATTTTCTTTGTCTACAAATGTTTTAAAATTAAAAATATATATTTATAAAAATATTTCATATATACATATATATATATATACATTTATTTATTTATTTTATCATGGACTATTTACATATGTTATACATTTTTATAGTAGAGTTTTGGATTTCTTTTATATATATATATATATATATATATATATATATATATATATATATATATATTTAAAAGTGGAGACTTCCATGAATAGGAAAACATAGCATGTTATTATTTGTTCATAGTTCGAGTCGTTTAAGATAAAGGGATTCATTAGCTGAGATAATAATGAAGCCTGAATCGATAATTATCTACAGGTCAGAAAAGTCGTAATTACAAGTTCCCCACTCAATTACAAAAAATTGCATTTGATTGAAAGTTATTTATAAAAGTAATGTTCATTTGATGCGTATAATTTTCATTGTAAAAAGGTTCAATGAGAAATGTTATTAGCTTTAAAAGGTCAGAAAAGTCGTAATTAAAACTTCCCCACCCAATTACAAAAATTACATTTGATTGAAAGTTATTTATAAAAGTAATGTTCATTTGATGCGTATAGTTTTCATTGTAAAAAGGTTCAATTAAAATGTTATTAGCATTAAAATGAATATCTACAGGTCAAAAAAGTCATAATTAAAACTCCCCCCCCCATTACAAAAATTACATTTGATTAAAAGTTATTTATAAAAGTAATGTTCATTTGATGCGTATAGTTTTCATTGTAAAAAGGTTCAGTTAGAAATGTTATTAGCGTTAAAATGAATGTGTGTATACATTCGTTTTCTATCAGCGTGAATTAGCAGTCGACAGTGAAGTAGAATCAAGCATTGTGTGCGTGTAATCTTTTTGTAAGTGTCAGTACGCATATGACAGTGTATGCTTGAGTTGAGAATTGTATTTAATAAGTAAGGGGGTTAGGGAAATGGAGCGTAATATGAATGGAGTTTGTTTTTTTGTCATCGATTGTTTGATTGAAGAAAAATTTGGCTTTATATGCGCTCGAGATGGATTAAAGAAGCAAATTCGACAATTTAACAGAAATTTCTCTGATTGGCTCAAAATATCTTTATTTATTTTATTAATTTAAGTGGATGTATGCGCGGGGCCATGTGTGCACAAACGGTTTTGGGCACTTTCATTTTGTGCACCAAAGACTAAATTTACCCAGTAGACGGAATCGTGTTGGTCGCTTCGCATAATAAAACAATTATTTTTGTTCTCTTTTGTGAAAACAAAAATATATATTGTATATATTTTTGTTTGTAGTGGTCTGTTCTGAGTGACTGTTAGAAAAAATTTTTTTGTTGCTGTGAGAAGAAGGATTTTTTAAGAATTACCATTTTTTCGTAGAATTATTAGTTTTCTTTGTTTTGTTTTGTGAAAAAGAATTTTTGTTGTGTCTAAAGGATTTCTTCATTTTTTTTGTAGAATTATGTTTTTGTTTTTTTGCTTTTCCTGTCAAGTGGAAGGGTACATCTTTCCATTGTTAGAAATCGTTCTTTGTCATTTCTTCTTTTTATTACATGTTAACCTTTTTATTATTAAAAGATGGCCGTCCCCCCCCCCCAAAAAGAAAACATAAAAAAATGTATCACCCATAAGAAAAACTTTGGTTATATGTCCTTGAAATGCTATCCAGTTACGAAATGGGTTATAATTAAGCTTCGTAGCCCGTAAATAGGTGATCATTTTTTATCAGCAATTTTTTTTAATTGAATCAAATTGTTATAAAACTAAAATCAAGATTTTCTTGTCTATAAAGACCGAGCAGAGCAAAAAACTAATGTCCTTATTTACTTGCTACCTCCCCACAAGGGCAAAGTTAGACACAAGGTCGATTTTTACTTTGAGAAAAATTCAGCTCCCCAAAAGGGGTCACTCAGGATTGCGAAACATTAAAATTGCCAGACTAAATTTGCCAAAACAATATGGTTATACAATTTTAATAAATTAGGCACCAGGTCCTTAAAAGTGTGTGTGTGTGTGTGTGTGTGTGGGTGTGTGTGTGGGTGGGTGGGTGTGTGTGTGTGTTGGGGAGGGGGTATCCTTTGTCTAGATTACTCTTAACTAGACTCATTAGCAGTTACCACAATACAACATTTACATCCGGCCTTTTGGCTAAGATCAAAGTGTAGTATCTGTTCCGATGGATACTGCACGCCTGTCCTGTGCAGTTCTAGGAGGTCCACCCTCCCAGGCTTCGCCTCCCCTCTTTGGGGAGGAGTAAGTTTATTGCTTACTGTCTGAGGCGCCCCTACCGGGAATGCCGACGGGGCTGCCCAGGCAATTTTTAAATGGCCAGAGTGCTCACCTCTCGAGCGCTGGCTTTTAACCCCACTTTCTCGACCCAAGCTGTGGTCACATCTTACTTGTGGGAGTAAGATAAAACTGGCCTTGTGCCTAACTCCGGGAGGAGTAAATAAATATCTGGCCTTTTGGCTAAGATCAAAGTGTAGTATCTGTTCCGATGAATACTGCACCCCATAGACTGGTATTGTCTTGGCCTTCGGGGCTTGATTTACGCCGATCTATGGGTCTGTCCTGTGCAGTTCTAGGAGGTCCACCCTCCCAGGCTTTGCCTCCCCTCTTTGGGGAGGAGTAAGTTTATTGCTTACTGCCTGAGGCGCCCCTATATATATATAGAGGTTTATGTAGTTTTCTTGAAGCATTGTTTACTTAGAAGGCAATACAATGCAGAGGTGTGACGGATAGACACAAGTTGGAGCAAATAAGACATATAATGGTGGAACAAGTTAAATAGTTTCACCCTTAATACAATGTATACATACACACACACATATATATATATATATATATATATATATTTATTTTTTAACAAAACACGCATATCTGTCTATTTACACAATGTTATGTAATACCTGTATGAAAATGGTCTAGTGGAAACTCTATATGATATAATATTTCGGGAACTCTTTCTTCTTCAGAACCGTGCTCAACTCAAGTTCAAACGTGCATATTAAGGAAGCAGTAAGGACGCAGTCCCGCAGAAAATACTGGTTAAATTTGAAATCTCACCAGATTTTTTAAAATTATAAATATAAAGTTTAATTTTTAATTTTTTAATTTATTTATTTTTACTTAATTTATTTGAGAGCTTCTTAGCCTCGGACCCAAATTTATCACCACTCAAAGAATCAACAACACCAAGCTCAACATATTTTGCAAGACAGCTTACCACCTCAAGCAGCTGGCTACAATCAATCACACTGCACATGACAACAACACCGCCAAATTCGCTGTATACCATCTTGATCACCCACTACATCTACCACCCAACAACCGCGAGCTAGATCTCAAACTCACACGCCTAAAACATAACATACTCTCTATCATACAACAAGAACAGACAAACATTATACCTAATTTGACAAGATCACAACGAACCACACTTCAAAACCTAAGAGATAAAGACCTTGTCTTCTTACACTTTGACAAAGGGAAAGAATTCTGTGTTGACATATGCGACACACTAGCATTCACACACCTTAGCAATGACGCACTCTACACACCCGTTTCCAATATTACTTCCGAACAAATTGAGAACAAGATTAATACAGCCTGGGCCAACATTTGCAAAAAAAAGAAACATCCCTAATAGCTATAAACACAACCTAATTACAAGAAACAGTAAACTTCCTATTTTCTATCACCTCATCAAGATCTACAAGACCGGCACAACCACACAAATCAGACCCATAGTATCCAGCATTGAAGGACCACTATACAAAATCTCCTGGCTCCTCTCCCATCTACTTAAACCCCTACTGCAAACCTTCCCCGGACATGTCAGCTGCTCGGATGAAGTCATCCAGAGGTTACCTCTACTACTATCTGTTTAAGTGTCTTTGAGTTGTCTCCCTTGGGCTGAGCCATCTCCTTATATGATGTGGGACAGTGGGAGTGAGCTGCCCTTTTAGTTTGTTGTTGTTGTTGCTTGAGCAAGATGGCAGTTCATGGGTGTACGGTTGCAGGCAACAAGTAACCAAGATTAACACTATTTACTAGAATTTAAGAACGCTCTTGGAGGGGCACTCGCCTGCACATCGAGAATGCAGAACAGCAATTGTGACAAAAAAAACTTCAACGATTGAAAATTGACTTAGCAGCTGTGTCAGAAAAAACGTCTGGTGAGATAGGATCAGATAACCAAAGCCTCATCCTGTTTCACACCGAGGGGGGGGGGGGTAATCTCAAATCCAACCAGTGAGCGCAGTATTAGATTTGCCATTAGAACATCATTTCTTCAATTGTATGGAATGTCTTTCTGGCATGACTGATCGCATTATGAAATTGCGTGTCTCTTTGACACAAGGTCGATATGTGACAATCTTTTTATCTATGCCCAAACCCTGCAGAAGAATGTGGCGGTCTTTAATTCCTTCTGTGTGTCTCTTCAAAAAGCCATGACGTTAATGTATGTTAATGATACATTGCTGCTTCTCGGTGAGTTTAATGCTTGTGTGGGTAAAGATGTGAGACGTGGGCTGCGATCAGTCCTTTTGGCATCAGTGGATTGAATGCAAATGGCCGAGGTCACTCAAACTCTGAACATGACCAGTGGCACCACGTTTTTCCATAAAACTCTCAAACGCTAAACTAATTGGCATCACCCAAAATCCAAACATGACCAGTGGCACCACGTTTTTCCATCAAACTCTCAAACGCTAAACTAATTGGCATCACCCAAAATCCAAACATGACCAGTGGCACCACGTTTTTCCATCAAACTCTCAAACGCTAAACTAATTGGCATCACCCAAAATCAAAACATGACCAGTGGCACCACGTTTTTCCATCAAACTCTCAAACGCTAAACTAATTGGCATCACCCAAAATCCAAACATGACCAGTGGCACCACGTTTTTCCATCAAACTCTCAAACGCTAAACTAATTGGCATCACCCAAAATCCAAACATGACCAGTGGCACCACGTTTTTCCATCAAACTCTCAAACGCTAAACTAATTGGCATCACCCAAAATCCAAACATGACCAGTGGCACCACGTTTTTCCATCAAACTCTCAAACGCTAAACTAATTGGCATCACCCAAAATCCAAACATGACCAGTGGCACCACGTTTTTCCATCAAACTCTCAAACGCTAAACTAATTGGCATCACTCAAAATCCAAACATGACCAGTGGCACCACGTTTTTCCATCAAACTCTCAAACGCTAAACTAATTGGCATCACTTAAAATCCAAACATGACCAGTGGCACCACGTTTTTCCATCAAACTCTCAAACGCTAAACTAATTGGCATCACTTAAAATCCAAACATGACCAATGGCACCACGTTTTTCCATCAAACTCTCAAACGCTAAACTAATTGGCATCACCCAAAATCCAAACATGACCAGTGGCACCACGTTTTTCCATCAAACTCTCAAACGCTAAACTAATTGGCATCACCCAAAATCCAAACATGACCAGTGGCACCACGTTTTTCCATCAAACTCTCAAACGCTAACCTAATTGGCATCACCCAAAATCCAAACATGACCAGTGGCACCACGTTTTTCAATCAAACTCTCAAACGCTAACCTAATAGGCATCACCCAAAATCCAAACATGACCAGTGGCACCACGTTTTTCCATCAAACTCTCAAACGCTAAACTAATTGGCATCACCCAAAATCTAAACATGACCAGTGGCACCACGTTTTTATATCAAACTCTCAAACGCTAAACTAATTGGCATCACCCAAAATCCAAACATGACCAGTGGCACCACGTTTTTCCATCAAACTCTCAAACGCTAAACTAATTGGCATCACCCAAAATCCAAACATGACCAGTGGCACCACGTTTTTCCATCAAACTCTCAAACGCTAAACTAATTGGCATCACCCAAAAATCCAAACATGACCAGTGGCACCACGTTTTTCCATCAAACTCTCTAACGCTAACCTAATTGGCATCACCCAAAACCAAACATGACCAGTGGCACCACGTTTTTCCATCAAACTCTCAAACGCTAAACTAATTGGCATCACCCAAAATCCAAACATGACCAGTGGCACCACGTTTTTCCATCAAACTCTCAAACGCTAACCTAATTGGCATCACCCAAAATCCAAACATGACCAGTGGCACCACGTTTTTCCATCAAACTCTCAAACGCTAAACTAATTGGCATCACCCAAAATCCAAACATGACCAGTGGCACCACGTTTTTCCATCAAACTCTCAAACGCTAACCTAATTGGCATCACCCAAAATCCGAACATGACCAGTGGCACTACGTTTTTCCATCAAACTCTCAAACGCTAAACTAATTGGCATCACCCAAAATCCAAACATGACCAGTGGCACCACGTTTTTCCATCAAAGTCTCAAACGCTAAACTAATTGGCATCACCCAAAATCCAAACATGACCAGTGGCACCACGTTTTTCCATCAAACTCTCAAACGCTAAACTAATTGGCATCACCCAAAATCCAAACATGACCAGTGGCACCACGTTTTTCCATCAAACTCTCAAACGCTAAACTAATTGGCATCACCCAAAATCCAAACATGACCAGTGGCACCACGTTTTTCCATCAAACTCTCAAACGCTAAACTAATTGGCATCACCCAAAATCCAAACATGACCAGTGGCACCACGTTTTTCCATCAAACTCTCAAACGCTAACCTAATTGGCATCACCCAAAATCCAAACATGACCAGTGGCACCACGTTTTTCCATCAAAGTCTCAAACGCTAAACTAATTGGCATCACCCAAAATCCAAACATGACCAGTGGCACCACGTTTTTCCATCAAACTCTCAAACGCTAAACTAATTGGCATCACCCAAAATCCAAACATGACCAGTGGCACCACGTTTTTCCATCAAACTCTCAAACGCTAAACTAATTGGCATCACCCAAAATCCAAACATGACCAGTGGCACCACGTTTTTCCATCAAACTCTCAAACGCTAAACTAATTGGCATCACCCAAAATCCAAACATGACCAGTGGCACCACGTTTTTCCATCAAACTCTCAAACGCTAAACTAATTGGCATCACCCAAAAATCCAAACATGACCAGTGGCACCACGTTTTTCCATCAAACTCTCTAACGCTAACCTAATTGGCATCACCCAAAACCAAACATGACCAGTGGCACCACGTTTTTCCATCAAACTCTCAAACGCTAAACTAATTGGCATCACCCAAAATCCAAACATGACCAGTGGCACCACGTTTTTCCATCAAACTCTCAAACGCTAACCTAATTGGCATCACCCAAAATCCAAACATGACCAGTGGCACCACGTTTTTCCATCAAACTCTCAAACGCTAAACTAATTGGCATCACCCAAAATCCAAACATGACCAGTGGCACCACGTTTTTCCATCAAACTCTCAAACGCTAACCTAATTGGCATCACCCAAAATCCGAACATGACCAGTGGCACTACGTTTTTCCATCAAACTCTCAAACGCTAAACTAATTGGCATCACCCAAAATCCAAACATGACCAGTGGCACCACGTTTTTCCATCAAAGTCTCAAACGCTAAACTAATTGGCATCACCCAAAATCCAAACATGACCAGTGGCACCACGTTTTTCCATCAAACTCTCAAACGCTAAACTAATTGGCATCACCCAAAATCCAAACATGACCAGTGGCACCACGTTTTTCCATCAAACTCTCAAACGCTAAACTAATTGGCATCACCCAAAATCCAAACATGACCAGTGGCACCACGTTTTTCCATCAAACTCTCAAACGCTAAACTAATTGGCATCACCCAAAATCCAAACATGACCAGTGGCACCACGTTTTTCCATCAAACTCTCAAACGCTAACCTAATTGGCATCACCCAAAATCCAAACATGACCAGTGGCACCACGTTTTTCCATCAAAGTCTCAAACGCTAAACTAATTGGCATCACCCAAAATCCAAACATGACCAGTGGCACCACGTTTTTCCATCAAACTCTCAAACGCTAAACTAATTGGCATCACCCAAAATCCAAACATGACCAGTGGCACCACGTTTTTCCATCAAACTCTCAAACGCTAAACTAATTGGCATCACCCAAAATCCAAACATGACCAGTGGCACCACGTTTTTCCATCAAACTCTCAAACGCTAAACTAATTGGCATCACCCAAAATCCAAACATGACCAGTGGCACCACGTTTTTCCATCAAACTCTCAAACGCTAACCTAATTGGCATCACCCAAAATCCAAACATGACCAGTGGCACCACGTTTTTCCATCAAACTCTCAAACGCTAACCTAATTGGCATCACCCAAAATCCAAACATGACCAGTGGCACCACGTTTTTCCATCAAACTCTCAAACGCTAACCTAATTGGCATCACCCAAAATCCAAACATGACCAGTTGCACCACGTTTTTCCATCAAACTCTCAAACGCTAAACTAATTGGCATCACTCAAAATCCAAACATGACCAGTGGCACCACGTTTTTCCATCAAACTCTCAAACGCTAAACTAATTGGCATCACCCAAAATCCAAACATGACCAGTGGCACCACGTTTTTCCATCAAACTCTCAAACGCTAACCTAATTGGCATCACCCAAAATCCAAACATGACCAGTGGCACCACGTTTTTCCATCAAACTCTCAAACGCTAACCTAATTGGCATCACCCAAAATCCAAACATGACCAGTGGCACCACGTTTTTCCATCAAACTCTCAAACGCTAAACTAATTGGCATCACCCAAAATCCAAACATGACCAGTTGCACCACGTTTTTCCATCAAACTCTCAAACGCTAAACTAATTGGCATCACTCAAAATCCAAACATGACCAGTGGCACCACGTTTTTCCATCAAACTCTCAAACGCTAACCTAATTGGCATCACCCAAAATCCAAACATGACCAGTGGCACCACGTTTTTCCATCAAACTCTCAAACGCTAACCTAATTGGCATCACCCAAAATCCAAACATGACCAGTGGCACCACGTTTTTCCATCAAACTCTCAAACGCTAAACTAATTGGCATCACCCAAAATCCAAACATGACCAGTGGCACCACGTTTTTCCATCAAACTCTCAAACGCTAAACTAATTGGCATCACTCAAAATCCAAACATGACCAGTGGCACCACGTTTTTCCATCAAACTCTCAAACGCTAAACTAATTGGCATCACCCAAAATCCAAACATGACCAGTGGCACCACGTTTTTCCATCAAACTCTCAAACGCTAAACTAATTGGCATCACCCAAAATCCAAACATGACCAGTGGCACCACGTTTTTCCATCAAACTCTCAAACGCTAAACTAATTGGCATCACCCAAAATCCAAACATGACCAGTGGCACCACGTTTTTCCATCAAACTCTCAAACGCTAACCTAATTAGCATCACCCAAAATCCAAACATGACCAGTGGCACCACGTTTTTCCATCAAACTCTCAAACGCTAACCTAATTGGCATCACCCAAAATCCAAACATGACCAGTGGCACCACGTTTTTCCATCAAACTCTCAAACGCTAAACTAATTGGCATCACCCAAAATCCAAACATGACCAGTGGCACCACGTTTTTCCATCAAAGTCTCAAACGCTAAACTAATTGGCATCACCCAAAATCAAAACATGACCAGTGGCACCACGTTTTTCCATCAAACTCTCAAACGCTAAACTAATTGGCATCACCCAAAATCCAAACATGACCAGTGGCACCACGTTTTTCCATCAAACTCTCAAACGCTAAACTAATTGGCATCACCCAAAATCCAAACATGACCAGTGGCACCACGTTTTTCCATCAAACTCTCAAACGCTAAACTAATTGGCATCACCCAAAATCCAAACATGACCAGTGGCACCACGTTTTTCCATCAAACTCTCAAACGCTAACCTAATTGGCATCACCCAAAATCCAAACATGACCAGTGGCACCACGTTTTTCCATCAAACTCTCAAACGCTAACCTAATTGGCATCACCCAAAATCCAAACATGACCAGTGGCACCACGTTTTTCCATCAAACTCTCAAACGCTAAACTAATTGGCATCACCCAAAATCCAAACATGACCAGTGGCACCACGTTTTTCCATCAAAGTCTCAAACGCTAAACTAATTGGCATCACCCAAAATCCAAACATGACCAGTGGCACCACGTTTTTCCATCAAACTCTCAAACGCTAAACTAATTGGCATCACCCAAAATCCAAACATGACCAGTGGCACCACGTTTTTCCATCAAACTCTCAAACGCTAAACTAATTGGCATCACCCAAAATCCAAACATGACCAGTGGCACCACGTTTTTCCATCAAACTCTCAAACGCTAAACTAATTGGCATCACCCAAAATCCAAACATGACCAGTGGCACCACGTTTTTCCATCAAACTCTCAAACGCTAACCTAATTGGCATCACCCAAAATCCAAACATGACCAGTGGCACCACGTTTTTCCATCAAACTCTCAAACGCTAACCTAATTGGCATCACCCAAAATCCAAACATGACCAGTGGCACCACGTTTTTCCATCAAACTCTCAAACGCTAAACTAATTGGCATCACCCAAAATCCAAACATGACCAGTGGCACCACGTTTTTCCATCAAACTCTCAAACGCTAAACTAATTGGCATCACCCAAAATCCAAACATGACCAGTGGCACCACGTTTTTCCATCAAACTCTCAAACGCTAAACTAATTGGCATCACCCAAAATCCAAACATGACCAGTGGCACCACGTTTTTCCATCAAACTCTCAAACGCTAAACTAATTGGCATCACCCAAAATCCAAACATGACCAGTGGCACCACGTTTTTCCATCAAACTCTCAAACGCTAAACTAATTGGCATCACCCAAAATCCAAACATGACCAGTGGCACCACGTTTTTCCATCAAACTCTCAAACGCTAAACTAATTGGCATCACCCAAAATCCAAACATGACCAGTGGCACCACGTTTTTCCATCAAAGTCTCAAACGCTAAACTAATTGGCATCACCCAAAATCCAAACATGACCAGTGGCACCACGTTTTTCCATCAAACTCTCAAACGCTAAACTAATTGGCATCACCCAAAATCCAAACATGACCAGTGGCACCACGTTTTTCCATCAAACTCTCAAACGCTAAACTAATTGGCATCACCCAAAATCCAAACATGACCAGTGGCACCACGTTTTTCCATCAAACTCTCAAACGCTAAACTAATTGGCATCACCCAAAATCCAAACATGACCAGTGGCACCACGTTTTTCCATCAAACTCTCAAACGCTAACCTAATTGGCATCACCCAAAATCCAAACATGACCAGTGGCACCACGTTTTTCCATCAAACTCTCAAACGCTAACCTAATTGGCATCACCCAAAATCCAAACATGACCAGTGGCACCACGTTTTTCCATCAAACTCTCAAACGCTAAACTAATTGGCATCACCCAAAATCCAAACATGACCAGTGGCACCACGTTTTTCCATCAAAGTCTCAAACGCTAAACTAATTGGCATCACCCAAAATCCAAACATGACCAGTGGCACCACGTTTTTCCATCAAACTCTCAAACGCTAAACTAATTGGCATCACCCAAAATCCAAACATGACCAGTGGCACCACGTTTTTCCATCAAAGTCTCAAACGCTAAACTAATTGGCATCACCCAAAATCCAAACATGACCAGTGGCACCACGTTTTTCCATCAAACTCTCAAACGCTAAACTAATTGGCATCACCCAAAATCCAAACATGACCAGTGGCACCACGTTTTTCCATCAAACTCTCAAACGCTAAACTAATTGGCATCACCCAAAATCCAAACATGACCAGTGGCACCACGTTTTTCCATCAAACTCTCAAACGCTAAACTAATTGGCATCACCCAAAATCCAAACATGACCACGTGACGGACTTCATAATCACCTGTAGGCAAAGTGTTTGGTGTGTGTAGACTGCGTATGTTATGTAGTGTTGAATGTGGTGCGAGGGTAAGTTGAAGATGTGTGTCCGTAAAAAAAGTTGTATGGCTGGAGTAAAGGTACCGGCTTTAATGTCGCCATGAAAAAGGGAAATATGTGTACAGTATTAATTGAAAGACTCAATAATCTCATCTTCAACAAAACTTGTGAAAAGTTTAGGGATCAAGTTTAATCATTAGGAGTTGAGGTACCTGGTGTTAGAGCCAATAAAAACCGAGACTAGTTTGATGATGACGATCCTTATATGAGCCAGCTATTAGAGACCAAGCACACTCTGCATGAAAAGTGTTGTGGAGTGATAACCCCCCCCCCCCCCGTCACTACCGGAATAAACTAAGTCAAAAAGGACTATAAAAAGTGTAATTGATATTTGTTATTCAGAACAAATAAAAACAATATTCTACAGTTGATTACAAATATTGTGTTTAAGCATATTTATTCCTATTAAGTGTCTGATTACGATAAACAGATTGGCGACGAGTTTTCTATTGACTTCTGTGGCATTAACACAATTACAAATGAAGACGCAAAGAAAGTTCACCAAATTAATGGAGGACTTTAAATTTTTAAATCAAATAAGAAAAACAGCGAAAGACTAAAAAAACAGTGCAGTCAAGAAATGGATAGACTCCAAGACATCAAAAAGACTTTGAATGACCAAGATAACTCAGATTCTTTTTCTCAGGATTCTGTAATGAATTTAATTGGAGAATTGAAGGTCATGCCAGAAGAAGAGGTCATATTTGCAGCATGTAATGAGTTAGTCAAAAGGATAGAATAGAATGAGTTTATGAAGACTGAGTTTACTTGAAGAAGCTTTATTCGACAAAGATCTACGCAGGGATCTAGTTTCTACGAGAAACAATGGCTGACTAAAAAGAAAGAGTGATCAAGGGAAATAATTCACTTCCGAAGCATAGAAGAGTTCTCTTTTCATCACACAGCATATTTACAAAGATAGAAGGAAATCTTTAATTCCAAAGCTATGTGATCCTTTCGAGCATTGTTTGCCAAACTTTTTGCAGTCTTAAAATGGAGTAACGGCCCTAATTGTAATGATGAATACAACCATTTAATGTTGCAGTTAGACTTGCAAAATGTTTTCCTTATTTTATTTCAGTTTATATTTACTTGCATATCTTTTTACACAAGAATAAGTTTTTTTCTCAATGGTTAGTAATAACATTTTTTAGACTTTGTTGATCAATTTAATTTATTCACAAAATTAATACAATGGATTACATAAAAAAAAAGTGTCAAAAAGTGTTAAAAAGTGTAATAATCAAATAATATACTTAGGTAATTAGCAGTTACAATATAAAAAAAAATTACAAATTACAAAAATTAAAAAGTTCTTAGTGGCTGCCTTGAAACGACTTCATTTCTCAAATCTGGACTTTGTATTCATTGTTGGAAATAATTTATACACCATTCACTATGACTATGCAATCCCTACAGCTACATATCTAGAAAACGGAGCTATTAAACCTGACTTCATAATATGGGACAAAAGGGAGAAAGTAGCAACCCTAGTTGAAGTCAGTGTCCCTAATGATGCAGGATTGAACAGAACAGAAAGGGAAAAGATTACGAAATACCAAGGTCTTATGTACGACATGAAAAGAAACTAGAATCTTAGGAAAATCTCCATCATACCAGTAATTATAGGAGCAACAGGACTAATGAAAAGGAATTTCAAAAGCTATCTGGCGAGTATACCCGGTGAACCGAGTGCAAGAGAAATACAAACAATTGCACTTAAAAGGACGGTTAGAATCTTAAAAAGATCTCTAGGCTGGAGTGTCTGAAATAGCCGGTGAATGTCTGGCATCCAGTAGGATACCCCATCTCCAGCAAAAACAGAAAGATAAGAAAAATAAAAAATAAAAATGACAGCGATCCGGCCAGTCTCTTGTTTTAATCTTAATCGTTACAAGATTTGAAAAGCCTTGTTCACAAAAGTATGTGGTTGGAAAACGGAAAAGAGCTTTTTGATTCTCCCAAATTAGAATGGGCTAATCCTTGAGTTGAGTCCAAAATTTTAACCATAGTGCGATTTCGACACTGCATGTCTGAATTGAGTTCATTCAGATGCATGAAGATGTCATTTAATTAAGCCAGCGTTGCTAGCCAAGCGACATCTTTAAAGCAGTCTGCCAGTGCATTTTATTCAAGTACTCATTTATTATAAGCGATTGTTGGGTTGGTATGTACGAGTTATTGGTCCCCTGATTTATAAAATCGGGGGACCTATGTTTTGAGGCATGTCTGTCGATCCGTCCGGATTTTTCTCCGCAACCATCCACTGAATTTCTCTGAAATTTTGCATGAAGTTGTAACTTTGGTCAGGTTAGAAAGTGACATTCTCCGATTTTTGAAAAAAAATCTGGTTAGCCCCCCAGGGGGTCAAAAGGCCCCGAAATGGCAAAAAAATGTCATTTTTTGCCACATAACTTTTCATCCATCCATTCAATTTCTTTAAAACTTGGCCAAAATATGGAAGCAATTGTTCCTAATAGAAAATAAGTATCGCTGACCTTGGAAAAAATCTGGTTCGCGCCCTCAGGGGGTGAAAAGACCCCAAAATGGCAAAAAATGACCCTTTTCTCCCATAACGTTTGATCTATCCATTCAATTTTTCTGAAACTTGGCCAAAATGTAGAGGCAATTGTTCTGGATATAAAATGAGCATCTTTGACCTCAGATAAATTCTGGTTCGCGCCCCCAGGGGTTAAAAAATGCCCCAAATTTATTGCATTTTACACTCGCCACATCGAGTCACATACAGAGGGGGACCACGCATGCGCGGCTTGTTAATTTCTGAAGTAGTAACGTTCTTTCACTGCCGCAGTGTCACAGACACAACTGACTGCTCACTCTTCGCTGACTGTCCGGCAGTAAATTACATGTATTGTACATGAAAGCTACTCGTATTATGAGTGGAATTACACAAGTATCCGTGGTCACTCTAAGGTTTGGATTGATATCAATACTGTTAAAGAATCAACAAATGTCCTCCAATGATCGAAGCAACACTTTGCTGACTTGTTGGGCAATTTTTCAACAATGATGGAAGCAACACTTTGCTGACTTGTTGGGCAATTTTTCAACAATGATGGAAGCAACACTTTGCTGACTTGTTGGGCAATTTTTCAACAATGATGGAAGCAACACTTTGCTGACTTGTTGGGCAATTTTTCAACAATGATCGAAGCAACACTTTGCTGACTTGTTGGGCAATTTTTCAACAATGATGGAAGCAACACTTTGCTGACTTGTTGGGCAATTTTTCAACAATGATGGAAGCAACACTTTGCTGACTTATTGGGCAATTTTTCAACAATGATGGAAGCAACACTTTGCTGACTTGTTGGGCAATTTTTCAACAATGATGGAAGCAACACTTTGCTGACTTGTTGGGCAATTTTTCAACAATGATGGAAGCAACACTTTGCTGACTTGTTGGGCAATTTTTCAACAATGATGGAAGCAACACTTTGCTGACTTGTTGGGCAATTTTTCAACAATGATCGAAGCAACACTTTGCTGACTTGTTGGGCAATTTTTCAACAATGATCGAAGCAACACTTTGCTGACTTGTTGGGCAATTTTTCAACAATGATGGAAGCAACACTTTGCTGACTTGTTGGGCAATTTTTCAACAATTATGGAAGCAACACTTTGCTGACTTGTTGGGCAATTTTTCAACAATGATGGAAGCAACACTTTGCTGACTTGTTGGGCAATTTTTCAACAATGATGGAAGCAACACTTTGCTGACTTGTTGGGCAATATTTCAACAATGATGGAAGCAACACTTTGCTGACTTGTTGGGTAATTTTTCAACAATCAATTGTCAGTGTAAAAGAGAAGCTTCTACATTATGACACAGTCCATCGAATGGATCGACTCCCTTCAACTGATAAAGTATCACCTTATTGGGGGTAGTGGCAATGTGCTTGCAAGACTTTTGCCTTACAGACTGATGGAGAATATTTTTAGGGGTGGAAGGAAGGGAAACAGTTGATGCAGTGTTTGCTTAAAGAAGTGCATTGAGCAATGTATGCCCTTGTATCAGGTTTTTGTCGACTTGTCAACAGAAATGCACCCTGGATAAGAATTGGAAAAGTATCACCTTATTGGGGGTAGGTGGCAATGTGCTTGCAAGACTTTTGCCTTACAGACTGATGGAGAATATTTTTAGGGGTGGAAGGAAGGGAA
This sequence comes from Sepiola atlantica, assembly GCA_963556195.1. Lineage (NCBI taxonomy): Eukaryota > Metazoa > Mollusca > Cephalopoda > Sepiida > Sepiolidae > Sepiola > Sepiola atlantica. The sequence continues at coordinate 10,150,244 of OY744532.1, read as the reverse complement.
ACAGTTGATGCAGTGTTTGCTTAAAGAAGTGCATTGAGCAATGTATGCCCTTGTATCAGGTTTTTGTCGACTTGTCAACAGAAATGCACCCTGGATAAGAATTGGAAAAGTAGGGTGTCTGCCTAAATTTGTGACTGTGGTTAAATAGCTGTATAAAGATATGAAGGCTCAGGTTTTCTTTCAGTGTCCAACTACTTGGGTGATGTGTAATAAGGTCTGTAAAAATCACATACAGACTTAAGACACATGGCTGCACATAAAAGAAAAGGAGCCGCCAGAAGTACACCAAAACCTTCCATAATAGAAAACTGGAAGAATGGGCCAAATATTTTCTGGATGAACTCTCCCAGGAATACATAGATAAGGAAGGCTCTGTAAACTGGCTAAAAAGAGGATCGGTCCACTATAATCAGGAGAGGATGATAATGGATGCCCAAGATCAAGGCTTGATGACCAATGAGTGGTTTCAGCAACGACAACAAGTGCAGGTTCTTGCACACAGAAGTAGAGAGTGTGAGCCACCTGACATCCAGTTGTAAGGTTTTGCTGGGGGACGGCTACTATACAATGCGACGCAATGGAGTGTGTAAGTATCTCCACTGGACCATCTGTAAAAAAATGAACATCCAGTGTAGCAGCAAGTTCATATACCAGAAAGAACTGTTGGAAATAAGTCATACACCATCTACTATGACTATTCAATCCCTACAGCTTCATACCAAGAAAATGGGGCTATTAAACTTGACATAGTGATATGGGACAAGAAAGAGAGAGTAGCAACCCTAGTTGAAGTCAGTGTCCCTAATGATGCTGGCTTAAACAAAGCTGAGAAAGAAAAAATAACTAAATACCAAGGGCTTATGTACGACATGAAAAGAAACTGGAACCTTAGGAAGATCTCCATCATTCCAGTAATCATAGGAGCAACTGGGCTCATGAAAAAGAATTTTAAAAACTACCTGGCGAATATACTCGGTGAACCAAGTGCAAGAGAGATACAAACAATTGCACTTAAAGGGACGGTTAGAATCCTCAGAAGATCTCTCGGTTGGAGTTTTTGAAATAGCGGGTGAATGTCTGGCATCTGGTGGGATGCCCCGATCCCTAGCAATAACAAAAATTGGATAAGAAAATTAAAAAAGAACAAAAACCCCTGATCTGCAGCTAGTCTAAAAAGGTCGCCTATGAGAAAGGGATAACAGTGAAGAAGCATGATCAAAGTGCAATCATCTATGATTCATATATGTCATCCGTCCTAGACCAACTTTCGGATTGGACATGCCTTTCTGCCTCGCTTCTTTTTCGTTTCTCGCTTCCTTTTCTTCCATTTCCACCTCCTTTCTTTCTCATGTCTATAATATCGTCATTTTTTTTTTTTTTTAATAAAAATCCTATCTCACTTTGTAAAAGTCTTCTTTTTTCTTTTTTTTTAACATAGTTCATACCCAAACAAGGCAAGCTGCCACTGTAGACGTAAGGGGCTACTGAGAATTCGGGTGAAAGTTTTTGGGGTCATCCTAAATTGGGAGCTGTGCAGCGAGATGCTTGTTCACATTAGTTTTAAATTTCCGCATGTTGGCACAGTCGGGGAAACAGAGAACAGGGAGGGAGTTCCAACGGCTGGTAGCACAGGGAAATAGGCTATTGGAGTAGAAGGCTCTCTTGCATCTGGGGACTTCTACAGTGAATGGATGGGATTCAGCTGATTGTTGGGTGTATTTATGTCGAGCGGGCACCAGAACAGCAAGTTCATCGGAGCACATTCCATTGAAGTACTTAAAACAAGCACAAGGAAGCAACATTGCGGCGATGGGACAAGGACTGGAGCCTGGTGGATAGTGAGGAACCTATTAGATTAGCGACTCTTTTTTAGACCTTGTCTAAGAGGGAGAGACTAGTCAATGGTACACCAGCCCTAATGTGACATGCATAGGCGGATGGTGGCTTTGTAAAGATATAGGATAATGTCAGGTGTGAGAAGTTTTCTGGCACAGTAGAGGGAGCCCATCTTCTTTGCAGCAGCCTTGGCAATGTCTTCTATGTATTTGTTCCAATTCATGCTATCTGTGAATGTTAGGCCGAGAAGTTTGAAAGGTAGGGTGTTATTTGCCATGGCAATTGGTGGTTGAAGAGGTTTCTTGTAGTTGTTGAAGGAAAAAAAATCTTGTCTTGGTAGCATTAAATGCTACCATCCATTTATGACCCCATTCCACTACAGACTGGAGATCACTTTCTAAGGATTCAGCCACATGAGTTTGAATGTACTTGTTAGGTTATTCACTTTTTATTTTATTTTCTAAAAGAAAGATCTAAAAAAAAAAACTTTTTCTAATTGTTCTGATTTATCATCGATGTCCTCAAGTAAAGCCGAGTATTGATTTACTCCTCTCCAGGAGTTAGGCACAAGGCCAGTTTTTATCTTACTCCCACAAGTAAGATGTGACCCAAGGTCGGGTCGGGAAAGTGGGGTTTAAAAATTGCCTGGGCAGCCCTGTCGGCATTCCCCGGTAGAGGCGCCTCAGGCAGTAAGCAATAAACTTACTCCTCCCCAAAGAGGGGAGGCGAAGCCTGGGGGGGTGAACCTCCTAGAACTGCACAGGACAGACCCATAGACCGGCGTAAATCAAGCCCCGAAGGCCAAGACAATACCAGTCTATGGGGTGCAGTATCCATCGGAACAGATACTACACTTTGATCTTAGCCAAAAGCCGAGTAGATCTGCTAGTTTAATACATAGAAATAATCAGGTTGAGTTATCTCCCTTGAATGAGGGCGTCATTTTATGTTCCTATTTACTTGCCTCCCCATGAGGGCAGTTAGACACAAGTTCGGTGTTTAACGTAGGGAAAATCCAGCTCCCCAAAAAGGGGGACTCTGGATTGGGGCAAAGTCTAGAAGGAATCCTCCTACACTGACTGAGGACAGAACAGATTAAATGTAGTATAAGAACAGATACTACACTTTGAATGATTTGCTAAATATAAAAATACATTTTATCAAATAAAAACTACTTTTAATTTATGATAACGGGCGCCGTGCTATATATGAGCTCCAGCTGCCACGAGTCGAGAAAAATTGGGCTCGAAACCTCTTGAACGTGATTTCGCCCAGAACGTAAAGCGACAACTGGCTGCCAAACGGCAAGAGCGCTGTAATTGTGCCGATCGTTGCACAAAACTCGCTATATACACAGATTACGCATCACCATAATCAGCGCCAAATCTTGTTTGCATATTTGTATAACAAATCCATAATAATTAATTATACCTACAATTATTACATTAATTTCCCCCCTAAAATCCACATTTTCATCTTATTTAAAAACTTACAACGGATGTGTCTTTGTTTTTAATTTGTTTTATTTGAAAACAATGTAACTTTATTTGGCAAAAACGAATTGTTTTGATTACATCAAAGGGAAGAAACTCTGTAAAACTTCCCATTTGACGCTAAGTGCAAATAATTTTAAAAAATAATTTTACTTCGGTATCCCCCGACTAGAAATAAATCACCCCCTCGTCCCAAAGAAAGTGATGCCTGCGAGTATGGCCTCATATGAACGAACCGAATGATATTTATTTACTCCTCCCGTAGTTAGGCACAAGGCCAGTTTTATCTTACTCCCACAAGTAAGATGTGACCACAGCTTGGGTCGAGAAAGTGGGGTTAAAAGCCAGCGCTCGAGAGGTGAGCACTCTGGCCATTTAAAAATTGCCTGGGCAGCCCCGTCGGCATTCCCGGTAGGGGCGCTTGAGCCCCTAGAGAGTCGCCCCCAGAATCAGAATGTGCCAAAGGTTCACCCTAGCACTTGTTATATTACTGTAAGCGTATGGTGACAAGCAAAAATGAACGAACAACACAGGATTAAAATTGGGAAAATATTATGGTTTATTTTCCAGAACAATTCAACGGGAAGAAATTTCCGATAAGGAATTTCGGAATTGGAGTGGATGTCACAACAGTCGAGAAGCCTTGGTGGGTAGTAGTAAATTGTTGACAATGTCCTGTAGGCGAGCAGTGGTAGAAGCAGTAATAGTTGCGTTATACGATGTCGGCGTCGGAGGACGCGGTATAGCAGTAGTGCCAATAGTTGTGTTGTTGTTGTTCAGCGTCGCTGATTCAATGGCGTTTGGCCGACGAAATTGTCGTGATACGTTGTTGAATTGTTTAATTTTTGTACTTGAAGTTGCTGGGTTTTTTTTGTCGTTGTTTGAGGAGGACCGAACGTCGCTATTCTTGTGTTCTTGGCTGATTCCAGATTTTTTTTTCCTGTCGTCTGCTTGGGCCAGCTGGTTTTATGGAAAAGCCTGCGGACGTAGGTGTAGACATACGACCGATAACACGGAGATGAAAATCTGACGGCCGGCGTCAACAAACTGTGTTTGTTTGAATTTCTATTTTCGCCACAATAATCCCGGTACATGATCAGTCAGCCCGTAATTTCGTGGTAGTAAACATGATTATGTTTACCGACTTTTGTGCCACTGTGGCGATCACAGAACGCCTCCCAGTGCCTGGGATTCCACTTTTGAGCAGTCGGGAATCGCCCAAACAAGACACATCAAGGTGGCGGTCGCCATGACAACAACACTCCAGCTGGCATGACGAGCGTCGTCAAATCAAAACGAGACCTAAAAATCATAACAGCTCCCCCAGATCTCGCTTTGATTTGACCTGTGTGGCATGTGTAAAGTCGCACGCGTAAGTGGAATCACTTCATGATGAAGTCCTTAAAACGTGCAGGTAGCTGGCCTCGTGTCAATCGTCTAGGGATCAGGTTTGGTCTGTATCTGGATGGTGTTTGAGGAACTTCTATGTGTCTGGAGTCTTGTAGTGTCCCATGTGCCCCAGCCGTGGATGAAGGCGTTGTTACCACGGTTGTGTAAGGTATAGGAGGTAGGTTGGGAGACAGATGTCTTGGTCGCGATAGTAGTCGGCGAATATGTGCCCGGTGCACCCATTCACTCTCGCCGTCTTCGTTTTTTATCTGGATCACCATGTCATTGGTTTTGGTGACTTCGAAAGTACCGATCCAGGGCAGGTGAGACGCGTGAGCAATAGCCGATTGAGGACGGTGTATTAGCACCTTATCACCGATTTGTATCAATGCCTTGTTCATGTTTTTGTCTACTTTTGAATTGTGGATGTGGTCGGCTTCATTGTTGGCCAACGCGACGCGTTGATGGACTTGCCTCAGTAGAGCGTTAACCTGCATGCCATAGGCCGTGGGGCTATGGCCTGTAAGTCTGTTGTCGGGTAGTTTGGGTAAACCAATGTTGGGATGTCGACCAGTGATTATATAGTGGGGTGATGCACCAGTGGCACTGTTTATGGTAGCATTCATTGAAGAGACAACGGATTCGAGGACGTCAGTCCATTCGCAGTTTCTATCCTCACATAGCATGTAGATGGCGTTTTTCATTGTGCGGTGCTGCCGCTCGATGTTGCCTGAGCTTTGTGGTCGCCATGCGCAGTGCAATTCCTGCGTGATTGATGTGAGTTGGCAGAAGTTTTTGTATACCTCCCCCGTGAAATGGGTTCCGCGATCGGATGATACAATGCGTGGTATTTCCCGGTGGCGAAGAAAGAAACTGTAGAGTCCACGGGCGGCGGCGATAGCACGATCCCTGGCGCACGGTACGACAGTAAGATGTCTACTGAAACTATCTAGCATGGTTAAGATGTAGCGTTTTCCCTTTGAAACTGGCATTGTGACGAAATCGACATAAATGATCTCGAATGGCCTTTTCCCACGCTTACAGTGTCCGGAGGGCCAGTTTCTTTGTTTGCCATAGTTGCCCTTCCGCTTGGCACATATTTCGCAGGAGTCGACATATGTTTTGATGTCACGGTCCTTGAGTTCCCACCAGTAGCCAGATAGATGCTCACGCATGCGAGTGATACCTGAATGATTAACGCAATCATGTGCCTGGTGTAGGTACTTGGGGCGGAGCTTGTATGGTACGACTAGTTTTGGGGGGTGGCTGTCGTCTCTAATCATTAAAACGGAGGTGCCCGGCTCTAGGTAGAACTGGTGGATGTATTTGTTGAGAAGGGGGGTCCGGTGGTCATTTGGATCGATCTCGAAGTTTTTGTTTGAGTCATTCGTCCGGAGGTTCCTGATGATTTTCGATAGTGTGTCGTCTGTGCACTGTTCAGCAGCGATATTGACCTGGTCGCAGTTATTCTTAGTGGGTATAGTTGATGTAAAATGATATGCGAAGAATGCATCTGTGATATTCTTGTGGTGGCGGATGTTCTGAGGTGTATGTGTTTCGGGAATGAGCATTGATCCCTTTATTTCTTCAGTACACCATGATGGGATATAAATGTGAAGGTTAGAGCCCTTGATTCTGAATGTTTTGCCTGCAGGGGTGGTGTCGGCCGGCGTGTTATTTTTTCTTTGTCCGTGACTCCTGCTGAGCATGTCAGCCCAGACATTGGATTCTCCTTCAATAAACTCTAAGACAAATTTATAGCATGCGATCTCTTCTTGCCATCGGCGAATTTTGGCATTGTTGAACACCCGCTGATCTAGGTAAGTCAGTGATCTGTGATCGGTGAAGATGACGAAGGGGCGGCCGCGCAGGAAATAGTCGAATTTGGATATGGCCCATTTTATCGCATATGCCTCACGTTCGGTTGTGGACCAGTTTTGTTCTGTTGGGCTAAATATGTGCGATGCAACTGCTATAATTTTCTTTTTTCCGTTGTCATCTTCTTGCATCAGGATGGCCCCGCATGCAATGTCGCTCGCATCAGTGGTGAGTGTAAAGAGTTGATTGAAGTCAGGGAATGAAATGACTGGAGGTGACGATAGTCTTTTCTTGATCTTTTCAAACGCCTTGTCGGCCTGCTCAGTCCATACAAATGGTTTATCGACCCTGTTTAGTTCGTGGATGGGTGCCATGATGTTGGAAAATGTGTCCGACCTGATCCGCTCCTGTAGACGTGTCTCAAGGAATTGACGTATCCATACTAGACGACCTATGAGGCCTTGTAGTTCTTTTTTTGTTGTTGGAGGTCTCATTTCTATGATGGCGCGGACGTATTCAGGGTCAGCTTCAAATCCCTTGTTATTCACAATGCGACCGAGGAATTTTGCATTGTCTCCGAGGAAGGTACATTTATCTGGATTCAACTTTAGCCCAAATTTACGAAGGGCAGTAAATAGTTGTTCCAGTGCTAGTATATATCCTTCAAATGTTTTGGCGTGGACTAGGTTGTCGTCAATGTACGAGGATATGTTGGCACGAGATGTAACGGTGGCCAAGGCTTCGGCTATGCAACGGGAGAAGATCTGTCCAGCAGATGTAAGACCGAAGGCCAGTCGCGTATATTGATAGCATTTGCCCTTCCATGTAAATGCAGTTTTGTGCCGATCCCGTTCGTCGATGACGATTTGCCAATAGCCGCTGCGGAGATCGAGGGATGCAAAATATTTGTTTCCTTCGCCGATTCTGTGGAACAAGTGGTCGATCGTTGGCATGGGGTAGGGGTCGAGGTCGACTAGAACCTTGTTGAGGGTTCCCTTGAAGTTGGCAACTACCCGGATAGTTCCATTCTTCTTGCGGACCGCAAATACAGGGCTATTAAAGCCCTTGGGGTCGCTGCATGGCTCGATGATCTCTCTGGTGGCCATGTGTGAGATTTCAGCATCAATATCGGCCTCAAGAGCCTGGGCGATCGGGTGTTGCTTCTGGCAGCGGGACTGGCCATTTGTTGGTATCCGCACTGGTCTGATGAAAGTACCCTTTTCCCCATTTTCGGTACCGAGGATGTCGGCGAAGCAGATGAGTAGGTCCGCTGTAGCTTCTAACTCGTCGCGGTTCGGATGGTTGGGTAGTGACAAACCCACAGTATCCTGTAGCCATTGTAGTTTTTTTTTTAATGTTTGAATGCTGGGCTGTTTGGTCCTAATGGGTTGCTCGGTGATGTGGGCTCCAATTGTGTTATTATCAGTTGGTATCTCGTGTGTAGAAGCTGACAGCGTTGCTGCTGTGTGTGTTGTCTGACCGGATGCAAGTGTCCGTCTAAATTTGATTGTTGACTTCTGGTTGTCGATTGTGTATGAGTCCAACGTGTTGTGACCGAGGATGCTTTGGCCGATTAAGATTGGGGCTATAGAGGATGTTATGAGCATGTTGATCTCGTTAAAAACGGGCGAATCATGGTCGCCGATGGTGATGTTGCAACTGAGTTCACCCAGGATATCTATGCTGCCATTTATGCCTTTGACGTGTATATTTGAGGGCGTTATGTGATGTCTGACTTCCTCGGGTAATCGAGAGACTGGCATGATACAAGTGGAGCAGCCAGAGTCTAACATGGATATGTTTGAAAATGTGGTTCCCTTGATTATGAAGTGTGCGTTGACTGAGAATGAAAACACCTGCCTATGCAATCCCTCATGAATGAAAACACCTTGGGTGAAGGCAATAAAATCGGCGCTTATGTAGACGACGTTGTAATACAGGGTGGGCCAAAATAAGGGTCCTATCTTTAAATTTGAATAACTTGAATTTGAATAACTTCCACAAAATAAAAGTTAAACTCACCAAACTTTATGTGTGTGTAGACTGACCCTTCCGAGATTTTTTGAAATAAACAAAACAAATTTTAGCCGAAAAACACTTCTTAAAACTTACAAAAACTAAAGTATTGTTTTTTACACTGTTTTGAGTTTTTTAAGCAAAAATAATGTTTTCTAAATGAGGGTACGTTCCTTAGGGCTAATACGGCTCATGCTTGCTTCGGAAGGGGTCCTTTACTTATTCTAAAAAAAAAAATTAAAAAAATCAATAAATAAAAAAGTTATGAATTTTTAAAAATAGGACCCTTATTTTTGCCCACCCTGTATTAGAGTGAAAGAACTTTTTCAAAATCCAAGGGACATAACTACTTTTTACTTAAAAAATCTAATGCATGTACGGATGGACAGAGGGGTAAAAAGTAACATTATTATTTTTTTAGAGGGGGGAGAGGTGCAATTTTTGTTAAAGGGCGATGCAGTTAATTATTTTCATGTAAAAGCATTATTTTGTACTTACTCAGTCATATTTTATCTCTCACGGCACGAAAAAGAATTTTAAAATATCAAGCAGAACTTTAATTAGAACGATCTTTCCATTTCCATAAGGGCGAGATGAAACGTCGAGTCGCTGACATTTTTTCTAGGTAATTACGTGTGCTTTAACAACCTGGAACCACTGGGATTTTTTTTTTAGAGGGGGGGGGGTTATACTTTTTTTAGGTTATTAGTAAAAACATAATAAATCGAAAATTTAAACAAGTTAATTAACGAACTAAAAATGAAACAATATTAGGTGAAACAAACTGGAACAATAAAACAATGTTAATTAACCAAATACAAAAATTAAATAAATTGTTAATTATCGAAAAATGAAATTATATCGCATATTGCTCCCTGATTGCAAGAATTATACGCGGGAATACTTCTCCCTTTTCTCTTTTCCGCCAAAGAAACTCCATGAGATGAAGGTGGAACATCTCAGTTCTCGTCCCCAACATTTTTCTTGGCATGAGACCAAAAACCTTCATTTCAAAAATAAGAAATTTATGTTTTCTTTATTTTAGTTTATAAAAAAATACAGGAATTTCAATGTTCATTATTGCTTAACGTATCTCATTCTGTAATAAAGAAACGTATAGAAATGTCAATGTTACTTAATTTTTAACGTTAATTTAAAACGTATCTTTATCTTAAAAAATTTAAACATACAAATGTCGGCGCTTATGTAGACGATGTTATTGAAATTCCTGTATTTTTTTATTAACTAAAATAAAGAAAAAACAAATTTCTTATTTTTGAAATGAAGGTTTTTGGTCTCATGCCAAGAGACACATCCGAAAAATGTTGAGGACCAGAACTGAGATGTTCCACCTTCATCTCATGGAGTTTCTTTGACGGAAAAGAGAAAAGGGAGAAGTATTCCCGCGTATAATTCTTGCAATCAGGGAGCAATATGTGATATAATTTCATTTTTCGATAATTAACAATTTATTTAATTTTTGTATTTGGTTAATTAACATTATTGTATTGTTCCAGTTTGTTTCACCTAACATTGTTTCATTTTTAGTTCGTTAATTAACTTGTTTAAATTTTCGATTTATTATGTTTTTACTAATAACCTAAAAAAAGTATAACCCCCCCCCTCTAAAAAAATCCCAGTGGTTCCAGGTTGTTAAAGCACACGTAATTACCTAGAAAAGTAGAACCCCCCCCCCCTCTAAAAAAATAATAATGTTACTTTTTACCCCTCTGTCCATCCGTACATGCATTAGATTTTTTAAGTCAAAAGTAGTTTTGTCCCTTGGATTTTGAAAAAGTTCTTTCCCTCTAATATTACAACGTCGTCTACATAAGCGCCATCTTAGATGATAAATGGTTTAGGCTATTCCCTACTTAAAACCCACATTTCCATCTTATTTAAAAACTGAATACGCATGTGTTTTCTGCTTTTAATTTGTTCGATTTGCAAACACTTGAACTTTAGTTGATTAAAGGGAAGTAACTCTGTACAACTTCCCGTTGACGATTTTTTCATAAATCAAATTTGTTTTCCGTTTGCACCAAGGTTAGACATGAATGCAGATTAAGTGTACATACTGTTTTAAATAATTCAACGGGGGGGGGGGGGGGGCATTCTGGAAAGGTATAAAAAGAGTGGCAAACGGATTCATCAGCATTCCACAACCGGTAATAAATCAACCTTTTTCACGGAGGAGGAGGCAATGCTTTGGAGGATACTTCATTCAGACAAAAGGATCGGGCCTCCTAGCAGATCATACCCCAAAATGTACGAATGATTCCACCGACTAGTTTCTTGCCTGTCGCCTGAGGCGCCCTAATCAGGGAATGCTGACGGGTTTAAACATGGCTATTTTGCAGTAAACATTACTATTAGCGACATAAATTATTTTAAAGGCAATACAGTTAGAAAATTGGTCCTAAACGATTTATTTTTCTTTTACCTACTCATTTGTGACATATTTGCGTTAAAAAATTAATATTTAATAGAAATTATGAACCTTTTAACTTAGCGTAAATATCGATTCTGAGCAAAGTAGATATCTTGTTTAATATACACAAGTGGCTACAAACATGGCTACATTGTTCAGAATCGATAGTTATGCTAACTTAAAATTCTATTAAATATTAAACACTTTTTAAACGCAAATAGGTCACAAATGAGTTGATAAATCAAAATAAATTCTTTTTGACAAATTTCCCAACTGTATTTAAAATAATCTACGTTAGTAATAGTAAAATATTACACTATTTTTATACCTGTTCAGAATGCTGCCTTTAGAGGGAGCTGAACCGCGTGGGTACTGTTTCTGCTTGGTGATCAGGAAACAATACCTCAAGGCATTACCGTCAATTGGGGCTACTATGATAATCCTCTGTTAATTTGTATTTTTCGCTTTTAATTAATCAGTCTTCATTGACCCCTAAAACTGGGCTATAACATGCATTGTGCGACGACTGTAATATATTTTATGTTTCCCACCAATGAAAAGCCAGTCCAAGAAGTTCTTGGAAATGCAGTTGCCAGTATCGTTGAGGACTATATTTTATTAAAGGAGAAAACATCACAAAAACGTGGACCAAACATAACTCTTGAAACAGCTGATTCGCATTCATCTATGTCCGGTGTGAGAAAATGCAAAAAATGCCACTGATTTTTGCAACTGTGCCTAGTCATATTTTTCTGTTCGGGAGGGATGTTTATGTGACTTGTTACAAGGTTGGGATATAATGATATTGTATGGCGAGGCTACTATGATAATGCATTATAAAATGCATTATCATAGCTACTATAATATTTTTTTTACAATAAAAGTAATGTATAAAAAGCTGAAACAAATTATTCACTTTTTCGAGAAGATCAAAACGTAAGTTTTATTTATTCCGAGAATTTCGGGCTTTTTTGCACAACAAAAGCAACACAGATGTCCCAAAACTTATCATAGTAGCCCCAGTTGACGATACCTCCTCCTTTCATGAGGGGGGGGGGGAAAGATTACACCCACCCCGCGTTCTTCATTTATCATCTGAGGTGTCTGTGTGGAGCAATGCTGATGGATCAGATTCAGACAATTTAAGCTTGACTTTGTGTCATATCTCACCATCGTGGCGAGATTAGTAAATGACTCGTACTAGATAACCCGGCTAGTTCAGTTACATAAGTGGGCGTGGCTTATACGGACTATATATTTTTTAATGGATCTATCATAATATCTGATTATTCGTTTCAATTAAAATTTGATTGTGTTTGAAAGATAATAGCCTAAAGTTAATATCTAAAACAAACAAAAAATGTATTTTTAGCTCTGAAAATAAATATTAAAATGAAAACTGTCTATGACAGCGGCTAAAACACACTGAAATTTGAAATTTTAAGAAATTAATTAAAAAATTCTCTTGAAAGATAAATATCAGTTTTCTGGAACTATTTCAAAGATAATTAGTAAATTAAAGTCTTAAGATACTGAATTTATTAAAAAGTAATTACTTATTTTTTTACTAAATATTGCATAATTATCCAACAAAGTAATACTGACATTACAATTCAGTCATTTTAAGAGAGTTAATAAAATGGTCACCGAGATTTAGACAATTATGGAAGCCTATAACCGAAATAATATTTCATCTTATTATTTTCTATAGAAGATATGGTTTTGTAATAGATCGATTCAGTTAATTCTATGTAACATGTTTTATTTTGATATCGTCGATGCTGCCTTGAATTTTCTGTCCGTTTACAGACAATTAAATATTTAAACAATAAAAAAGAATTGATTAAAAACCTTAGCAATTACATTATTCAATCACAATGTTATGTTTCTGGGCATTTCACAAATGTAAAACATCGGACATGCGGCACATTTTATTTTGTAAATGCTGTAAAACAACACAGATCTGCGATCAAAAGAAAAAACACAGACCACATTCAAAGAAAAAAAGCCATACACGAAACTAACAGCAGACGAAAGATTATTTTCAACCCGTTTAACTTCAAAGAATTTACGTGACTAAACTAGGAAATGAGCTTCAGCCAGTCACAAAACGCTTTTTAAACAAAACAAAGAATTTATTAAAAAACAAGAAAAACATTTTGATCAACTGCAGAAGATATAACATCCTTTTACTTCTACTTTAAAGCAAATGAAAAACTTTTTCACTGAAACATTTTCTCTTAACGAAGAAATTAAAAGAAAAAAAATCTTTTTCATTGAACAATATTTGCACAAATTAAACATTTTCTCTTACTGAAGATATAAAAAAAGAAGATAGATAATTGCATAGAAGAGACATAATTGCATAAAAAAAATATGAGCAATATTTTCTCTTACCAGAAAAATATTAAAAAAATTTTTTTCAAACTTCTAATAAAAAACAAAAAATAAAAAAAAATTTTCACTGAAAAATATCCCAAAATATATATGAAAACACATTAGTAAAAAAGAAAAAAAGAATTTTAATTTTGAAACTATTTTTGACTCGATTCAGTGAATTCACTTAGCAGACGACAATTCTTAGTCGTCACTTATAATATAAATTTTAAAAAACTAACAATTCTACTTAATTGACTACAAAAAATAAATACTACTTATTTTTATCCCCCCCCCCCCCCGTTTACAAAAAAAAAATCTTTTTACAAATATATTTTTTCTTCTTTCTCTTACATAAAAAATAAAACCACAATCATTCACCCATATTTTTCCCTTTAAATATATTCAGTCTGCTTAAGAAAGTATTATATATATTTATTAATTCTCCTGGTTTCCAACAAACACATTTTTCTTTTTTTTTTTTCATTGAAGTTTGTTTCCATGATGATTGTTCTTTTCGTTTCCATCTTTTTCGTCCGTGTATATTTTCTTTTTGGTCTGTTGCCCCAGTAAAAGAAATGAGCAGCATTTTACCTGCATTCGAGTTTGGTTTTCTCAACTCGAATCGTATTATGTGGCAAATAATATCGCAGAGCAACGGCAATTGCACATTTTATTTAGTGCATTCCCTGCGTCATTAACACCAGTTGTCAAGGACTTGATAACTGATACCCCGCCCGGCTCTGCTTATGACAGCATAAGGCGGGAGGTTCTGCGCCGAACATCGCTCTCAGCGAAAAAGCGTTTTCAAACGCTGGTTCACGACGAGCATTTGGGCGACCGCACACCAACTGAACAGTTCTGCAGAATGAGAGAACTGGCGGAAGGAGAGGCCCTAGCAGATAGTACCCTCATAAAGCAGCTTATTTTTTCAAGGCTGCCGTATGAGGAGAAGGCAATTCTGGCACCTATTGTGGAGACGAGCTCATCGGCAGATAAAGTGATGGATTGTACCAATAGACCTAACCCCATTTCTCACCGTCAGCCACAAGCTGGAGTCTCTTCTTTCTCTGCTACAGCCGGAGACACGAGTCAACAGGTCACATTGGCCATACTTAATGCTATAGAGCAACTGGAGAGAAATGTGAGAAGACTAAGCATGTCTCGATCACAATCACCTAGACGTCGATACCAAAATCGTTCGCCGTACCCACGTCACCGACACTCTAACAAGGAAGGATTGTGTTTTTATCACAGTCGCTTTGGCACTGAAGCACAACGATACAAACAACCCTGTTCGTTCCCAAACCAGGGAAACTAAAATCTGGGGGCCTGAGCATGGCACGGTCTCCACTTGGTTTGCATAACAATCATGCTTATTTCATAACAGACTATATTCCAAGCACATTGCTTGGTTGATACTGGGGCCGCTTGCAGTATTTGGCCACTAAAACTTCTCACTGAAAAGCCACCAGTGTCGCCCATTTCACTGCAAGCCGTAAATCACTCCTATTCCCACGTACGGTCAAATTTCTCGTTCTTTGGACTTGGAATCGTGCAGAGATTTTTACGTGGGTCTTTACAGTAGCCAATTTACCCTACCTCATTCTGGGCTTGAACTTTCTGCACCACTTTAATCTCTTAGTGGACATGCGCAGACGACGGCTGATAGATGCTAATACGGAACTTTCCGTTTCGGGTTTGAAATCAGCACATTGTTCTTTATTGCCACAACTGATGACCCATACCAGACCCTACTACACTCCTACCCGGAGTTAACTAACTTGAATTTTGTTGTGAGCAAACCAACTCACTCAACAAAACATTATATTGAGACCACAGGAGCTCCTGTGTGCTCACACCCTCTTCGCTTACCTGCAAAGAAACTAAAAGCGGTGAAGGCGGAGTTTAACCATATGCTGCAACTGGGAATTATACATCCCTCGTCCAGTCCATGGGCTTCCCCTTTGCATATGGTCCTGAAGCGCTCCGGAGATTGGCGTCCGACTGATGACTATCGACGACTCAATGCCATGACGGTACCTGATCGTTATCCGATCCCACATATACAGGACTTTGCTTCATCTCTGCACGGTTGTAAGACATTCTCCAAACTGAACTTAGTTAAGGCTTACCATCAGATTCCACTGAATCTGGCCGGCATACCCAAAACGGCAGTAACAACTCCTTTTGGAGCGTTTGAATTCCTGACTATGCCTTTCGGTTTGCGAAACGCGGTTAGTACCTTCCAACGCTTCATGGACGAAATAGAGCGAGATCTTGACTTCGTCTATAATTACATAGACGACATCCTTGTGGCAAGTGCCTCACCTGAGGAACATGTCACTCATCTCCGCCTACTGTTCAAACGGTTTCAGCAATACCATGTGAGGATTAACCCTGGTAAATGTGTCTTCAGTGCTTCGTCACTGGTTTTCTTGGGCCACATTATCAGCCCTTGCCTGAAAAGGTTAAAGCTCTACAAGATTTTCAACCACCTATTTCACTTCGCCAACTAAGGCACTTCCTCGGTCTGTTAAACTATTACAGACGCTTTATCCCACACTGTGCGGATCTCCTGTCTCCTCTTCCCGATCTGTTACGTAACAGGAAAAAGAAAAATGAGCCTATTTCACTGAATGATATTCAGCTGAAAACTTTTATTGAAGTGAAGGAAAAATTAGCGACGACATCCTTGCTTGCACATCCTGTGTCAAATGCCCAGTTTTCACTGGTCGTTGATGCAACAGCAGCACCAAGGTCAACTACAACCTCTCGAATACTTTTCGAGACAACTGAAACCGGCAGAACAATGTTACAGCACGTTTGGCCGTGAACTACTGGCAATGTACCTCGCAGTGAAACACTTTCAGCATTTACTCGAGGGACATCAATTCGTGATCTACACTGATCACCGTCCGCTTACATACGTGCTAAGCCAGACAAATATTCTCCTTGCGAAACTCATCAGTTGGATTTTGTTTCGCAATTTACCAACGATATCCAACATATCTCTGGTGAACAGAATGCTGCGGCAGACACCTTGTCCCACCTTCCCATAAATTCTGTTTTCACCTTCGGATATCGATATATAACAGATTGCTTTAGATCGGCCACGTCTGGACACTCTGGATCTGTCGTCACCTGAGTTTGCAACTTGCAAATTCAAATACCTGCCTGTGCCCACTTCGGACATGCAGATAATCTGTGACACCTCAACAGATTCACCTCGCCCTTTTGTTCCACTGACTCATCGTAGGGTTTTCTTTGATACCCTTCACAGTTTGGCACAGCCCAAACTCAAAGCCACAGTGAAGCTGATTTCAACTAGATTTTTCTGGCCGAATATAAGGCGCGACATCACTGCCTGGACACGTTCCTGCATATCCTGCCAAAAGTCAAAGGTGCACAAGCATATCCGTGCATCGCTTTGAACATTCAGCACTCCAGACGCTCGGTTCAGCCATATTCACATTGATCTGGTTGGACCATGGCCGGTCAGTCAGGGATTTACTTATCTCCTGACCTGTATAGACCGTTTTACACGGTGGTCTGAAGCCATTCCCCTAAAAGACAATTCGGCTGAATCTGTAGCGCGAGCCCTTATATTGGACTGGATATCGCGTTACGGAGTTCCGACAACTATTACCACTGACCGTGGTAGACAGTTTGAATCCCACCTATTCCAGGAACTTTCCAGGATCTTAGGGATTAAACGTATCCGTACTACTAGCTATCATCCAGCTTCTAACAGAATGATAGAACGCTTCCATTGCCAATTGAAAGCCGCGTTGTGTGCATATCCTGACCAGCAGCGATAGAGCGAGTACGTACCTATTGTCCTTCTTGGTTGTCGTGCTGCAATCAAAGAGAACCTCGGATACTCTCCAGCCGAACTTGTTTATGGACTACCTCTATCGTTGCCGGGTCAGATGCTGACCCCGATAGATTTAACGACAATTGATCCAGCTCTGTACATAAACAGACTGCAAGCTTATTTTAATGAGCTCCGATCTATGCACCCTAGGCAACAGACCATTAAATCTCCGGTCCTGAAAGACATTTCGTCATGGACTCATGTTTTTGTTAGAAAAGACTCTGTGAAAGCCCCTCTTACTCCTCCTTATACTGGTCCTTATCGCATGCTTTCACGCACTGACAAACTTTTCACCCTTAACATTGGTGGCAAAAAAGACATTGTATCCATTGACAGGGTGAAAAGAGCCTTTCTAAACACAGAAACACCTGAGCCCCATATTCCCCCTACTGTGCATCAAACAGCTGTAACTACACCGGTACTGTTGGAAACCCCTAAAGACAATTATGTCACCACCACACGTAGTGGTCAGCAAGTACATTGGCCCAAAAAACTGTGTAAAACTATATATATATATATAGAACAAGCTTTTTTGAGTCTTTGTACTCTATTATACAATTACTGTTTTCCCCAAAAAATATCTTTCACAAAACTATAAACATTTTTCAAAAAACTACCTCTCACAGAAAAGATAAACATTTTTCAAAAAACTACTTTTCAACGAAAAGAAACCTTTTGAAAAAAAAAAATTTTTCACAGAAAAGAAAAACATTTTTCCTAAAAATACTTGCAGAAAAGCCAAAAACAAAAAACAAAAATTTTCAAAAACATTTTTTGCATAAACCTTTTCCCTGCAAAGCAAAACAATTTTTTTAAATTTTGAATTGACAAATTTTGTATATTGAATTTTTGTTCTTTCCCACTGCTACACTTCCTTTTCTTCCTGTCGGCTTTCAGCCTAAGCAGGGGATGATGTAGTAGTCATAAAGTAGATTTACTTTGTATTGCGTATCAGTGTCCCTGTGAGCTGGTTTGGCCAATCAGTTCCCAGGGCGCATTGATATCATTAGTTCCCTAAGGGACTACTTGAGCTCCCTTAGGATATTCCAGACAAAGAGCAGACGGTACCCTGGCACCAGCCAGTAAGGATCGCCTTAGCCTCTCTCCTGCCTCCTTGTTCACTGGACACTCACAGCGTCTGCTATCTTCACTTAAGATATTTGAACTTCTTCTTCTTTCGGACACTGTTCTAAGTTTATTCCACCTATACCCAAACGGCATAGGTAACCTTAAATATATGAATAAACGCCTTTCGTTTGTTGTTGTAAAAAAGGTTTCGTTTGTTTCGTTAATTCATTTTGTGTGTTAAATTAAGATAAGGGATAATAAATCCTCTATTCTTACAGAGTCAGTCTGTTTTTTGTTGTGGATGTTGAAGGCTTTGCATTTCATCCACAGTGCATGTAAGAGATCTAATTTGTGGTATGAGTATTTACTATATCAATACACAACTTTCCCTGCTAAAAGTAAGTTGATTTTTTTTCAAAAAGTGAAAAATCGACCTACCCTAACAGGCATGTCTCGATACGAGAAATAAGTCTGTGTGCCTGCAAAAAGTCAATAGATTTTTTGGGGCTCGCTGATTAAATTACCAATATCTTGCAGATTGAGGTCATTAAACTCCATTTTTGGGTACTTTTATCGATCCGGACCCAATTTCCATGACCTTCGTGTCGGCAACGTTCGGGCATATTACGTAAATATCCGAGAGATGACGATTTAAAGAAAATAAAAAATTATTTATCTAGTAGTAGCTATATTTTGTTCGTTTTTTTTTTTGGGGGGGGGGGGGGGGGGGGTTGCAATCTTTCTTGAAAATAAAATATGATGCAGCAGCGTATCGAAGTGATCGGCTGCCACTATTCGGCTCGTCCTCTCTTGGGTGTTTACGTAGTATGCCTGAATGTTGCCGACCAAAATAATTCAACCCGGACAAAAGCCCACTAACGTAAAAATAAATTAATTTTTAAAAATTAAAAAAGGAAAATTATATTTTAATTCTTTTAATTTTTTTAATAATTATCAATAACACTAATTTTTTTTCTTGACAAATTTCAGTTTTAAACATTTTCCCTGTACTTTGTAAATGCTGCATTCTTTTAAAAAAATATGTATCTTTTGCGGAAAGAAAAAACAATTATTTTAGAATGGCATTCAATGCAGATTGGGGGGATCAGTTTTGCATATAATTTCAACATAAAATGATCCACCATTTCCGGGGTTGACGGGTTCTACTTTTTAAAGCGATTACGTGTGGTTTTACGATTTTATCGGTCGGACTTAGGGTTCGTGGTAAAAAAATTAGTTAATTGCCCTAAAAAGTTAAAGTAGCTCGTAAAGAGGGGATCATTTTATGTTAAATTTATATGTACAGCTAATCCTTTACTCTAAATTAAAAGAATTGTTTTATTTTCAATATAGAATCGCCCGGCAGTAGATTGGTGTTGTAGATTTTTTACAATGTGTAGGACATGCAATTAGATTATGAAATGTTACTGAAACCATTTCGCATAGATACCGATTTTTATTTGTTCTTTTAATTAAATCTATATTGTTCAAATCAAAAAAGTCAATAAGTACATTTGTAAGATAATAAAAAGTGGCAAAAATGAATCGTGGACGAGTCCATTATGGGTGGGACGTCGAGAAAGGAAAAAAAAAGCGACTTGATAACTGTTAAAAAGGAGAAGGTTCCGCGGTGCAAGCGAGACTTGAAAGACTGCGGTTTCAAAAACGTGAAGAGCCGAAGCGCTTGGTGATCGGAGTATCGAAGTACCGGAAGAATGGGAGTTTACTGATGTTTATGGCACCGATGAAGCTTTATTGGCTATGGTACCCAAGCCCATCTTGATGTTAGGCTTTCATGTCCGCTGACTAAAAATGCGACTGATAAGCAAGTTGGTACTGTGAAGAAATACCCTGACTGGTATTTCATCAAACAAACAATTGGAAGTGCTTGTGGAACAATTGATTCAGTTCACGTTCGGATAGACAATGTAGAGCAAGTTGCTTTCCAATCGGATGTATATACGAACGAGTTTCTAGCGGAAACCAAATCGGTGACCCCAGCAAGAAAAAGACTTTCATGGGACAAAAGTATGTCAAAAGATTGTTATATATGTGTGCATATGCGGCGTAAACCATCCGGTGATGGCAAATAAAGAAAACCAAAGGTTTTCCATATACGTTCTGTTCTTTGTCATTCTTGTTGGATCTTACCGGCTACCCTGAAAGAACGGGTAATGCAACACATTGAACAAAATAAATAAAAATCAATGAGGACAATTAAAAGAAAAATTAAATTTAGAGTTCCTGTTAGACGATAATATATTAATGACTCAAGACCATTTGGTGTATTATTAAAAAAAATGATGGCAAAAAAGATCACCATATTCATTGTTTATTTACTGTTATTGTTTAATGTTTGTTATTAAATGGTTTTATAATTTTGTAAATAAACAATCTCCTTAGGAATACAGTGTTTGTTTCATTTTTTATTTTTTTATTGCTTTTATTCTCATTTATTTAACTATCACGTTTTCTTTTTGTAACCAAATTATTTTTCAACTATTAACAAAAAATTAAAACGACTGACTTGTTTCCGAATAAATAAAATGAATTCTACTGGATTCAATTTTGTAAGTATTATTATTTTAGGTAAGTGCAAAATCAATGGCCGATTCCCAAAATGTAAAAACAATCCCCCCCCCCCCCCCTTACCTAAAAATTCACCAAAATTCAGCAAATCAACCAATTTTACTGAAATTTTCAGTATTTACTAATAAACGATCACGGAATATAATGAAACCATTATTTTTCTTAAAATCTTAGTGAAAATGTATTATTTGTTGAAAACAAAATACACCTTTGCTAAAGTTATATTTTTATGTATTAATAAAAAAAAAAATGCATGAATTAAAAAATTTTTTTTAATTAAAATAAAGCACTGTAGATGTTAAAAATTAAACTTTTTTTTCAAATATTTCATATATATTACGAAAAAGGCTCCTAAATTCCATGTGGGTATCTTTTAGAATGATCAGTACAGTCGCGGATGGGGTCCAAAAAACGAACGAGAACGGGGTTATAAAAATAAATATGCAACAAGTGAGTTTAACCTACGTCGAGAAGAGATATTTGTCTACTTACCTATGATATTTGTTTGTATTTTTACGTACTATAAATGGGTTTTTATTAGATGTAAAAAAAAATTTCTTGTTCATTTTCAAC
This sequence comes from Sepiola atlantica, assembly GCA_963556195.1. Classification (NCBI taxonomy): domain Eukaryota; kingdom Metazoa; phylum Mollusca; class Cephalopoda; order Sepiida; family Sepiolidae; genus Sepiola; species Sepiola atlantica. The sequence continues at coordinate 10,128,778 of OY744532.1, read as the reverse complement.
TCGTATTCTTTCTAGACAAAATGGCGTCTTCTGCTCACTTCCTTACGAGCAAGCGCCATTTTTTTTTTGCAATGTTCGTGTGACAAAACTATTGATTTCTAATAAATAGCAGTTGGAACGGTTTAAAAATACAAACAAATATCACAGGTCAGTTTGAAATTAACTTTTATCGACGACAGTTACTTTTATTTGTTGTATATTTGTTTTTTTTAGCGTACTGATCATTCTAAAAGATACCCGCATTGTTTAATCAATATTTTCACAAAAAAAAAAATAATATAATTGCAAAAAATATTTTATGTGATTTTAATGATTAGAGTTTCTGGGAAAATTAAAAATGCGATATAATTATATTTCTCTTTCGCACATGAACGCGTCATCAAAATTGAGATTTTAAGACGGGGGATCAGTTTTCAATGTAAATTTAACGTAGACTGATCCCCCTCTTTTTGACCATCTCAAATTTTTTTAATTATTCTTCTGTTTACAATTACCTATCATGTCGCGAGAGAATTCCGGGGATTTTGGAAAGAAATTTCAAAAAATTGAGATTTTAAGACGTACAAAGTTGTGAAAAACAGACTATGGTAAAAAGACGAACAAGATTGATTCCCCGTCTTAAAATCACAATTTTTAAAAATTTATTTCCAAAAACCCCGGAATTCTCTCGCGACATGATAGGTAATTGTAAACAGAAGAATAATTTTTTAAATTTGAGATGGTCAAAAAGAGGGGGATCAGTCTACGTTGAATTTACATTGAAAACTGATCCCCCGTCTAAAAATCACAATTTTTTAAAATTTATTTCCCAAAACCCCGAAATTCTCTACTGACATGATAGGTAATTGTACACCGAAAAAGATTTTTTAAAAATTGAGATGGTCAAAAAGAGGGGGATCAGTCTACGTTGAATTAACATTGGAAACTGATCCCCTCTCCTAAAATGTAAAATATTTGAAATTTTGTTCCAAAAACCCCAGAATTCTCTAGCAGCCTGATAGATAAGTGTACACCGAAAAAAGAAAAGAAAAATGGTCAGTAAAAAGTTGTGAAAAACGGACAGTGGACAAAGACGAACATGTGCCAATAATTTATTTTTTTTTTGGGGGGGGGGGGGGTCCGACAAGCTTTTCAGGATATTCACGTGTAATCGCCTAAAAAGTAGAATCCCATGGGAGGGGGGTGGGTAGCGAAGAGTATTAATTTACAAATCTAACAAAATATGTTTTTAATATTTTTAAGTAAAAAGTAAATGAGGAAAATTTCAACGTGAAAATAACTTTTTTTTAAATGTATTATACCGGCTGAAATTCGATTTTCAAAAATTTAAATAATTAAAATAATACTTACTTTTGTAACTGTAGCCTTTGTATAGGAGTAAAGGGTAGTATCTGTTCTAATACCGCACTTCAACACGATGTACTTCTAGACCGAGACAATTTTTATTTTTGTCCCAATCGACAATATACTGACACCTTTTTGACTAGGTGGATTTTTCCCACATTTAAACCCGACATTGTCTCTAACTCTGCCCTCGTGGGGAGGCAAGTAAATAGGGACTGTGGATCTTTAGCATAAAGCATATTTTTGCGGGGAAAATGGCCATGTGCGGCGTTGTTCAAACGGACTAAGTTTCACTTGAAATATGTCTGCAAGATTCCGAAAGGCAAACGTTGTTATTGAATTCAAAATTCTCTTAAAAGTCACGAATTTTTGAGTCAATGTTGCTGTCAGTGTAACTCTTTAGGGATTTCTAATCTTCAGTGTTATGTCATATTAAAAGAGTTTGAAAAATTGGAGAGCTCTTTGTTTAAAATAGATTTTTAGACATTAAAAAGACAAACGAATTTCATCAATGGAAACAAAGTAAAAAATCTTTTTTTTGGCAATTCTTTTCAATTTACGGTACTGGTACAGCTTTTGAACCAGACTTTTGGTTCGACATCTTCCGGCCGTATACGTATGCCGAAGCACTTAGCCAATCAGAGGGCTTGAGAAAAAGACGACAACTCTGGGTCTTCGGAGGCTATGATCACGACCTTCGTCACGAAGGCAGAGACGACGGTTTCCTAGTGACAGTACCGGGTGGCACTTTTACCCCCAGCCCAGGCTGCCCAACGCCGCCCAGGCCGCCCAGCCCCCGGCGCCAGCATTTTGGCTCACGTGACTCAATCGTAGTCACTTATGAACAGAATAGTCTTCCGTATTAACAATTAGCATGTATCCCACCCCCAATACATTTTTTTTGTATATTAATTATTTACCTTACGAAATAGAATGAAGATTGATGAATTTATGAGTTTATTAAAATCTTGGATACAAGGCATAAAGGAAAAACATTAAAAATTTGTCAAATTAAAAAAAAAATGATATCTACATTTAAAAGTAATAGCTAAATCTCCCCTGACCCCAGGGGGCTAAATAAGATTCTATTTCTTTTTAGGCGATTACGTGTGTACACCACGAAAAAAACAAAAACAATTATTTTAAAATTTAGAGTGCGGGATTAGTTTTGCATATAAATTTGGCATAAAAAATTATCCCCCCTTTTCAGGCTATTCTAAATTTTTAGGGCAACTAACCCTTTTTTTTACTTTTTAAAGTAAGATCAACGTTAAAGTGTAGTATCTGTTCAGATACTATTTTTTATCTTTTCTGTCGGCGGTCAGTGAAGGAGAAATCCTTCTAGACTGTGGTAATTTTAATTTTTGTCTCAATCCAGAGTGCCCCTTTTGAAGGGAGATGGATTTTCCCCACATTAAAAACCGATCTCATGTCTAACTCTGCCCTCGTTAACGTTACTTCTATTTTGAAAAGTAAAAATAAAAATAAATCGAAAAGAAAAAAAGTGTAAAATCGGCAAATATTTAAAGCGAGTAAAAAAAATCGGCAAGTATTTAAATCGAGTAAAATAAATAAATAAACCGAAAAGAAAAAAATAAATGTATTCCTTTGTTGTTTTGATGGTTTCAGGTGTGTAAACCCTCAGAGTTTCACTGTGACTTTCTACTATGGAAGGAATAATCATAAACATCAATGAAATGTTTGAAGTATTGGAGCTCAAGGTTAGATATCCAACGAAACTGCCCCGGTCGGTATGTTTGTACATTTACAGTATTCCTTCGAAATAGCTAAAATATTTAACTTTCAGAACCTTATGCTGCATTTTAATGTTGAAATTTGAATTCTCCATTAAACTTTGATTCCAAAACATGTGTAATGGAGGGTATATCATAGCCTTTTAAAATCGTCAAATTTTGTCACAAATTTTGTCCATTTACAGCGGACTTTCAAAATAGCTAAAATATTCAACTTTTAGGACTTTATTTTTTCTTTAAAATGTCCAAATTTGAATTCTCCATTAAATTTAGGTGCAGAAACATGTATAATGAAGGGTATATTATGATCTTTTAAAATTACCAAATTTTGTCACGAAGTATGAGCCCCAGACCTTGAACTGTGTCATACATATCGTTTGTTGTTTACGGGTTAGGGTCTTGTTTTTCTTTTGTTGGCAACTTTTTTGTTAGAGATTATTATAGGAGATAGTCTGACAGTTTATGCAAAACTGACGAAAAAAATTATGCTTCGGCAGTATTCAATATAATGTTCATATAAAATAATAGAATTAGCTGTGTAATTTAATTTTTTATATATAAATGTGTATCATCATTTCTGATGACCTAAAGAAGAAAACAGCTACTGTTAAATTTTTATTTAAAGTGGAGGATTTCTTTCAAAATTCATTTCAGATGGCGTGGATTGTCTGACTTGTTGTTTGCTTTCCAATGCAAGTCTTGTAATGCTTTTTTAATAAAATAGAACTGAAATATTACGAGTTGAAAAAAAAAGTGGGTTATTTCTTATGACTTAAAATAATAAAAAAATCACCCACCCTTGACTTTGCTTCTTTTTTTATCTTCCTTTGATTGTTGAGAAGTAGGGGAGTGAGGCGCTAGACATGAAATAAATGAAGCCGATGTTAAAAACATGTTAAAAACATCAAAGACGTCCAAAGTTATAAATGAAGAAGTAGGGGAGTGAGGCGCTAGGCATGAAATAAATGAAGCCGATGTTAAAAACATGTTAAAAACATCAAAGACGTCAAAAGTTATAAATGAAGAAGTAGGGGAGTGAGGCGCTAGACATGAAATAAATGAAGCCGATGTTAAAAACATGTTAAAAACATCAAAGACGTCAAAAGTTATAAATGAAGAAGTAGGGGAGTGAGGCGCAAGACATGAAATAAATGAAGCCGATGTTAAAAACATGTTAAAAACATCAAAGACGTCAAAAGTTATAAATGAAGAAGTAGGGGAGTGAGGCGCTAGACATGAAATAAATGAAGCCGATGTTAAAAACATGTTAAAAACATCAAAGACGTCAAAAGTTATAAATGAAGAAGTAGGGGAGTGAGGCGCTAGACATGAAATAAATGAAGCCGATGTTAAAAACATGTTAAAAACATCAAAGACGTCAAAAGTTATAAATGAAGAAGTAGGGGAGTGAGGCGCAAGACATGAAATAAATGAAGCCGATGTTAAAAACATGTTAAAAACATCAAAGACGTCCAAAGTTATAAATGAAGAAGTAGGGGAGTGAGGCGCTAGACATGAAATAAATGAAGCCGATGTTAAAAACATGTTAAAAACATCAAAGACGTCAAAAGTTATAAATGAAGAAGTAGGGGAGTGAGGCGCAAGACATGAAATAAATGAAGCCGATGTTAAAAACATGTTAAAAACATCAAAGACGTCAAAAGTTATAAATGAAGAAGTAGGGGAGTGAGGCGCTAGACATGAAATAAATGAAGCCGATGTTAAAAACATGTTAAAAACATCAAAGACGTCAAAAGTTATAAATGAAGAAGTAGGGGAGTGAGGCGCAAGACATGAAATAAATGAAGCCGATGTTAAAAACATGTTAAAAACATCAAAGACGTCAAAAGTTATAAATGAAGAAGTAGGGGAGTGAGGCGCTAGACATGAAATAAATGAAGCCGATGTTAAAAACATGTTAAAAACATCAAAGACGTCAAAAGTTATAAATGAAGAAGTAGGGGAGTGAGGCGCTAGGCATGAAATAAATGAAGCCGATGTTAAAAACATGTTAAAAACATCAAAGACGTCCAAAGTTATAAATGAAGAAGTAGGGGAGTGAGGCGCAAGACATGAAATAAATGAAGCCGATGTTAAAAACATGTTAAAAACATCAAAGACGTCAAAAGTTATAAATGAAGAAGTAGGGAAGTGAGGCGCAAGACATGAAATAAATGAAGCCGATGTTAAAAACATGTTAAAAACATCAAAGACGTCCAAAGTTATAAATGAAGAAGTAGGGGAGTGAGGCGCTAGACATGAAATAAATGAAGCCGATGTTAAAAACATGTTAAAAACATCAAAGACGTCAAAAGTTATAAATGAAATTGAAGGAAAACAATTGTGGCTAACACAAGAAAGAAAGAAAAGGGCAAAAACGGGAAAGTTTTAAAAAGAAAAAAGGAAAGAAAAAAAACGTATAAATTGACATAGAAAGGAAAAAATAAATAAATAAAACTTTATGGGAATAAATTTGTGTCTTCTCTTCCCTCATTCTATTATATTACCTCACCTCTGAGGGGAGGTCTAAATGTCTCACAAAATCACAACCAAATAAAATACAGGGGGTTGTTATCAATGCAATAAAAAATAATAACAGCCCAATTATTTCCTACCTCGTGTTGTCCACTTCTAAATTAATTTAAATTAATGTTTCACAACAGCATGAAGAAACAAAGAAATCATCAATTTGAAGAAAGGACCTTTTATTGAGATGTTGCATTGCCTTCTCTTCTGCCAGCAGTGGAGGGGGCATCTCAAGCTCTGGCTATTTAACTCCGTAGTTTATTGTTGATCTTAAGTCATCTCTTACCGTCCAGTTCGCTCCAAGACTTCCAACCGTCTGCTTACTTCTCTTCCCCCCTTTTTGAGCCATGTGACGTCACGTCCGCTTCTGGGCACCAGGTTGAGGTGACATTTGAGCAGATACACGCTGACCCCATCACCCCGATATCCTGTGTATGTGTGAACGTTGCCTTGGGAACCGAAATCATCAGATATACACTAACAACGTACCCATTACTATGTAACAATTTGTTGGGTCGACTTTTGTGCGATGAGACGGATATATATTTATTTACAAATACATACACACTGCTCTTTATTATAGTGTGCAGGGTAATACACCAACTACTTCTCAACATATCCTCCATCTCAGTCACTGCGCTTCCGAAACCCCACTCACCTTACTCTGTAGAACTCCATGTTGATTTTTTTTTTTTTTTTTTTAAATGGAAGTCGCTCCAGACAAGGCATAAAGCCACTTGATGTAAGGAGCTAAAAAAAAAAAACTACTTCAAGGTCAAAAAGTAGCTAACTATAAGTGTTAGATGGATAGATTCCGACCCAGAAAACAGCAATTCTTCCCCCTTTGTCAGAAACATCGCTCATGGAATGTGAGGACTAAAGGACAAAATAAAGGAAGCGAGAGTTACGAGGCTGCCGAAAGTAAACCCAAGGTCCAATTTCTACTCTCCTAATGAACAATGTAGATAGAGCAGTTCTAGCCTCATAAATCATTTTGAGTCGTGTTCATGTCAAATGTTCTTTAGGTTTTGCAAAAAAAAGAATTCTGAAAGTGAAAGATTGGAGATGTAAGGTTGACGAGTTAATGTTTCCTAATTCAATTATCGTAGAACAGTTTGAAGAATTTGCTGGTGCATTAGAGCTATAAAAAAGACCAACTTTCCTTATTACTTTTTTTTCCGATTTCCTTAAAATTCTTTGCCAATATTAGTCTTTGAAATTTGAGAAAATCTCTGGAAGTAATGTGTTCCACAGATGGGAAGTTCCTGGGAAAAAATCTGTTCCATTTGATATTAGGCACATGGAGGAAGAAAGGAGTTTTTTTGCAGCTGTTGTAGAGAGACGAGTTCTTGCTGTGAATGTCTTACAAGGAGGAACCAGAGATTGGTGCTCAGTCGACCATCTTCTACAGAAATAGCAAGAGAGTAGAGAAAGACTAGCAACATCTTTTCTGTTAAAAAGGGGCTGTAAAGAACTGAAGAGTAGTTCGGCAGAAGCTCTTTGAAGCCAGTTTGATTGGATCCTTGCTCTTGTCATTTAGTACCTAAACAAAGAAATGGAATCGTCCGTTTTTCCATAAAAAGAATGAGAACAAGAGCTGATGGGACTTGCTAGTTCAACCTTGTGATTGCTAAATTACTTTTTTCACCCTGTATCTTTTGTTTAGTAAACCTCCTTTTTTTATCCTAAATTCTTGTTGGAGTTTTCCCTTTATTTTTTCTGTTAACCCTGATACTCCAGTTACAATAGTTGATCGCATCCTCGTAGCCAACTCCGAAGCTTATTTGTGAAATCTTACTAACTTTTGTCAAACTGAAAACAAGCGATAACTTTATTCTCTAACTCTCTGGATATCTATCTATTTTCTCTTCGCAATCAGTTAAGGCACTAAGTGTATACACTAGATGTTTATTTACTCCTCCCGGAGTTAGGCACAAGGCCAGTTTTATCTTACTCCCACAAGTAAGATGTGACCACAGCTTGGGTCGAGAAAGTGGGGTTAAAAGCCAGCGCTCGTGAGGTGAGCACTCTGGCCATTTAAAAATTACCTGGGCAGCCCCGTCGGCATTCCCCGGTAGGGGCGCCTCAGACAGTAAGCAATAAACTTACTCCTCCCCAAAGAGGGGAGGCGAAGCCTGGGAGGGTGGACCTCCTAGAACTGCACAGGACAGGCGTGCAAACCACATCTATGGAAGCGCCGTTCAGAGAACTTCCCATTGCCTAGACAGAGTTGGCTCCCTCTACCGTGCTAGTAAACTCCTCACATCTGACATTATCCTGTATCTCTACAAAGCCACCATCCGCCCATGCATAGAGTATTGTTGCTACATCTGGGCCGGTGCATCATCTACTACTCTCTCCCTCCTTGATAAGGTCCAATTGTAATAATTTTTCTGTACCAAAAAATATATATTGATTATAACCAATATATATATATATATATATATATATATATATATATATCATATACAGACTAGCCTTGAGAATTCTACAGTTTTATCCTTTATCGATTGTATATTGCTGACGTACTAAAAAATATTTCCATTTTATCGACGTCTAGCGTGATCGCAGACCGCATATTATTGTACCAACTTTGTTCAAACTGAAACATACTTATCTAAGTACTCTGGTTAATGTAGTTTCAGAATATATCTGGTTATTAACGTTTATCTCCAAAACTCTTGTAGAAGATTTTGACATACTTCCATTCCATGGACGTCAGACACGAACGTAACATAAACCCCATGATATTATTGTACCATCTTTGGATAGAACAGATACTGCACTTTGTATCCTATTCCGAAGAAAGTGTATTTTAGTTCGAATTTCACATTTGACAAAACAGTGACATCAGATAAAAAATTTTAAATTACTTTTTTTGCATAGCATTTTCAGTGATTAGGCGATCTGTTCTTTTAAAAATGGGAGGGGAGGGTGATAGTGTACGTACAAACATGAAATTGCCTTAGCGTACTATTATATAGATATATATAGAGAGATATGTGTGTGCATAAAAAAAAGAGGGGGGAATATTCAACAGCATATTTAATAATTTCCTAAAACAACTATATTGAACCAAAATACAATTATTTTTTCATGAAAAATGTGTATACATATACTGAAATGGATTTTATAAGCTTCTGTAAATATTAACTGTCCCTACCCGGCATTGCTCGGGAGTTCTTTGGTTCAGCCAAAATAATTCTAGGACAGTTGTAATATCTCACTTATTTCACCCCAATCGATTGAAGACACCATAACCACCAGCAATGCCAAACATAAGGTAAAATAAGCATTTCAATGTTGCCGTTGTTGTTTGTTAAGCAAGTCGGACTTCTGCAGCGAGCTCACAAAGATTGTGCCTAAGGATTTTCTGGTCTCCATGAGAGCCTCTTCGTTGGTCGCAGCTATTCGGTAACCTGACACCGAGAGCAGCAAGGCTCAGGGGTTGCATGCGAAGTTGGGGAAGGATTGGTCCAGAACAGACAAAGAAATGGCGCAGAAACAACGTTGCCACTCTCACTCAGTTGATTTGTGGTTCTGTGCCCGACACGTCTTTGCTTGCCACACGCAGAGCAGAGGTGACCAGATGACGACGGATCCTTATATCTACTCCGCTTGGATTTTTACCAGAGCCCTGCTAGCCAGGTATCTCTAAGACTTCCGCATTACTACCATCCCTACCATTGTGAGGAAGGGTTAGACTTTAGTGGGACGGGTGAGTGTTGTTGGGTTTTATGGAATCTCAACCATCGCTGGATCATTTTCATGGCCAAGATCGTTCATGTTTTTGTACACAATTGATTTTTAGATTCATTTGAATTTGTCTTCCAAAATGGTCACCCATTTAAGTACTGACCAGGCTTAACGTTGCTTAACTTCAATGATTTCTTGGGAACCGATGTGTCAACATGATCATAGCCGTATTCGATGTTAAGTAAATCATATTGAAGAGTTTCTTTTAAATCTATTTTATAAAGTCGATTAAGTATGTCCTTTTTCACCAGTCTCCCCACAAGGTTAAAGTTAGCCACAAGGTTGGTTTTTAATGTGGGGGAAATCCAGCTCCTCAAAAAAGGAAACTCTGTATTGACAACAAAAATACCTGCATAGTCTCATCAGCATTCCATCATGACTGAGTGCATCTTGGGCAACAGACAATAAACACACATGCCTCTAAAAGGAGGAGGTAATGCTTGGGAAGATGCCTTCCTGAAACCGAATATATACTACTATCTGATCCTAGCCTATAGACTGGATAGTGTTACGTTTCAACCTTGTGTTATTCATAACTACATGAAAGTTAGCTGAGTTTTTGTATGCGTTTTTTCTGTGATCCTGCCAGACCACAGGAAACGCCGCCTACAAATTAGTTCTTCCATACCTCAAAAAGAACAGTCAAGACAAAACTTGTTTCAAGAGAAAGGTGATTTATTCAACTAAATCTCCTGGCCAAATCGCTGACCAGTGGAAGGTGGAGACAGGGAGACATCGATAATCACTATCTCATCAGAGCATCTTAAAATAACATGTTTGTACTTCTAGGGCTTCCAATGAACTGCTCACTCCTCTCCCTTACTCTCTCTTTCAGCCATGTGATGTCGCATCCGTTTCTGTCAATTCCCACAGCTGAGTAAAACAAACCTTGAGTTCACCAAGTTGACTTCGTCTGAGCTTTGATTTTCTGTTATTTTCAACTAACCAAATTATATACTAGCAGTTCAACTCGCCAAATATTTAACAGTAGTATTGAATAATTGAAGTCTCTCTGTGCATATATCTAAAGCTTAGAGAAAGAAAGCTTAAATTTGGTAGGAATGATGCCTTTTCTCTGTATATCTGTTACTAATGGAGATTTGGTATCTGTCAGTCTGAAGCCGAAACTAAACTATTACTATCTTTTAAGGCTCAATTGAGTTTACTATACTATTTCAGAGTAATGTACTATCTTTAAATGTTCAATTAAAAGGGGGGGTGATGTAGTATCTGTTCTGTTATTATGATACCATCTTCCCAGGCATTACCTCCTACTTTTTTTAGGGGGGGGGAGGAGAAGGGGGATAGTGTAGTATCTGTACTGTGATCATGGTAGTAGTCTGAATAATACAAACTAGCGGGACCCGTGTAAATTACACGAAATGATGTTTTCAATTCTAATTATCTTATTTCTAACCTATACATTACTTTGTAAATGCTTTAGATTAAATTAAATTTGGCTCCAATTCATGAGTAGCATACAAAGATTTGAAGGTCGTTGACACACAAAATAACACACACGCTATCGTATTAATATATAGATTCCCGGTCGTGCCCTCCCTACCTTACTCCCTTCCTCCCCTTCGATGTAGAAAATTTTTTTGGGGGTTGGTTGGAATCGAACTACAAACCTATCGGGCCGACGTCGACAACCGACGTCAAAATCCTACGTCGCTAACCGTTGCGCAAAAGGGAAAAACTTGAAACATTACGAAAATTACCTGTCTTGAATGCTTTTCAAAATCTAGGTGCGGCACGCATGCGCAGAGCTTTTGCCGGAAGCGTGACACACGAACACACACGCTATCGTATTAATATATAGATTATACATATCCAATGTGTGTATACAGATTTTTGAGGCACCATGTTATAGTTTGTTTAAAAATGGCGTTTAGGGTTTTGGAGATAGATGCCCATAAAGATATCTATTGTGAAACTTTATTATCCGGGGCACATGGATAAGTGTATCTCATTTTGATCAAAAAGGGGTACAATAATATCGGGGAGTCTGCATTAATGCCAAACATCCATAAAAATGAAGATACATTTCACTTTCAAAATTGAAAATTATACAAAAAAAAAAAAAAGAATGGAAATGTTAAGAAGGGGTTCAGGGTTTGGAACAGGTGTACACAGGGGTCCTATTAACTCCCAAGAATTATATTATGAGATGTAAAAATTAAAAAAAGAATAAAAAAGGTAATATGGAGATACTACTATTTGATCCTAGCCTAAAAAGTGCAAAAAAAAAAAAAAAAAAAAGGTGATAGGGTTGCTCATTCAATCTCTGGCAATGGCAGGTGTTTTTGGTAGCTTACTTAATAAAGCTATATATGTCCCTCTGTGAGCGTGTGTAGGAATTATCTTCTTTCCTCTGCATATTAGTTGGCCTATGCCATCAAAAATGATGGCATACTTTTATCATTGCTTCTCTTGATTACAGAAATTGTACCATGTAGGGTTTTTTGGCAGAGTTTTCCTTAATTGCTAAGATCAAAGAATGTTATCAATGGATTGTGCTATGATAAACTTGCTGCTCTGGTGCCCCCACGATGCAAATTCACTAGAGCAATAATTATTAGATCAAGTCAGCTGAAACATTGGGCAAAATCTCATTACCTTTTGAAAAAAGGTACAAACATGATATTGTTCATATAAGATTCATTCTAACAGCTAACACATTGAATCTTCAAAATATGATTAATAGTACATGAAAGATGAAGGTAGATTTTATTTTAATTGTAAATCGATAAAAAAAACTTAGATGCGGACAATATAAAAACAGACAGAAGCACAGTTTGATGATAGGGCAAAATATTAATTCAATAGTTCTCAACATTTTAAGTGGATACTTTTTTTCCTTCATTCATTATAAAGGGAGATAACATTTGCAAAAACTAAAACAAAAACACATTCCTTTCATTAACTGTTTCGACTGACCATTCGGGTGGCATTACTACTACTACTATGAAAAATAATAATAATAATAATAATAGAACAATGCAATTAGGACAAACTATATTAAAGATAAAACAGATAAAACAGAGGAAAACATTAAATACAGACTATGTGGACAAAGAGACGAAACAGTAAATCACATAATAAGTGAATGCAGCAAACTAGTCCCCCCAAAAATACAAGAACAGACACAACTGTGTGGGAAAAGCAGTACACTGGAAACTCTGCAAATGACTGCATTTTGAACATGCGGAAAAATAGTACAAACATAAACCAGAGACAGTACTGGAAAATAAAAAACACAAAATCCTCTCGGATATGGAGGTGCAAACAGATAAACTCATCCAAGCAAGGAGACTGGATGTCATAATAATCGACAAGAAGAAGGAAAAATCCTGCCAAATCATAGATTGTTATGTAACAGCAGACGACAGGTTGAAGATGAAGGAGACAGAAAAACGAAGCAAATACACAGAACTCGCCAAAGAATCGAAAAGGATATGGAGTATGACGAAAGTCAATATAATACCAATAACCGTAAGAGCACTAGGAACAATCCCAAAAAACCTGGAAAAAAGACTGAAAGAAATTGGAATCAAAGGAAAGACTGAAACCATACAATGGACAGCAATGATGAAAACAGCTGAAATCTTAAGGAAAACCCTTGAATGCGGAAACCAATCCACATAAGCTACGAATGCTAACCAGTCACATGGAAGTTGCAATAGGAAGGAAACAAAAACACAAACAGAACACCATCACATGAAACCAAGGAACAGAAAAAATGAAAGAAATTTCATAAACTAAGTAATATTTACGTATGAATGTGAAACGTAATTTAATAAAAATAGTCAAAATCTAATCGAATCGAGTCACCATAGTCTTCAATGTGTTTGTTAATAGCTATTCTGACAATCCGATATCCCATATTCTGGGAAAAAATGTTAAGAGTAATCTGAAAGGTATAAATCTGCATTGTTCTTGGTATGACAGGAATAATATGAAGAATGTCATAGGAAAATGAAACAAAAAGACATGAATATTCAGAGAATCGTTGTGTTCACTCCGAATAACGGTCTGTGTACTTGACATCCAATCCGATATTTCTTTATTCCGCGAATACAGTCAGGACGTCTGGAAGAATGAAAGTCTATTTCTAAGGAGCATTTATTATTAGGTTGAAAATATATAGGAGTTACAAAGAAAAATAGTAGCATGAAAAATGAAACACAAACAGTGTTTGTGCAAAAACATAATCCTATGAACAGTCCTCAATAATTATGGGGGTTGTGGGAGTAGATATTAGTATGAGAGTGAAAATCCCTCCAACCTCCTCTGCAATTGACTGCGTTGGGAGAAGCAGCTTACACAGAAAAAAATATAAGAAATTTTGAAAGGGAACAAAATAAACACATATTTTTCTGAAAACGCATCAGAAATTGGCCTAGGTGGCTGGCAGAATGGATTAAAATATGAATGTTTCGGTTCAAAATCTATAATGGTCAATGAAATAGGGGAAAAATTGACTTTACTTTATTATATAGATATAGTAAAGGAATTATCTTCAGCAAGTTTTATGGCGATCGCTGCATAAAAGATATAAAAATAAATTTATGTTCAAGCTGGGTAAGTCAGCTAGTTTATAATACATAAAACAAACAAATATTTGGTTATAAAGAAGATTCTTTTAATTTATCTACATAAGCTTTGTATTTTTTCCCACTTAGTGTCAGAAAGTGTAGATCGGGTAAATTATGGCTATACTTCTGTAACTCATAAAATCGGAATCGGAGATTCTCTTCGCTATACTTAAACACAAGCGTATTCTTTATTATATCTTCGTTGGAGAATCCAAATTCTTTCCGCAGCATGTGCAAATGATTCTGCAGTTTGAAGATATTTACGGAAAGAAGATACGGAAATTTGCGGACCATTGATGCCAAATTGGATTCGCTGCAGTCCAACTGCTTACGCAGATACTCCTCCTTAGACGTGCAATCTGCATAAATAGACCGCTCGTTGACCATTTTTTGGAGAAGCGCCTGGTATTCCTCTCCAGAGGATTTCATCAGCTGATTCAAAGATTTTGTCCAAATAAACCTCGGAATGTGCAATCTTTTAAGATCGTTCAGCTTTGTTTCGATGACGTCGGCGGGGAATGTAAGAAGCCATATCCGTTCCGTGAGAATCGTGGCAAATTCCGGATCCATTGACAGATACACATCCATTTTTTTTCGGATCGTCGATAGCTTTGAATTGTCAAACCATGTGGACGTCTTAACAAGCGAGGCTACAAAAGTCTCAGAACAACCAAGGGACTTTTTCAGAAGGCCACATTTGTCATTAAACTCTTCTCGGTTGCGTGAGTCTTCTACGTACGTCTGGTAGCGCTTGCAGAACTCTCTCTGAGATAAGTTTATCATCGACAGACGGATGCTTTTCAGGTCGGTGTTCTGATTTAGATCTTCGAAGCGAGCCTTCACCGTTTCATATTTACGCTTGAAAATGTCCGGATAGGTAAACACATCCTGCCCCGTTATAGAGTTGGCAGCAAAAAGGTCGATCATTTTGGTGAATTTTTTACGGGTCATTTTGAGTAAGTGTTGATTGTTATGGAGAAATTCCATTGTTTCTTTCTCGGAGCACTTAAGCATGTTTTTCATGTATTCTTGCCGAAATGAACATTCTTTCTCTAGATTTTCTTCCAAGACTTTTTGCGGAAGAGAGGAGATGGTCATTACACAGGAACGTGCCAGCAACGACTGCCAGTTGCACATCTTAAGAGGATCACGCACAATGGTAGACGTACCTACAATTAAAAAGAAAAGAAAATTAATGGATCTGAAATTTAATAAACAAAGCAATATTGTTATTGTATAAACCCTCTATCAGGGGGGGGTGGACTATGACTGTTGTTCATTCTCCTGGCGATTACATTTGATTATTATTGGGTGGCTGGAACAAAGCTTATTCTGAATGAAATATATGACAATATGATACACACACACACACATATATATATATATATATATATATATATATATATATATATATATATGGGTTCTTACAAAAAATATATATCTAAGTATATATTCTTTATAATATCCGAAAATGTTCCAAATTGCAAGCTCAATGAAGTTGTATTACAAGCTTCAGAGCATATATATTTTATATTGGCATTCCAATAATTAAAGGAATATAATCCATAACCATAACTTTCATCTGTTCTTTCAATTTCTTTATTTTCATATATCGGTGAATACCTATAATTCCTCTTTGTCTCGCAAACTAAAAATTGTTATATATATTTATATTTTATTTTTTATGTTTATTTTTTCCAAATTCAATATTTTCTGATTTGTGTCACCCTTTAAAAATTATTTGTAACGCAATTCAGAGAAATTAGAAATCATAACATTCCTTTGATCTGACGTCAATAGTCGACCAATAGACAATGATAAATAGAAATTGATCTAATAATTCAATAGTCGACCAATAGACAATGATAAATAGAAATTGATCTAATAATTCAATAGTCGACCAATAGACAATGATAAATAGAAATTGATCTAATAATTCAATAGTCGACCAATAGACAATGATAAATAGAAATTGATCTAATAATTCAATAGTCGACCAATAGACAATGATAAATAGAAATTGATCTAATAATTCAATAGTCGACCAATAGACAATGATAAATAGAAATTGATCTAATAATTCAATAGTCGACCAATAGACAATGATAAATAGAAATTGATCTAATAATTCAATAGTCGACCAATAGACAATGATAAATAGAAATTGATCTAATAATTCAATAGTCGACCAATAGACAATGATAAATAGAAATTGATCTAATAATTCAATAGTCGACCAATAGACAATGATAAATAGAAATTGATCTAATAATTCAATAGTCGACGAATAGACAATGATAAATAGAAATTGATCTAATAATTCAATAGTCGACGAATAGACAATGATAAATAGAAATTGATCTAATAATTCAATAGTCGACCAATAGACAATGATAAATAGAAATTGATCTAATAATTCAATAGTCGACCAATAGACAATGATAAATAGAAATTGATCTAATAATTCAATAGTCGACGAATAGACAATGATAAATAGAAATTGATCTAATAATTCAATAGTCGACGAATAGACAATGATAAATAGAAATTGATCTAATAATTCAATAGTCGACCAATAGACAATGATAAATAGAAATTGATCTAATAATTCAATAGTCGACCAATAGACAATGATAAATAGAAATTGATCTAATAATTCAATAGTCGACCAATAGACAATGATAAATAGAAATTGATCTAATAATTCAATAGTCGACCAATAGACAATGATAAATAGAAATTGATCTAATAATTCAATAGTCGACGAATAGACAATGATAAATAGAAATTGATCTAATAATTCAATAGTCGACCAATAGACAATGATAAATAGAAATTGATCTAATAATTCAATAGTCGACCAATAGACAATGATAAATAGAAATTGATCTAATAATTCAATAGTCGACGAATAGACAATGATAAATAGAAATTGATCTAATAATTCAATAGTCGACCAATAGACAATGATAAATAGAAATTGATCTAATAATTCAATAGTCGACGAATAGACAATGATAAATAGAAATTGATCTAATAATTCAATAGTCGACCAATAGACAATGATAAATAGAAATTGATCTAATAATTCAATAGTCGACGAATAGACAATGATAAATAGAAATTGATCTAATAATTCAATAGTCGACCAATAGACAATGATAAATAGAAATTGATCTAATAATTCAATAGTCGACCAATAGACAATGATAAATAGAAATTGATCTAATAATTCAATAGTCGACCAATAGACAATGATAAATAGAAATTGATCTAATAATTCAATAGTCGACCAATAGACAATGATAAATAGAAATTGATCTAATAATTCAATAGTCGACCAATAGACAATGATAAATAGAAATTGATCTAATAATTCAATAGTCGACCAATAGACAATGATAAATAGAAATTGATCTAATAATTCAATAGTCGAGGAATAGACAATGATAAATAGAAATTGATCTAATAATTCAATAGTCGACGAATAGACAATGATAAATAGAAATTGATCTAATAATTCAATAGTCGACCAATAGACAATGATAAATAGAAATTGATCTAATAATTCAATAGTCGACGAATAGACAATGATAAATAGAAATTGATCTAATAATTCAATAGTCGACCAATAGACAATGATAAATAGAAATTGATCTAATAATTCAATAGTCGACGAATAGACAATGATAAATAGAAATTGATCTAATAATTCAATAGTCGACCAATAGACAATGATAAATAGAAATTGATCTAATAATTCAATAGTCGACCAATAGACAATGATAAATAGAAATTGATCTAATAATTCAATAGTCGACGAATAGACAATGATAAATAGAAATTGATCTAATAATTCAATAGTCGACCAATAGACAATGATAAATAGAAATTGATCTAATAATTCAATAGTCGACGAATAGACAATGATAAATAGAAATTGATCTAATAATTCAATAGTCGACCAATAGACAATGATAAATAGAAATTGATCTAATAATTCAATAGTCGACGAATAGACAATGATAAATAGAAATTGATCTAATAATTCAATAGTCGACCAATAGACAATGATAAATAGAAATTGATCTAATAATTCAATAGTCGACGAATAGACAATGATAAATAGAAATTGATCTAATAATTCAATAGTCGACCAATAGACAATGATAAATAGAAATTGATCTAATAATTCAATAGTCGACCAATAGACAATGATAAATAGAAATTGATCTAATAATTCAATAGTCGACCAATAGACAATGATAAATAGAAATTGATCTAATAATTCAATAGTCGACCAATAGACAATGATAAATAGAAATTGATCTAATAATTCAATAGTCGACCAATAGACAATGATAAATAGAAATTGATCTAATAATTCAATAGTCGACCAATAGACAATGATAAATAGAAATTGATCTAATAATTCAATAGTCGACCAATAGACAATGATAAATAGAAATTGATCTAATAATTCAATAGTCGACCAATAGACAATGATAAATAGAAATTGATCTAATAATTCAATAGTCGACCAATAGACAATGATAAATAGAAATTGATCTAATAATTCAATAGTCGACCAATAGACAATGATAAATAGAAATTGATCTAATAATTCAATAGTCGACCAATAGACAATGATAAATAGAAATTGATCTAATAATTCAATAGTCGACCAATAGACAATGATAAATAGAAATTGATCTAATAATTCAATAGTCGACCAATAGACAATGATAAATAGAAATTGATCTAATAATTCAATAGTCGACCAATAGACAATGATAAATAGAAATTGATCTAATAATTCAATAGTCGACCAATAGACAATGATAAATAGAAATTGATCTAATAATTCAATAGTCGACCAATAGACAATGATAAATAGAAATTGATCTAATAATTCAATAGTCGACCAATAGACAATGATAAATAGAAATTGATCTAATAATTCAATAGTCGACCAATAGACAATGATAAATAGAAATTGATCTAATAATTCAATAGTCGACCAATAGACAATGATAAATAGAAATTGATCTAATAATTCAATAGTCGACCAATAGACAATGATAAATAGAAATTGATCTAATAATTCAATAGTCGACCAATAGACAATGATAAATAGAAATTGATCTAATAATTCAATAGTCGACCAATAGACAATGATAAATAGAAATTGATCTAATAATTCAATAGTCGACCAATAGACAATGATAAATAGAAATTGATCTAATAATTCAATAGTCGACCAATAGACAATGATAAATAGAAATTGATCTAATAATTCAATAGTCGACCAATAGACAATGATAAATAGAAATTGATCTAATAATTCAATAGTCGACCAATAGACAATGATAAATAGAAATTGATCTAATAATTCAATAGTCGACCAATAGACAATGATAAATAGAAATTGATCTAATAATTCAATAGTCGACCAATAGACAATGATAAATAGAAATTGATCTAATAATTCAATAGTCGACCAATAGACAATGATAAATAGAAATTGATCTAATAATTCAATAGTCGACCAATAGACAATGATAAATAGAAATTGATCTAATAATTCAATAGTCGACCAATAGACAATGATAAATAGAAATTGATCTAATAATTCAATAGTCGACCAATAGACAATGATAAATAGAAATTGATCTAATAATTCAATAGTCGACCAATAGACAATGATAAATAGAAATTGATCTAATAATTCAATAGTCGACCAATAGACAATGATAAATAGAAATTGATCTAATAATTCAATAGTCGACCAATAGACAATGATAAATAGAAATTGATCTAATAATTCAATAGTCGACCAATAGACAATGATAAATAGAAATTGATCTAATAATTCAATAGTCGACCAATAGACAATGATAAATAGAAATTGATCTAATAATTCAATAGTCGACCAATAGACAATGATAAATAGAAATTGATCTAATAATTCAATAGTCGACGAATAGACAATGATAAATAGAAATTGATCTAATAATTCAATAGTCGACGAATAGACAATGATAAATAGAAATTGATCTAATAATTCAATAGTCGACCAATAGACAATGATAAATAGAAATTGATCTAATAATTCAATAGTCGACGAATAGACAATGATAAATAGAAATTGATCTAATAATTCAATAGTCGACCAATAGACAATGATAAATAGAAATTGATCTAATAATTCAATAGTCGACGAATAGACAATGATAAATAGAAATTGATCTAATAATTCAATAGTCGACCAATAGACAATGATAAATAGAAATTGATCTAATAATTCAATAGTCGACCAATAGACAATGATAAATAGAAATTGATCTAATAATTCAATAGTCGACCAATAGACAATGATAAATAGAAATTGATCTAATAATTCAATAGTCGACCAATAGACAATGATAAATAGAAATTGATCTAATAATTCAATAGTCGACCAATAGACAATGATAAATAGAAATTGATCTAATAATTCAATAGTCGACCAATAGACAATGATAAATAGAAATTGATCTAATAATTCAATAGTCGACGAATAGACAATGATAAATAGAAATTGATCTAATAATTCAATAGTCGACCAATAGACAATGATAAATAGAAATTGATCTAATAATTCAATAGTCGACGAATAGACAATGATAAATAGAAATTGATCTAATAATTCAATAGTCGACCAATAGACAATGATAAATAGAAATTGATCTAATAATTCAATAGTCGACGAATAGACAATGATAAATAGAAATTGATCTAATAATTCAATAGTCGACCAATAGACAATGATAAATAGAAATTGATCTAATAATTCAATAGTCGACCAATAGACAATGATAAATAGAAATTGATCTAATAATTCAATAGTCGACCAATAGACAATGATAAATAGAAATTGATCTAATAATTCAATAGTCGACCAATAGACAATGATAAATAGAAATTGATCTAATAATTCAATAGTCGACCAATAGACAATGATAAATAGAAATTGATCTAATAATTCAATAGTCGACCAATAGACAATGATAAATAGAAATTGATCTAATAATTCAATAGTCGACCAATAGACAATGATAAATAGAAATTGATCTAATAATTCAATAGTCGACCAATAGACAATGATAAATAGAAATTGATCTAATAATTCAATAGTCGACCAATAGACAATGATAAATAGAAATTGATCTAATAATTCAATAGTCGACCAATAGACAATGATAAATAGAAATTGATCTAATAATTCAATAGTCGACCAATAGACAATGATAAATAGAAATTGATCTAATAATTCAATAGTCGACCAATAGACAATGATAAATAGAAATTGATCTAATAATTCAATAGTCGACCAATAGACAATGATAAATAGAAATTGATCTAATAATTCAATAGTCGACCAATAGACAATGATAAATAGAAATTGATCTAATAATTCAATAGTCGACCAATAGACAATGATAAATAGAAATTGATCTAATAATTCAATAGTCGACCAATAGACAATGATAAATAGAAATTGATCTAATAATTCAATAGTCGACCAATAGACAATGATAAATAGAAATTGATCTAATAATTCAATAGTCGACCAATAGACAATGATAAATAGAAATTGATCTAATAATTCAATAGTCGACCAATAGACAATGATAAATAGAAATTGATCTAATAATTCAATAGTCGACCAATAGACAATGATAAATAGAAATTGATCTAATAATTCAATAGTCGACCAATAGACAATGATAAATAGAAATTGATCTAATAATTCAATAGTCGACCAATAGACAATGATAAATAGAAATTGATCTAATAATTCAATAGTCGACCAATAGACAATGATAAATAGAAATTGATCTAATAATTCAATAGTCGACCAATAGACAATGATAAACAGAAATTGATCTAATAATTCAATAGTCGACCAATAGACAATGATAAATAGAAATTGATCTAATAATTCAATAGTCGACCAATAGACAATGATAAATAGAAATTGATCTAATAATTCTGAAACCGGTTCAACTGACTTATATTAAAGATATTGTTTCGGAAATTAAAGACAAAGGACTGACATATTATTGAAGCAATCAATAATTATATAAAGATAGGGAAAACAAGAGAGAACAGCTTGGGTCTCAGAGACAAAGAGAAATGGACAGAAACTCCAAGGAAGGTTGTCATACACAGGGATTGTGTGTGTGGGGGGGGGGGACGTGCGTGTGTGCATGTATGAGGGTAAAAGTTTACACATTAGACCGGGAATCTTTTAGCTGATGCATACTAATGACGCATACAAGCAATTGTCATCGGAACAGATTGTTGTCAAAAGAAAAATTGCTGCAGTTGTATCAAATGTGAAATAAATAAAAGAGGAACATTTTTTTTTCTTACAATGGATTGTTTGTGTTTATTTTTTAGTCGTAACTCGGAATTGCACAACGGCAGGAGAAACGATCAAAGGGAAATAACTCACAAAGTACTAAGAATGACTAGCGTATTTCGGGGATCCAACTAATCGCCCTAGCACCATTTTTATTTGATAATTGATGACAAATCCCCCCCCCCTCGCCTCCGTTCATGGTATAGAGTCAGGGGGGTCTAAACAAGATGGTGTCTCCCCTCTAATTTCTAGGCCACAACTGTTATATTTCTGTATCTTTAAGTGTACCATCACATGGTTTAATCTATTGTAGCATGGGTCATGGCTTCGATGGTTGTTTCGTAAAAATGTACCAAGAACCACGCTGACGGTTAAAATGTTATAAATGTTGAAAATGGATAAAAACATGAATGCTAAATAAAAGGGATAACACATGTTTAACAAATACAATATATTTATATATGAACAAATTTACAAATGATTGAAAATTATTTTTTGTGAGTAAATTGTTCATTAAAAAAGTTGAGTTTGAACAATTTATTTAAAATAGTTAATTTAAAGAAAAATGTAATTAATAAATTCAAGCTTTAAAATCCTACTTAAAAATTTTTTTTTTCTTTTAATAAAAAGCCGGCATGCACCTCTGGCCTTCAGCCTCTTATCTCTATAAAGTTAGGTATGTGTATATGTTTATATATTTGTATGAATAGGATTCCCTCCTAAACTAATTAATAGATCATTATGAATTTTGAAACAATGTGGGCTATATTTAGTTTTATGCAATGGGGACAATGAGGGCTTCGTACTGTTGAGGGCAGTAGAATAGGACACAGGCATGTCAAACATGTATTCGTCTGACAAATTAGCCAACGAAGCAACAGCTTCCGGTTTGTGGTTCACATATAATGGGTTATTAATTGTAGATGAAAGGATAGGGTCTTAATTTAGCAGTGTCTTTTTGTTGAACTTCCCCTTTTCCGTTTTGGTACAATTGGATTTAAGAGAAGGGTTGATGAGAGTTGACGAAGATGCATACCATGGTTTTGGCGTACCCTGGGCGACAGGTTCACCCGTTACGGATCTAGGGTTAATATGGAGGATTGCGGTGGTCGATGATGGTTTTTGGCTTAGTTCTTCAATTTTCTTTTTCGGAATAAGCTGTTCAATAGTCATCCTGCAGTCAGTAAGAGACGCAAATAAATCTTGAAATTTGTCCATGCACTCCTGAAAATGCAGTTTTTGCTGGTTTTGGATTTGGCTGGACAAGTCGTTCTTCAATGCTAAGCATTTGGAGCAGCCAGAAAATGCTTGGTTATATCTTCACCTTACACAAACTGAGATCGCTTTTTTGGTTCAAAACAAGATGTATTTTCTCTCTGGCTCCTTTCTCAGACAAGAGTGCAAGTTAAAGGGACCTCTTCCATTGTCATTATATTTTTTTTTAAAGTGGCAAAAACAACAATGCGGTTTTGTTGTTGTTAAAAACAAGATTTTATTTTGTTCCTTTTCAAATCAAAGCACAAGTTACAGAAATGTCTTCCATTGTTATTATATTTTAAAAAATTATTTGAAAAAAAAAAAAATGTTCATAGGCATACTAAAAAAGAAAGAAAAGTTATTTGCATTTGTGGTAGATAATTCTTGCCATGAATGTTTTACAAGTCGAGCACTTTCCATGGAAATAACAATCGAGTAGAGAAAGACTAACAACATTTCTTGTGAGAAAGGAGCTGTAGAGAACAGAAGCAATCATCATCGAATTTCCATGAACAGAGTTTCTTTCCAAGAACTTCCCATCTGTGGAATACATTAACACGGGACTGCTTCCCTGCAGACTACAACATGGTCATCTTCAAATCCAATGTCAACAAATACTTGCCATAAATCATCCCCATAAATAATAAAACTTTGTTCATTCTACTCATTATTTTCAATCCTCTCATAATATTCTTCATCATTCAACTGACAATCTATTCATCTCATTAACCTTTATTCTCGAGTAGCTTTTGGTCTTGATAAGTGGTGACTCATTATTAAACAAAAGAAAAATGGATGTGTCTTGTCTATCGTAATACATCCGCATTAGTAGTTTTGAATACTCAAGAGATTGTCCTGGTGAAGAACACTATATGAGCATACATAAGAAAGAAAGAACTGTTGGAAATAAGTCATACACCATTTACTATGACTATGCAATCCCTACAGCTACATACCTGGAAAACAGAGCTGCCAAACCTGACATAAAGATGTGGGACAAAAGGGAGCAACTACTAACCCTAGTTGAACTCAGTGTTCCTAATGATGCTGGCTTAAACAGAGCTGAGAGGGAGAAGATAACTAAATACCAAGGTCTTATGTACAACAGGAAGAGAAACTGGAATCTTAGGAAGATCTCCATCATTCCAGTAATCATAGGAGCCACCGGGTTCATGAAAAATAACCTGGCTAATATACCCGGTGAACCAAGTGCAAATGAGAGTCAAACAATTGCATTTAAAGGGACGGTTAGAATCCTAAAAAGATCTCTTGGTTGCAGTCTCTGAAATAGCGGGTGAATGTCTGGCATTCAATAGGATGCCCCATCCCCAGTAAAAAACAAAAAGATACGAAAATATATATGTATATACATGTATACATATACTAACATTAAAATCAGCTTTTCAAAATTGGAAGTGAGCATAATATAAAGCAGAAAACCTTGCGCACATAAAGTGCTCAACATTATTGTAGATAGTGCTTTATATAAATAAGTAATAAAAAATTTGTTTATTTCTTAACATTATATTTCATAGCTAAATGTCAACATATAAATATATAAGAGAATGGTAGTTTGCATGAAGCATTGATTGGAATAATAATAAAAGGTATTAAGAAGGCTGAAGGCAATGCAGAGAGCCAGATTGAAGAGAGATACGAAGAACAAAAATAATCAATCGAAGGTGAGATCTTACAAATATCTATTTATTTTTATTTTTCTATCTTACGTAATAAACAGCAAGTATGGTATTAACTGTGTCCGGATGATTGGATATCAACTGATATTCAGGAGAGACCTCCCCTAGTCAAAAAATAAACAAAAGAAAAGGTCGACTATGAAAAATCCAGCAAGATGGATGCTGAAAAGAAGATAATGACAACAGAATCAGGCTCACAGATGGAGGGAGGGGGGGGGGACTGTTGCAGCAAATAAATAAATCAATAAACCCTTACATCTTATTTAGCCCTACACCCCTTACATCTTATTTACCCCTAAACCCCTTACATCTTATTTAACCCTAAACCCTTACATCTCATTTAACTGTAAACCCTTACATCTTATTTAGCCCTAAACCCTTTACATCTTATTTAACCCTAACCCTTTACATCTTATTTAACCCTAAACCCCTTACATCTTATTTAACCCTAAACCCCTTACATCTTATTTAACCCTAAACCCTTACATCTTATTTAGCCCTAAACCCTTACATCTTATTTAACCCTAAACCCTTACATCTTATTTAACCCTAAACCCCTTACATCTTATTTAGCCCTAAACCCTTTACATCTTATTTAACCCTAAACCCTTACATCTTATTTAGCCCTAAACCCTTTACATCTTATTTAACCCTAAACCCTTACATCTTATTTAGCCCTAAACCCTTTACATCTTATTTAGCCCTAAACCCTTACATCTTATTTAACCCTAAACCCCTTACATCTTATTTAGCCCTAAACCCTTTACATCTTATTTAACCCTAAACCCTTACATCTTATTTAGCCCTAACCCTTTACATCTTATTTAGCCCTAAACCCCTTACATCTTATTTAGCCCTAAACCCTTTACATCTTATTTAACCCTAAACCCTTTACATCTTATATAACCCTAAACCCTTTACATCTTATATAACCCTAAACCCTTTACATCTTATTTAACCCTAAACCCTTTACATCTTATTTAACCCTAAACCCTTTACATCTTATTTAACCCTAAACTCTTTACATCTTATTTAACCCTAAACTCTTTACATCTTATTTAGCCCTAAACCCTTTACATCTTATTTAGCCCTAAACCCCTTACATCTTATTTAACCCTAAACCCCTTACATCTTATTTAACCCTAAACCCTTTACATCTTATTTAACCCTAAACCCTTTACATCTTATTTAACCCTAAACTCTTTACATCTTATATAACCCTAAACCCTTTACATCTTATTTAGCCCTAAACCCCTTACATCTTATTTAGCCCTAAACCCCTTACATCTTATTTAACCCTAAACCCCTTACATCTTATTTAACCCTAAACCCTTTACATCTTATTTAGCCCTAAACCCCTTACATCTTATTTAACCCTAAACCCCTTACATCTTATATAACCCTAAACCCCTTACATCTTATTTAGCCCTAAACCCCTTACATCTTATTTAGCCCTAAACCCCTTACATCTTATTTAACCCTAAACCCTTACATCTTATTTAGCCCTAAACCCCTTACATCTTATTTAACCCTAAACCCTTACATCTTATTTAGCCCTAAACCCCTTACATCTTATTTAACCCTAAACCCTTACATCTTATTTAGCCCTAAACCCCTTACATCTTATATAACCCTAAACCCCTTACATCTTTTTTAACCCTAAACCCCTTACATCTTATTTAACCCTAAACCCTTACATCTTATTTAGCCCTAAACCCCTTACATCTTATTTAACCCTAAACCCCTTACATCTTATTTACCCCTAAACCCGTTACAGCTTATTTAGCCCTAAACCCTTTACATCTTATTTAGCCCTAAACCCTTACATTTTATTTACCCTAAACCCCTTACATCTTATTTAACCCTAAACCCCTTACATCTTATTTACCCCTAAACCCGTTACAGCTTATTTAACCCTAAACCCCTTACATCTTATTTACCCCTAAACCCGTTACAGCTTATTTAGCCCTAAACCCGTTACAGCTTATTTAACCCTAAACCCTTACATTTTATTTACCCTAAACCCTTTACATCTTATTTAACCCTAACCCCTTACATTTTATTTACCCTAAACCCCTTACATCTTATTTAACCCTTATCCTTTACATCTTATTTAACCCTTAACCCTTACATCTTATTTTTCTAAAAAGAAATATTTAAAATAAAAATTTTCATGATTTTCCATAACGTCTATTTGATTACTTATATTTTACCAAAACAGGAAGTCTTTAATAGGAGGGACAAATTTTGACCCTACACCGTTTGCTGCTGACTTCGAGTCGCTCGTTATTGTGGTACGTCAAAGTTCTAAGTAAATTTAATTTGCTCTGTGCCCCCACAATGATGGAGTAACAGTCATTGAGCAAATTTCTGAAAAGATTGACAAGACCCTGTCTGTTTATTTATCTTCTAACATTCATGTCTGCGGTGATTTTAATGTTTACAATGAAGAATGGTTGATCCGCTTCCACAAGACTGATGACGAAGGAAAGTTTTGTCGTGACTTTTCCCTTACATATAAGCTGATTTTTGACAAACCCACACGCGTACATGATGCTGATGGACATTTTGCAAGTTTTCTTGATCCTCTCCTGACAACTTACCCTGAACAGTTCACATCTACTGTTCTAGTTCCTCTGTGATCTTTCGATCACTCAGTTGTCTCCATTAATAGTCCAGGCAATATAGCCCATTTTAGGGCCCAACTTGGAACAAATTGCAACAGAATTTTTTTCACCACCAGGCATTCCCATGAGGTGTCTAGAACATCATACTAAAAGTCCTAAGAAATCAACGTTGAGGAAATATGTCTAATTTGCATAAATCCAAGATGGCCGCCAATTTTCGATAATTTGCCATATCTCCGCATTTAGATGTCATAATTGAGTGATTTGAAGTGCTAAAATGGGGTTTTTGAACACAAGGATTTACGTGGAGTAGGTTACATTTTTATTGGATAAAGAATTTATAGCCAAAAATCCAATATGCTGGAAAGAATGTCTATTTTTAGAATGTATTTGCTCAACATTTTATTTTTTTCGGTACATTTTTTAACCTAGGGCCTACTGAAATGTAGGAAAACACAATTGTAGCCATAGATAAGTTTGTTATCATACTCATGAACAACAGTAAGCCTGTGTTTCAACAACAGATCATCAATATTAATTTCAAGAGTGTCAATTCCAGTTGTGCCACTTTGCGGTATCCGGCTTAAGCATCGTCGTCTACATCATCTGACAAATCTGGCACCTGTGAGTTAGAGCAACTTGTACCACGACATTCTCTACACACGGCAGTGCAATGGAGACCATATTTTTGGCATGTGCACCTCCTTGTTTTGCAGTTTTTCTTGCAGCTACAACAGATGACATCCAGTATCTCCGGTGGTGCTGCGGGCTGATCTGTCTGTATAGGCATGCACCTTCTGTCCACAATGTGCCATCCCCAATCTTGTGGCTTCATGTTGACACATGTTCCTTTCCACTCCATTACCTGGTAATAGACTGTCCAGTCCTTCCTCTTTGGTACCACCGTACAGTGATACCAGAGCTTTCTCTCCTGCAGCAGTTATGTCCTCCGGTGTTTGCCCTGATTTGTGGAACATCTCTGATTGCTCACGAAACAGGGAATCAGTCTTCACCTTCTTCACTGCCAAACCTTTTCCCAATCCAAACAGGCGACTAGTGGTATCGCAGCCAAGAATAGCATGGACAAAGAGCAGATGGTCGCAAATCTGAGGACCCAGCAACTCTTTCGACTGCTTTATGCACCACACCCTTCTCGATTTGGTGGCTTGCTTTGACTCTGATACCAGAAACAGTTCGTTTTCGGTCATATCAGCGTGATACAACAGTAGGACCAACATATCTGTGTCGTCACCAATGAGAACCGTATCTCTTGTTCTGGCAGAGGCAAGGGCTGTTTGAACAATGAGGACATCAGCATCATGCTTTGCGTGTTCTGTGCTGCATCCAGCCCTTTCTAGTTTGTCGCTGAGAAAATGTATGAAGCGCTGTTTGTTTGCCTTGTTGTTCAGGAAGTCCTCTTTCTTGGATTGGATGATCATATCACCAGCAAAGCTTACGGTCAAACTAGAGCAGGTTCCTGTTCTTCTTTGTTGTGTGGCATCTTTAGCTTTGTAGCCATATAAAACAATGACAGCAGCTCCATATTTCTGTGTCACATATCTGACATAAATCTGACACACACTATTATATGTGGAACCTCTTGGCCAGGGAATCCGATGGAGTAGCGCGCCGCCATCAAGGACATATTGGACTTGGTCTACACTCGGCTCACGTTGTTCTTCATCTATAGACTTCCACAGAACATCAGCAAGGACTGCCTTATTGGCCTGCAAGGGAAGGGATGACGAGTCAAATAAGGCAGGAGGGTGGCTACAAAGTTCGAACTTGAATAACGTTGACAAGTCTTTGCACCGTTCACCTACAATTACCAGTCGCTGGAACACCAATTGTGGATCCACTACTACAGATTCCCCTCTGACTTTGACAGTTGATCTGGATGCAAGTGTCATTGCTTCATCGGCTTTTCGGAAGGTGAACTCTTCCACAGATTTCCCTGCCATGCTCACAAGAATCTTTTCTCCAATTTCTTTTGTTTGGTCAACATTGACTCCGTCCTGAGCGGCCATGCCATTAGCAATGTTGTGAAGTGAGGTATTCTCCTTGAATGGATCTCTTTCCTTCAGATAGCTGATAAGATCGAGGGTGTCCTTGACATCTCTGGCCTGTCTAGCCTTCGAAATATCTTTGTGTTGGTCGCTGGTTTCGTAGGAGACCCCGCTGAACTTCTGCATTGCATCGTTGATGTTTGCGCATGCTGGCATGGATAGGACCCACAGTAAGCGCTGAGTCTCTGTCATCCCTTTTCCTCGAGTTAGGCCCCCATGCGTCTTTATACTTCTCATCAAAACTTGTTCGATGATCAGATCTGTGGAGAGCCCTGCCCAGTATCTATCACTGCGCCGCACAACGTGGTATCCCTCTTGGAACTTCTTATACACATCCGGATGTGTATTTGGTAGTTCGGTCATCATTTGCAGGTAAACATATGCAGACTTTGTATACAGTCGGTGTCCAGAAGCGGCAAGGTAGGGAAGCATATCGTGCACACATTGGAGGTGTAAGCTCCAGTTTCCTGTTCTTTCAGCTTTAATAAATTTCCGCAAGATGTCCACCATGTTGAGATACTGCAACCAGAGTTTTGCTGTTGGTATAGTCATCATTTCCTTTTTGTTGTCAAGTTCAGCCTGGATTCTTTGCAACACTTTTGCAGAGCAAACTTCTTCCACTGAGAGGGAAGAGGACATTGCTCTGTCATACAATTCACTTGCTGTAGTTATGTCAGTCGTCACTGTATCTGAAGGAATATCTTGTGGTTCTACATTATCTGTCTCAGTATCATCAGTTGCCACTTGTGGTTCCTGATCTGTGTCTTTGGTTGGCACAAGCACATTGTAGGCATCAGCGACCAAAATGGTGTTCAGTGCAGCATCTACCAGCATATGTCCCCGCACTGCTCTGGAAACAGCTTTGCCTGTCATCATGTGGGGCACTGTGTTTCCAGCATATACCACTTCGAGCAACTCTTGCAGTCCCGAGCCTGCCATTAGGTGACCTATGCTCCCAAGAAAGCTCATCTGCATGTGAAATCCCCCAAGCCTGAGGACTATGCGCTTGAGATCACTGTCATTTGGTTGAGACATTATAATCGTTAAAGCTTTCCAGTACAAGGGTTGGTCGAATGTGAGGATTGGAGTAACGTCGTATAGTTGAGCTTGGGTAGACACAAACTTCATTGTAGAGTAGATACATGAAGCATGACTGGGATCAAGGTCAATCATTGGAAGGAATGTCACAGAAGCTTTTCCTGGGTGTTGACCTCGATGCAGGAACTGCATCATGCCAGACCATGATGGCCTTGGAGAGTGGAGAAGTAATGATGTCTTCCACAGTATATCTAACTCTGATGTTGGATCCTCTTCTGTCGTGCGAACCAGTGGATTGTAGATGATAGGTTCCAATGCTGGAGGAATTTTGAAGTACTGAATGCTGATGCGACCAATGGCAGCAATCTCTTTAGCCGTCACATGGACTGTGGGGACAGCCTTGCTTGTTTTTGTTTCTGGTGTAACAGTAGCTATAATGCCCATTCCATGGAATGTCCCTGTGCCATCAATTGTTGCCACATTATGGTCCACATTATCGGCAATATACTCTATGTGGTGCTCTTCGGAATACCCAGGGATCTCAGTACCTTGTACAACAGCTGCACTCCGTTCATATTTCATGACCTCAGCATAGGAAGATGAAAACCCATGCCCGTGAAGCGTGTCCACCAAAAAACGTGACGCAAAATGGTGGTGCATCTGGATACCGAGGCCAAGCTGAAGAGGGGTTATTATTGCCCTTGGTCGTATGGCTTGCATTATGGCCTGCCCAATCGAAGCAAGTTTTACACCAACATTTTTGCCAGCAAACATAGTCCTAAGCAGTAATTGCAATGAGTTTGGAATGTAGCTAGCAGAATCAGCAATGTCGCCCGTGTCTGGATAGAAATCCTTTGGGGTTTCCATGGACTTTACATCGCTGGCAATGAGTTTTGCAGCAGCTTCAATAATATTCAACTTGTCATCTTCAATATTTTCAGCTTTCTGTTGCTTGTGGAATGCATAGAGGATTGAGCTTGCTGTATCTCGCAATGTGACCACACATTCTTTGGTGCTCAGCACAGTCATTAAAACCCTCTCGCCAAAGTGCTCCTTTATTTTAGTTTTTATGTATTTAGCACTGTAAGGTTCATGCTCTGTGTTCTGAAGAAACTCTGACATTTTGAGAACAAGGTCATGTATGGTGGTTTGCTCCTCGTCATT
Organism: Sepiola atlantica; assembly: GCA_963556195.1. Classification (NCBI taxonomy): domain Eukaryota; kingdom Metazoa; phylum Mollusca; class Cephalopoda; order Sepiida; family Sepiolidae; genus Sepiola; species Sepiola atlantica. The sequence continues at coordinate 10,096,544 of OY744532.1, read as the reverse complement.
TTCCTCTAAGAACTCAGCCACTTCCAGGAACGCTGACGTTCTCTCGTCTATCTCAGGCCTTCCGAGTTTGAGCCTCTTTGATTTGTCTCCAGTACTACTGGTGTCTAAAGAGTGCTTAGTAGGAATATTTTTCCCTGTCCTAAAGTTGCTACTGCACTGCTGGTGATACATTGCATCCGCTGCGTGTAGGTCATTCACCGATGCTATTCTGCCTAATACTGTTGCAGACCATTCGTCATTTCTAGAATGACAAACCTGAAGGATACTCTTCTGAAAGTCTTCTGTCCTAACTGGGAAAACACCCAGTTCTCTTTGCTTCCTACCAGTTTTAGCTGACTGTCCACACAACAAGCAGTGTTCTTGAAAATTGAAGTGTAGTTCAGAACGGAGCTCACAGCGGGGTTTTGGTGGTTGTTGCTGCCTTGCTAGGTCACGTGCAATGTTTTCTGCTTTGCAATAGTTGCGGCGACATTCTACGTGTAGTGTCTCTCCTGGATTCACTACCAAATCGCTACCACGTTGACTACTTGCACGATTCACGCCATCGCTGCCTTTTGTTCGAAGAACAACTGTCGCCTTTCCGTCAGAGATTGATTCATTACAGATGCGACACTTCTCCATTGTCAATGTTTGCTGAATCTCAGATTAATTACCCTGGAATAGAAACAAAAATAATATATAAAGTTATAAAATAAATAGTTAAATATAAAAAGTTATAATATAAAGTTAGTCAAGAGTTAGTAAGTTATAATAAAGTTATAATATAAAGTTAGTCAAGAGTTAGTCACATGAGGCAGCAAAACAGTCACATTTCAGTTTGCCTATGTTTCGGATACCACGCATATGAACATTTTTCAATATTTTTTGGCCATATTGGATTTTTGGCTATAAATTCTTTATCCAATAAAAATGTAACCTATTCCACGTAAATACTTGTGTTCAAAAACACCATTTTAGCACTTCAAATCACTCAATTATGACATCTAAATGCGGAGATGTGGCAAATTATCGAAAATTGGCGGCCATCTTGGATTTATGCAAATTAGACATATTTCCTCAACGTTGATTTCTTAGGACTTTTAGTATGATGTTCTAGACACCTCATGGGAATGCCTGGTGGTGAAAAAAATTCTGTTGCAATTTGTTCCAAGTCGAACCTTATTTTGCCTGGACTATTATTAACTATAATTATTTTAATATTATTTTCCAAAAAAATATTTGAAGCTGATTATTTCCAAAAGCATCTTATTACCATCTGAAGAGAAGAATATTTTCTTTGAAAAATCCGGGATTTAAAACGACATACATGAACTCACTACTGTTTTTTTGTTGAATGTTAAGAAAATATGAAATATATATATATATATATATATATATATATATATATATATATATATATATATGCATATGCTCTATTCCCAATATCGAGCATAAATTTATCGTATTAAAATACTTTTTCATCATACTTTTGAAACTATATTTATGAAATACTCATTAATAATATATCTTCTTGGATATAAATATCTATCTATCTATCTATATATATATATATATATATATATATATATATATATATATATATATATATATATATAAATATGAGAGAGAGAGAAAGCTGTATGTTGATATATGTATATACTTATGGACAGCTGTTTCACGATATTACGGCGCTTCAGTGTGGTAAGGCATGACGAGTATTTTCAGCTGAGATTTGAAACCTGACCGCTAGATCAGCAGTAGTCAGCATTCTTACTCCTGAATGTGTTTGCATATGCCCGTATATCTTTATGTGTCTATTTAAAATCTTGATGTTCATTTCAGATTTTTACAACAGAAACGTACACCATGAAGGTTCGTATCAAACGTATTCCTATTGTAAACGAATCTTTGTATACAATTGCATGAACAAAAGTTGCATTTTATCCAATGCTGGAGAGTAATCTTATCCATACGTGTCTTTACGGTGTGAGTGCGTAATTGTTCCGATAAGATTTGAACTCGTATAGATGATTCCGTTTACAGCAAGGATATTTATTAGGCGAGTCACGCCCTTATATGTTTATTAGGCGAGTCACGCCCTTATATGTTTATTAGGCGAGTCACGCCCTTACATGTTTATTAGTCGAGTCACGCCCTTACATGTTTATTAGGCGAGTCACGCCCTTATATGTTTATTAGTCGAGTCACGCCCTTATATGTTTATTAGTCGCGTCACGCCCTTATATGTTTATTAGGCGAGTCACGCCCTTACATGTTTATTAGTCGAGTCACGCCCTTGCATGTTTATTAGTCGCGTCACGCCCTTGCATGTTTATTAGTCGCGTCACGCCCTTGCATGTTTATTAGTCGCGTCACGCCCTTATATGTTTATTAGGCGAGTCACGCCCTTGCATGTTTATTAGTCGCGTCACGCCCTTGCATGTTTATTAGTCGCGTCACGCCCTTATATGTTTATTAGGCGAGTCACGCCCTTATATGTTTATTAGTCGCGTCACGCCCTTATATGTTTATTAGGCGAGTCACGCCCTTGCATGTTTATTAGTCGCGTCACGCCCTTATATGTTTATTAGGCGAGTCACGCTTTTGCATGTTTATTAGTCGCGTCACGCCCTTGCATGTTTATTAGTCGCGTCACGCCCTTATATGTTTATTAGTCGAGTCACGCCCTTGCATGTTTATTAGTCGCGTCACGCCCTTGCATGTTTATTAGTCGCGTCACGCCCTTATATGTTTATTAGTCGAGTCACGCCCTTGCATGTTTATTAGTCGCGTCACGCCCTTGCATGTTTATTAGTCGAGTCACGCCCTTATATATGTATTAGGCGAGTCACGCCCTTATATATTTATTAGGCGAGTCACGCCCTTATATGTTTACTAGTACGGTAGTTGAGAAACAAACGGGACTAATCTAGTTTTATCATCTTTTTCTCTCTATATATATAGAGAGAGAGGAATGTGTCGTGGCATCAAAGTCAGACAGTTAATCTAAGATCCAAACTCATCACATATTTGTAATCACCTCCTTCGATCCCATGTCCTTATCGGTGTCAAAAGTTATTGAACCTTTTTTGTAAACTCATTATTCAAAATTAAAAGTACGTATAAATAACATAAACAAATGTTCCGACATTTTAGCGTTCTCTTTAAAGGCCGACAAAATAACATACTTATACTAATCGTGTATAATTTTCACGTATTGTTTACTATGAAGAGAAAACATTTATCTTTTTTTGATTAAAATTGGATTAAAAATATTTGATTAATGTTCACTAATATATTTTCACTTAAATAAATAAAAAATATTTTAGATGTATGTTTCCTTATGTTTATTTATTTTAGACAATCGAACTCTTTTAGATCTATGCGGAGAGGTCAGACAGATTTTTAATTTTGTATCCCTACGCCGCACTCATTTAAGTAAATCTAAAAGACAAAATATTTTCATTTGGTCAGTGGCCGTGTGGATAAGCGTTCGCCTTCAGTTCCAATATGTTATGCTTTCTTTCAGGGTTCGAATATCACATTCGACAATTATTCTTTTTTCTAGAGAGTTCCAGTTATTTCTTAGCCAGTATCGATCATCATCGTAAACCTGAAAAAATAAATAAAAATGAATAAAAAAAATAGTTAATGAATGTTCTTAACTTCTAATATTGGCTATAAAATTCAAAAAGAGTTGAGAAACTCGACTTCACATAGCAGTGTAACAAGCTATTCCGACAATACAACATAAATTGCTGCGTTGCAATTTAAAACTAAAGTGATTCGGTTTCTGTTTGCCAATAGGAACCGACACGCATGCGCACACACAAAAACGCATTTTCATGTTTAAACAAGCAAAGCATGATTTATCTCCCCTGCGATCATTACTTCTCGAATAATATAAACAAAGGTCACAACGTTTTGTTGATCTTGTGAAAAAGTCGAACTAAAATGTTTTTTTTAGATATTTGCAATAAATTGAATTATTTTTACCATTTAATGGGGGAAATTTTGAGCATCCACTATAGCAGAGATGGGTTGTGTCTAATTCCACCTTCAATTACCGTACGGCTCGCAAACCAAGTGGTTAATATAACACCCTAGCCTCAACCCTAACCATAACTCTAACCCTAACCCTAACCCACGCCAGCTGGTTCCTCTTTCTGATGCACAGATTCGAATCATGTATGAATCTCATTTTTTCTTTGTGAGCTTTATTTATTATCAGCCCTGTTTATTTAACAGAGGGTCACCAAAAAGCAAGGAGATACATTATATAAATTTACCAGTAAATGATTCGGTTTCGTTTATTTTGCTTTGTTCGCCGGTCTATCAACCGCGATGGGTCATTTTATGCCGCGCAAAAGTAAGAATAGAATAAGTATTCGTTTTAATCCTAATTTTCAAAAGAGAATTGAATAAATGAATAATATATATATATATATATATATATATATATATATATATATATATATATATATATATATATATGGGTATTTATAAAGGTTGAAAGCATTGCAGAAAACCGGAATAGTGAAAGAGAGAATGAACAAAAACAAATAACTGAAGACAATATTTGAGGTATTAATATTCACAATTATCTATTTATTTTTTAAATAAATCTTTCGCATACAATAACAGTAAATATAAAATTTAATGTTAATGTTAATAAAATCTGGGACGGAGGAAATCTTTTGCTTTTTCTGGAGAAAATCGCCCCTTTCTCAAAAATGAAAAACAAAGGTTCTGCTTGTATAAAGGAAAGAAACGTCAAAGATGGCTGACATTCTAATGACAAAAGAATCGCAGAAAAAAATATTAGTTCCGCATTTTGTGGACCAGAGCCTTCATTGAAAATTTTTTAATTAAAAGTATGCTTTGCTTATTAATGCAAACAAACGGCGCAGTTGTTCCATTAACAGCAGTCAAAAATCACCTGACATGTTTCTTACATTAATCATCACTCACTTAAGTCAACAACACGATCTTAAAAGATGAATGATTTATTAAAAACTCCTTTAAATAATGTTACATAGGCCGGTGGTCGTCATCGAGTTAACCTTACGCAATCATTTACTTCTTTGATTAATTTAATGGTTTTATCTTATTCATTTCAAGGTCATACCTTATATTTTAACAGGTGTGATCATTCGTGCGTGTGTGTTGTTCCTCCGAGAATTATCTGATTAATACGAAATAAATGAATGAATGAATGAAGTAATTTTAGTATGAATAATAGATTGTATATGGAGCTTTCGGATGAGATTTTTAAAGTATATGAACTTAAGTGTAACAATGTCTTATGAACTACTTCCGCACGCAACCTGATCGCCAGCTAGGGACCAGGAAGACGAACCAGAGCGTACCCTCTAGCGCTGGGGTTTCGACCTCGGTAAACGCGAAAGGGTCACCTAAAGCGAAGTAAAAAGCCGGATAACCACATTAAAAGTTAGACAGTTGGTGTGCTTGACGTGTTGTCGGCGAAAGCATTTTTCCTTGAACTGTGAGCCACGGATTTGTTGACTCTGCGAGAGAGAGAGGGCTATTTGAGGAAGAGTTGCCTACAGAGGGGCGATGTGGTCCTAGGAATATAGACCCTTTTGCCGAAAGGTGTCCCCGCAATGAACCGCCGAAGAAGACTCTCGAAAGAGGTCCAAATAGGCCACGGAGAGACGAAGGGTTTCGCAACGGACTGTTACTTCCATCGCCCATGTCTGCAACAACGGGTGGTGACAGAAGACGACGGCGCAGACGAAGAAGAAGTAGGAGGAGAAGAGACGATGAGTCTCGCGTTGGACTCCTGTTTTCTATTGCCGATGTCCAACGTGGCTGGATTCCGAAACAGAGGGAGAAGAGAACAAACGTTCTCCCCGTTGTCGGAGGAGAACGAGCTTATCTGTAAAGTGTTAGGGTTAGGCTTATCTGTGAAGTGTTAGGGTTAGGCTTACCTGTGAAGTGCTAGGGTTAGGCTTACCTGTGAAGTGTTAGGGTTAGGCTTACCTGTGAAGTGTTAGGGTTAGGCTTACCTGTGAAGTGTTAGGATTAGGCTTACCTGTGACGTGTTAGGGTTAGGCTTATCTGTGACGTGTTAGGGGTAGGCTTATCTGTGAAGTGTTAGGGTTAGGCTTATCTGTGAAGTGTTAGGGTTAGGCTTACCTGTGAAGTGTTAGGGTTAGGCTTACCTGTGAAGTGTTAGGGTTAGGCTTACCTGTGAAGTGCTAGGGTTAGGCTTACCTGTGAAGTGTTAGGGTTAGGCTTACCTGTGAAGTGTTAGGGTTAGGCTTACCTGTGAAGTGTTAGGATTAGGCTTACCTGTGACGTGTTAGGGTTAGGCTTATCTGTGACGTGTTAGGGGTAGGCTTATCTGTGAAGTGTTAGGGTTAGGCTTATCTGTGAAGTGTTAGGGTTAGGCTTACCTGTGAAGTGTTAGGGTTTGGCTTACCTGTGAAGTGTTAGGGTTAGGCTTACCTGTGAAGTGTTAGGGTTAGGCTTATCTGTGAAGTGTTAGGGTTAGGCTTACCTGTGAAGTGTTAGGGTTAGGCTTACCTGTGAAGTGTTAGGGTTAGGCTTATCTGTGAAGTGTTAGGGTTAGGCTTATCTGTGAAGTGTTAGGGTTAGGCTTACCTGTGAAGTGTTAGGGTTAGGCTTACCTGTGAAGTGTTAGGGTTAGGCTTATCTGTGAAGTGTTAGGGTTAGGCTTACCTGTGAAGTGTTAGGGTTAGGCTTATCTGCGAAGTGTTAGGGTTAGGCTTACCTGTGAAGTGTTAGGGTTAGGCTTACCTGTGACGTGTTAGGGTTAGGCTTACCTGTGAAGTGTTAGGGTTAGGCTTACCTGTGAAGTGTTAGGGTTAGGCTTACCTGTGAAGTGTTAGAGTTAGGCTTATCTGTGACGTGTTAGGATTAGGCTTACCTGTGACGTGTTAGGGTTAGGCTTATCTGTGACGTGTTAGGGGTAGGCTTATCTGTGAAGTGTTAGGGTTAGGCTTACCTGTGACGTGTTAGGGTTAGGCTTACCTGTGACGTGTTAGGGTTAGGCTTATCTGTGACGTGTTAGGGGTAGGCTTATCTGTGACGTGTTAGGGGTAGGCTTATCTGTGAAGTGTTAGGGTTAGGCTTACCTGTGACGTGTTAGGGTTAGGCTTACCTGTGACGTGTTAGAGTTTGGCTTATCTGTGACGTGTTAGGGTTAGGCTTATCTGTGAAGTGTTAGGGTTAGGCTTACCTGTGAAGTGTTAGGGTTAGGCTTACCTGTGAAGTGTTAGGGTTAGGCTTACCTGTGACGTGTTAGAGTTTGGCTTATCTGTGACGTGTTAGGGTTAGGCTTATCTGTGAAGTGTTAGGGTTAGGCTTACCTGTGAAGTGTTAGGGTTAGGCTTACCTGTGAAGTGTTAGGGTTAGGCTTACCTGTGACGTGTTAGGGTTAGTCTTACCTGTGAAGTGTTAGGGTTAGGCTTACCTGTGAAGTGTTAGGGTTAGGCTTACCTGTGAAGTGTTAGAGTTAGGCTTATCTGTGAAGTGTTAGGATTAGGCTTACCTGTGACGTGTTAGGATTAGGCTTACGTGTGACGTGTTAGGGTTAGGCTTATCTGTGACGTGTTAGGGGTAGGCTTATCTGTGAAGTGTTAGGGTTAGGCTTACCTGTGACGTGTTAGGGTTAGGCTTACCTGTGACGTGTTAGAGTTTGGCTTATCTGTGACGTGTTAGGGTTAGGCTTATCTGTGAAGTGTTAGGGTTAGGCTTACCTGTGACGTGTTAGGGTTAGGCTTACCTGTGAAGTGTTAGGGTTAGGCTTACCTGTGAAGTGTTAGGGTTAGGCTTACCTGTGAAGTGTTAGGGTTAGGCTTATCTGTGACGTGTTAGGGGTAGGCTTATCTGTGAAGTGTTAGGGTTAGGCTTACCTGTGACGTGTTAGGGTTAGGCTTACCTGTGACGTGTTAGGGTTAGGCTTATCTGTGACGTGTTAGGGGTAGGCTTATCTGTGAAGTGTTAGGGTTAGGCTTACCTGTGACGTGTTAGGGTTAGGCTTACCTGTAACGTGTTAGGGTTAGGCTTATCTGTGAAGTGTTAGGGATAGGCTTACCTGTGACGTGTTAGGGTTAGGCTTACTTGTGAAGTGTTAGGGTTAGGCTTACCTGTGAAGTGTTAGGGTTAGACTTACCTGTGAAGTGTTAGGGTTAGGCTTATCTGCGAAGTGTTAGGGTTAGGCTTACCTGTTAAGTGTTAGGGTTAGGCTTATCTGTGAAGTGTTAGGGTTAGGCTTACCTGTGAAGTGTTAGGGTTAGGCTTATCTGTGAAGTGTTAGGGTTAGGCTTACCTGTGAAGTGTTAGGGTTAGGCTTATCTGCGAAGTGTTAGGGTTAGGCTTACCTGTGAAGTGTTAGGGTTAGGCTTATCTGTGAAGTGTTAGGGTTAGGGTTACCTGTGAAGTGTTAGGGTTAGGGTTAGGGTTACCTGTGAAGTGTCGGTAGGCGACACTCTGGTAAATGCTCTAATTGATACCAGAGCGTCGGTGTTCCTAATACGGTCTTGGACATGCCGACAATTGCCAATAACACAGACACTGTATCCACCGGATTTGGTGTCCAGTCATGCTGACGACAGCGAGATTAATATTGAAGGGATTGCCTGATTGCCGATGCGGGTAGTTGGAGAAAGGGGCGATCACAAATTCTTATTTTACCGTTGAATTTTGTTGCGAAATGATTTGGGGAGAGGATTAGCTACGGGAGATGAAAGCTTAGTTGAGTTTCATCTGGCCAAACTAATAGTGGAGGGGATAGAGATTTCCCTGGCAGAATTACACCAGCGCCCAAGTTCAGCATGGATGGACTCCGAAACAAAGGGAGGAGAGAACAAGTGTCCTTTCTGTTATCGAGGGAGAACGAGCTTACCTGTGAGATGTCGATAGGCGAGACCGTGTTATTGGCACAACACGGCGAATAAGACCGTTAATATCAAGAAATGAGAGGCCTTGAGATACGCCCGACTGATAAGACAGGTTCGGCAAGTACGTTTGATGAACGTCGGTAGACGACGAGGGGGTGCAGGTATGGTCAGGTGCGGGATTAAGACTTAGTGGTCCTAGAAAATATCGGCAACGGACGAAACAGTTATTGTGAAACAACTGAGACGTGATAGCTGACACCAATATTGAATCTCAGACATACCACGACAGTGGAGATGAAGATAGTCACGGGTGACTACCCCCTCATAAGACTAAGACCTTACCGAACACAGAAATTAGTGGAAGAGACAATTGATTAAATTCTGGGAGATCTGGATCGCCTTGAAGCTTTCCGATAGTGATTGTAGAGAAAAATAATGGTGGACATTTCTTATGTGTCAATTTTAGGTGGTTAAACGCTGTTGCAAAGCCTTTGGGCGGTATCCCCGCCACTAATCGATGATAGATTGGCCCTTTTAGGATAATCTACCTGTTTTTCGACCCGAGATATGAGATCTGTGTATTGGTTGGTCGCGTGGAAAAGAGGGTCCAGAGAAGGCGGCCTACGCGTTTCGCACGGGGTTGTACCAATTTCGAGTAATGCCTTTCGGTGTTGAGAGGCATGGAAAACTTTTCGATTGCTTACCTGGACGACATCATTTTTTTTTTTCGAAATTTCCCGAAGGAATATTTTGAGCATCTGGAAAGTGTTCTTGGAAAGTTGAGAGAGAACAGATTGAAAAAGAAGCGTCCGAAATGTCAGTTCCTTAAATGGATATCTAGATATTTGGGCTTCGTGATAGATAAGGACGGGATCAGTCCGGATCTAGATAAGGTGGAGGTAATTCGGGCAATGCCAAAACCGACGACGTTGAGCCAGCTCCGCGAATTCATAGGCACAATCGGCTACTACAGGCGATGTGTGCAAGCCTTTAGACTGGACCATTGGTAGCCCTGACGAACACACATGCCAAGTTTAAATTAACAGAGGGTATTTGGGGCCTATAAGTAGCAGCTGACGACAGTGTCCTTGTTTACATATCTCGATCTAAGCAGACCCATTGTTATCTACATGGACGTTAATGATCAATGTATTGGTGCGGTGTTGACACAGCCATTTCCCGAAAAGGATGGACCAGTTCCAGGGATACCGGAGGAGGTTCTCATGTATTTCTTGCCGTATCGGCTCTCCGAGACACAGCGGGAATGGCTGATAATCGAGAAAGAGGCATACGCGATTCTGTATGCGATACAAAAAATGGAGTATTATCTGAACGGGGTGGTCCTTACGACGATTAAGACCGACCACAAACCTCTAAAAAAGAGGCAGAGTATGCTTTCAAATTAAGTTGGTACCACTGCAAGATCTAACATCTTGGCAGTAAGGACAGTATCTGCTCAGATTTGTTGTCTTGGATCCGAAACGGTTGGAGTCAGAATCGATAGAGTGAAAACCGCGAGTGGATGACCGGGCTTTTCAGTATGTAGTGGGACAGTGAAGACAAGAATGAGAGAGTCGAAGATGAGTAACCTCCATTAGAGAAATATAATAGTAGGGAGCTAATGTGATAATGATATCGCCGCTCTTGAAGCCCAAGTAGAGGCGAGCAGTACCTCCAGGTTTGTAATACAAGAAGGAGTGCTGTACTACCTCTCCGAGAAGGCCGATAAATGAAGCCTCAAATTGTTCATGCTCCGAATAGGGCGGAAATTTTGGAGCAGTGTCATGAAAAAACTATCACATGGGGATCGAGAAAACACACAAGCTCATTGGGAGGAGCTACTATTTGACCAAGGTTGTATGAAGAAGTCATTAACTACTTGGCGACGAGTGTGACCTGACAAGCGCAGAGCCGAACACAGAGAACGACTCCGCTGATGGAGATTAATTTCCCCAACTATCCATTTCAGAAAAGGAGCATGGATATTTCTGGACCATACGGTGAGACCGTTCGGGGTAACCTGTATATCCTGAGTTTTTGGACTCGTTGACTAATTGGCCGGAAGCTTTCGCGGTGCAAAACAGAAAAGAACAGACTGTGTCAGAAATTCCCCCGGTATGGAGCACCTGAAATGTGAATCAGGTAATGAGGGATGCACTGGAAGTGTTGAACATTCGACATGTGACCATCTCGATATACCATCCCCAGAATTATTCCACCACAGGAGACCAACAGAATTGGGATTCGTACTTGACCCAGTTGTTGGCCATAGTAAGGTTCGGTCGAGCAGTTGTCGACCTATAGACAACTTGTCGAAGTCTCGACGAAAGTATATGGGGGAGGACCATCATCGAGTAATCTTCGAACAGCAGCATATAATTTTTACTCTAGTAAGACGGAGAGCCAGAAGAGCACAGAAAAAAAAGAAACAAAAGGGTAAATAAGAACTGAGGGGAGGTAGATCCCCATGTCGTACATTCGTCTATTATAAACTACCCCTAAGAGAGAGTAAGTTGGCTCGATGATGGTTCCCTTTTACAAAATAGTGGAACGGACTGGTCTAGTATCGTTTGCGATCTGGGACTAAGTGTCAAGAAAGATCAAGTGAGTGTATGCTGGTGACCTGAAGTTAGATAAGTTAGAGAGCTAGGAAGAAAACATAGCAGACAGGTAAGAGAATAAAACCAAGAAGGGTCATTCTCCTTGACCCAGAAGTAATGGAGACGAGTAGAAGATCCGAACGGAGAAGAAGAAAGAGTCTTGATGAACCCTGTAGTACATGCTAAGTCAAGAAGCTCAGAACAAAAAACTAAGGCACGAAAAAACGACCAAGGTTGAAAAATACCTACCGCTGAAGCTACGACTGATGGGCTTCCGTACTCCCGACCCGTAATATTATATACCCCCCCTCCCCCAAAAAAATTAAGATAGGTATCGACGATGCCTTGGGGGTGGCTCGCATCGCGTTTGTTTGTGCCATCACATGTGTGGAGGGGCCAGATGCATGTGTGGTGCTAAATCTCAGATATCACCCGACAGCAGGTAAGTTAACGAACACGAACGATAAGAGGTAATTAACTGAGATCGATTATTCTCTTCGTCTCATTGCAGGTATGGACGGGAGATGGTGCCTGATGGTACCTATGGTCATCACTGGCTCGGGAACCTGGAAACATAGTGTCAACACCGTGTTCAAAAAGAGCAGCGAGGTCGTAATCACCCGGACAAGATTGCTAGTCATGTTGGTGATCGAGTTATAGCCGTATAAGATGCTGTTAAGCAGACTGAGAGGCGAGGTTCAAGAGGTGGGCCCAAACGTTAAGAAAAGTAGCTGAGGGGCATACGGAGAAGGTGGGATACCACTAGTTGTGGCACTTCTTGGAACAGGAAACGCGAGCAGTTAGAAGGTGAGTAGGAAGATATGAACCTGCAATTGAAGAACAAGGACAAGGCAGAAAGGGGTAATTTTACCCGTAGTTGTAAAAGGCCTAAGTGTACTATTCTGAAAATTGTCGGAGTATTACGTGGAGACGACCCCAAAAGGATTGAGAAATGTCGCGGAAAACCAGAAGGCACTGTTTCACGTAATCGATGAGAGCGTGTCTATAATAAACGTCACAAGACTCGAAGTATCCGGGAATAGCGAACGTCTGAATTGGTTAGCGTCACGAGTGTACGCCCTATGAGTAGAGGTGCGCACTATTACCGAGATTACGAGTGGGGAGATAAACGAACTGGGTGGGTTCGTGCAACTATATTTTCAATTGTTAGCGACGGTCAGACCGGTAAACCGGACCGGACAGACTCTGGCAATACTGATGGATTATGTATGGGCGCAATTGGATATGCTGTCGTTTGAGATACTTGTCGCCGAGCATAGTGACTTCCAGACGACTGGAGGAAGTCCTCCTCAAAATACAAACCGAATTACCCCACCACTTGAGATTGCCTGTGGACCCCAATAAGCAACTGTAGAGTTATTATAGCGCCTTGGGGGTGGGACGTTTCTAGAACAGAATAAACTGTTGGTTTTGGCGTCTGTTCCATTCTTTAATCGGAGCAGCGCGTTTGAGATTGATCAGTTTATAAATTTTCCCATC
>OY744532.1:10021077-10078577 GCA_963556195.1 Sepiola atlantica | reverse complement strand
TCACATTAATGCGATTACGTCCAAAGGGTCGATCCTTAGACCTTTATTATTCCTGATTTTCATAAACGATCTTTCAGATGTAACCGTGTCCGAGATGGGTATATTTGCTGATGACATCACGCTCTATTCTGGACATGACGGCAAATCGGACGCATACATATCCAAAGCAATTGCTGAATCTCTCGAAAATGACCTCTAGTTTGTAATGGAATAGGGCCCAAAATAGATGGTCACATTTAATGCTACCAAGACAAAGCTCATTTTCTTTTAACAATTATAAGAAACATTTCCAACCACTGATTTACATGGCTGCTAGCAGCCGTCCTGAAAGTCCAACATTCAAACTCTTCGGCCTAACATTCACAAGTAACATGAACTGGAATAGATACACAGGAGATACTGCCACTCTGCTGCAAAGAATGTTGACTCCCTCTACCGAGCAAGAAAACTTCCCATGCCTATCAGTGTCCCATATATATAGGGTGGGCAAAAATAAGGGTCCTATTTTTTAAAATTCATAACTTTTTTATTTATTGATTTAAAAAAATTTTTTTTTTTAGAATAAGTAAAGGACCCCTTCCGAAGCAAGCATGAGCCGTATTAGCCCTAAGGAACGTACCCTCATTTAGAAAACATTATTTTTGCTTAAAAAACTCAAAACAGTGTAAAAAACAATACTTTAGTTTTTGTAAGTTTTAAGAAGTGTTTTTCGGCTAAAATTTGTTTTGTTTATTTCAAAAAATCTCGGAAGGGTCAGTCTACACACACATAAAGTTTGGTGAGTTTAACTTTTATTTTGTGGAAGTTATTCAAATTCAAGTTATTCAAATTTAAAGATAGGACCCTTATTTTGGCCCACCCTGTATGTACAAAGACACTATGGATTTTGGAACGCGGCTGCTAGGTGTGAGGGTTCGCTATATGGGGTATGTTTAGTTTAATTTTGTAAAAAGGGAGTGACAGCCCTTCGTTAAAATTCAGATACCTCCGATGTTTGTGAAATTTTAACAGCAATATTCCCAAAATTTCAGTTTCTTTGAAGTAATTTAAAGGGGGGTATGGACACAATTCCCCATTTGAAAATATAACTGTTTCAGATTGGCATTAAATTTGAGACACTAATTGAGCAAGATTCCCTGAATTTGACATTCTTCTTAAGACCCATTAGACTTAATCCTTAAATTTTAGACATGTTCTATGATCAAATATAATGTAATAGATTTTAATCACAGTTGGAATAAGGATTCAGACATAAGGTTTCGTATCATTGTTTTTCATTTTTCATTGACTTTAATCTTCGTAAGGGGGGGGGGAGATACAAGTGGCACAAAACTGTTCTGTTCGGGAATTAACGGTATTCTTATAGTTACTTATATATTTACCTTTATTCCATCGTATGTAATTTTTAAACATCTCTGTGTAATTTAAGCATTACATTTATTTAATCACAAATAAAAAATCAGAAACAAATATATTACACTTATATATTTGAATGTGGAGCTTTTAGCTTTGGTAAACCGTATTTCTTACGCGTCCCCTGGTTGACCTAAAAATAAATAGATCAATAAGAAATGTTGTCCTTGTTTAAAAAAGCATTGTTTATATGGTATTATTAATTATTAAAAATAATAATGAGCAATTAGAACGCCATACAATGCATTTTAGTTTTATTAACTTTTTTCTCCAATTTAATTTTCGAAGATATACTTCATCATCAGAATTTCAAATAAAGATATATTAAAATACATTTTTTTTTCATCTCGTTTATGGCGTTATCAATTCATATCTTTATTTGAAATTCTGATGAAGTATATCTTCGAAGATTAAATTGGAAAAAAAAAGTTAATAAAACTAAAATGCATTGTACGGCGTTCTAATTGCTCATTATTATTTTTAAATAATTCATATTACCAAATAAATCAATATCTTAATTTGGAACCTTTATATTTCTTACACGTCAGCTGGTTAGACCAACATTAAATCAATTAAATATGTGAATAGTTTTAATTTGGTAAACCGCGTTTCTTACATGTCCGCTTTGATTAGTCTAACAATAAATAAAATAAATATTTTAATTTTGACATATTATGTTTGGTAAACCGCGTTTTTTACACGTAATCTGATTGGTCTAAAAATAAATAAATAAATAAGATATTTGAATTTAAACCATAATCTTTTGTGAATCACGTTTCATACACATTTATGATTGGTTTAAAATTAAATGTCCTGATTTGTATCTTTCCTGTTTGGTAAACAGCGTTTCTCAAACCTCCTTCGGTAGGTCCGAAATCAAATTAATTAAATATTTGAATATAGAGCGGTTATACTGTTTGTGTACGTCTCATTTAGGCACGGCCACTTTTGGCTCCTGCTGATTTTCTAGAAATAGAGCGGAGACAGCGGAGCAACTTTATCGTCAAATTCAAGGCAATATCTGCCCGTCACTTATTTACTTCTTACAAAAATGTTCAGACTAAATTTGAAATAAAAACAAATGCCAGTTTTATTTAAAATTTGATTTTTTTAACACAATAACAAATCTACATCAGTAAAAAAAACACTGATTAGAAAATCTTCGTAAAACGTAAACAAACATTTATTTCAGGTGTTCCCTTAAGTTTGAAGAAAAAAAATTTACGCTTTGGTACGCCAGTTTAATCTTTTAAATAGTAAATGACAATATCATCGAAGTATTAACGTCGAAAAAAACAAACAAAGCACATGCAATAGTCGAAAATGAATGCTAGATTAAAAAAAAAAGTTTTAGAAACTAAAAAAAAGTGCATTTTTCTTAAAGAAAGGAACACGATCCGATTCATATTAAGACTGAAATTTATTCAATATTAATTTTTTGAAAAGAAAAGTGTAGTATGTGTTCTGATACTGCATTTCATCTTTTCTGTCCTCGGTCAGTGGAGGAGAAATTCTTATAAACTGAGTCAATTTTTATTTTTGTCCAAATCCAGTGTACTTTTTGGGAGTGTGATTTTCTCCACGGTAGAACCGATCTCGTGTCTAACTCTGCTCTCGTGGGGAGATAAGTAAATAGGAACACACAGAATTCAATATCGACTACGGCTTGTTTTTAGTTGTTTATTTGTTGTTGTTTTTACGAATTTAATACTTTCTTTACTATTTAAAAAATTAATCTGGTGTACCAAAGTCCTAATGACTACTTTTACGTTATCCAGATTTTTATAGTGTTTAAAAAAATCAAATTTTAAAGAAAACAGTCATTTGTTTTTATTTTAAATGTTTTTTGCAAGAAGTAAACAAACAGTTTTTTTTTCACGCTTAAGAGGACATATTATTACAAAAAATCGAGAGTTTGCCAAAAATAAACACTCGATTTCATATAATCGTTATGGCTGAAGGTTGTGACTAAATCCGTTTCATTTTTATTTAAAATAATACCGCAAGACGATATTTTAGTTCAGTTCGATCTGACGGGCAGTAATTGCCTCGAATCTGACAATGTTTACCAGCTGACGTTTCTATAGGTAAAAAAAAAGCAGCAGCAACTGAAAGTGGACGGGCCTTGTTCGCATCGAAATTCTAGAAATTGTACGTGCCATGGCACGGCCACTTTAAGCAGACGTTAGAGATGTATGTACCATGCCACGCCCACTTTTCAGACCTGCTGCTTTTCTAGAAATAGCGGCCCGTACATTTTAAGCAGACGTTAGAAGTGTACGTGCCATGGCTGCTTTTCTAGAAATAGAGCCCGTACACTTTCAACTCCTGTTGCTTTTCTAGAAATAGACGCACGTCAGTTTCAAGGCAATTTCTGTGTCATTTATTTACTTCTTACAAAAATGTCCGGACTAAATTTTAAATAAAACCAAATGAGTTTTATTTAAAATTTGAATTTTTTTAACATAATGACAAATCGACATGCGTAGAACCATAATTAGAAAATCTTCGTAAAGAGTAAACGAACATTTATTTCAGGCGTACGAGTGCAATAATAATAATAATAATAAAAAAATTACCAGTCAAATTTAAAAAAAAATGCCCCTTTAAGTTTGAAGAAAAAAAATTACGTTTTGGTACGCAAGTTTAATCTTTTAAATAGTTAATGACAATATCATCGAAGTATTAACTTCGAAAAAAAAATCAAAAAGCATATGCAGTCGTCGAAAATGAATGCTAGCTTAAAAAAAGTTTTAAAAACTAAAAAAATTGCATACTTTTTTTTAAGCTAGCATTCATTTTCGACGACTGCATATGCTTTTTGATTTTTTTTTCGAAGTTAATACTTCGATGATATTGTCATTAACTATTTAAAAGATTAAACTTGCGTACCAAAACGTAATTTTTTTTCTTCAAACTTAAAGGGGCATTTTTTTTTAAATTTGACTGGTAATTTTTTTATTATTATTATTATTATTGCACTCGTACGCCTGAAATAAATGTTCGTTTACTCTTTACGAAGATTTTCTAATTATGGTTCTACGCATGTCGATTTGTCATTATGTTAAAAAAATTCAAATTTTAAATAAAACTCATTTGGTTTTATTTAAAATTTAGTCCGGACATTTTTGTAAGAAGTAAATAAATGACACAGAAATTGCCTTGAAACTGACGTGCGTCTATTTCTAGAAAAGCAACAGGAGTTGAAAGTGTACGGGCTCTATTTCTAGAAAAGCAGCCATGGCACGTACACTTCTAACGTCTGCTTAAAATGTACGGGCCGCTATTTCTAGAAAAGCAGCAGGTCTGAAAAGTGGGCGTGGCATGGTACATACATCTCTAACGTCTGCTTAAAGTGGCCGTGCCATGGCACGTACAATTTCTAGAATTTCGATGCGAACAAGGCCCGTCCACTTTCAGTTGCTGCTGCTTTTTTTTTTACCTATAGAAACGTCGGCTGGTAAACATTGTCAGATTCGAGGCAATTACTGCCCGTCAGATCGAACTGAACTAAAATATCGTCTTGCGGTATTATTTTAAATAAAAATGAAACGAATTTAGTCACAACCTTCAGTCATAACGATTATATGAAATCGAGTGTTTATTTTTGGCAAACTCTCGATTTTTTGTAGTAATATGTCCTCTTAAGCGTGAAAAAAAAACTTTTGTTTACTTCTTGCAAAAAACATTTTAAATAAAAATAAATGACTGTTTTCTTTAAAATTTGATTTTTTTAAACACTATAAAAATCTGGATAACGTAAAAGTAGTCATTAGGACTTTGGTACACCAGATTAATTTTTTAAATAGTAAAGAAAGTATTAAATTCGTAAAAACAACAACAAATAAACAACTAAAAACAAGCCGTAGTCGATATTGAATTCTGTGTGTTCCTATTTACTTATCTCCCCACGAGAGCAGAGTTAGACACGAGATCGGTTCTACCGTGGAGAAAATCCAACTCCCAAAAAGTACACTGGATTTGGATAAAAATAAAAATTGACTCAGTTTATAAGAACTTCTCCTCCACTGACCGAGGACAGAAAAAATGAAATGCAGTATCAGAACACATACTACACTTTTCTTTTCAAAACATTAATATTCAATAAAGTTCAGTCTTAATATAAATCGGATTTCTTTAAGAAAAATGCAATTTTTTTTAGTTTCTAAAACTTTTTTTTTTAATCTAGCATTCATTTTCGACTATTGCATGTGCTTTGTTTGTTTTTTTCGACGTTAATACTTCGATGATATTGTCATTTACTATTTAAAAGATTAAACTGGCGTACCAAAACGTAAATTTTTTTTCTTCAAACTTAAGGGAACACCTGAAATAAATGTTTGTTTACGTTTTACGAAGATTTTCTAATCAGTGTTTTACTGATGTAGATTTGTTATTGTGTTAAAAAAATCAAATTTTAAATAAAACTGGCATTTGTTTTTATTTAAAATTTAGTCTGAACATTTTTGTAAGAAGTAAATAAGTGACGGGCAGATATTGCCTTGAATTTGACGATAAAGTTGCTCCGCTGTCTCCGCTCTATTTCTAGAAAATCAGCAGGAGCCAAAAGTGGCCGTGCCTAAATGAGACGTACACAAACAGTACGACCCGTATTTATGTACTAATCCAATAAAAATGCCGAGTCAACTGTAAACATCCCATAATCCCTTGCCGGATGTACCCGGTCTTGCCCTAAATTGTGTCCGGTTCTATCAGATCATCCAATAACTTCTGTCCGGATGCATCAATAACAACATAGGAATCCTACGTTAAGAGTGTGTAGTGAAACAAGGGTTGCTCAATCACATCCGCACCTGTCCCATAATCCCTTGCCGGATGTACCCGGTCTTGACCTAAATTGTGTCCGGTTATATCAGGTCATCATGACGTCAGAGAGTGGCAGTTTTCCCTTCTGTCATTTTTTCCCTCTCACACTTCCTTTCTTAATTATTAATAGACGCTAATATTTCCCCCCCCCCTCCCTCCCTGTGGCCGTTCTGTTATCATGATAGGAATTACCTCCTCCTTTCATGCCAAATTGGGGGGGGGGGGTTACGGTATTCGCCGGTTTGAGCATTACCTCCTCCTTTCTTGAGAAGTGTTGAGGTAGGGTCGTATCGGTTCCGTTGTCATGATGCACTATTCCCATGCATTATCTCCTCCTTTTTTGAGAAGTGTTGAGGTAGGGTCGTATCGGGTCCGTTGTCATGATGCACTCGTCCCATGCATTATCTCCTCCTTTTTTGAGAAGTGTTGAGGTAGGGTCGTATCGGTTCCGTTGTCATGATGCACTCATTCCATGCATTATCTCCTCCTTTTTTGAGAAGTGTTGAGGTAGGGTCGTATCGGGTCCGTTGTCATGATGCACCCATCCCATGCATTATCTCCTCCTTTTTTGAGAAGTGTTGAGGTAGGGTCGTATCGGGTCCGTTGTCATGATGCACTCATCCCATGCATTATCTCCTCCTTTTTTGCTCAACGTCCTAGATAGAGGTACTGTAGTGATAGGTTTGGATAATATTTTAACAGCATCTACGCTGAAAAGGATGGGGGAATGGATAAGAGTTATTTCAGTAGTCCCCAGGAGGCCTCTTTGATTTTGAAATATTCGGCGTTGTCCGGGAGAAAAGTGCTCAATATCCTAGATAGAGCTACTGTAGTGATAGGTTTGGAAAATATTTTAACGCTATCTTCGTTCCCCTTTGGACTATTTCGCAGATCAGGAGAGAGGATACCTAAGTGATTTCAGTAGTCCCCAGGAGGCCTCCTTGATTATCAATGTACTCGGCGTTGTCCGGGAGAAAGGTGCTCAATGTCCTAGATAGAGCTACTGTAGTGATAGGTTTGGAAAATATTTTAACGCCATCTTCGTTCCCCTTTTGACTATTTCGCAGATCAGAAGGAGAGAAGATACCTAAGGGATTTCAGGAGTGCTCATGAAGCCTCCTCGATTTTCAAAGTACTCGGCGTTGTCCGGGAGAAAAGTGCTCAATGTCCTAGATAGAGCTACTGTAGTGATAGGTTTGGATAGTATTTAAACAGCATCTACGCTGAAAAGGATGGGGGAATGGATAAGAATTATTTCAGTAGTCCCCAGGCGGCCTCTTTGATTTTGAAATACTCGGCGTTGTCCGGCAGAAAAGTGCTCAATATCCTAGATAGAGCTACTGTAGTGATAGGTTTAGAAAATATTTTAACGCCATCTTCGTTCCCCTTTGGACTATTTCGCAGATCAGAAGGAGAGAGGATACCTAAGGGATTTCAGGAGTGCTCATGAAGCCTCCTCGATTTTCAAAGTACTCGACGTTGTCCGGGAGAAAAGTGCTCAATATCCTAGATAGAGCTACTGTAGTGATAGGTTTAGAAAATATTTTAACGCCATCTTCGTTCCCCTTTGGACAATTTTGCAGATGAAAAGGAGGGAGGATACCTAACTGATTTCAGTTGTCCCCAGGAGGCCTCTTTGATTTTCAAAGTACTCGGCGTTGTCCGGGAAAAAAGTGCTCAATGTCCTAGATAGAGCTACTGTAGTGATAGGTTTGGATAATATTTTAACAGCATTTACGCTGAAAAGGATGGGGGAATGGATAAGAATTATTTCAGTAGTCCCCAGAAGGCCTCTTTGATTTTGAAATACTCGGCGTTGTCCGGGAGAAAAGTGCTCAATGTCCTAGATAGAGCTACTGTAGTGATAGGTTTGGAAAATATTTTAACGCCATCTTCGTTCCCCTTTGGACTATTTCGCAGATCAGAAGGAGAGAGGATACCTAAGGGATTTCAGGGGTGCTCATGAAGCCTCCTCGATTTTCAAAGTACTCGGCGTTGTCCGGGAGAAAAGTGCTCAATATCCTAGATAGAGCTACTGTAGTGATAGGTTTAGAACATATTTTAACCCCATCTTCGTTTCCCTTTGGACAATTTTGCAGATGAAAAAGAGAGAATGATACCTAAGTGATTTCAGTAGTCCCCAGGAGGCCTCTTTGATTTTCAAAGTACTCGGCGTTGTCCGGGAAAAAAGTGCTCAATGTCCTAGATAGAGCTACTGTAGTGATAGGTTTGGATAATATGTTAACAGCGTCTACGCTGAAAAGGATGGGGAATCGATAAGAGTTATTTCAGTAGTGCTCACGAGGCCTCTTTGATTTTGAAATACTCGGCGTTGTCCGGGAGAAAAGTGCTCAATATCCAAGATAGAGCTACTGTAGTGATAGGTTTGGAAAATATTTTAACGCCATCTTCGTTCCCCTTTGGACTATTTCGCAGATCAGAAGGAGAGAGGATACCTAAGTGATTTCAGTAGTCCCCAGGAGGCCTCCTTGATTATCAAAGTACTCGGCGTTGTCCGGGAGAAAAGTGCTCAATGTCCTAGATAGAGCTACTGTAGTGATAGGTTTGGAAGTTATTTTAACGCCATCTTCGTTCCCCTTTAGACAATTTTGCAGATGAAAAAGAAGGGAAGATACCTAAGTGATTTTAGTAGTCCCCAGGAAGCCTCTTTGATTTTCAAAGTACTCGGCGTTGTCCGGGAAAAAAGTGCTCAACGTCCTAGATAGAGGTACTGTAGTGATAGGTTTAGATAATATTTTAACAGTATCTACGCTGAAAAGGATGGGGGAATCGATAAAGGTAATTTCAGTAGTGCTCAGGAGGCCTCTTTGATTTTGAAATACTCGGCGTTGTCCGGGAGAAAAGTTCTCAATATCCTAGATAGAGCTACTGTAGTGATAGGTTTTGAAAATATTTTAACGCCATCTTCGTTCCCCTTTGGACTATTTCGCAGATCAGAAGGAGAGAGGATACCTAAGTGATTTCAGTAGTCCCCAGGAGGCCTCTTTGATTATCAAAGTACTCGGCGTTGTCCGGGAGAAAAGTGCTCAATGCCCTAGATAGATCTACTGTAGTGATAGGTTTGGAAAATATTTTAACGCCATCTTCGTTCCCCTTTGGACTATTTCGCAAATCAGTAGGAGAAAGGATACCTTAGTGATTTCAGGAGTGCTCATGAAGCCTCCTCGATTTTCAAAGTACTCGGCCTTGTCCGGGAGAAAAGTGCTCAATATCCTAGATAGAGCTACTGTAGTGATAGGTTTAGAAAATATTTTAACCCCATCTTCGTTCCCCTTTGGACAATTTTGCAGATGAAAAGGAGGGAGGATACCTAAGTGATTTCAGTAGTCCCCAGGAGGCCTCTTTGATTTTCAAAGTACTCGGCGTTGTCAGGGAAAAAAAGTGCTCAATGTCCTATATAGAGCTACTGTAGTGATAGGTTTGGATAATATTTTAACGCCATATTCGTTCCCCTTTGGACTATTTCGCAGATCAGTAGGAGAGAGGACACATAAGTGATTTCAGTAGTCCTCAGGAGGCCTTCTTTATTATTAAAGTACTCGGCGTTGTCCGGGAGAAAAGTGCTCAATGTCCTAGATAGAGCTACTGTAGTGATAGGTTTGGAAAATATTTTAACGCCATCTTCGTTCCCCTTTGGACTATTTTGCAGATCAGAAGGAGAGAGGATACCTAACTGATTTCAGTAGTCCTCAGGAGGCCTCCTTGATTATCAAAGTACTCGGCGTTGTCCGGGAGAAAAGTGCTCAATGTCCTAGATAGAGCTACTGTAGTGATAGGTTTGGAAAATATTTTAACGCCATCTTCGTTCCCCTTTGGACTATTTCGCAAATCAGTAGGAGAGAGGATACCTAAGTGATTTCCGGAGTGCTCATGAGGCCTCCTTGATTTTCAAAGTACTCGGCGTTGTCCAAGAGAAAAGTGGTCAATATCCTAGATAGAGCTATGATGAAGACTATCATGAGAGGATTGAAAATGATGAAGACTATCATGAGAGGATTGAAAATGATGAAGACTATCATGAGAGGATTGAAAATGATGAAGACTATCATGAGGGAATTGAAAATGATGAAGACTATCATGAGGGAATTGAAAATGATGAAGACTATCATGAGGGAATTGAAAATGATGAAGACTATCATGAGAGGATTGAAAATGATGAAGACTATCATGAGGGGATTGAAAATGATGAAGACTATAATGAGGGGATTGAAAATGATGTACACTATCATGAGGTGATTGAAAATGATGAAGAATGTCATGAGAGGATTGAAAATGATGAAGAATAGACTGACAGGATTGGAAATGATGAAGAATACCATGAGAGGATTGAAAATGATGAATAATATCATGAGGGGATTGAAAATGAGAAGAATATCATGAGGGGATCGAAAATGATGAAATATACCATGAGAGGATTGAAAATGATGAAGAATATCATGAGGGGATTGAAAATGATGAAGACTATCATGAGAGGATTGAAAATGATGAAGACTATCATGAGAGGATTGAAAATGATGAAGACTATCATGAGGGAATTGAAAATGATGAAGACTATCATGAGGGAATTGAAAATGATGAAGACTATCATGAGGGAATTGAAAATGATGAAGACTATCATGAGAGGATTGAAAATGATGAAGACTATAATGAGGGGATTGAAAATGATGTACACTATCATGAGGTGATTGAAAATGATGAAGAATGTCATGAGAGGATTGAAAATGATGAAGAATGTCATGAGAGGATTGAAAATGATGAAGAATAGACTGACAGGATTGGAAATGATGAAGAATACCATGAGAGGATTGAAAATGATGAATAATATCATGAGGGGATTGAAAATGAGAAGAATATCATGAGGGGATCGAAAATGATGAAATATACCATGAGAGGATTGAAAATGATGAAGAATATCATGAGGGGATTGAAAATGATGAAGAATATCATGAGGGGATTGAAAATAATGAAGAATATCATGAGAGGATTGAAAAAATGAAGAATATCATGAGAGGATTGAAAATGATGAGGAATATTACGAGAGGATTGAAAATGATGAAGAATATTATGAGGGGATTGAAAATGATTAATAGTATGAGGAGATCGAAAATGATGAATACAACGAGGGGAGTTAAAATGATGAAGGATATCATGAGGGGATTCAAAATATATAGTATGAACACCGGGGCGGTTATAAGTACTTATATAGAAGGCGCAGACAGTGGTGGTACTTTTTATAGAAATAAGTCATACTATTGCCCTGTGAAACGTAGGATGAAATGGTGGGGAAGAAACAGCTTTCGCAAAAGGCAAAATTTAAAAGTAGCGACCAGGGTAGATAAAAGTAGAAAGATAAAGAGACAGCTATAGAGAGAGAGGGAGAGAAATAGAAGTTTTAATATAAAGATGTTACACATGCGATTTTTCTTCAATTATGTTTTTATGACCCCGAGCAACGCCGGGTAGCCCCGCTAGTATTGAATAAAGTTCAGTCTTAATATGAATCGGATCGTGTTACTTTCTTTAAGAAAAATGCAATTTTTTTAGTTTTTAAAACTTTTTTTTAAGCTAGCATTCATTTTCGACGACTGCATATGCTTTTTAATTTTTTTTTTTTCGAAGTTAATACTTCGATGATATTGTCATTAACTATTTAAAAGATTAAACTTGCGTACCAAAACGTAATTTTTTTTTTCTTCAAACTTAAAGGGGCATTTTTTTTTTAAATTTGACTGGTAATTTTTTTATTATTATTATTATTATTGCACTCGTACGCCTGAAATAAATGTTCGTTTACTTTTTACGAAGATTTTCTAATTATGGTTCTACGCATGTCGATTTGTCATTATGTTAAAAAAATTCAAATTTTAAATAAAACTCATTTGTTTTTATTTAAAATTTAGTCCGGACATTTTTGTAAGAAGTAAATAAATGACACAGAAATTGCCTTGAAACTGACGTGCGTCTATTTCTAGAAAAGCAACAGGAGTTGAAAGTGTACGGGCTCTATTTCTAGAAAAGCAGCCATGGCACGTACACTTCTAACGTCTGCTTAAAATGTACGGGCCGCTATTTCTAGAAAAGCAGCAGGTCTGGAAAGTGGGCGTGGCATGGCACGTAATCTCTAACGTCTGCTTAAAGTGGCCGTGCCATGGCACGTACAATTTCTAGAATTTAGATACGAACAAGGCCCGTCCACTTTCAGTTGCTGCTGCTTTTTTTTTTACCTATAGAAACGTCGGCTGGTAAACATTGTCAGATTCGAGGCAATTACTGCCCGTCAGATCGAACTGAACTAAAATATCGTCTTGCGGTATTATTTTAAATAAAAATGAAACGGATTTAGTCACAACGATTATATGAAATCGAGTGTTTATTTTTGGCAAACTCTCGATTTTTTGTAATAATATGTCCTCTTAAGCGTGAAAAAAAAACTGTTTGTTTACTTCTTGCAAAAAACATTTAAAATAAAAACAAATGACTGTTTTCTTTAAAATTTGATTTTTTTAAACACTATAAAAATCTGGATAACGTAAAAGTAGTCATTAGGACTTTGGTACACCAGATTAATTTTTTAAATAGTAAAGAAAGTATTAAATTCGTAAAAACAACAACAAATAAACAACTAAAAACAAGCCGTAGTCGATATTGAATTCTGTGTGTTCCTATTTACTTATCTCCCTACGAGAGCAGAGTTAGACACGAGATCGGTTCTACCGTGGAGAAAATCACACTCCCAAAAAGTACACTGGATTTGGACAAAAATAAAAATTGACTCAGTTTATAAGAATTTCTCCTCCACTGACCGAGGACAGAAAAGATGAAATGCAGTATCAGAACACATACTACACTTTTCTTTTCAAAAAATTAATATTGAATAAATTTCAGTCTTAATATGAATCGGATCGTGTTCCTTTCTTTAAGAAAAATGCACTTTTTTTTAGTTTCTAAAACTTTTTTTTTTAATCTAGCATTCATTTTCGACTATTGCATGTGCTTTGTTTGTTTTTTTCGACGTTAATACTTCGATGATATTGTCATTTACTATTTAAAAGATTAAACTGGCGTACCAAAGCGTAAATTTTTTTTCTTCAAACTTAAGGGAACACCTGAAATAAATGTTTGTTTATGTTTTACGAAGATTTTCTAATCAGTGTTTTTTTTACTGATGTAGATTTGTTATTGTGTTAAAAAAATCAAATTTTAAATAAAACTGGCATTTGTTTTTATTTCAAATTTAGTCTGAACATTTTTGTAAGAAGTAAATAAGTGACGGGCAGATATTGCCTTGAATTTGACGATAAAGTTGCTCCGCTGTCTCCGCTCTATTTCTAGAAAATCAGCAGGAGCCAAAAGTGGCCGTGCCTAAATGAGACGTACACAATTAGTACGACCCGAATATAGAGCGTTTATCTTCGGTAAATCGTGTTTCTGACACACCTACTACGTTGGCTAAAAACAAATTAAAGTAATATTTGAAATTGGAGGGTTCAGTTTTGATAAACTTATGGCCTGGGTGGAAGTGTGTGTTTATGGCGGGAGATTCAAAAGAAGAACAAAGGTTTTTGGATTTTAACCACAGTCGCGAAGGATTTCGGACAAATGGTTTTGCGATAATGAATCCCCCAACCATAGGTAGTGTGATAGATGCCTTTATAACTGCATGTTATCACACCATTAGGCTTCCACCATCGGACCACGTGGGGATTAAATAAAACAGTTTAAGACAACCAAGATGAAGGAAGAAAACATTATTTAAACTTACCTTAAAGAAAGCGAAGGAATTAGGAAGCTATACACATATACGAATAGGCTTTTTATAATGGTTAATAAAAAAGGAAAGTTTACTGTCTACGAAATGAGTCCCCGAACCTAATTCCTCGGGTCTATTTGTAGTCCCGCCCGTGACGTCACATCCGGCGTCACATCTACCTCCTCCTCTGTATTCGGATCGCTTCCCTCGTCCCCTGAACTGCTGCTTGCATATCTCCGGGGTTTTCTTATGTGTCGTCTTGCTCGTCTGAGTGCGATCGGGAGGTCCATTTCTTCGTCGCTTCTTTGGGTCTGTTCCTCTTCTTCCAGTTTCCTTAACTCATCACTGAAAGGGAACTCATCATCCTCCCCTTGTTGACGGGTCGTGTTTTGGGGGATTCTTTTTAGTTGTGACGTGTGTCTTAGCACCCGTTTATCTCCTTGCCTTATAATCGCGGATTCCCCCTTGCGCTCTCCTACTGTCCATGGTGTTGGATGATAAGCTGGGGTTAGCTTATTATATCTACTTTGTTTTAGGAGTACACTTTCTCCTGTTTCTATGTAAGATGGTTTGGCTTTATTTTTCTGATCTGTGCGATCCTTTAATTTGTATTTCTCTTTCTTGTCTTTTTGCCGAGCTGCTCTCCAGGCCTGGCTTTCAGGTCTTTTTTGTAGTCCTGGCAGGTTGATGTTCACCTCCCGACCCAAGAGAAGAGAGGCAGGTGTTTCCCCCGTCATGGCATGAGGGCTGTTTCGATAATACATCAGGAATTCTCCTAGATGTTTCCTCCAGTCCCTTCCTTCAGTGTTCATTGCTCTAATCGCTTTCAACATAGTTCCAAAGAACCGCTCAATTTCCCCATTAGTTTGAGGATGATAAGGTGTTATCTTCCGATGTTGGATACCCCATTGTTCACAGAATTGCTTAAAATCGGATGATATGAATTGGGGTCCGTTATCTGAAACAATGATGGTGGGGATGCCGTGTGTATAAAAGCAGTTTTGGATCGTTGATACAACTGTACTGGCTCTCGTGGTTTTCGTAATGAATGCTTCCGGCCATCTTGAGCCTGCATCAACCATCCCAATAACATAATCCCCGCTAGGGAAAGGTCCACATATGTCGAAGTGGAGGACTTCCCATGGACCTTTCATCTCGGCCATATGTACTGGACGATGGTTACTCTTCGGGTCTTGGGTCGTACACGGGATACATCGGCTTATAGTGGTCTCTATGTCCTTGTCTATATTAGGCCACCATACCTTAGTCCTAAGCAGCGCTTTTGTTTTCACTATACCCAAGTGTGTGTCATGTGCCAACTTCAGGATTCGCTTCTGCAAGTTTTTTTGGTATAATGATTCTGGATCCTCGCGTAATTATACCCCGTTTGGCTGTCAGCTCATTCTTCACATGTTTGTAGGGTTGGGTTGACTCTTTACTCCAGTCGCCTTGTTGTATCGCCTTTTCCACTGCTTTGAGAGTTAAGTCCCGTTGAGATTCTTCCATTATCTCTGATAACGTGATTGATTTAGGCGTGCTGTTTGCTACGATGGCGTTGATAAACCCTTCGGCAATCTCTTCTCATCCTCGTCGCCAGGAATAACATTTTTATTAACAAAACAATTTATTTAATATTTGAAACATTTTAAAGAGTTCTTAGATTCGTACTTGTAAGTGTATATATATGCGAGCATGTGAATGTCTTTTGTGTGGCTAATTTGTAATTGATCATGTGTGAAGAAATGTTCGTCAAATTGAAAGATTGAAGAATTGTTCATCGAATTGAAAGATGTGAATAAGATTACCTTTTTCTCCCCCCCCTTCTCCACACAGCTCGTTCGAGCTGGTGGTGGTGGTGGGGGGGGGGGTTGTCGACGAGAGTTCTTTGTGTGCGTCCGCCCAGAACGCTGAAGGCAAAAAGAGGAAGAGGAAGGGAAAACGTGTTCTTTTATCGACTTCAAATCTCGCGTGGTCAAGCTGGCCGAAATCCTTCGGCCAACGTGATTCTGCGAGATTTCACGAGTTTCTCCCTTCAGAGGCGAAGAAGGGTCAAACAAAGAAAGAAAGGGAGAGAGTAAGAGAGAGTAAGCCGAACGAACCCAGAAAGAAAAGGGGTAGCTAAACAGGCTAGGACTTTTCCTCAATGTCCGTTCGTCTCATCGATCTGCCACAAACTGCTTTTCTGTCATGTGCACAAATCAGTTAAAAATTGCATAATATAAATATTTGAATTTTGAGCTTTCATGTTTGGTATATCGCGTTTCTGTTACGTCTAAAAATAAATAAGTTAAATATCTTTATTTGTAGCTTCATGTTTGGTAAATCGTGTTTTTTTTTCACATTCTCTCTTTTGTCTAAAAATAAATTCATTCGATATTTGGATTCAGAGCTTTCATTTTCGGTAAACCGCGTTTCTGACATTTCCTCTGTTTGGTAACAGAGGTCAAAATTAACTGTTAGAAGTCTGAGTTCGCATATTGACACCTGGAAGCATATTTCTCTGCAGGGACACTTTAACTGATTCAACGGGCCTTGCAAGATTATCGGCATCTGATTTTATAGCCCCTTTGGTGTTATTAATTATGGCGGGAGATTCGAAGAAAAAAGGATTAACCAGTGGCGAAGGATTGCCGGACAAATGGTTATGAGAGAATGAATCCCCGACCAAAGATTGTGGGAGAGCGGCATGTCCTCCCACTGTTTGAACGTGGCCCGACCACGTTTGGCCGGACCACGTGTGAATATAATTAATAGGTTTAGACAAACAAAAGGGAAAGGAAGAAAACATTATTATTATCTAAAACTTATATGAAAAAGAAAGCGAAGGAATAAGAAAGCTAAACACAATATAAGAATGATATTTTATAAAATTAATAAAGAGGAAAACATTTATATGAAACAAAAACAATTTATTTACTTAAAACATTTTGTAGAGTTCTTAGGTTCGTAATTGTAAGCGTATACATTCGAGCGCGTTGAATGTCTTTTGTGTGTGGAAAATTGTAAGTGATGTATGTGTGAAGAAAAGTTCGTCAAGTTGAAAGATTACCTTTTCATCTCCACCCCCCCCCCCCACCTTCTCGGCCGAGGCCGCCAGTGGGGGGGGGGGTTGTCGCCGAGAGTTCTTTGTGTGCATTCGCCCAGAAAGCTTAAGGCAAAAAAAGAGAAAGAGAGAGGAAGTGCGTGCCTTTTTATAGACTTCAAACCACGCGTGGTCAAGCTGACCAGTTGGTCCCTCATTGGCCGGAATCTTTTGGCAAACGTGATTCTGCGAAATTCTCTATCTCAGAGACGAAGAAGGACTGAGCAAAGAAAGAAAGTTCGCACTTAGTTGTGGCGTCTTCCACAATTTAATCCTGATCTTCAGCTAGAGAAAAATTGGTCCGAAGTATTGAAAGCGGTTAGGGCTCTTTCGTCTCTATTGTCCACGTCATTCGCTGTCAGAAGAGTTCGAGCCAGTATCTGTTAGAATTTAAAAAGTAACATATTTTAAAATTACTATATTTTACACATTTTACTGACCAATTAAGTAACTGAATTTAGAATCGTGTTCACTGTATTTTATTTTTTTAATTGTTGATTTTATTTTAGGTACACCTTTTTTTTAGATTTGAAAAACTTCAAATATTATTATCTTTTTACGACCTTAAGTGAGTTTAAGATTTTTTGTTTTACATTTTACGCCGTAAAGGGTAAATTTTATTTTAAAACTATATTTTTATTATTCCGTGTTTTATTTATTAAAATAAAGGATGGGGTGATTTTCTTTCTTCTTTTTTTTTTTTTTGTAAAAAACAAACAAACAAACAAACAAACAAACACATCTCACAGAGCAATTAAATAAAACAACTAGCAAAAATATGCGACCGGAGGGAGCATATATTTGCTAGTATATAAAATAATGAAAGTAAATATATGCTTTACCGCCTCCCCCCACCACTACCGAGGGCTGGATGCGACAGAAGATCTGTATAATGTAGAGAAAATCCATCAACACCCAAATGGGTACTTTGGATTGAGACAAATATAAGGATTACCTCAGTAGAAAAAGATTTCTCCTCCTCTGGCCAAAGACAGAACTCTGATCCTAGTCCTAAGTCCGACCGTCTGACTTACATACAATCTATTAATAATGTAATTAATTGGGAAATTCAAATGTAATTTTGAAGCCTTTAAAATGTTACTTCGAAAGTAATTTCTGACTAGAATTAAAGTTTTTTTTTGTTGCTCCAAACAAAGTATATTGCCACTGAAGCGTACTGTGATAGGAGCCAGAATTAGGGGAGGGGCCAACTTGGGAGGGGGGAATATTTGTTTACATTATATTTAGATTTCTGCATGTTTGTAGTGTCAGAGAAACAGGGAGCAGAGAGCGAATTCCAAAGGCAAGCGATTTGAGGACAGAAGCTATTAAAGTAGAAAATCTATAGGGTTTATAGGCAACTGTCAAGTATTCTGCTTCATTTGTGCTCCTATATATAAGATAAACAGTATTTCTTAGAGGAGCCAATAATTTAAAAGAAGAAAAGAAAAAAGAAAAAAATTGTTACACAGAAAAAAAAAAAAAAAAAAAAAGCGCCGACAAATTCAAGGGAGGCAACTCCCTGAACATCTTTGAAAAGTAATGCGAAAAATAAAAGGGAAGGAAGTCGTCCTGTTTCTACGGGAAATTTGAATTTATTCAACGATATATTCATACCCGTAACCACCACAATGTATATAATAATTCTACCGTATTTGGTCTTCGTATATCAACACAAAATTATCACGCTCTGCTACTCAGTAGGCAGACATACAGGTAAAAGTGCAGAATAGTTAACAGCCGAGAAATCGTAAACAACAAAAATAAAAAGAGCAACAAATAACTCTTAGAAAACATCGTAGAATTTAATTATCTACCGACCCGTATATTTTTAACGTACTGAAACTGTTTTTTTTTTAAATTTATTTATTTCTTTTAAAGCAGTCTTCACATCACACGAAAAATGGCCGCTTGTCGCTTAATTGTAACTGGGAATTGATTCCTGAAAAAATAGTAAAAAATGACTTACCTACCACTAACCCTCAGTCCGAGTAGAAAGACACCTAGACTTAGGGTTAATTGTAGGGTAAGTCATTTTTTTACTATCTTTTCGATAATAAAGCCGTTTTCTAATAGTTAAGCAACAAGCAGCCATTCTTTTTTCATGTTGCGTAAAGACAGTTTTAAAAAACAAAATTTTGAAATAAAAAACTTAAAAACATAATTTTCGACAAGTAAAACGTATGCAGGTCGGTTGAGTTTAGTATAAATCATTTGGTTTGTGTTGTTTTTATTTTTTTTACGATTTCTCGACTATTATGCACTTTTATCAACATGCATATTGACAGACAGAGCGGTAGGGGTTAAATACGCAAGACATGAATGGATACAACTGCGGTGTCGCAGGGAGAGCAATTCACAGGTGTTCATATATACAAGGGTTTCAAAGAGGGTGTTATATCAGTTAGAGATTCCTGTTTGGAAAATAAATTACATAGTGAGTTACCTCCAGCGAATTTGTCAGTGTCTGTTTGAACATTTGTGTGTGTGGGTTTTTTTTTTGTGTTTGTTGTGTTTTGTTGTTTTTTATGCTAATTGTTCACCACTTAACAAGGCCAAAAGCCACTCGAGGATAAGGGTTAATCAGATTTTCAGTTGGATGATGGAACAGTACGATAAAAAGAATGAGAACGATGTTTGATTAATTCACAGGATGACATTGGACTTGAAAACAACCATGTTGTAGCCAATAGGGAAACATTGCCACTGTAACGTGTTCCACAGGTGGGAAGTTCTTGGAAAGGAACTCTGTTCATGGAAGTTCCATTTGATTTTAAGTAGATAGATGAAGAAAGGGGAATTCTTTGTAGTGGTGGTAAAGAGAGGAGTTCTTGCTGAGAAGGTTTACGGCGGGGGGGGGGACTAGAGATTGGGGATCATTCGAGGTGTATGTGCATGTGTGTGTGTGTGTGTGTGTGTGTGTGTGTAAGGATTTTTTTGTTTGTTTTGTTTTTTTTTGTCTTCTCCAAGAATTATTTGCCCATTAAATTAAAATCATGGCGGTCTAAAAGAATTTAATTGACAGTACTAAACATATAATCTATGTTTCGCAATTTGGGGGATGAGGATTAATAAATTGTATTATTCTCATCTTGGTTGGTATTTTTACAACGTTTCAGCCGATGTAACCTCCGACCTTCTTCAAGTGCATCTTTTCAAACTTGCGGGAGGGGGGGGGGGAATCTTTATGTTGCTCTCGGAAACCTAACTGAACCCTTCATTTAATCCTCGGGGGATTGATTGTTCTCGTTCCTTGTATAGAAATAAATACAATATGGGAAACAATAATTATGAATACGAGATTAGAACACCATTTTATATAAAGTGTAGTTCAGTGTTATAGGATAAATAACCAGAGTGCTCAATTACTTTTGGCAAGATCATACATATTTTTATTCAATGGACACTATACATTATTTTGATCAACCATGGTTTCAGTGGCAACATTTTAAAATCCTTAGCATAATGCGATTTTATTCTGTGATCCCACTCCGACGTCGCTGAATTTAAATCGTCAACATCTTTCCCGGAACAATGCAAAAACGTTCTATGCGCATTTCTCCAACGTCTTTTTAAAAATTCTCTTCTTTCTCCAGCCGTTTTGTTCATTTGCTTTTGAGACCTGTGGAGGATTCGATGAAGAATCGAAAACGTTCGTGATGCCTATGGAACATTTATTATTATTTTTATTTTAATACAAAAAAGACCATAAGAAAACTTGAAAATATAAAAAAAGGTATAATTAAACAGACGAATTTCTGTTATTCTTAACAATCTTTGCATATATATATATATATATATATATATATATATATATATATATATATATATCAAGGGAGGCGCGATAGCGCTCTATCCCTTAATAGACTTCAAAAACGACCTATGCTAGAAATCTCATTTCTTTGATCAGTCATAACTCAAAAACCAAAAAACCAAATTAGTTAAAACTTTGCACAAAATTTTCATTTGATAGGTTCTATACGTGTGTAGAATTTCAGCATCATTAGTCAAGGCAACCCAGAGATCCAGAAAGGTCAGGAGTGATTTTGTGTTATCCGTGTGTACGTACGTACATACGTGTGTTCTACCCTGTATCTCATCAACTATTTGATGGATTCAGCTGATTTTTGGCAGAGATAGAGGTTCTAGGGTCTAGTTGATGGCATTTTAATTTCAGTTTACCATATACCTTAGTTTTCCAGAAAATAAAAAAAAAATCCTTAAAAATTACCATTATCTTGAGGCATAGCCTTTATAAAAGTAGTGACATTCCATGATAAATGCCAGTATACTGAAATCATATGCCCTTAATAGGGTTAAGATGAAAATTCATATACACTAAATGTACAAAAGCAAGGAAATTCCCAAATTTTTACACTTTTATTGTCATTAATTAAGGGTATGACTACATATCAACCAAACCATTTCATTATCACATCACTACAGTATAAATCTCTATGCATGAGTGGATGAAGTGTGTGAGGTGCGCTGAAGAAAAATTCCTACAAGTAAAATACATAGCCCTGTTGTGCTCGCATACCCTTAATGACAATAAAAGTGTAAAAATTTGGGAATTTCCTTGCTTTTGTACATTTAGTGTATATGAATTTTCATCTTAACCCTATTAAGGGCATATGATTTCAGTATACTGGCATTTATCATGGAATATATATATATATATATATATATATATATATATATATATAGGGCGCAAAAGACAAGAGTCGCCCCATCACATGCTCACTGATAAAAAAACAGAAAGATGAGAGAAAAAAAAAAAAGACTACACAGCCTGTTGCAGCCCTGGGTACAATTCTGACCATGACCACGACGCGCATCCCCCATGATCTCCCGAGATCGATGGAGCCAACAATATATATATATATATATATATATATATATATATATATATATATATATATATATAAGCTTTGTTAAAGACAACGGATCTCTCTCGTTTTCCTATTAGAGAGAGAGAGAGAGAGAGAGAGAGAGAGAGAGAGAGAGAGAGAGAGAGAGAGAGAGAATATTGTAGATCCAACGAAAGAAAATTGAAATTTTAAAAAAGCGGCCATACTTTATATATATACTAGCATAATCTACCAGCCCTCACTTCAAGCCAAAAAAAAGACAACAACCTTATATTTTCTGCTTACAAAAAGAATAAGTAAAACAAATGAAGGGGAGGTAACCCACTTGCATTCTATTCACATTTCTTAAGTTGGTGTTTCTGTTTCCCGATCGCCCCTACCAGATACGATGCGACATTAGATTGGTTACATGTGGTAAGGGGCAGTGCCTGTCATCGATCAGGGTAAAAAAAAGAAGTCCCTGTCTCTTCATTAGGGTGACCAAATTTAAAACAATAAAACTGGGGGCAATCGTTATTGTTAACCATGTTTTAAATCTGAACAAGGGAGATAACTCATGTAGTTTTAGACTATCGACATGGGGTACACGGGTTCGATACTCTTCGTAATTAGAATAGAGTTCTTCTGGTAACCGATAATGTAAACAGATACAGCCACATTACAATTTCTCTTACTTTCGTGGTGAGATAGCATACCGGAAAGATTACTGACAACTGTAGAGGTGGCCGTGTTTCAAATCTAAACTTTAAACATTCACCATTTCTAGCCATGCTAAGGTGCTTTATTACGGCGAAACAGCTGTCTGTGGATGACCATATATATATATATATATATATATATATATATATATATATATATATATATATATATACAGGATGATGGATCAAAATTCGGCACTTGAGAAAAAAAAAGGAAATAGGCAATAAAAACAAGTTTTATATGCAGTTTTTATTTAACAACAGTTAGAGTTACAACAGCCGCCGGTGAAGACGACCATCTCACGGCAAGCGTGAAATGAGTCACGCACTTTGGCGACCATGCCCTTGTCTATAGCAGCGAACGCGTTCATGATGGCATAATTCAGAGAGTTGACCGTGTTTTGGGGCGTGCTTGTTGGTCTTGGTTTTGATCACGCCCCAGAAGAAATAGTCAAGGGGGTTGTTGCAGTTGAGTGAGGAGGGCGGCCACAAGTCCGGCGACCAGTGGTGATAAACATTGCTTAGCAGTTACGCCTAGGTAGTCTTGGCCTTTTGTGCAGGAGTGAAGGCCTGTTGGAAGACGTAGGGGCGTCCTGCATCGATCGCATCCATCCAAGGCTTCACCACACTCATCAGTACATCTTCGTACTTCGTTTATTTTTTTGTCAAGTGTCAGATATTGCTGCAACACCCTGTATTTAGTGCTCGCATACCCTTAATGACAATAAAAGTGTAAAAATTTGGGAATTTCTTTGCTTTTGTAAATTTAGTGTTTAGTGTATATGACTGTTCATCTTAAACCTATTAAGGGCATATGATTTCAGTATACTGGCATTTTCATGGAATGTCACTACTTTTGTAAAGGCTATGCCTCAATACAATGCCTTCTCATAACTGATATAGGTGGTAGTTTGACTCATCAGTGTTTCTTCCAATATTCACAGGTAATTTTTTTTTTAATTATGATGAGTGTATATTTAATCATTATACAATTAAAACTAGAACACATTTTTTCACAGTTAATATATATACTTATATTAACTGTGAGTTAATCAACGTTGTTTTCTTTAAGGCCTTCGTATTCCTATGCTAAAATGTAACATAGTTATGGGATTGAGTTATATTTAAAAAAATGTTAGGTGTCGTTTAGAATTATGGTTTATTCTTGTAAAATCAGTACTTTTCTGAGCAAGAAACAACAACAAAAATGGCAAGAAGTTGATGAATTACCTGTATAAAACTGTTCTATGTGGCGCCCTGTAGGAATGGTAAATCAAAATAGGATCCCTCCCTCCCTGGAAACCGCCATATCTATATATTAATACGTTAATGTGTACGTACGTGTGTCATGCTCCTAAAGAAATTCAAAATAAACAACAAAAAAGTTGGACGGAGAGACTTGGAATCGAAACCGTAACATCTCGCTGAAAAGCCGTGACTTTACAACTGAGCTAACTAAATGAAGTCGTTAAGTAGATTAAAATTAACTTAATTAAACCATTAACTGACCCCGCTCACTACTGTCGCTTCAGCGTGAAAGAAGGAGGAGACGACGTTTATGCACCTTTTCTTCGGTTAAACATTTGAACGACGAGATAGAGAGAGAGAGAGAAATGTGAACTATTTTCATTTTATAATGCAACATTATCAAAATAAAGGTAACTTCTATAAATTTCTGTGCTTCAAATACTTCTACATATATAAAAAAAATCCAATATCTGTTCTTGAAATATATTTAGAATATTTACGAATAAAACTAATGAAACTAATAAAACTTCTTACGAGCTGTGCCAACGCAAACGCTGGCAGACGATAACTTTAAACGTTAAAACCATTTATTTATTTATTTTAGGTTCGAGAGACAGCCAGTATTATTTCTTTTGTTGTTTTTTTTTAACTCACATTAAGCACTGTTTGTTTTGTTTTTTCAGTGAAACACAGAGAGCGCGTACGAAAGAAAGAGAGTGTGTATGTTCGTAAGAGAGTGATAGAGAGAAAATATAGAGAGAGACTAAACGTAATTGAAAAGTGAAAATTCAAGAAAAACAAATAAATAAATCGCAAAAAGTTTTTTAAAATATGTAACAAAAACGAAAGAGACGAAAGTAACAAGTACAGTTTCGTTTTCTTTTGGTAAGCCTGCCAGTTTTTACGGTATATCAACACATTTTAGTAGAGTGTCCATCGTACACACGTTATTTGAATGCAAATTATTATTTTAAAAAAGTATTTCACTCTTATCTGGGGGGTTGCTCATGATAAAGACAGCGTAACTTACTAACAAATAGAGGGTGCTTTGTTACATTGGGGCCCGCGCTAACTTTGACCCCGTCGTTACGGTTAGGTTCAGTGGAGTATACGTAAGACAGTGAAAGAGTGTATGCATTGTGTCTGTGTGTGCGTTAGCTCAATATAATGGTCATTTTTAAGTTTTTTTTTAAATTTTCTGGAAAACTAAAGTATATGGTAAACTGAAATTTAAATGCCATCAACTAGACACTAGAACCTCTATATCTGCCAAAAATCAGCTGAATCCATCAAATAGTTGATTAGATACAGGGTGGCACATACGTACGAACGAACACACGGATAATACAAAATCATGCCTGACCTTTCTGGATCTCTGGGTTGCCTTGACTAATGATGCTGAAATTCTACACACTTATAGAACCTATAAAAAAAATTGTGCAAAGTTTTAACTAATTTGGTTTATTGGTTTTTGAGTTATGATTGATAAAAGAAATGAGATTTCCAGCATAGACCATTTT
Source organism: Sepiola atlantica (assembly GCA_963556195.1). NCBI lineage: Eukaryota > Metazoa > Mollusca > Cephalopoda > Sepiida > Sepiolidae > Sepiola > Sepiola atlantica. Next base: position 10,053,147 of record OY744532.1, on the reverse strand, counting down.
TGAAGTCTATTAAGGGATAACGCGCTATCGCGCCTCCCTTGATATATATATATATATATATATATATATATATATATATATATATATATGTATATATATATATATATGTATATATATATATATATGTATATATATATATATGTATATATATATGTATATATATATGTATATATATATATATATGTATGTATATATATATATGTATGTATATATATATATGTATATATATATATATGTATATATATATGTATATATATATATATGTATATATATATGTATATATATATGTATATATATATATGTATATATATATATATGTATATATATATATGTATATATATATATGTATACATATATATGTATATATATATATATATGTATACATATATGTATATATATATATATATGTATGTATATATATATATATATATATATATATATGTATATATATATATATATATGTATATATGTATATATATATATATATGTATATATATATATATGTATATATATATATATATGTATATATATATATATGTATATATATATATATATGTATATATATATGTATATATATATGTATATATATATATATATGTATATATATATGTATATATATATATGTATATATATATATGTATATATATATGTATGTATATATATATATGTATATATATATGTATATATATATGTATATATATATGTATATATATATGTATATATATATGTATATATATATATGTATATATATATGTATATATATATGTATATATATATATGTATATGTATATATATGTATATATATATATGTATATATATATATATGTATATATATATATATGTATATATGTATATATATATATATATATATATATGTATATATATATATATATATATATGTATATATATATATATGTATATATATATATATATATATATATATATATATATATGTATATATATATATATGTATATATATATATATATATATATGTATATATATATATATATATATATATATATGTATATATATATATATATATATGTATATATATATATATATATGTATATATATATATATATATATATATGTATATATATATATATATGTATATATATATATATATATATATATGTATATATATATATATATATGTATATATATATATATATATATATATATATATATATATATATATATATATATATATAATCAAATATGAAACCAAAAGTAAACTTTTAGTAGATAGAACCTATCGTGAAATGGTTTAAGCTCAATATACGAGATAGAGCAATTATAAAGATAGATGAAAGAAGAATGATAAAAATGTACGAATGTCCAGATTTATTTCAAACTTCAATTGTTCAATGCGAGGTATATTCTGTAATAACATTATGTTAATATTCTTTCCTTAAGCCAAGGCTTTTCAAAGATCGAAATCTTATTATCAGAGGAATTATATAGATAGATAAGTTGGCAGTGGAAAAGCCAAAATTCAACATTTGAAAAAATATTAAGAAAATGGAGGATGAAAAAAAGATATGGGGGTTGTCCAGTTGGTAATTGTCCGTTGATAAGGTGTCCAATGAAAGGAGATTTAGATGGAGAAGAAAAGTTTTTCGTGAAGGCAGCATGGAAAAGCGTTCAAAAATGAAGTAACTCCAATAGTGAGATGTTGAGTTCAAATCGTAGGTGGAGCGTATTTAATCGGAATTAATATGAGAAATCGGGCCATTTTAAAAATACTTCCTGGGCCGGAGACGAGTTGTATACAGTTTATATATATATATATATATATATATATATATATATATATATATGTGTGTGTGTGTGTGTGTGTGTGTGTGTGTGTGTGTGTGTGTGTGTGTGTGTGTGTGTGTGAGAGAGAGAGAGCTTCCTGTGATCCGTTGAGTCAGAATCACTATTCTACTTTGATTAAATTTGAAAATTCATAAACTGTGACATAACTTTTAAGACTGTCCTCTTGAGCGTGCACCATCTATAAGCTCACCATAAATCTGACACTGGGGAAACATGAGAGAAATCTATTTGAAATATAAATAGAGATTTGTGAGAGATTCGACAGCGATCGAACTCAAAAGTGTTAAGCCAGATTTTATTAAAAGCAAGGGAATTGTGATAACTGGCATTTAGCTTTCTTAACCCTTCTACTCATTTTAATCGTCGGATAGTGGTCTGACACGATCACTAGGTTCCGCCAAATAGTTATTATTCTTGAGATTGTGATCAGCGGTCAATACAAAGCATATTTTTTTTGTAAAAGTGAATAGATTATTCTTTTCAAATGTCATTTATGAATTGAAGCCATATGAGCCTGCTGTTTCTGACCTGGGAAAGAAATAACAAGTATAGATAAGGATTGTCGCCGGATTCGAATTCTCCCATCTGAGGACCATCTATGGCAGACATTTTTTTTTTGTTGCAGACGGAATCCATTATTTGAAAAAAAAATAGAATTAAGGATTCAAAATATAAGTTTGACATCTGGTTTTTCACAAGAATTTCAGCTAGCGATGAAGGAAAATTTATTGTGTTTGATTTTATGGGTTTGACCGAGGTTTAGAAAACAAGTCAATAAAAGTAATATTATTTGTTCAAGATTCACTTACACGATCTTAAAATTAGATTTGCCGTTTCATGTAAAAGTGGGGGAGTTATGTCCGTTACCGAGAGGGTTGAGCAAAATCTCCCAAAAGAGAAAGAAGCTAATAGGACGAAAAAGTTGACCAATCAAGGTCAGTTAGTGGCATCATCAAAGATTCACAACTGGCTAAGTTTTCGAGAAAAGTTAATTAACTAACATTGGATAAGATGGAAAGCATAAACAGACTAGAGAAATAACTAACACACTTACAAGACAGATACCACGCAAGTTTAAGACCCGATTCCATATAAGCAGGAAATGGTCGCATCTCAACATATAATTCTCCACTGCCACTAGTGTCCACACAGCTCTGGGAAACCATGTGAACTTTTGCTTTGGCCCTGACATGCTACACAAAAAAACTTACCCCTGTAAATCAGCAATGAAGGTAGAAGTATTCCTCGTCAATGTCACCGCCACGAACACCGACCGATCAATCTCAAAGCTTCAAAACTTCAAACTTCAAACTTCAAACTCAATGTTCTCGTTTAGATCTTCCAGCTCCAACTGCCGCCTTCCATTTTCTTTCTTCCATTTTCATCAGCTGATCCCCAAATATGCTAATCAGCTGCGCCTACAAAAGTCCACCTTTGTGAAGAGAGTCCTCCCACTCTGGCGTATATACAGTCCCGACATACGAAGCATCGCATCCTCTTCTCGACCAGTAGGTGTTGTTCTTTATTGTCATACTCCCCCTGATCGTATGATCACACAAGTGACAATGGGTGGCTGGTCGTTTTACCTTAGTACACGGCCGTAATGGGACAGTTATTTCTTCCCCTCTGACTAACGCATCAGAACTACCAGGATCTGAATTGGTTACAGAATCAGCCAGCTCAACCAATCTAGGTCCTCTCTTTCCCTCAATCTCAGACGTGGAACCACTACTACTTGTATCGCTTGTATCGGAATCTGGTTCTTTCCATTCAACACTTTCTGATGACTTATCACAAAAGAGCACGAATTTATGAAGCTGAAAATGGAAATCATTAAATTATTTCTCATTTTTTTTTTCTTTGCAAACCAATCTCCATTGTCTTCGTCATATTATGTTAAAATTCCATTAGGGTACAATCAAAAATAAGAATCTATCCAAGTTAAAAATCCGTCAGTTATTCCTCGGTGATTTTTTGGCCACCCTGTATTTCTATGTACAAGGTAATCTCCTAAATTAATGACGGATAATTATAAATTTTGATATATATTTATTTTAAGGAAAACCCAGTGAGTAACATGGGCACGTTATTTATTTTTTAATATGTTAACTTTTAGGAGGTGTATATATAACAAAAATATATATATGAACCGATCATTATGAATTTGGAATATATTCTCGGTAACCCGTTGAGTAACATGCGCACTGTTTTCTTTTGTAAACTTTACCATTAAACTTAACTCAAACACGCCCCCCCCCTTCCCACAAAACATTCAAAATAAGTTATATACAAAATAATTTAATAGAGAAAAAATTGCTCTGCATCAACTTTTTAGTTATATTAAGTAATGCATTTTAAAACGATCGTTGCGTGGGAATGAACGCCAATAATAAGGATGTGCTTGGTAAAATCCGAAACTATTGCACTTATTATGAATTATGGAATATTTAGTCTTGGCAACAGGGTGAAAAACGTGGGCACATTATTTATTTTCTCTATAACCTTTATCATTTAGGAGGGTGCCAACGAAACCGTACCATACCTAGAAAAGCATCTGTTCAAATGTTATATATATATATATATATATATATATATATATATATATATATATATATATATATATATATAACACTATATATATATATAGCATAATATGAAATGAAATAATAAAATAAGGTGCAAATCAAATTTTATTAGAATTCAAAGTTCAGGCAAAGTATCTTAAAGTCATTAACTCATGCGTTTTCAAAGATAATTCTTCTCCTCAGAGGACCATTACCGCAGTGACATCACTGCAGGTGATAAAATTACACTTTGAAAATATATAAAAATATATGCAAAAATGCATAAAAGTATATAACACATCAAATATATCAGCCCAAAACATACTTTTGTTAAAGCTATACAATCCAAACTCTGAGGAGAAGAATTATCTTTGAAAACTCATGAGTTAAGGACTTTAAGATACTTTGCCTGAACTTTGAATTCTAATAAAATTTGATTCGCACCTTATTTTATTATTTCATTTTATAGTATGCTATTAATGCTCTATCCAGTATATTGAGCTTCAGTTTTATCCGGATGTTTCACTAATTAAAAGATATTAGTTGCCTCTTATATCTTTTGTTGGATTATATATATATATATATATATATATATATATATATATATATATATATATAAGCATTTGTTCAAATGTTCATATATATATATATATATATATATTATAAATAAATATTAATTATTTATTACCTACAGACATCGATGTTTCATGCTTACGCAATCTTCAGTGCATGAAGTTAATTCCTGACGGTTGCCGAGCGCGAACTCTGATCACAAATCGCCACTTATTCGCAGTCAAGAAACATACCCGTTTGGCCACCACAAATTAGCTTGGAAGTTAGGAGGAATTTAACTTTGTAAATGCCAATTCGGCGGGTATTTACAGCAAGCAGCGAAGAGTGATCAACAACAACAAATCGTGTTGGTTCTCGCAATGAAGTTAGTAGTACTGCTTGTTATTAAATTCACTCAGAGTGCCCAGCCTTAGTAAAGGGGGCTATACAATAATATTTATAAATAAATATTATTATCTATTACCTACAGACATCGATGTTTCATGCTTACGCAATCTTCAGTGCAGGAAGCTAATTCATGATGTTCGGCGGGCGCGAACTTTGATCACAAATATATATATATATATATATATATATATATATATATATATATATATATATATATATATATATATATATAAAAGAGGGTAGTGCAGTATTAGTGCAGTTCCAACGTGTGTGTGTGTGTGTATGTATCGCTCACCTATTCACAAGACTCAAGATCAGACCACACGCATACGGACACACACACGCACGCAGACACCACTTCATTTTTGGAGACGACAAAAAGCAATAAAAAGTATTAAATTTCAAAAGAAATTCTCCGCACCCTAGGAGGCTGGGATGACCGATGGATCATGGATGGGTAACACGCACTTGACCTAGAGAAGCAGGAAAAATGACAAATAAAAAATAAAAATAAAAATCAAAGATACCCACACACCCACAAACCCACGCATGCGCAAAAACAATAACAAATTCCTCAAATGAAACAACATTTGCTCGAATCGAAAGACATTTCTTCAAATGGATTTTCATATCTGATGAAAGCGGGCCACCGCTTGAAACGCGTTATATATAAAATCATAAAATGGTAAAACAACAAAATAATAAATAAATGTTGAAAAAAAGCAACAAAATAATAAATAAATGTTGAAAAAAACATTCTACAAATGTTGGTAGCCTTACTCCTTTACATATATATATATATATATATATATATATATATATATATATATATATATATATATATATATATATATATATATATATAATCATGTTTCTAAAAATTCAACATCAACATATTATGTTTCGGGAATTTTTAATATTGATTATATAATAAATTTTGTATTCTTCTGAGTTATAATATATGAGCTCTGTGGGACATGAAGTCTAAATTTACACCTGCAGTAATCACTGGTGTCTTAAAGGTTTGAATTGGCTCATTTTTTTTAATATTTGTAGACTTTAGATGAGATATTTTCTTATCTCATTTTCGACCATCTTTAACGCTTTCGACCTCCGCAATCGTCTTCAAGAGTTGTCTTATTTTTCTAAATTGTTGTCTTTGAGCTATGTTCCAGACTCGGAAACTAGCTTGCTGAGTCAAGACAACGATTAAAAAAAATGAAAAGAGAAAATTCCGTCGTCTTTAACCAGAAATGTATCAATAACACACACACACACACACGCACACACACACACACACACACACACACATATATATATATACACACACATATATATATATATATATATATATATATATATATATATATATATATATATATATATATATATATAGTACCGTCCAAAATTAAGGAACAAAAATTAAATCTTCTGAATCTAACTAAAATTATATATTATTTTTTGGGAAAATTTCACTGAATATACACATTATATTTTACCGAGATTTTCAGATGAATTAGAATAATATTTTAAAAGTTATCCACTATTTTACAGATTTCAAGTGTCCAAAATTAAGGAACAAAATATCATTTTTAACTAAATCACATTAAAAAGACAAAACAGATTTAATATTTGGTACTTCCACCTTTGTTTTCAATAACTGCTGCGCATCTACGACTGCAGGATTTCACTAAATCTTGACATAGGGCCACAGTTATATTGGCCCATTTATCTTTCAGTTTCAGCTACATGTCTTCGATGTTTTCCGGATTCTTTGTCATAACATTCTGTCCTAGAGTCTTCCATAAGTTTTCTATAGGGTTCATGTCAGGACTCTGAGCGGGTCAGTCCATTACCTCTACTTCTTGATCAGCCAGATAATTCATGACCAGCTTTGCCTTATGGCAGGGAGCATTATCCTGCATAAAAACTGGCTTTTCGATACCAGAATTGTGCAACACTGGCAAAACATACTGTTCTAAAACATTCTTGTATACAGTGGCATTTATTCTAGTATTTAAGGGTACAAAACCACCCACTCCATCCATCAAATTTAACATTTTTTTGATGCAGCTAGGATCCAAACTTTCGCCTTTTCTTCTTCTTACAAATTGTTTTCCATCACTGCCAAATACATTAAATTTCGATTCGTCACTGAAATAAACTTTTTTCCAATTTTCTTTCTGACCATATAACATGCTTTTTTGCGAACGCAAATCTAGCTGCTTTGTTTTTTTTACTTATTAGCGTCTTTTTTCGAGGAGATCTTGCAAAAAGACCTATTTCGTGCAACCTTCTGGACACAGTTTGTTGTGAAACATTTGTGACACCTTCCATTTGTTTAGAAATTTTGCCAGCTGTAAGGAAACGGTCTTTTAACACTAGGCGTTGTATAACTCTGCCCTCTTTTGCCGTTGTCTTTCTTGGTCTACCAGGTTTCTTTGTGTTACTTAACCTTTCAGTTTCTTTATAGAGTTTGAGAACTCGACTTACCACACTTTTTGAACGTTTTACACGTTTTCCGATTTCTTCTATTGTCAATTTTTCCTTTCTTAATTTGACGATTTTTGCTTTGTCGCTTAATTCAGTTTTATTTCTTGTTGACATGATTGATATTGCGTGACTTGCAGCAGTGATGATAATTAAAGTTTAGAATATTTATTTTCATCATTTTATACAAGAAAACTCTACTGTTTTAAACTTTAAACAATTATTTTCCCTTAATGTTCCTTAATTTTGGACACTTGAAATATGTAAAATGGTGGATAACTTTAATAATATTATTTTAATTCATCTGAAAATCTCGGTAAAAGTCCAACTACATAATTTACGTATGTAGTGAAATTTTCACAAATATTAAAATATCATTTATTTGCGATTAGGAAGATTTTATTTTTGTTCCTTAATTTTAGACGGTACTGTATATATATATATATCTGATGATCCCCGTGTTAATATTAGACGCGTAAGGTCTCCTGTTTTTGTTTTACTGTTAGATACTTAACCCCCCCTTCTTTTTTGGTTTCTTTTTATTTTGTTTACTTATTTTTTTATTTATGAATTACCCAACGAATGTTAAGTCTGCAATATCTTGGATTTAGTTAGTTTCTCTGGGAATTAAAACTGCATTTGACTTTTTTTTTTGTTAAAATGACTCAAAGCTTCTTTAGACTATATATATATATATATATATATATATATATATATATATATATATATATATATATATATATATATATATATATATGTGTGTGTGTGTGTGTGTGTGTGTGTGTGTGTGTGTGTGTAAAGTACATATTGTGTCTTGTAGGCGTACTTTTGACTTAAAGCTCGTTGTTCTGTTATTTTGTCGGTATTCAGAGCGTGGAGAGACGTTCATCCACCCGGTTCTGCACTACCGACGCACCCGTTCAACAAACTCGAGACACGTAAGTCAGTTTGGTACATTAATAAAAACGGTATTCCTCACATGTGTCCATACGTCTCGGCCTTACTTACCTCCTGGCACACGCTAGGAAGTAAGTGTAGTATCTGTTCCGATGGATACTGCACGCCTGTCCTGTGCAGTTCTAGGAGGTCCACCCTCCCAGGCTTTGCCTCCCCTCTTTGGGGAGGAGTAAGTTTATTGCTTACTGCTTGAGGCGCCCCTACCGGGGAATGCCGACGGGGCTGCCCAGGCAATTTTTAAATGGCCAGAGTGCTCACCTCTCGAGCGCTGGCTTTTAACCCCACTTACTCGACCCAAGCTGTGGTCACATCTTACTGGTGGGAGTAAGATAAAACTGGCCTTGTGCCTAACTCCTGCAGAGGAGTAAATAAACATACGTCTCGGCCTTTTGGCTAAGATCAAAGTGTAGTATCTGTTCCGATGGATACTGCACGCCTGTTCTGTGCAGTTCTAGGAGGTCCACCCTCCCAGGCTTCGCCTCCCCTCTTTGGGGAGGAGTAAGTTTATTGCTTACTGTCTGAGGCGCCCCTACCGGGGAATGCCGACGGGGCTGCCCAGGCAATTTTTAAATGGCCAGAGTGCTCACCTCTCGAGCGCTGGCTTTTAACCCCACTTGCTCGACCCGATCTTGGGTCACATCTTACTTGTGGGAGTAAGATAAAACTGGCCTTGTGCCTAACTCCGCGAGGAGTAAATAAACATACGTCTCGGCCTTTTGGCTAAGATCAAAGTGTAGTATCTGTTCCGATGGATACTGCACGCCTGTTCTGTGCAGTTCTAGGAGGTCCACCCTCCCAGGCTTCGCCTCCCCTCTTTGGGGAGGAGTAAGTTTATTGCTTACTGTCTGAGGCGCCCCTACCGGGGAATGCCGACGGGGCTGCCCAGGCAATGTTTAAATGGCCAGAGTGCTCACCTCTCGAGCGCTGGCTTTTAACCCCACTTGCTCGACCCGATCTTGGGTCACATCTTACTTGTGGGAGTAAGATAAAACTGGCCTTGTGCCTAACTCCGCGAGGAGTAAATAAACATCCAATCCTCGGCCTTTTGGCTAAGATCAAAGTGTAGTATCTGTTCCGATGGATACTGCACGCCTGTCCTGTGCAGTTCTAGGAGGTCCACCCTCCCAGGCTTCGCCTCCCCTCTTTGGGGAGGAGTAAGTTTATTGCTTACTGTCTGAGGCGCCCCTACCGGGGAATGCCGACGGGGCTGCCCAGGCAATTTTTAAATGGCCAGAGTGCTCACCTCTCGAGCGCTGGCTTTTAACCCCACTTACTCGACCCAAGCTGTGGTCACATCTTACTTGTGGGAGTAAGATAAAACTGGCCTTGTGCCTAACTCCGCGAGGAGTAAATAAACATCCAATCTGCGTGCGAGCAGTAACACTAAAATTCTTACTCAGATAAGTTCTAGCGAAGGCACGTACTCACAAACCCAACATCCTCATTCCGACGAACATTCACCATTTTTTCGGTTGTACATATATCGTTATTGCTTGCCAACGTAAAATTGTTTAATTATTATACACAGTTGTTGTTCTTTCTCTCAAAAAGTGTCGCCCCATTTCAATCACAACGCTTATCTTCATGGATTATTTCTACATTTTCACGTGCGAGAATTAAACTTTCTTTCGTTGAAAAATAATCCCCACGACGGTATTAATTAGGATTATTGAAGAAAGTATGTCGACTCTATTGTATTAAGAAACAAAAATAATTCAATACAATAAAATCAGCAGGGTACTACTTTATAGATCGGCTTAATTCTGTCGTTGGCATTGGTTTCCTCGATTCTTTCTCGAATGATATACATGCAGGAGGGACCACTTAAAGGTTGCCAACATCAATATGTTAAAGTGGTTGTCAGTGGTGAACTTTTCAATTCAGTTGTTTGTAATCCAGTAAATTTGAAAAAACAAAAACAAATACAATATGACAATCATGCTTCAGTTGCCATGTAGGGAAAGGGTTGTAGAACTTTCCACAAAGAAGGATACAATAGCCCAACACCTGTCCAATGTCGCCTTGAATTGCTGCATCGTTAGCGCATTTACTACATCTCCTAGAAGTCTATTCTAAAATCCCGGAATCCTGATTAAGAAGGTGGCCCTCTTACAGTTCAAAGGAAATCGGCAATGAAACAGTTATCTCTTTCGCCAAAATGACAGCAATTTTGATATTGAAAAGCTGACATTATTTTTGGTTTATTTTCATCTGTTTTATCTTATTTTTGCACTTGAGAACCTTCTGGTATTATGCCTTAGATCAGAGGTCTTCAAAGTGGAGGTCGCGACCCCCAGGGGAGTCGCGTAACCATAGAAAGGGGGTCGCCAAAATTATAACTATGGAATTTTTGTTAAATAATATTCAAACTTATTTTTTATTTATAAAAAATTTTGGTGGGTCACGAAAAAAAAAATTTTTTCCAAAAAGGGGTCGCGACACAAAAAAAGTTTGAAGAGCACTGCCTTAGATGTTAGGGCAGCTTTTCTAAACAATAATTTTGTTTTGAGAATCAGATTTCTTGCTGGATTCTTCCTCTCGTTTCTAACGATCTTTGATTACCTATCTGCCATTCATCGGGAAAAAAATGTTGTCTGGATTTCGTGGAATACTTCGGATTTTTTTGTCCTTCGAAGGAGTCTACCATAATAGCTTGGACTTCTGTGACTTCTCCAAAAAATATATGTACACATTATTTGACTCCCAAATTGTCATTAAATCATAGAATCATATAACCTTGCCTTAATACTTTAATTATTTATCAATATTCAATAGTAAAATAGTTTAATATTGAATATTGAGCTCTATCCTTGATTTGGAAGTTGATTCCTATTCGACTCGATCTGGACCGTATAAAAATTGCTTATATATTGTTACCAGTTATATATATATATATATATATATATATATATATATATATATATATATATATAATAATGGTAATAATCCAGGTGAAAAATATCCGCAGGGTGGTAATCCAGAGAATTTTAACCGGGTTTATAAAAAGTGCTCAATATCAAAATAGAGCTTTATATATGATAATTTTATTTACACAGACATGTACAAAATCTGCGACACTGGCATGTCGATGTTATCGATCAACAGTTACTATAAACTGAGATCTCATCAGGCAGAGTTAGAATCCGATCTTAACCTCAGATCATATTTGGAGAGAATTCTAACTCTGCCTGATGAGATCTCAGTTTATAGTAACTGTTGATCGATAACATCGACATGCCAGTGTCGCAGATTTTGTACATGTCTGTGTAAATAAATTATCATATATATATATATATATATATATATATATATATATATATATATATATATATAGACGCTAGCGTTTCAAGCTTATTGTTCTCATCAGTGCAGGAAAGTAACAATTTCAGACAGTCAGGAGTCGCAGATCTGGTTCACAGAGTCAAGCAGTCGCTATATCCACTCGGCCCCCGGAAACTAAGATCTATATGTGCTTAGAAGCGGGCACAGATAGAAGACAAGTCGAGAGTGTTCGACGGACGTGTTCGGAACTTTGCATTAGAGCTTTTTAGCATCCCCGAGAGTGCTCGACTTTAATTTCTTAAATAATATTTATAAATGAATATTAAATTATTTATACCTACAGACACTAGCAGCAAGCAGTCGCCATATCAACTCGGCCACTGGAAATTATATATATAACTCAATTAATTAATTTATATATATATATATATATATATATATATATATATATATATATATATGATTATTTTTATTTACATAGACATGTACAAAATCTGCGACACTGGCATGTCGATGTTATCAATCAACAGTTATTATAAACTGAGATCTCATCAGGTAGAGTTAGAATCCGATCTTAACCTCAGATCCAAATATGATCTGAGGTTAAGATCGGATTCTAACACTGCCTGATGAGAGGTCAGTTTGTAATAACTGTTGATTGATAACATCGACATGCCAGTGTCGCAGATTTCGTACATGTCTGTGTAAATAAAAATAATCATATATAAATCTCTATTTTGATATTGAGCACTTTTTATAAACCCGGTTGAAATTCTTTGGATTACTACCCTGTGGCTGTTTTTACCTGTCAAAAATAATTAAACCAGAAGAAAAAATTTTCTCCGGCTTTTGACAAAGGGAAGTCTCTTTTCCCGAAATATTAAATAGTTATTTTTAATCACCCGGACATCACACGAACAGCTAAAAACACTCTTGCTGTTATGTAAGATTTTAGGAAAAAAAGGAAAAATCAATAGTAAGTCACATTTCGTATTCGATTTATTGTTATTGTTTTTGTTCCTTACAACTTGCATCTTACCCGGAATTTGCATTGCCCACAGCCTTTCAAAAACTTACTACTAATATATATATATATATATATATATATATATATATATATATATATATATATAAAGTTCAAATATACTGATAACATGAACATAAACCAATATTTTTCTAAAGTGCTCAATACAAAGTAGAGCTTTTATAAATAAATAAAATTATATAAACATTAGAAACCGTCTACGAGGATCAACCAGCGTTTCGACGGGACTGTCGAGACGTGTTAACGTCGAAACGCTGGTTGTTCCACGTAGACTGTTTATAATGTTTATATAATTTTATTTGTTTACATATAATATGTTTCATTTGTTCAGAATAGGACATTATCAAAAGAAAGAATGACAAAGTCGGTCCATACATAAATAAATAAAATTTTATTAACGACAGACAACGAATTTGGAAAAATAGCCGAATAGTCACTGGTAAGAAACAGTCTCGTGCTGGCCTAAAAAAAGAAAAAAACGTCGTAGTATGAGGGGCGACTCGTTGGGCAGAGGCGAGATTAGCAGTAACTGGGCGGTCCGAATCTGTTGTTGATTGTCAGGCGAATGGATAGTCACTGTAGAATATTTCCAGCAGCCTGTGCGGAATATTTCTTATGATCAAGTATTAATTTAGGTGCGCAGCGCTAATATTCTAACGTCCAATTTTAAGAGGTGTAAATGTGTATATTTTCTGCGCTTTCGATTGGCTGAAATTAAATTTCTGTATTAAGATTTTTATCCAATTAACAGTTGATATTTTACAAAAAATATTCGTTTGCTGCTGCTGATTGAACAACAAACATTTGTCGTTTTTATATTCTAAAGTTAAGAAGTGTTTAAGGAATCATTTAAAAAATCAATAAGTTAAATTATTTAAAATTTTAATTAAATATTTCAAATCAACAATGGAAAAGGCTTAATTGGTTGTTTAGAATTCAAATATATCCATTATATAAAGTAATCTTGATCTTCCATGTAACTACAGTCTCAATAGGAAAATAACCGAACACTTCCTATGCAAATATTTAACACTAACCACTTGCAGCACTTTCTAAAGCGTGTTTCACGTTTACAAATTATTATATTTATTCTGAATAAACTGCTTATTCCACAAAGAAGTTAGCAAAGAGTTTTACTCTCCTACAATTAAGTCCTCCCACGTCAATCACATACACCGGGGTATTTCCTTCATAGCTATAATTACTATTAAGACACCGTTTATTATTTCATTTTTAACTCATACTATTCCCTACATATTACACTAGATTTAAAAAATAAATAGAAAACGCTTCCTGATTTTCCTTTCCTTTCTACCTGATGTCATGATTGTAATCAAGGAATAACGGAATATCGGAAAGGTTTTATTTCAGCATTGCTGTCGGTCTATTCATCATACATTTAATCATTCTTTAGAATGCTAGAATACATTTCCGAACAACTAACATTGTATTCAAAACGTCGTTTCAGCCTGACGCCTAGCCCCATTGTAAGTAACCTATTTCTAAAAATCAGGTATCAAGATTGTTGTATTTTTAACATTATAAAACAAAAGAAACTTAGTTTCAGCGACAGTTTTCATTTTACAAAAACAAAATCGTAAAATGCTTACCAAGTTGAAAAGACTGGTTTTGTTTAGAGCTTTTAAAAATCTATTATCATCTTTCAACTATTATTTCTTTCTTAACTTAAACAGAAAATCTACATCTTTCATTTTACTAACACAAAATAGAAAATAACTTTCAGTAACTTTTAAAGACTTCTTATCAAACAAAAACAAACAGAGAAACGTTTAATACGTTTTTACGAGTGTTTTTTTTCTTAAAACTAAACCCCAAAATACGACTGCTTACTAAAACAAAAACGATTAATATCTTCGCATTTCTGCTGTTTAAGGACCTTGTTATTATTAAGATAGGACTTTCAGTTAGATTCAATTTTTACGGATTATTAAATCGTTAGATGCAAGTACAGAATAGTTAACAAAGCTCCCTCCCCATGTTAAGAATAGGTTTCTAAATAACTGTTGTTGTTTTTTTAAATAAAAAAGAAAATCGCTTGAAAAATACAGAACGTCACCACTATATTAATAACTAGACGAAATATAGAATATCACACATATGTTCGAAACATAAGCTCTCTCAAACAACATGTACTTTCACATAGACAATCCTTCATATAATTCCATATCCTCTGAATACTGACTATTCTTGCCAACACGGAGCCGAATAAGTGCCTACCCCACCAATAAAAATCTGAGCTGATCCAGTAGGCCCCACCTTTGCAAGTAATCGATTTTTGATAACTATGTCAGTAATGTTTCAATCTCATTTTTTGCTGATGTTTTCCAAGCCGAAGTTCTTTTTTTATCACAAGTAGGAGATGAAACAACTCTATCATAAGAAATTCAGCAAGTCAACCAGTAGCATTTTTCAAAGCTGGTAACTCCAAGAAGAACTTTGTGTTGGGAGAAAATAAAAGAAATCGGTGAGTTAACCCATTATTCTCCATTGACTCATTATGCCACACCCCACCCTACAAATGCAGGGGAAACTTTTTGTTTTTCCTATACAGTTAAAAATAATTGAATTTTTATATTAGGGGGGGGGGGGGGTATAGCTATTTCTGTAGATAGATCTGATTAAGCCTGTGAATTTTCTCCTGTTCAAGTTACCACACAAGCGAAGTCACATGAACGAGATAGGTATCTACAGGGACAATGGTTTCGGCTGCTTAACAACCATGGTATTTGTGAAATTACTTTTACTATTAATAGGTAACATCAACCCAAAATGACAGAAATTTCTGGGGATCTGTTTTTAACATTGTGGGATCGGTGTTCGCGGCGGATCGTTTAAGGTTGGGCATGGAATTTCTTCAGTTAATATACTTTCCCGGGCAACGCTGAGGCACGGGTCACCTAGTTTTAACATATCATTTAAAATTATCTTATTTTAATTTACGATAGACCAGAATTGCTAGAAGCACCGAAAGGATTAAAAAGGCAAGTAATTACATTGGGAAAAAGAGAACAAAATTTGAATCAGCCTCTTTCATTCTCGGTGATTGGACATCGAGAACACGCTCTTCGCGGTTTCATCATAGTTCGTGCCCAGATAAACGAACACAAAGTTAAAGACGCAATAAAAGAGTTCTGCTTAATTCCATGAAAAATGCCAGTATATCTCGCGCCTCCCTTGATTTTTTAACACTGAGTTCGAGTAATTATTTCGCACTACCCTATGAAGAGACAGTATTCAACCCTTAGACTTAACTACTGCGGACACCCTTGGGCAAGGTGATTGTACCGTACTCAGACTGTTGTTAAGGCTGCTGAACAACATTTTGGATCATTCTACTACTCCAGAAAGTGCACGACTCCTGACACAATCCTCCACCTATATAAGAGTCATATCCGTCCCAAGATGGAGTAATGCTGTCACATATGGGGAAGTGCTACACAGGTAATGTTTCTGACATTACAGAGTATAAAATCGACTTTGAAATCTATTGGAAGATGATCCTTTCTGATCTCTTCAGCGCTTTTCACGCGAAAGAAACATTGTTAGTCTTTCTCTACTCTATCGTTACTTCCATCGAAGGTGCTCGACTGAGCTCCAATCTCTGATTCATCCTTGTAAGCGATTCACAGCAAGAACTCGTATTTTTAGCACAAAGGTAAATAACTTTTCTTTCTTTTTCCTGTGTACCTAGCGCCAGGCACAATTTTCATGAACAAAGTTTCTTGCCGTGTACTTCTAATCTGTGGGGCACATTACAACAGGACTGTTTCCCTGTATACTATAACATGGTCATCTTCAAATCCAATGTCAATAAATGATCGTCATAAGTAATCAAGTTTTGTTAATTCCATTCATCATCTTCAATCCTCGCATATTCTTCATTATTCAACTGAAAATCCATCCATCTTATTAACCTTTATCCTCGAGTGGATTTTGGCCTTGATAAGTGGTGACTCATTAGTAAAATAATCACAAAAAAACACTCAACCCACTATACTGAAATCCATCTTTCCGACCATTTTTACTTTTTTTTCTCTTTTTATTTGTTATCTTTTTATTTTTGGCTGCCTACCCTGCATCCAGCATCCAGCATCCAAGTTCAATATTAGTTCTGTCTCATCATTGCTTCCATCTTTTTGAGCCGACGAAGGATTTATTTCATTCGTCTACTCCTTTCGATAAGGGGTGTCCTGAGTCATGGGGGAGTTCAGACGGGACCGACCATACTATTTTTGCAGCCTAACCAGTGCCCTTTTTGGGCAGTTAGACTCCCCATATATAAACTGACCTTTGATCTTGCTGATGTATGAGGCGGATAGACAAACCTTAATTTTCAACGCTATTCTTTCATCAATCCTCAAACTCTCCCGACTCCTATCAAGTCCTAAGTGTAACCATAAACTACATTCGGTAGTGCGACCCCAATTTGGGAGATTTCGGATATGAGGAGTCACTCTTTATTTTTCGATTATTCCCATGTCCACTCTGATCTGGACTGGTAGTACCTGTCAGGGTCCCATATATTGGTTAAATTGAAACTATCGTTTGTAGACTATGTATTTATAAAAATGTGCCTATATAAATAAAGTATACATATTTGAAAATATCAAAACGTTGAAACATAATTACCCCCCAAAAAATCTGAATTCAGTATTAAATGGCTCCCAAAAGATTGTATTTACATCGTTTCTGGTAAGACGATATTACTTTCCGAACACTTGAATATTTTTTATATCAATCTCTAAAAATAGAAACCGCAAAAATATTTTCCTTATTCTCGAAATATTTACTGTTTCCTTTAATTTGTTTTTCTTTTCTTTTTCTTATGGAATAATAATAATAATAGTACACAATTTCCGACTGCATATTTCAGTCTCTCGTGGGAAAGTTCAAGTTCCGGTGGGAAATACTTGAAATGTCATTCAGAAGTGTGTGTGTGTGGGGGGGGGGTAGAGACGCAATGAAAGCGAACGTAAAAACTTACTAGCGTATATAAGCTACCCCCTTTCTTTCTCCTTGTGTTTAGCTTACCCTTTCCAGAAGGCTGTTACGTCGTTTACCGATTAATCAGTGTGGCTGGACGTAGTGAGCAAATGAACACCAAGACTCAAAACACGGACGCTAGTCAGTACCAACTGACGTCCGATTCGCTACTATCTTACCTAACGAATTTTCTACTGTGTGCGGAAAAAAATGTTTTTAAATGAATTTTATCGATTTCTTTTACATTTTACGATACTGATAACCGAGAGGACTCGATTATTTTTTATCGAAAGAGTATTGCCTTACACTGTGCAAACAAATCAATTATGTCATAAATGTTATAATCTACCTAATTATAACATAAAAGATCGGTTAAACACAGCATGTGTACAATTGAGCTTAATTTTATCTGCAATCTAATTTATTAATAAATAATTTTTATATTATAAGATTTTCTGGGGATATCTCATTTTCTTTTTAACTTGATTATATCTATCTATCTATCTATCTATCTATCTATCTATCTATCTATATATATATATATATATATATATATATATATATATATATATATATCATCATCATCGTCATCATCATCATCATCATCATTATTATTATTATTATTATTATTATTATTATTATTATTATTATTATTATTATTATTATTATTATTATTATTATTATAGTGCTAGAATACCGGACTACGAGTCAGCGGTGACTTTAAAATCGGGTTCGTGCCCTCCGACCGGCAAAAATTAACATCTCCTACACTGAAGATTGCATAAGCATGAAACATCGATGTCTGTGGGTAATAATAATAATGTTGTTATACCCCCTTATTACAAGGAATGGTGTCTCTTATAGAATTTAATAATAAGCAGTCATACTATGGCATAAATGCGATGTTCCAACCCTTTGTTGTTGATCGTGAACACTGTTCGACTTACTATGTGCGTTCGCTGATTTGGCGTATATAGAGTTTGATTTCTTTTAATTTCCGTGCTAATTGGTAGAATACCGGACTACGAGTTAGTGGTGACTCTGAAATCGGGTTCGTGCCCTCCGACGGGCATCTTATACACTGAAGATTGCATAAGCATGAAACAACGATATATGTAGGTAATAATAGAAGACTAATCGAGAGTGTTCTACGAACGTATTCGGACCTTTGCATTAGAGCTTTTTGACAGTCTATTTTTAACATCCCCGAGAGTGCTCAACTTTAATTTCTTAAAGGGCTTAGTATAATATTTATATATAAATATAAAATCATTAATACCTACAGACGCTATATATATATATATATATATATATATATATATATATATATATATATATATATATATATATATATATATATATATATACTCAGTAGAATACAAAAGTTATGACATAATCAATATTTTGTAATCATGCTCGAATGTTTCAATATCAACAAATATAATTGTGTACATATGTTTCAGATTTATTTTTTTAATAATCCTGTCTTCAGAACAAAAAAATTCTTTATCAATTCGTTACAGCCAAAACTAACAATAGAATTGTTAAATGATCACAAACACATCAAACAAAAATAACCAATAAAATCAAAAAACTTGTTTTCTTCTTTTTCCCCTTCTTTTATGCCAGGCTATCATAATTGGATTCCAAATGGATATATATTTTAAAAAAATGTATTTATTATTCAAAGAAGGTATATTGTGTAAGATCATGAAAATTCTATCAAACATTCTGTTTTAATAAATGATGTTTAATTTTTTCTTATATTTTTTTAAAAATTCTAAACAGTATGTTTTTGTCTCCTTATAATACAACGTTATAATCTTGGAACTGTATATTTTTTTACTTATATATATATATATATATATATATATATATATATAACATTTTTAAAGTTCATATTTTTTTAAGCATCCAATTGAAATTTAATAAGGAATAAGGTCAAATAAATACCTTTGAAGCATTTAAAGATGCGATATTGATTTTAAAAGAAAAAGAAATCGAAACCTATTTTTTTTTTTTATAAACTTTCATTTTTTTGTTTTGTTTATAGTAATACAAATATTTCGCCAATAGACTTGTCTTTTTCAATGTGTCTGTATATCCTGATCTTATCGGATTCGGATTTCCCGGCTGCTGCTGGTGCAACCGGGCTTACGGGAGGTGTTGTTGTTTCCTCCACTTTCAAATATGAAATCGTGAATGCACACGAGATAGGTATAACATTTTTAAAGTTCATATTTTTTTTTAAGCATCCAATTGAAATTTAATAAGGAATAAGGTAATATATATATATATATATATATATATATATATATATATATATATATATATATATATATATATATATATATATAGTGAATGCTTTTATTCAAACATGTACAAGGTCTGCTACACTGGCATGTCGATGTTATCGATCTACAGCTCTCAAGAGCAGACCTCAGCTCTTGAGAGCTGTAGATCGATAACATCGACATGCCAGTGTAGCAGACCTTGTACATGTTTGAATAAAAGCATTCACAATACAGCTCTATATTTTTTATTGAGCACTCTTTTATAAACCCGGTTTGATTCCCTTTGGATTTCTACCCTGTGGATTTTTACCCTACCTGGATTACTATATATATATATACATATATATATATATATATATATATACATATATATATATACATATATATATATATATATATATATATACTGGTAGAATACTTGTCCCATGACGGGTATAAGCAATAAATATATAGCAAGGAGAGTAGAAAGTGGATCTCGGGTTTACTTTTGACAGTTTCGTAGCTCTCGCTTCCTTTATTTTGTCCTTTAGTCTTCAACATTCCATGAGTGATGTTTCTGACAAAGGGGGAATAATTGCTGTTTTCTGGGCCAGAATCTATCCATCTAACACTTATCGTTTGCTAGTTTTTTTTTTACCTTGAAGTAGTATTTGTTTAGCTCTTTATATCAAGTGGCTTCATGCCTTGTCTGGAGCGATTTCCATAAAAAGAATTAGTTTTAAATGTTAATGTTTTTCTTACTTTGGGGAGTGTGGTACAGTTTCGGTGGTACTTCCCCAAAATGGTAAATTTAAAATAATAATAATAATAATTATAATAATAATCATGCGCGCAATAATCATTTCAAAAAATGTAATTGCTTAATATAACTCAGAATTTTATCTATGGTAATTCTTTTCTCTATTATTTTTTCTGTATCTAAGTTATATTATTTTTTTAGGCAGGTGGGTTTGCGTGGTCACAGCACCTAATTGGGAGAGTTTACAAAAACAAAACAGTGTGCCCATTTTACTAATCTGGTTGGCGAAGAATATTTATTCCAAAATTCATGATGATTGGTTAATAAATAAAAAAAAAAACAATATATATATATATATATATATATATATATATATATATATATATATATATATATATATATAATTTCATGTATCGACATAAAATGTTATAAGGAGATATAATTTTGTATGTATCAATTTTCAGTATTTATTTTAACAGTGCTCGATACGTGACTAGAGCTAAGTATTAATTTATGAAAATATATTGATGTCAATTAAACTACACAGAGGCTTCCGCGTTTCATCCCCTGGAGGTAATCGTCAGGCTAAAATACATGGAGTTAGTTTTGTCGGGTGTTTTTATATACACATCTAGCTAGTTAATCAATCAGATTCCTTGTTGTTCTGTTAGCCAACTGTTGGGTTTCTCACAAACAAAGGTTCGGTTTATTTTATTTCCTATCTCCTATTCTATTATTCTGTTTTTTATAGGGTGACTCATCCCTGTTTCTTTGTTGTTCTCTCATTAAAATAATACATTAAATAATTAAATAATATATTAAAATCAATATATATATATATATATATATATATATATATATATATATATATATATATATATATATATATATATATATATATAGTTAAGTAAGAGCGAAAATAGGCAAATGTAAAGTTACATACTTTACAAATTTATTATTATATGATAATTATACATTTGTCCGGCTCTTAACTATAATAATACTCTATCCCGAATATTGGGAATAGTTTTTATAGTATTAGTAATTACTTCATGATAACATATTTAGAAAATAATAATTTTATAACATTTGGAATTCATTTGCTAATGAAGAGAGTTAATACATACATCTAAAAAACATATGTACACTATGAACTTTGTCGCTGCCGAATTTTGAGAACTTGTATACTTAATAATGAATATGTCATACTTTTGTATACGAACTCCTAACCATAGAGCTGATTTAATATCTGCAGTATTTATTGCTATCCGATGGACTTGATTGACTTCACCTTTCATCTATGTAACTTTGAGGTGTTGTTTTCTTTATTTAGTTAGGATACTATCTAAGTCTAAGCATTTTACTTTCTTTATCTTATATATACACACACGTATATATATATATATATATATATATATATATATATATATATATATATATATATATAAATGTTGAATTAAATTAAAGATAATTGAATTATTGTTTAATAATAATCTATCGTGATAATATAAAGCTCAATATATTGAATACAGCAATCAATTCTAGAGATGAAAGATGAGAATAAAAAATTGTAAAGATGCAATATTTATTAGAACATCAAAAGTTCAGAGCAAGGAGTATATATATATATATATTTTGGTTTTCCTTTTTCATTTTCCCATCACGTCGGATTACCTTCATCCTTCTCTTCCCATATATATATATATATATATATATATATATATATATATATATATATATATATGAGAGAGAGAGAGAGAGAGAGGGGGGAGGAGAGAAATCATATATATATATATGATTTCACAGATTGAATTGGATTCACAGTGAGAAAATGTTACTAAATAAAACTAAATCTTTTAATTCCACTGGAAATTACGTTGTTTTTTTTAAAGTGAATCCATGTATTATTTCCTTTTTCTGAAAAGGCATTTCCTAAAATGACAATCCTCTGTTTGCAAAAATATGCCATTCTAAATAAACACCATTGTTTATTATGTCATATATGTAATAAACAAACTATTGAGGTTCTTGATTCAAATGCATCACCAACGAATACTTGGCATGTACGGATGAACAAACGAATTGCTACCAAAATAAAAAAAGCACTTATTGATATACAACTTTGAATCAAATTAAAAGGAAAACAGAAACAAAATGTGAACACACAGACATAGCTAGACTATAACAAAGATAGTGACCCTTTTGTGGGAGCTGGGGTTCCCCACATTCAAAAGCTCTTGCTTTCCTGATCGTACGTTGATTCTACTACTAGTTTAGTATTTCCTTTTTTTCTTCTTTTTTTACGTTATTCATTTATTAACGTCATCTTCTTACTCTCCTAATCTTACGCTGAAGCTACTACGAGTTTAACGTTTCCTTTTCTTCTTTATTTACGTCATTCATTTATTTACCTCGCCCACTTACTCTCCTTCTACTCTGATGCTTCTTCTACAGTTACTCCCTCTATTCCCCCCTCCCCCTTCTCGCACAATTTACCCATTATCTAAAACATTCGATCTGCAACCAACTAAGCAAGCTACCAGAGAAATGATCAGACTGCTGCTCGACTGAGCCCCAATCTCTGGGGCTTTCTTGCAAGACATTCATGGCAAGAACTCGTCTTCTACCACAACTGAAAAATATTTTCTTTTCTTCTTTCATACGCCTAGCATCAAACGCAATTTCCGCGACCAAGGCTTCTTTCCAGAACTTCTCATCTGTGAGCAAGTTACCACGGAACTGTTTCGCTGCAGACTACACCATGGTCGTCTTCAAATGTCAACAAATAACTAAACCATCCCCATAGGTGTTCAAATTTTGTCCACCCAGTTCAGTATTTTCATTGCTCTCGTAATATTCTTCGCGAATAAACTGACAATCATCCATCTAATTAACCTTTATCCTCGAGTGACTTTTGGCCTTAATAAGTGGTGTCTTATTAGTTGAAGAATCTCATTAATGATAAAGTTAGGTATGTGTATATGTCTACATATTTTTATGTATAGGATACATTCCTAAACTAATTAACCGATCATTATGAATATTGGAACACAGCTGCTAAGCGTAAGGTTGGATAATGTGAGCTATATTTATTTTAATTTATTTTATGCAAATGGCTCAAAGAGTGGGGGAGGACCACTTCGTGAAAATTTGGATATCTCTGATTTTTATCAAATTTTAACAATAGGTATTATACATTAATTAATAAATTTTCTCAAAATTTCAATTTCTGTGGAGTATTTTAAAGGATTTTAGGGAACATTATATGGGCACAACCTCTTATTTGAAAATTCAAATATTTCAGATTTGCATTAAATATCAACTAAACAAGATTCCCTTAATTTCAATTTTTTTAAGACCTTATGTTTTAGACATTTTCTAAAATCAAAATCATGTAATGGACTTTGATCAACATTGGAATAAGAATTCTAGACATAAGGTTTAGTATCATTATATGTTAATTTTAATCTTCTTAAGCGTATATAAAAGAGGTGTAAAACTGTTCTGCGCGCGGAATTAATTTTACCCATTCTGGAATGGGTCATATTCGAGTGCTTTTATATTCATCGATTCTTTCTACAAGCGATTGTTTTTTTTAAACTTTTGACTTGGCACTATTAAATAGTATTTTAGTTAGAAATTGATATTTTAAAATCTTAGTCTTTGTCAGGTAGAAAATATATTCTGAAAAATGTTTATTCGTATATTATAAGCCATTCTCGAGATAACGACATGTTCACATATAAGACTATTGCCGAGTTTTTAAAATATATATATATATATATATATATATATATATATATATATATATATATATGTTGGATTGCCAATTGAATATAGTTCCACTCAACCAAGTGGTGATAAGGCCATCGACCTGATCACCGCACTACGGGATAATTACTGCGCTGCAGAGGTATGACGTGACATGAAAATTAGGCGCCAAATTTGTTCTTTCAAAATTGTATCTTCAGTCCGAGAATAAAAGTTGTGCAATACGCACGTATTATTGTTACCCCATTCTATTCTTGTCTTTTCTTCTATGTCTTCGTGACTCATAGTCTACCACGATGTTACGCTCTACCCCTCAAAGCTTAACAGGTTATGGGCCCAGCTATGCAAACTACAGACTAATGTTTCAGGGAGATGAATGAAAGTATGAATTATGGGAAGTGAAGTTCCTTGGCTACATGCGGGCTCAAAAACTGTACAGCACCATTACAGCAGGGAGCGAAGCTGAAATAAATCAGAACAAGAACGCTGAAGCTTTTGGTGAACTAGTACAATACCTCGATGACCGAAGTCTTTCGTTGATCGTACGAGACGCGAATAACGATGGCAGAAAAGCATTAAATATATATAAAGAGAACATTATCTGTCACGTGGAAAGCCAAGAATAATTTCGTTGTACACGGAATTAACATCGTTGCAAAACAAGTCAAATGAAAATATTACAGACTATGTAATAAGAGCGGAAAATGCCGCCACATTCCTAAAAAATGCCGGAGAAACGATAAGCGATGGATTACTGATTGCAATGATTATAAAGGGATTACCGAGTGGATATAAGACATTCACCACGGTAATGACGCAGAGAGATACACCTATGACATTCCAGAACTTTAAAACCGCTCTAAGAAACTTCGAAGAAACTGAAAACACCCACGGTGAAAGCGCGAACGCAGTAATGAGTGTGCGAGAAAAGAAATATAACAGCCAACGAGTAACCATTTCCAGACCAAATAAATATAACAAAAACGAATTCAATGGATCATGCTTTTTATGCGGGCGATATGGACATAAATTCGAAAATTGTAGAAAACCCGCACGCTGTTGCAAAAACTGCAAAACACGAACACATGACACAAATTTTTGCAGAAAAACACAAGATAGACACTCAAACACCGAAGGGAATGCGATAAAACACGTATCAGATAAGAACACTTCTTATATTTTTTCTGTTAATAACGCTAGTGACTCTTCATATCTTGATTTATTAGTCGATTGTGGGGCCACAACCCATATTTTAAACGACGAATCCAAGTTCGTTAACTTCGATAAAGAATTTGATTCCTCCCGCCATATTGTTGAGCTAGCCGATAGAAGCCGATACATTAGTTTGGCGCTAAAATAACTGATACGAATGGAAGGATACATAATAACATCTTAAAAAACGGTTTATATATACCTTCTTTTAATAATAATATCTTTTCAGTACAAACGGCGACAGAAAATGGTGCTTACGTTGAATTTAAACCTAACTCTGCAACATCAAATACTAATGGAACTAAATTTAATATATATAAGAAAGGTAAACTATATTACTTAAATAATGTAACTTCTCCGAAGAAAATAAAACATTCGTTAGAAAAGTGGCATAGCATAATGGGGCATTACAACATCGACAATATAATTAAATTAGAAAAAACCGTTTCTGGTATACAAATTAGTGACAAAAAACAATTTAATTGTGAAGTGTGCCCACAGGCAAAAATGTCCCAATTCAAAAATAAAATACCCGACAAACGAGCAACAAAAATACTCGAACTAGTACACATTGATCTAGCAGGACTGATAGACACCATAGCAAAGGATGATTTTAAGTACGTATTAGCGTGTATAGATGATTATTCCGGTCTCATAGTCACCTACATGTTGAAAAGTAAAAGTGGCGCAGTGGAAGCCTTCGAAAGATTTATAGCTGACGTTGCCCCGTATGGAAATATAAAAACAGTAAGGAGCGATAAAGGCACGGAATTTACTTCTAAAATCTTCGAATCGCTACTAATTAAGAATAAGATACATCATCAAAAATCGGCGCCCTACTCCCCCCACCAAAATGGTACGATCGAAAGGACATGGCGCACAATTTTTGAAATGGCTAGGTGAATGCTAAAACATGCTAACCTTTCAAAATATATGTGGTCATACGCTGTTATGTCCTCAACGTATATTCGTAACCGATGTTACAACAGACGTATTAACAGCACGCCATATGATTTTTTTACGGACGATAAACCAAATATATCAAATATGCACTTATTTGGAAGCATTTGTTACGCATACGTACAAAACCCCCCCAAAATTGGAAAAGCGAAGTAAGGAGGGAATTTTTGTAGGATATGACAGAGGTAGTCCGGCCTACTTAATATATTTTTCGAAACCGATGAAATAAAAAATGTCAGAATAGTAAAATTTATAGAAAAATTTACAGATAATATAAAAGAAACAGACGAAAGTGCTACAACTGAAAATATTCAAACAGTTGAACCCGAAACAGAAGTAGTAACTGAAAATATTGGGAAAACGAAAACCCGCCCAAAATATCTTAATGACTACTATGTGGAAGACGAAAATAATGGCGCAATAAAATACACGATAGATTATTGTTACCACAAAAGAAATGTACCAAGTACCTACGAAGAAGCGATAAATTCAGATAGTTCCGAAAACTGGCAAAAGGCCATGAAAATGGAGATGGACATTTTTAAAGAAAATAAAACATTTGAATTAACTGAATTACCTCAAAATAAACCCCTAATCCCAGCACGATGGGTGTATACTATTAAAACTGATGAAAATCAGGGAGAGATATTTAAGGCAAGACTAGTGGCAAAAGGTTATGTCCAAAAGCCAAACGTAGATTACGAAGAAACATTCTCACCAACAGCAAAATTAACTTCAATAACAATGTTGATGCAAATCGCGGCACAATACAATCTAAAAATACATCAATTAGACGTAAAATCAGCCTATCTAAACGCACCGATAAATTTTGAACTTTACATGGAAAAGGATTTGAAATAGAAAATAAAAACAAAACCGGTAGATTAGTGTATAAATTAAATAAATCACTATATGGTTTGAGACAAAGTGGTAAAAATTGGAATAATTTGTTGCACACACATCTAATAGAAAACGGATTTAGTAAATCATTGGCAGACGTTTGTGTTTATACACAATATAATGACAAATATACAATTATTATTGTATGGGTAGATGACATACTAATAGCGACAAAATGTAACGAAAATATGATAAATACGAAAACTATTCTAAAAGAAAAATGTTAAATGACAAATAAGGCAAAATCAAATATTTTTAGGCATAGAATTTACATATGAAAACAAAACAATATACATGCATCAAAAACGATATCTTCAAAAATTATTAGAAAGATTTAGAATGAAAGATTGTAAACCTAAATACACATCTAGCGAAAATAATATTAACAAGTTATGTAACGAAACTAGGAAATTAGCAGACGAAAAGCTATATAGAGAAATTGTCGGAAGCTTAATATATGCAATGACAGCCACCAAGCTAGACTTATGTTTCATAGTAACAAAACAATCACAATATATGAAAAAAACATACGAAAATCACATGCTGTTAGCTAAACACGCCCTAAGGTATATAAAAGCCACAATCAATCAACAATTAATATTCAAACCCACTAAAAGTACTTTAAACATCATAGGTTTTTGCGATGCAGATTGGGCAAACTCACAGACGAAGCATAACTGGATATGGATTTAAAATCTCAGACGATGGGCCATTAATTTCGTGGAAAACACGAAAACAGTCAACAGTCGCGTTATCTACTTGCGAGGCTGAATATATGTCAATCAGTGCAGCCACACAGGAAGGAAAAATACCTAAAAACACTAATGACAGATTTATTAAACGAGAAAATCGATACATTCTCTTTATATTGCTATAATCAGAGCGCGATAACCTTAGCCAAAAACCCCGTAAATCACCAAAGATCAAACACATAGATATTAGATTTCATTTCATTAGAGACGAATTACAAAATTATACGCTTGAGTTAATTCACGTTGCAAGTGAAGAAAACATAGCCGATATATTTACCAAGCTAGCAAATAGATTTAAAAATAAAAAATTCAGACACTTACTAATGGGACTCTGAAAACAAACAAAAAAACAAAAAGCAAGCTTTCTTTAATAGTTAAAACAAAAATAAATGTGTGTTTTAAGGCCTATAAATGTGAAAGGGTATTACAAAAAAAAAACAAAAAACATTTGAAAACTATTGATGACACAACAAATGTACAAACAAACTTTTATATTGTGAACAAACAAAAATTATTTTACGGCCTATGAATGTGAAAAGTGTAAAAACAAAAAAAAACATTACGAATATATATCAGTTGAAGGGGGTATGTTGGATTGCCAATTGAATATAGTTCCACTCAACTAAGTGGTGATAAGGCCATCGACCTGATCACCGCACTACGTGATAATTACTGCGCTGCAGAGGTATCACGTGACATGAAAATTAGGCGCCAAATGTGTTCTTTGAAAATTGTATCTTCAGTCCGAGAATAAAAGGTGTGCAATACGCACGTATTATTGTTACCCCATTCTATTCTTGTCTTTTCTTCTCTTCTGTCTTCGTGACTCATAGTTTACAATGTTACGCTCTACCCCTCAAAGCTTAACAATATATATATATATATATATATATATATATATATATAATATTTGTTATTGTTTATTATCTATGTACGTATACGTTTCGTCCTTAATAATCGGGACTCTTCAGCATAGAGATATGACTATTATGACGGTCATGCGAAACCTCGGGTTACGAGTATTTTGCAACTCAAATCCCGACGCTTGAACCACTAGGCCAAGTTGAACAGCGAATAAACGGTGATAATTTTACCATTTTATTCGGCGGCTTGACGTCATAAGAGCGTTCGACTTAATGAAAAGAAACGATGCATTTAAAGCTAGCGACGTCATGCTGTGTTAATACTACACTTACAGTGCTCTTACTAGACGAGTTTTTCTAGGAGCTACAAATAATAAATATGTGTTATTGTTTATTATCCATGTACGTATACGTTTCGTCCTTTATAATTGGGACTCACCAGCATAGAGATGTGACTATTCACTACCGGTCATGCGATTCGAAACCCCGGGTTACGAGTATTTTTCAACTCAAATATATATATATATATATATATATATATATATATATATATATATATATATATATATATATATATATATATATAGCATATGTTTTCAATATTTTGATGATTTGTATTTTTGTTTCGCATGACGTTACATATATAATGGCTGGAGAGATTCGTTTCGGTGCAATTTATATTGTCTTCAAATACAGGGTGGGCAAAAATAAGGGTCCTATTTTTAAAAATTCATAACTTTTTTATTTATTGATTTTTTTTTTTTTTTTTTTTTTTTTTTTAGAATAAGTAAAGGACCCCTTCCGAAGCAAGCATGAGCCGTATTAGCCCTAAGGAAGTACCCTCATTTAGAAAACATTATTTTTGCTTAAAAAACTCAAAACAGTGTAAAAAACAATACTTTAGTTTTTGTAAGTTTTAAGAAGTCTTTTTCGGCTAAAATTTGTTTTGTTTATTTCAAAAAATCTCGGAAGGGTCAGTCTACACACACATAAAGTTTGGTGAGTTTAATTTTTATTTTGTGGAAGTTATTCAAATTCAAGTTATTCAAATTTAAAGATAGGACCCTTATTTTGGCCCACCCTATATAAATATATATATATATATATATATATATATATATATATATATATAAATATATATATATATATATATATATATATATATAGCATATGTTTTCAATATTTTGATGATTTGTATTTTTGTTTCGCATGACGTTACATATATAATGGCTGGAGAGATTCGTTTCGGTGCAATTTATATTGTCTTCAAATATTTTGAAAAAGAAGCTTTTACGTTGATTACATCATTACAAATGAATAAGGAAGATATTGAGATGTAAAAAGAAAGGTACTTCCACGGAATTACTATTTATCTACCTCCCACAAGGTAAAATGTGACACAAGGTCGGAAAGTGGGGTTAGATAAGCCAGCGCTCGAGAGGTGAGTAATCTGACCATTTAAAAATTGCCTGGGCAGCCCCGTCGGCATTCCCCGGTAGGGGCGCCTCAGACAGTAAGCAATAAACTTACTCCTCCCCAAAGAGGGGAGGCGAAGCCTGGGAGGGTGCACCTCCTAGAACTGCACAGGACCAGACAACCCCCAATAGACCGGCGTAAATCCAGACCCAAAGGCCAGGACAATACCAGATCATTAGGTGGGCTAAAAAGAATTTGCTCCGTACTTGTAACGCCTCAACATAAATACCCCCGATTAACCCAACTAGCAGCAAAATCCCACCCCTTCACTCTAGAGGTTCCCGAATGCCGGAAACTTTCTATTCTAGTAGCTTCTTTTCCTCCGACTGCTTGCCTTTTGGATTCCCTCATTGATCCCTGTTTCCCAGACTGCACCAACATGCAGAAATTTAAATGTAATGTGAACAAACATCTTGCTGTACAATGCCCCAGTTAGGAGTTCCTCTATAAATCTGTCCCCTAGTCACAGTAACCCCTTACGTCTCAGTGAGAATACGCCTTGCTTCAGTTGAATACGAATTTAAAAAATATAAAAATCAAAAAAAGAGAGGGAGAAATTGATTTTTGGTGACCTTTCACGGTATCAGCGTGGATGGTTATTCAGTTCTTTTACAGTTTTAGGTTCGTCAGCGAAAAAGTTAATATCGAAAAACAAAGCTTTTGTAAACGGTTCATTTAATTGGTTGACTTTTCTTCTGTTTTACGCCATATCAACCCTTTTTAATTTGTATTATTTGGATTATTCGGACTACTGTTCTCATTTTTGGATGTTATTCTCACAACGTTTCAGTCGATGTAACCTCCAGTCTTCTTCATGCGCGACTTGCCGAACTCGGGAATCTTTATGTCGAACTCGGGAATCTGTACGGAATTTCGAACGGAGCCCATTATTTAATCGACGAGGGTAACTTGCCCTCTTCCCGTCAGCCATG
This sequence comes from Sepiola atlantica, assembly GCA_963556195.1. Taxonomy (NCBI): domain Eukaryota; kingdom Metazoa; phylum Mollusca; class Cephalopoda; order Sepiida; family Sepiolidae; genus Sepiola; species Sepiola atlantica. The sequence continues at coordinate 10,021,124 of OY744532.1, read as the reverse complement.
ACAGGGTAGAAGTCTTAAGTAATTCGTAATCGTATTCTTAGAATCGC